>CM055127.1:464677896-465277896 GCA_029206835.1 Rana muscosa
CGATTTTGCCAGTGTCTAAAGGGGGCCCCCGGATCCCGGCCCCCCCGCCCTACGTGAATGAGTATGGGGTACATCGTACCCCTACCCATTCACCTGGTGGAAAATAAATGGTAATAAAAACACAACACAGTTTTTAAAAGTATTTTATTGCACCGCTCCGGAGGTCTTCTTCCGACTTCGGGGGTCTCCGGTGTCGTCGCCGCGCTCTCCGGTTCGGGCCTCCGCTAACTTCCTTTTAGCTCTTTTGCTAGCGGAGGACCGGTCTTCTCCGTCGCCTTCTTCTTCTCCCGGTTCTTCTCCCGCTCTCCGGTTCTTCTCCCGCTCTCCGGTTCTTTCTTCCGCCGGCCCCTCCACTAATTTCTTTAGCTCTTTTGCTAGTGGAGTAATGCTAAATCTTCGGTCCGCAGATATTATTATAGGCTTCACATGACGTCACAGTCACATGCTCCGGGGCACATGTGCACATGACGTCACAGTCACATGCTCCGGGGCACATGTGCCCCGGAGCATGTGACTGTGACGTCATGGGACCATGTGACTGTGACGTCATGTGAAGCCTATATTAATATCTGCGGACCGAAGATTTATCATTACTGCGAGAGGAAGCGACGGGTCAACATCGAGGAGGAGAAGAGGGAAGAAGACGCCGGCGGCGACGACGGAGAAGACCGGCCCCTCCACTAGCAAAAGAGCTAAAGAAGTTAGTGGAGGGGCCGGCGGAAGAAAGAACCGGAGAGCGGGAGAAGAACCGGAGAGCGGGAGAAGAAGAAGGCGACGGAGAAGACCGGCTCCTCCACTAGCAAAAGAGCTAAAGAAGTTAGTGGAGGGGCCGGCGGAAGAAAGAACCAGAGAGCGGGAGAAGAACCGGAGAGCGGGAGAAGAAGAAGGCGACGGAGAAGACCGGCTCCTCCACTAGCAGAAGAGCTAAAGAAGTTAGTGGAGGGGCCGGCTGAAGAAAGAACCGGAGAGCGGGAGAAGAACCGGAGAGCGGGAGAAGAACCGGGAGAAGAAGAAGGCGACGGAGAAGACCGGTCCTCCGCTAGCAAAAGAGCTAAAAAGAAGTTAGCGGAGGCCCGGCAGAAGAAAGAACCGGAGAGCGCGGCGACGACACCGGAGACCCCCGAAGTCGGAAGAAGACCTCCGGAGCAGTGCAATAAAATACTTTTAAAAACTGTGTTGTGTTTTTATCACCATTTATTTTCCACCAGGTGAATGGGTAGGGGTACGATGTACCTCATACTCATTCACGTAGGGTGGGGGGGCCGGGATCCGGGGGCCCCCTTATTAAAGGGGGCTCCGGATTCTGATAAGCCCCCCGCCCGCAGACCCCGACAACCAACGGCCAGGGTTGTCGGGAAGAGGCCCTGTCCTCATCAACATGGGGGCAGGGTGCCCCTGCCCCAGAGCACCAAAACCCCCATGTTGAGGGCATGTGGCCTGGTACGGTTCAGGAGGGAGGGGGGGCCGCTCTCGTCCCCCCCTCTTCCCCTGTGGCCTGCCAGGTTGCGTGCTCGGATAAGGGTCTGGTTTGGATTTTGAGGGGGACCCCCACGCCGTTTTTTCGGCGTAGGGTTCCCCTTCAAATCCAGACCAGACCCAAGGGCCTGGTATGCTCCTGGAGGGGGAACCCACGCCGTTTTTTTCTTTAAAAATTGGCGTGGAGTTCCCGCTCAGGATTCATACCAAACGCAGTGCCTGGTATTGGCGGGAATCCGCGTCGGATCCCCGCCTATCGGCAATGCGTGTCGCTCATCCTGAAAGGAAAATTTTTTCCTTTCCCGATGACGAGACAGCTCGGCGCTGGCTCTCGCGACGGAGCTCATAGGGTGTCAATATCGCCGCTAGAAGCGCCGAGATTGACACAATATCGGCGGCACCTACTGTAGATGCCCGTCTTAGGCTGGGGGAGAGAGCTTGCTTGAAGAGTAATAACTTGCTCGCTATGAAGTGGAGGAACAATAAGAATGTTTTCCTTCTTACCTCCCTTCATGCAGACACGACAGTCCAAATTCCTACGGCGACTGGTGTTGTGGAGAAACCCCTCTGTGTCCACGAATATAACAAAAATATGGGAGGGGTGGACCTCAACGACCAGTTGTTGGCGCCGTATCTAATTGACCGTAAGGCGAGACGCTGGTACAAAAAAGTGTCTCTATCCTTATTCCAATTGGCTTTGCTGAATGCTCATGTGCTATACAGAGCTTCAGGCGGGACTTTATCTCTTCTAAAATTCCAGAATGAGATAGTCACAGAACTCCTGTATCCAGGCGGTTCTCCACCTCATCATCCCCTACCAAATGCAGTAAGCCGGCTGCATTAGAGGCATTATCCGTATGCCCTCCAGAGTACCCCTACCCAACGAACCCCCCAAAAAAGATGCTGTGTCTGTAGCAAGCGCGGATTTAGGCGTGACACCCGTGTTTTTTGTCTACTCTGTCCTGACAAACCTGGTCTTTGCCTTGGTGAATGTTTTGAACGCTACCACTCAAAAGTGAAGTTTTTGCGTAGGGTACAGCATTTCACAGACTAGGACACACTTACACAGGGTCTCCCAAGATGCCATCTCATTTTGAGAGACCCAAACCATTACAGTTGTTAAAGTTACAAAAAAAAGTGTAAAAAAAAACAAAAAACGTCAAAAACAAAACACAAAAAAAATATAAAAAAAATAAAAAATAAATAGTTGTCGTTTTATTGTTCTCTCTCTCTCTCTCTCTCTCTCTATTTTCTCTCTATTGTTCTGCTCTTTTTTACTGTATTCTATTCTGCAATGTTTTATCATGCTTGCTTTTCAGGTATGTAATTTTTTGTTTTCAGGTGCGCCATTCAACTGCAGCGCGGAATTATTTATCTTGACAGCAACAGCGTTTGCTCCCACGATACATAAAGCCGTGACTCCAGTGCTGTAGGAGGTGATTTCACCACCACAGTTAAAAAAAAAAAAGAGCATATATGCCAAAGCATGGGGGCAGCAGGGGCGGAGGAGCGATTTTGCTCCTAATGCCGCGTACATACGGTCGAAATTCCGACAGAGGCTTGACTGTGGAAAAGTCCGACCGTGTGTACGCGGCATAACTTTTTTGCGGGAGGATGCCCCCATGCTTCGGCATATATAAATGGTGCATGTATGCCCATCATTAGAAGTGGGTGGATGAAGGACGGTATTCTAATGGTGGGCATACCCACCGATCAATCACTTTTTTTCGTTCAGCCAACAGGCTGCATGAAAAAAAAGATTACAATACATGTCCAACAAGGACCAGCAACGCACTGGTATGTCGCTGGACTTTGAATGTTTATACCAGAATGATGCCTGCAGGTTTAGGTATCATCTTGGTATCATTCTTTTCAGCCAGTGGCCGGCTTTCATGTAAAAGCAATTCTAGCAGATAATTAGCCTCTAGACTGCTTTTACAAACAGTGGGAGGGAATGTCATTCCCCCCCCCCCCCCCCCCCGGATATAAACAGGGAAATTGGGAAAGCATTTTATCACACCGATCTTGGTGTGGTCAGATGCTTTGAGGGCAGAGGAAAGATCTAGGGTCTAACCCCCCAATTTTTTTCAAAAAAAGAGTACCTGTCACTACCTATTGCTATCATAGGGGATATTTACATTCCCTGAGATAACAATAAAAATGGTAAAAAAAAAAAAAAATATGGAAGGAACAGTTTAAAAATAAAATATAAAAGCAAAATAAATAATAATTAAAAAAAAAGCACTGCTGTCCCCCCCTGCTCTTGCGCAAAGGCGAACGCAAGCGTCGGTCTAGCGTCATATGTAAACAGCAAATGCACCATGCATGTGAGGTATCACCGCGAAGGTCAGATCGAGAGCAGTAATTTTAGCAGTAGACCTCCTCTGTAAATCTAACGTGGTAACCTGTAAAGGCTTTTAAATGCTTTTAAAAATGAATGTAGTTTGTCGCCGCTGCACGTTTGTGCGCAATTTTAAAGCATGTCGTGTTTGGTATCCATGTACTCGGCCTAAGATCATCTTTTTTATTTCATCAAACATTTGGGAAATATAGTGTTTTTTAGTGCATTAAAAATAAAAAAAAGTGTGTTTTTTCCCCAAAAAATGCGTTTGAAAAATCGCTGCGCAAATACTGTGTGGGGAAAAAAACTGCAACATCCACTATTTTAATCTGTAGGGCCTTTGCTTTAAAAAAATATATAATGTTTGGGGGTTCAACAATTTTCTTGCAAAAAAAAAAAATGTTTTCATGTAAACAAAAAGTGTCAGAAAGGGCTTTGTCTTCAAGTGATTAGAAGAGTGGATGTAAGCTTCCTAATGTTGTGTATAAAATGCCAGGACAGTTCAAAACCCCCCCAAATGACCCCATTTTGGAAAGTAGACACCCCAAGCTATTTGCTGAAAAGGCATGTTGTGCCCATTGAATATTTTTTTTTTGTCCCAAGTAATTGAATAATGACAAAAAAAAAATAAAAAAAATAAAAAGAACATTTACAAAAAGTTGTCACTAAATTATATATTGCTCAAACATGCCATGGTTATATGTGGAATTGCACCCCAAAATACATTCTGTTTCTTCTCCTGAGTACGGGGATACCACATGTGTGAGACATTTTGGGAGCCTAGCCGCGTACAGGACCCCGAAAACCAAGCACCGCCTTCAGGATTTCTATGGGTGTAAATTTTTGATTTCACTCCTCACTGCCTATCACAGTTTCGGAGGCCATGGAATGCCCAGATGGCACAACCCCCCCCCCAAATGACCCCATTTTGTAAAGTAGACACCCCAAGCTATTTGCTGAGAGGTATGTTGAGTATTTTGCAGATCTCGCTTTTTGTCACAAAGTTTTGAAAATTAAAAAAAAAAAAACTGTCTTTCTTCATTTTCAAAAACAAATGAGAGCTGTAAAATACTCACCATGCCTCTCAGCAAATAGCTTGGGGTGTCTACTTTCCAAAATGGGGTCATTTGGGGGTGTTTTGTGCTATTTTGGCATTTTATGGCCTTCAAAACTGTGATAGGTAGTGAGGAGTGAAATCAAAAATTTGTGCCCTTAGAAATCCTGAAGGCGGTGCTTGGTTTTCGGGGTCCCGTACGCGGCTAGGCTCTCAAAAAGTCCCACACATGTGGTATCGCCGTACTCAGGAGAAGCAGCAAAATGTATTTTGGGGTGTAATTCCACATATATCCATGGCATGTTTGAGCAATATATCATTTAGTGACAACTTTTTGTACATTTTATTTTTTGTCATTATTCAATCACTTGGGACAAAAAAAAAATATTCAATGGGCTCAACATGCCTCTCAGCAATTTCCTTGGGGTGTCTACTTTCCAAAATGGGGTCATTTTGGGGGGTTTTGTGCTATCTTGGCATTTTATGGCCTTCAAAACTGTGATAGGTAGTGAGGAGTGAAATCAAAAATGTATGCCCTTAGAAACCTTGAAGGCGGTGCTTGGTTTTGGGGTCCCGTACGCGGCTAGGCTCCCAAAAAGTCCCACACATGTGGTATCCCCGTACTCAGGAGAAGCAGCAGAATGTACTTTGGGGTGTAATTTCACATATGCCCATGGCATGTGTGAGCAATATATCATTTAGTGACAACTTTGTGCAAAAAAAATAGGATTTTTTGTACTCACCGTAAAATCCTTTTCTCTGACATCCATGGACTGACACGGTGTCTCTTTACACTTTACACGTGGGTTATGTCCCTGCCTGCAGGAGAAGACCTAGGCATAATGTGAAATGTTATACATACATTCCAAAAGCCAGAGCTGAACAGCCCCACCCAGGGGGCGGTCCCTCCGTACATAACCCTCCCACTACAGTCAGCAGACTTCAGTTCGTAACAAAGCAGTACAAACTTAAAAGGAAGGGTGGGTGCCGTGTCAGTCCATGGATGTCAGAGAAAAGGATTTTACGGTGAGTACAAAAAATCCTATTTTCTCTTACCATCCATGGACTGACACGGTGTCTCTTTACACTTTACACGTGGGATGTCCCAAAGCAGTGTCAAGAGGGATGGGAGCAGTATAAATGGAAAAACCAAAACTTCACTCCAATAAGGCAGAGCTCCTCAACGGAGGAGTCGCAACTTTAAACAGCGGCCTGCAGCACCCTGCGGCCGAAGGAAGCATCCGAAGATGCAGCCACATTAACCTTATAAAAAACTTAAAAGGCATGAACAGACGACCAGGTCGCCGCCTTGCACACTTGTGCAACCGACGCTTGATGTCGGGAAACCCAGGAAGCACCAATTGTCCTGGTGGAATGCGCCGTAACCGGAAAGGGAGGCGCCCGCCCTTTGAGAGCATAGGCTTGAATGACGGTTTGTCTGATTCCCCTAAAAATGATGGCAGACGAAACCGCTTGGCCCTGTTATGGACCAGAGACAGTCACAAATAGTGAGTCGGACTTCCGAATAGAAGCAGTAGCAGACAGGTACACCCGTAAGGCTCGTACCACCTCCAATATGTGCAGCGCAAACTCTCTGGGATGCGATGGGTGAGGACACAAGGACAGGAGGGTAATGTCCTCATGTAGGTGAAAGGTCGACACCACCTTTGGCAAAAAAGGAAGGTCACGGATGCAACACCGCCTTATCCTTATGGATGACTAAACATGGCGACTTGCAGGACAAAGCCGCCAACTCAGACACTCGTCAAACAGAAGTGATTGCCACTAAAAAGGCCACCTTCTGAGACAAGACAAGAAGGGAATATCCCGGATATTCCCAAAAGGAGGTTCCTGGAGGACCGAGAGCACCAAATTCAGATCCCACGGTGGGAGAGGAGGCTTGACAGGAGGGAGCACATGGCGAACCCAACACAAGGTGCTAACCAAGAAAATGACCCGCTAGAGGTCGCTGAAAGAAGACGGCCAAGGCCGAAATCTGATCCTTGATGGTACTCAAAGCAAGCTTTTGGGTCACTCCACACTGCAGAGGACGCAGGATTCTGGGGACGGAATACGTCCGAGAACGCCAGTCCAGCGCTTCGCACATGGCGATATAAGCTTTCCGGGTACGGTGATAGATCTGCCTGGAGGAAGACTTCCGTGTCCTTAACATGGTCAAAATGACCGAGTCCGAGAGACCTTGGTCCCTCAACACCTGGCTTTTAACAGCCCTGCCGTTAAAGCCAGAGACTGTAAGCCGGATGAAGCATAGGACCTTGAGACTGAAGGTCCTCCCCCATCGGCAATCGCCAGGGAACGTCCGCGACGAGACGTACCAGATCAGCGTACCAGTGATGCTGCGGCCAATCCGGAACAATTAGGATCACCGTAGTTTATATCAGGCGATAAGGACCCTATGGGGCCACAAACGCATCTGAGGCATCGCCCAAGGATCCCTGGATCTGGCCACAACCTCGACCCTTGCGATTGAGTCGAAAGGCCAGCAGGTCCACATCCGGCGTGCCCCACCGTCGGTAAAGGAGTTGAAATATGCAAGGACCACTCTTCTTGGTCCGGTGTCTGGCGATTGGCGACTCAGATAGTCCGCCTGCCCATTGTCTATGCCTAGAATGTAAAATGGCCTACAGAGCCGGCACGTTTCTTCCGGCCCACTTCAGGATACGGACTACCTCGGAAGCCGCAGCTGAGCTCCGAGTTCCCCCTTGATGGTTTACATACGCCACCGCCGTGGCGGTGTCCGACTGGCTCCTGATGGAGCGACCCCGTACTCTCTCTGACCTGAGGAGAGACACAGTCCGATGGCCCGTATTACCAGAACAGTGATTGGTAAACGGGCTCGCCCGGAGTCCAAGGAATGAGCTGACAGGACTCCCCAGACTTCACCCCAGCCCGTCAGGCTGGTGTCCGTCGTGAGTACCGTCCAGTGGATGGGAGGGGAACGCCTTTCCGGACCGAAGAGCCGAGGATCTCAACCACCATGTCAGGGGCGCCCTGACCAGGTGAATCACCTGGATCTGAAGATCCAAGGACAACGGGGATTTGTCCCAGGTGGACAAGATCTCCTTCTGCAATGCCCTGGTGTGTGATTGGGCATACGGAACGGCCGCGAAGGAGGCCACCACGAGTCTCTGGACTCTCATGCAAAAAACGGATTGACAACCATTTTTGGGATGTCAGCACCCGCACCGCAGACTGAAGTGTCAGCAACTTCTCCAGAGGTAGGATACCTTTGCCTCCAAGGAGTCCAGAATCAGAACTAGATACTCCAGACACTGAGTCGGGACCAGGACTGACTCCTGAATGTTCAGGAACCACCCGAGTCCCTGAGGGTCTAATTGATGATAGTCACCTTTCCTCTAAGTCTGATCCACTTTCTGCTCTTAGCAGAAGATCGTCCAGATAGCCCACGACAGCAATACCTCGCTGTATCAGAAGGCTAGAACCGGAGCAAGCACCTTGGTGAACACCCTTGGTGCCGAGGCTAGGCCGAAAGGAAGAGCCACAATCGATAGTGGACTTCGCTGATCGCAAAGCGCAGAAACTTCCGGTGACTTGCGCAGATCGGAACATGCAAGTAGGCGTCCTTGAAGTCCAAGGACGCCAGAAGAAAATCCCTTTGGTGGAGTGTAGCGATCACCGTGCGAATGGATTCCATGCGGAATTTCTGCACCTTCTCGAAGGCATTCAGGGCCTTGAGGTCCAGGACAGGTCGAACCACGTCCTACCTTTGGGACGACAAACAGATTCGAGTAGAATCCCTGAAAACTCTCCTGTGACGGAACCGGCACAATCACTCCGGACCTGATCAAATCCTGTACAGCCCCCAAGAGGGCTGCCCGACAGGTAGGAAGGAGAGGAAGATTTGAGGGAAAGAATCTGTCTGGGGGCCAGGATCGGAATACTATCCTGTATCCTGAGGTGACCTCCTCGCACACCCACCAGTCGGAGATTCAGGAGGACCACCGATTCGTGACCTGCGAAGTCGTCCCCCCACCCCAGAGTCGGGCGGAGGCAAGACTTCACGCGGAGGCGGGCTCGGGAGCCGCTTGTTTGGCTTACGCACCCAGGGGCGCTTGTGCCCACCAGCCGCACTCCGTCAGTCTGGGAGGACCTACCTGTGGACCCGACTGACGAAAAAACCCCTTGTTTGCTGGAAAGGAAAAGGCCCTGTTTGCGGCGGGCCCCCTTACCCTTGCCAGTCTAAGGAAGAAGAGTGCTTTTACCTCCCATGACATCCTTGACGATGACATCCAGAGCAGCACCGAAAAGTCTACCACCTATAAAAAGGTAGATACGTCAGGAGCTTCTTAGAGGCTAGGTCAGCAGACCAGCATTTCAACCAGATAAGACGACGCCATACCACCGTCGGGACAGAGGCCCTGGATGTTAAAGGGCCCGCGTCCAACGTGGTGTCGCACACATAAACCAGGCCCTGCCCAGTTGGTGGGCCAGAGTAACTGTGTCTGGAGGAAGATTATGCTCCTGTACAGCTAGGTGCAACATTTTTTGCCCAACCTGTAAGTGTTTTAAAACACAAGGGTCGCCGCTACCACAGGCCGTAGGGCGGATCCCAACAAGGCGAACATGGCTATGCGCACCACTTCTGACCTCCTGTCAGTGGGGTCCTTAATGCAGGAGTCCCCTCCATCGGGAGAGTGGTGGCCTTGTTCAACAGGGCGACTGGAGGGTCGACCACTGGGGGAGAAGCCCACTTTTTAGGTAGGGCATCTTCAAAGGGGTATCTGATAGACAAACGCAGCGGGACCATAAAAAATTCTTCTGCGGCTTTTTCCAGACCTTATCAATGAGCTTGTCAAAGAAAGTACAATGGAAAAAACCCCTTTAGAAGGCCTGACCTTAAAAGAACCAAAGGAGACAGTATCCGCCTGAGGTTCTGCATCCGCAGCATTTGAGCTTGAGAGTGTCCCTCACCGCAGTCATGAGCACACTAACAAGCGCCCTGTCATTTACTGACTCAGAACTGGAGTTTCCCTCATAAGGAATGTCCTGTTCAAAACCATCCATACATCCAGAACTAGGGTCCTGAACGATAGTGGCTAGGCCCATATCTGAATCAGCGCACTGCCCTCGAGTAGATAAAGTGGGGAGAGGGCGCCTTTTTTGTACCTTGCGCTTGCACACAGCTCCCATCCTGGTCAGAAATTGATTCCAGGGCTGCCCACAACAGGTCCATAGGGACCGCAGGTGCTGAAGCACTGCCTGTTGCCACTGACATTTTTAGGGGAAGCTGGTGACACAGACTCCATATTGTCCCCCTCTGAGACTCTCTCAGATAAAAAGTCCACCCACAGGCTGTGCTGACTGAGGAGGGGGCGCCCAGGGGACTCACCAAACCGGACCAGGGACCGCTTAGTTCCGCTGTCTGTACCGCGCTGTGTCAGCGCTGGTGAGCTGTGAGGAGACTGTGAGGAGATTCGCGCTGCTACAGCAGCGCTAGAGGCCAAACTAGTGCTGAAAAGCGCGCGGGCTACAAGAAAATGGCCGCCGCACTTCACTGAGGCGATCCGCGGCAAGATGGCCGCCATGACGCAGTTAAAATGAAACAGCACACACGCACAGCGCCACTCGGCGCTCAGGCCCCAAAAAAAACACACAAAAAAGCCCCAAAGCATACATTGCAGACCAGCATGAGCCCCCCAAGAACAGTGTGACCCCCAAGCACCCCACAGCGCCAGTAATGGTGACAGAGAGCGACAATAAAATACAGGGGGAGACAGGGAAAATCCCCCACAGAGAAACACACAGCCTTTTGTACTCACCTGCAGGCAGGAGAGACTACTTACCCGTCCCCTGAGGGACACACTGGTGTTTCTGACAGGACTATCACAGTGCAGTACTGAGTAGCTGTCGGCCCGGTCCACCGCGAAAGATACAGTCAGTCAGGAGCTGTTCAGTCTTGAGAGGACCGTGGGAGCATGAAAGCAAACCCGGCCACCCCTGGAGTCATGGGGCCTGTCGTGAACTGAGTCTCACGCACACAAGGCGAGGATCAGCACGCTCGATGGTCGGACAGGGAAGACTACGAGGATATCTTGTACCCAACCTGTTGCCCAGCCGACAGTTGATAGAAGATTCTCAAAAATAAAATAAAAAAGAATTCCAAAAAGGAATAAAATAGGTCAGGAGACTAGCTCCTGAGGGAGCCACGTCTTCTCCTTCTGCTAGGCAGAAAAAAACTGAAGTCTGCTGACTGTAGTGGGAGGGTTATGTACGGAGGGACCGCCCCCTGGGTGGGGCTGTTCAGCTCTGGCTTTTGGAATGTATGTATAACATTTCACATTCTGCCTAGGTCTTCTCCTGCAGGCAGGGACATAACCCACGTGTAAAGTGTAAAGAGACACCGTGTCAGTCCATGGATGGTAAGAGAAAATAAAGTTTGTCATATTCCCGCAACTTGTGGCAAAATATAAAATATTCCATGGACTGAACATGCCTCTCAGTAAATAGCTGGGGTGTCTACTTTCCAAAATGGGGTCATTTGGGGGGGTTTTGTGCTATTTTGGCATTTTATGGCCTTCGAAACTGTGATAGGCAGTGAGGAGTGAAATCAAAAATTTGCGCCCTTAGAAATCCTGAAGGCGGTGCTTGGTTTCCGGGGTCCCGTACGTGGCTAGGCTCCTAAAAAGTCCCACACATGTGGTATCCCCGTACTCAGGAGAAGCAGCAGAATGTATTTTGGGGTGCAATTCCACATATAACCATGGCATGTGCGAGCAATATATCATTAAGGCCCCTTTCACACTGGGGCATTTTTCATGCGGTTTAGCGCTAATAATAGCGCTATTATACCGCAAGAAAAATTCCTGCCCTGTAGCCTTCAATGTGAAAGCCCGAAGGCTTTCACACTGAAGCGGTGCGCTAGCAGGACCGCTCCAAAAGTCCTGCTAGCCGCTTCTTTACAGTGGTAAAGGAGCGGTGTGTTCACCGCTCCTTTACCGCGGGTGCCCATTGAAATCAATGGGACACCGCGGTAATACCGCCCGCAAACCACGGCTATTGCCGCGGTTTGCGGGCGGTATTAACCCTTTTTCGGCCGCTAGCGGGGGTTAAATTCACCCCCCTAGCGACCGCATACCGCGGTAAGAACGACGGTATAGCAGCGCTGCAAATCGCGCTGCTATACCGCCACCGCACCTGCCCGCCCCAGTGTCAAAGGGGCCTTAGTGACAAGTTTTTGTAATTTTTTATTTTTTTTGTCATTATTCAATCACTTGGGACAAAAAAAAAATATTCAATGGGCTCAACATGCCTCCCAGCAATTTCCTTGGGGTGTCTACTTTCCAAAATGGGGTCATTTGGGGGGGTTTTGTACTGCCCTACCATTTTAGCACCTCAAGAAATGAGATAGGCAGTCATAAGTTTAAAGCTGTGTAAACTCCAGAAAATGTACTCTAGTTTGTAGACGCTATAACTTTTGCGCAAACCAATAAATATACGCTTATTGACATTTTTTTTACTAAAGACATGTGGCTGAATACATTTTGGCCTAAATGTATGACTAAAATTGAGTTTATTTGATTTTTCTTATAACAGAAAGTAGAAAAATAGGATTTTTGTACTCACCGTAAAATCCATTTCTCTGACATCCATGGACTGACACAGCTGGATACTGTAAACGTGTGGGTATATGTCCCTGCTCGCAGGAGAAGATCTAGGCAGAATGTTAGATGTTAAAACATTCTAGAACAAACCAGAGCTGAACAGCCCCGCCCAGGGGGGCGGTCCCTCCGGACATTACCCTCCCACCTGCAGCTAGCAGACCTCAGTTCGTAACAAAGCAGTACAAACCTTAAAAGGAAGGGTGGGTGCTGTGTCAGTCCATGGACGTCAGAGAAATGGATTTTACGGTGAGTACAAAAATCCTATTTTCTCTTATCGTCCATGGACTGACACAGCTGGATACTGTAAACGTGTGGGACGTCCCAAAGCAGTATCAGAAGGGTGGGAGCGGTAGCAAAGGAACAACCAAAACTTCACTCCAAACAAACAGAGCTCCTCAACGGAGGAGTTGCGACATTAAACAGCGGCCTGCAATGCTTTGCGGCCGAAGGGAGAATCCGAAGATGCAGCCACATCAACCTTATAAAATCTTGAAAAGGTATGAACGGACGACCAGGTCGTCGCCTTGCACACTTGTGCAACCGACGCTTTATGTCGGAAGGCCCGGGAAGCACCAATTGCCTTGGTGGAATGCGCCGCAACCGGAAAGGGAGGCGCCCGCCCCTTAAGGGCATAGGCCTGTATGACGGTCTGCCTGATCCACCTAAAGACGGTGGCATACGACACCGCTCGGCCCTGTTTTGGACCAGACACAGATTTCCGAATGGAAACAGTAGCAGACAGGTACACTCGTAAGGCTTGTACCCATCTTAATGTATGAAGCGCAAACTCTCAGGGATGCGATGGGTGAGGACACAAGGACGGAAGAACAATGTCCTTCTTAAGGTTAAAGGCCAAGACCATCCTTAGAAAAGAAGGATGGTCGTGGGCGCAACACCAATATATCCTTATGGAGGACCAAGTAAGGCGACTTGCCGGACAAGGCCGCCAACTCAGACACCCGTCTAACCGAAGCAATGGCCACTAAGGCCAACTTCCGGGACAAGGTCAAGAGAGGAATCTCTCTGATATTCTCAAAGGGATGTTCTTGGAGAACCGAGATGCATCAAAATCAGATCCCAAGTAGGGAGAGGAGGCTTGACAGGGGGGATCACATGGCGATCCCCCTGCACAAAAGGTGCTAATCAAGGAATGGCCCGGTAGCGGTCGTTGAAAAAGACAGCCCGGGCCGAAATCCGACCCTCAAAAAAGGTATGCAAGGCCAGCTTTTGGGTCACACCACGCTGTAAGAACAGCAAAATCCTGGGAACGGATGCCACTCAAGTTCCTCGCACATAGCGATGTAAGCCTTCCAGGTACGGTGAGATATCTTTCTGGAGGAAGATTCCCGTGTCAACAACATAGAAGAGATGACCGAATATGAGAGAACTCGGTCCTTCAGCACCTGGCTTTAAACAGCCATGCCATTAAAGCCAAGGACTGTAAAGCAGGTTGAAGTATGGAATCAAGAGACAGAAGGTCCACCCCAATAGGCCGTCGCCAGGAATGTCTGAGACTAGCCAAAGTAGATCGGCGTACCAATGTCGCCGTTCCGGAGCACTGGAATGGCCTCAGCCCCTACTCTGCGAAGCCGGCGAGGCAACAACAGTAGCGGAGGGTAAGCATATATCAGGTGATACTGCCCCCACGGGCTTCCAACGCGTCTGACGCGTCCGCCCAGGGGTCCCTGGACCTGACCACGATCTTGCCACCTTGCGAGTGAGTCGAGAGGCCACAAGGTCCACTTCCGGTGCCCCACCTCTGGTAAAGAAGGTGGAAACACCTCCGGTTGCAAGGACCCTTTGCCTGCAATGCACACGGCCGACAGGACCGTCTTGCAGCGAGATGTATGAAAATCCCAAAGAGACTCCGCAATGTATCAGAGAAGGGAGGCCCCAGTGTACAGGGTGCCTATCAGGCTAAGTACTTACCGAGGCCGAGATGCCGAGAGTGGTTCACCCTTGCACCCAAGCGCACTCCGCCCCCTGGAGGTGAGACAGGGAGAGGACAGCACGAGGGAGCACTGGCCACCAGCAGGTAGAGGTGTCTTGCTGAAGAATCTAGCAGGGCTGAGTCTGAAGAGCAGGCCGGGAGTCAAACACCAAGGGTAGACAGGGTCAAACAGCAAACAGTAGCAAGGGCACAAGTCCGATTAGGAGTTTAGCAGAAAGCACCAGACTAGTCAGGTTAAGCAAGAAGTCCAGGGTACAGGCAGAAGGTAGAGGGCTGGAGACAGGCAGCAGATCCGGGTCACAGGCCGAGGGTCAAGCACAAGGAGAGAGGCAGAAGTCCGTTTAGCAAGCCAAGGGGTCAGGTTCAGGAGAAGCAGAAGCGTAATCAAATCCGGTCCGGGTCACAGCAGAAGAACTTTAACTTGATTTCAGGCACAAGAAAACACAGCAAAGCTGACAAACTAGCAACCAGATAGTGTTACTGCGTCTGTTTAAATAGGCCCGCCTGTAGTCCCATTGGCGAGCTATTGCGCACGCGCATTCGTCGTTGCGCCGGTGCGCGCACCCGAGCACGCCGAAGCGCCGTCCCGCCGCGCATGTGCCGATGCGCCGTTTCGCCGCGCATGCGCACTGAGCGCAGATTGGTGACAACAGACGGGGAATTTCCCTGACAGTGCCCCCCCCCCCCGAGGGGCGGACTCCGGACGCCCAGACTGGCCATTAGTTCCGGATGTTCTTGGTGGAAGGCTCGTATTAGGCGAGGAGCATGCAAGTTCCTGGATGGTTCCCAGGAGTTGTCTTCCGGGGGGTAACCTTTCCATTTAATTAAGTATTGTAACTGTCTGCCTTTTTTCCTACAGCCCAGGATGGATTCCATCTCAAATTCCTTTTCCCCATCTACTTCAACTGGTGGAGGAGGAGGTCCATCTCTTCCAGGAAAGGCGTTGGGAATGACGGGTTTTAATAAAGATGAGTGGAACACTGGGTGAATCCTATAGGAATCAGGTAATGCTAGTTCAAAAGCCACAGGGTTAATAGCTCGTTTGATCTTGAAGGGCCCGATAAATCTAGGGCCGAGCTTTCGAGAGGGAATAGGCAATCTGAGGTTGGCGGCGGAAAGCCAAACTTTTTCCCCGACTCTGAACGCTGGGTTTTCCTTCCTCCCCCGGTCATAAAATTTCTTGTAGGATCCTTGGGCATTCCGCATCATCTCCTGGAGTCTTTGGAAATTCGCCTGGACAGAGGCCACTCGGTCCTGGACCGCGGGAACAGGGCTCTCAGGGATGTTTTCAGGGAGGAAGGAGGGATGAAAACCGAAATTGGCCCAAAAGGGGGTTTGATTGGTAGCAGAATGTATTGAATTGTTATAGGCAAACTCTGCGTAAGGAAGTAGAGATGCCCAGTCATCCTGGGAAGCAGAGCAGAAACAACGGAGGTATTGCTCCAGGGTCTGATTGGTTCTTTCTGTCTGGCCATTGCTTTGGGGGTGGTACGCAGACGAGAGGCAGGTTTTGACTTCTAGTGACTTGCAGAGTTCCTTCCAGAATTTCGAAGTGAACTGGACACCTCTGTCGGAGGTGATACTCTTTGGTATTCCGTGAAGCCTGGTTATCTCCTTAAAAAAGATTTGAGCAGTATCCATGGCTGAAGGTGTCCCAATCATCGGTAAAAAGTGAGCCATTTTTGAGAGGCGGTCCACAACGACCAGAATCGTGGTAAACCCTCCGGAGGAAGGCAAGTCCACGATAAAGTCCATGGACACGTCTGCCCAAGGGCGCTCAGGAATGGGTAAGGGCTTGAGCAGGCCCCAACTCTTGGTGTTTGACCCCTTGTTACGCTGACACTGAGTGCAGGAAGCGACATAAGACTTACAATCTTGCCTCCAGCCTGGCCACCAGAAGGAGCGGGAGACAAGTTCCGATGATTTACGTGCTCCGAAGTGACCTGCCAGTTTGAGATCGTGGAAAGTCCTCAAGACCAGCGATCTTGTTTCCAAAGGGACGAAAATCTTGTCCTGGGACCAGAATAGGCCGTCCCGCTTTTCCAGGGAGGTAGTGACCGGATCAGAGCAGAGTCCGGAAGCGATTTTAATAGAGGTGAGTAGATCGGCCCGGGGAATCAACAGAAAGTTCTGAGCTGACAGAATGGTGCCCGGTTGGGCCGACTGAGGGGTTTCCGGAAACATCCTGGATAGCGCATCTGCCTTCCCATTCTTGGAGCCGGGTCTATAGGAAATGTGAAAGTTGAACCGGGTGAAGAAAAGGGCCCAACGGGCCTGCCTGGGGCGTAGACGTTGAGCTGTTCTTAGGTACTCTAGATTTTTATGATCTGTGAAAATCATGATGGGGTGTACTGCCCCCTCCAGAAGGTATCGCCATTCCTCCAGTGCAAATTTTATGGCCAGTAATTCCCGGTCCCCTACATCATAGTTTCGCTCCGGGGGAGTCAGCTTTTTAGAGGCAAAGGCTACTGGATACAGGAGAGCCTTGGGGCCTCGTCTTTGAGAGAGGATGGCTCCGATGGCTGTCTCAGAGGCGTCCACTTCCAGGGTGAACGGCAGTAGAGGATCCGGGTGCTGAAGTACTGGTGCTGAAGTGAAGACGTCCTTGAGGCGGGAGAAGGCCTCTTGAGCTTCTGGAGACCAGTGAAAACGGTTATTTTGCCGGGTAAGTTGGGTTATTGGGGCTACAATGGAGGAAAAGCCCACGATGAATCTCCTATAGAAGTTGGCGAAGCCTATAAACCGCTGTACCCCCTTCTTGTCGGTTGGGGCTGGCCAGTCCTGGATGGCCTTCACCTTCTGCGGGTCCATCGCGACCCCATCGATGGAAATGATAAAGCCGAGGAACTGTACGGTGGTCTTTTCGAACTCGCATTTCTCAGCTTTGAGGTAGAGTTTGTGCTTCCGAAGGATGGTGAGGACCTTCATGACATGAGCCCGGTGGAGTTCGATGTTGGTGGAAAAGATGAGGATATCGTCCAGGTACACTACTAAGAAGTCGTCAAGGTGCTGTCTGAAAATATCGTTGACTAGGTGTTGGAAGGTGGCTGGAGCATTACAAAGTCCGAACGGCATGACCGAATACTCAAAGTGTCCGAAACGAGATCTGAAGGCGGTTTTCCACTCGTCTCCGGCCCTGATTCTGATAAGATTGTAGGCCCCCCGTAGATCCAGTTTGGAAAAGACCCGAGCAGATCGGAAGCGCTGAAATAGCTCCGGAATAAGGGGTAGTGGGTACCTGTTCTTAATGGTTATCTTGTTTAGGTCCCGGTAATCGATACAGGGTCTTAAGGACCCGTCCTTCTTTTCCACAAAGAAGATTCCTGCACCGGCTGGAGATGAGGAAGGGCGAATAAATCTTTTCTGGAGGTTTTCATCAATATAAGCCTTGAGGGCTTTCAACTCGGTTTCGGACAACGGAAAGATACGTCCGAACGGAATTTTAGAGCCTGGCAAGAGATCGATAGGGCAATCATAGGGCCGATGACGTGGTAGATGGTCGACTTGCTGCTTATCGAACACGTCCCGGAATTCTAGATAGACTGAAGGAACATGCTGTAGGTTGTCCGGCTTGGCAATCATGGAAGCACAGGCCGTAGAGGCAGAGGCAAGACAGTTCTGGGAACAATAGGAGGAGGTGAAGCTAACCTCTTTCTTCACCCAATTTATGAGGGGCTCATGTGCCTGTAGCCAGGGAAGGCCCAGGATGATGGGGAACATCGGGGAAGGTATGAGGTCTAACCGGAGAAGTTCTTGGTGACCCGAGTCAGAGATGGCAAGGATAGGTTTGGTTTCCAGCGTGATCAGCCCTGAACGGGGCAAGGACCCATCCGCCAGGTGGATCTGAAGGCAGTGGTCCTTAGGTTGAGTGGGGACATGGAATCTTGAGGCTAAAGCAGAGTCCAGGAAGCAGCTGCAGGCTCCGGAATCAATAATTGCCGGGAGGCGGATTGCCCCTTCCGGCAGCTGTAGAGACACAAAGAGAATGACATAAGACTGAGGGTTGTCAAAGAGTTGATAGTTTAAAGTGTCTTTAGAGATAGACTTACTAGGTCTTACGGGGCAGTTGAGGAGGAAGTGGCCGGCACCCCCGCAGTATAGGCACAGGTTGCCTTCGCTGTTTTTCCTCAGGAGTCAGGGGAGCCCGAACCAACCCGAGCTGCATGGGTTCTGGCTCAGGAAGAGGTGTGACTGCAGGCACAGAGGTTGGTGGGTAGTGAGGTACAGTCCTGGATGGAGGCCAGTTGGGACGAGGAGATTGAAATCGCTCCGCCCGTCGTTCACGCAGACGCCTATCGAGTTGTATGGCGGATTGGATCAGGTTCTCCAAGGTAGTGGGGGTTTCGATCCTGGCCAGCTCGTCCTTGAGCGTCTCAGATAATCCCTGGCGGTATTGGTATCTGAGGGCCGCCTCATTCCATTTGGTGTCGGCGGACCATTTCCTAAATTCCGATGTATAGTCTTCCACCGGTCTTCTCCCCTGAGTTAGGCTATGGAGGACGGACTCGGCCGTGGCTGATCGCTGGGGATCATCGTATAGTTGAGCCATATTTTCAAAAAATGTCTCTACTGAGTCCAATATGGGGCTCTGTTGCTCCATCAGGCCATGGGCCCAGGCTTGAGGGTCATCCGTTAAGAGAGAGATGATAAACCCCACTTTTACTGCTTCCGAAGAGAAGGTCCTTGGTTGGAGGGCAAGGTAGAGGGAGCAGGCGTTTTTAAAGGCCCGGTATTTTTTGCGGACACCCGAAAAACGTTCCGGAATAGGGACCCTGGGTTCAGGGGTGGCCATCACTACTGTAGAACTCGTAGGTACTTGGGAGTTGGTGGCAGTGTTGGCAGAGGTGGCAGCTGAAGGGGCTGGTCCTAGGAGACCAGTGAGCTGTTGAAGACGGCCATCAATCTGAGTGTATCCCTCTTGGAGTCTTTGGACGGTGTCCGTTAAGGTGGAGACCTGCTGGCAGAGGGTGTCAAATGGGGAACGCACTCTGTCGGCCTCAGACATCTGGCTGGTTTGTACTATCAGGCTAAGTACTTACCGAGGCCGAGATGCCGAGAGTGGTTCACCCTTGCACCCAAGCGCACTCCGCCCCCTGGAGGTGAGACAGGGAGAGGACAGCACGAGGGAGCACTGGCCACCAGCAGGTAGAGGTGTCTTGCTGAAGAATCTAGCAGGGCTGAGTCTGAAGAGCAGGCCGGGAGTCAAACACCAAGGGTAGACAGGGTCAAACAGCAAACAGTAGCAAGGGCACAAGTCCGATTAGGAGTTTAGCAGAAAGCACCAGACTAGTCAGGTTAAGCAAGAAGTCCAGGGTACAGGCAGAAGGTAGAGGGCTGGAGACAGGCAGCAGATCCGGGTCACAGGCCGAGGGTCAAGCACAAGGAGAGAGGCAGAAGTCCGTTTAGCAAGCCAAGGGGTCAGGTTCAGGAGAAGCAGAAGCGTAATCAAATCCGGTCCGGGTCACAGCAGAAGAACTTTAACTTGATTTCAGGCACAAGAAAACACAGCAAAGCTGACAAACCAGCAACCAGATAGTGTTACTGCGTCTGTTTAAATAGGCCCGCCTGTAGTCCCATTGGCGAGCTATTGCGCACGCGCATTCGTCGTTGCGCCGGTGCGCGCACCCGAGCACGCCGAAGCGCCGTCCCGCCGCGCACGCGCCGATGCGCCGTTTCGCCGCGCATGCGCACTGAGCGCAGATTGGTGACAACAGACGGGGAATTTCCCTGACAGTGCCTCAAATGTTGGCCAATAAAGGCAACTTGACGGAACTTCCCTAGAAACTCGGTCAGAGGACTAGTACCTCAGCCTCCACAGGTGGCGCAAACCCACCCCGGGCACAGAGACCCTAAAGGCTAAAGCAGTTGTAGTGCACCTGCTAGACGACTGATGGATGAAGCGGAGGCTTTTGCCCAGTCATTGAGCTATAAAAAATGCCAGAGACGCAGCCACTAACGGGCGTAACGCTAACCCCAACCTGGCGAACACAGTCCAAGCCAGCGCTTCTGATCACCACTGAAAGCAGGTGGAAAGTGATACCCCTGAAACCAGGGATCCTTGTGACAATGCTCCATCCAGCAGCTACCCATGGATAGGTGCCGATTGTGCAAACACATAGTTTATACTATGTATTGCATCAAACGCACAAATGGAGAGTGTGGGAGGAAACCCACCCAGCCACAAAGAGCATAATACCACCACATACGGCGTATGTAGTTTAGTATTTGTGGATAAACCTATTAAACACGTATATACTGTGCCAGCGATGAAGGCGCGCACATCATCGGGGCCTGGACGTAAACCAGCCACGCAGATTGCGTACACAACCGTGTAGGTATGTTAGCCTGCGAATAAACAAATTGCACATGTTTATACTGTGCATAGCGCTGAGAATGCGCACACCATTGGAACGCAGGGGAGAAACCTGAGCAACCGGATGAAACCCATGCAGACTGCATGCGCATACCGTGTATGGTATTATAGTATGTGTGCTAAACATTTTGCACAAGCTCATGTGTGCATAGCACCGAAGGCGCGCACACCGTTGGCGCGTGGGAGGTACTGAAGTACCCCATGCATACTCAGAGAATGCAATACCTACAACTACTGTGAATGTATTTAGTGTAGTGTATAAACATAATGTGTATGTTTACATTGTGTATTGCACCAAAGGCATGCATGTCATGTAGCGTGGGCGGAAACCCACGCAGAGTGCAAAGACATACCGGGTAGGTATGTTAGTATGTGGATATCCAATCGCACAAATTTAGACTGTGCATAGCGCCGAAGCGCCCATACCAATAGAGTGTGGGAGGAAACCGGAGTACCCCAAAGGAAAACCACACAGACTGCCTACACATACCGTGTAGGTATTATAGCATGCGTGATAAACATTGAACATGTTTAACTGTGCAGAAGGCCAAAGGCGCACATACCGTCAGCGCGTGGGAGGAAACCGGAACACTCGGAAGAACTCCACGCAGACAGCACACAGATACCGTGTAGGAATGATAGCATGTGAATCAACATATTGCACATGTTTATGCTGTGCATTTCCATTGGAGCGTGGGGGGAAACCGGAGTACCCGGAGGAACCCCACGCAAACAGTATACCCATACTGTAAACATGTATAATATGTGCAATAAACACATTGAACATGTCTATACTGTGCAGAGAGCTGAAGCGCACATACCATGAGAGTGCGGGAGGACATCGGAGCCCCCGCCAACCCAGAGAGTATAATACATACATATACTGTGAATGTATCTGGAGTCGTGCATAAACATATTTTGTACGTTTATATCATGTATGGCACTGAAACACAGCATTGGAACGTGGGGACAGCCACGCAGACACCGAGACCAATAACACATACATACACTGTGAATGTATGCAGTGTAGAGGTATAGGATGAGTTAAATTATGGCGCAGAGGCGCATAATCTTCTCTGTATCATTCCAACCTGCTTGACTGTGCTGCTGAAGCAGCATGCAGGTAACAGGTAACCTCTGATCCTCAGACCGTGTGTCTGTCAGAGCTCAAATCATTCCCCAGGAAATGGCGGGAAATGTTACCTCAGGTATCACACATAAGGCTCACAGGGACTACAGACATAAATGAATAAAGTCCTCCCTCATCCATGCTGCTCTTGAGGCAGTGTGAGGAAAACAGTGAGGAAACTGTGTAAAAGAAAAGCTTGTCACAGCAATTCCAGCCTGAGAGTGTTCCTCACATTAATGAGATCACTTACAATAAGGTGACCAGATTTTTCAAATGAAATCCGGGGACATATTTTTTTTTTTTACTAGTAATGGCGGCAATTAGCGACTCTCTGCCCGTCGCCGCCGCCCGCCTCACAGCCTGTTAAGTCTTATGCCTCGTATACACGACCGGTTTTCCCGACGAGAAAACTGCCATGATAGCTTTTGGCTGGGAAAACCGGCCGTGTGTGTATGCTCCATCGCAGTTTTCCCGACAGGAAAACTCCCGGAAAAAAAAAAAAAGAGAACCAGCTCTCTTTTTTCCCTTCAGGAAAAAATCCTGCCTAGAAAACCGGTCCTCTGTAGGCTTTCCCGAGGGGAAAAAAAACGTGCATGCTGGTAAACAATTCGACGCCTGCGTGGAAGCATAGAACGTCATTTTGTCGGCTCGTCGTAGTCTTTGACGTCACCGCGTTCTTGGCATTCAAAAGTTCAGCGGTCTTTTGTGTGACCGTGTGTAGGCAAGGCAGGCTTGAGAGGAATCCTATCGGGAAAAGCGTTGTTTTTTTTTTCCTGCCGCGAAAACCGGTGGTGTGTACGAGGCATGACTCTCCGGGCCCCGGCTACTACTGGGTGGGGAGCGGAGGAAGATCACTCCCCCAGGGAAGGCAAGGAGATAGGCAGGCGGCTGGCCGGGACTTGAGCCAAGGCAGAAGAACATGAGAGAGGAGCTGAATGGGCACCCGAAACTGAAGAAATATTCCCTCCGCTCCGACCAGCACATGATCATCAGAAAGGGGCACAGATAATGGAAAAAAATACACTCCCTAAGCTAGTAGGTGCGGTGGAGCGGGAGTGTGTAATTCTGATTTTTTTTTTTTTATTCTGCACTGACTGTCTTTGAAATTGCCCCAGCCCCTGTTCAAATCCCATCCGGGGACAAAACCGGGGACAGACTTGGTCCGGGGACAGTGTCCTCAATCCGGGGACTGTCCCCTGAAACCGGGGATGTCTGGTCACCCTAACTTACAAGCGCCCTGTCATTCACTGACACAGAACTGGAGTCTTCCTCACAAGGGAATGTCCTGTTCATAAACATTAAATATTCAGAGGTCGGGTCCTGAGCATAGTAGCTAGGCCCATATCTGACTCAGAGCACCCCTTCAGTAAAGATTTTTGTGGGGGGAGGGGGCTTATAGCTCCTTTTGCTCGCACACCGCTTCCATTCTGACAGGAATGATTCCAGGACTGCTGACAACTGGTCCGAAAGGACCGCAGGTGCAGGAAACATATGACCATGTTTAACTGTGCAGCACTGCCAGTTGCCCCAGGCAATGTGGAGAGCAGGTGTATCAGACTCCATAAACGCCACCCTCTGAGACCTTATACACTATACCAGTGATTCTCAACCAGGGTTCCGTGGAACCCTACGGTTCCTCCAGAAGTTGCTAGGGGTTCCTTCAGCATTGGGCAATTTCTGCCTCTCAGATAATTTCCTACTGACACCATTGATCTTTTTAGCTATCTGTAAGGAGGTAATTCTTCCCAATGACAAAGTGTAAGGACCATCCTTCTCACTGACCATCACACTAAGGTTTCATGAATTGTAGATCTGTAATTTTTAGCAGGTGTTCCCCGAGACCGGAGAACTATTTCAATGGTTTCTCTGTCTTGAAAAGGTTCAGAAAGGTTGCACTATACAGTGAATATACAGTCCACCCACTGGCTACGCTGAGGCTGAGAAGGGGATACCCGGGAGGACCCACCAACCCTTAAGGACAGCTCAGTCTGTGAGGAGATTGTGAGGGGATTCGCGCCGCCGCCAGAAATAAATGCGCGGCGGCCACAAAAAAATGGCCGCCGGCCGCCGCTATAACTGCGCCACTGAACGCCAAGATGGCCACCGAGCGCGAAATTTAAAGCTCTAATGCGCGCCAATGGCGCACGCAATAATCACCTCACACACCAGAAAAAACTGCAGACATGAGCGCCCAGCCAGGCCAGAGTGACCCCCAAGCACCCCACAGCACAGCACCAGTACAGGGTGCAGAGAGCAGCATAACAGGGGGGAGACAGGGAGAAACCCCCACACACAGAAACACAGCCAGCATGTACTCACCTGCAGTAGGAGAGACTACTTACCCGTCCCTTTCAGGGACCCACTGGCTTGTTTCAGACAGACCTATCACAGAGTCGTACTGCGTAGCTGTCAGCCCGGTCCACCGCGAGAGATACAGTCAGTCAAGTACTGTTCAATCTTGAGAGGACCGCGGGAGCATGAAAGCAACCCGGCCACCCCTGGAGTCATGGGGTATGTCGTGAACTGAGTCTCACGCACACAAGGCGAGGATCAGCACGCTCGATGGTCGGACAGGGAAGACTACGAGGATACCAGTGTACCCAACCTGTTGCCCAGCCGACAGTTGATTGAAAGTCTCAAAAATAAAATAATAAAATTCCCAAAGGAATACAATTTAAAAGTAAAATCTTCCAGGAGACTGGCTCCTGAGAGAGCCACGTCTTCTCCTTCTGCTAGGCAGAAAAAAACTGAGGTCTGCTAGCTGCAGGTGGGAGGGTAATGTCCGGAGGGACTGCCCCCCTGGGCGGGGCTGTTCAGCTCTGGTTTGTTCTAGAATGTTTTAACATCTAACATTCTGCCTAGATCTTCTCCTGCGAGCAGGGACATATACCCACACGTTTACAGTATCCAGCTGTGTCAGTCCATGGACGATAAGAGAAATATCGTTTTTTTTCAAAATTTTTGGTCTTTTTCCGTTTATATCGCAAAAAATAAAAATCACAGAGGCAATCAAATACCATTAAAAGAAAGCTCTATTTGTGGGAAGAAAAGGACGCAATCTTCGTTTGAGTACAACATTGCATGTTCGCACAATTTCCAGTTAAAGCAGCGCAGTGCAAAATTCTGAAAACACCTCTGGTCCTTTAGCTACAAAATGGTCCGGGGCTTAAGTGGTTAAACTATGGCCAAAAATTGAACAATCACAAAGTAGGGTCCTACTGCGACGGGCGGTGTGGTGTTTTACAGATATTGATACTACTATTAAAAAACATCCAACTATAGGGCCTACTCTGAGGATATGTTCTCGGATATGTAAGACGACTTCATTATCACCTTTATACTCTCCTCTATATCCTATATTGGGGAATCCATGTTTTCCACCGGGAGTACATCAGGGCCCATTTAGGAGATTGCTAGACTCACAATGTTATCAGGCCTCACATTTTGCACAAGCTGCGACATGGCCTTCAATAGCGGTCCTGACATCACCAGATGATCAGTATCGCTTAGACTTCTGGAGGGGTGTACAACTAAGACATTTTTTCAGTACCCTACCTCCCCCGGGCAGGTTTCAATGACCAAGGACCACACTAGAAAAAATATGTGAAGAGGTGGGATCTTCTTCTCATACACTTTCACAAATGTATGCCTTATTGGTTGCTCCCCCAGAGGGATACGTCCCCCCGTTTCTAAGGAAATGGGAAATGGAATTGGAAAGATCTTTTTCCCCCTTACAACAAAGGCAGATCATACATACTACTTTAAAATCGTCAATATGTATACGTGTACAAGAAACAAATTTTAAAATACTGATGAGATGGTACTGTACACCCTCACTGCTCCATAGGTATTCACCCTCGATATCGGATAGATGTTGGAGATGCCAATCAGATAGGGGGACTTTACTCCATATCTTTTGGGCATGCCCGAAACTGGAATATTTCTGGAAGGAGGAACATCGAATATCTCAAAAATTTAAAGATTACAATCTCCCGGTAGATCCAGAGTTATTTTTATTACATGCATCTAGCATACCAGGGAAAATATATAATAAATTAATCTTACGTCATCTCTTTAATGCCGCCAGATCGTGTATAGCACGACGTTGGACAGAAACAACACCTCCAACTGTATTGTGTGGCCTATAAGAGTTGAAGAGGTTAATAAAATGGAAGAGCTGGTATTACTAGGACAAAATAGATATGAGATGTACTCTCAAACGTGGGTTGATTGGAATATGTTTAAATCATCAGAAGAAGGAAAGGCTCCATTTGAATCATGATTGATAAGAGGCAGTATAAGAGGTACGACAGACCTCTTATTAACTAGTTGGAGCCCCGGCCGTTGTCAAATGATGGCCTCAAGGTGGCTCTTAAAATTCGGGAGGACGTCAATAGATGTCCTCGGCTCCTCAGGCCACTGGGGGGCGCGCGAGCGCCGCCGGCGGCGCGCGCGCTCCCGGCGCGTCACTGACATGCCGATGCGCGTGCCTGTCGGCCGCGATGTCCGCCAGGCACCCGCGAACGGCCGGTACAGAGACAAGGACATGGATCTGTGTGTGTAAACACACAGATCCATGTCCTATCAGGGAGAGAGGAGACCGATGTGTGTCCCTTGTACATAGGGACACAGATCGGTCTCCTCCCCCAGTCACTCCCCTCCCCCCACAGTAGTAATCACTCCCAGGGCATACATTTAACCCCTTCCTTTGCCCCCTAGTGTTAACCCCTTACCTGCCAGTGTCATTTTTACAGTAACCAGTGCATTTTTTTAGCACTGATCGCTGTATCAATGACAATGGTCCCAAAATGGTGTCAAAAGTGTCCGATGTGTCCGCCATAGTGTCGCAGTCACAATAAAAATCGCTGATCGCCGCCATTACTAGTAAAAAAAAAAAATATTAATAAAAATGCTATAAAACTATCCCCTATTTTGTAGACGCTATAACTTTTGCGAAAACCAATCAATAAACGCTTATTGCGATTTTTTTTGACAAAAGATATGTAGAAGAATACGTATCGGACTAAACTGAGAAAAAAAATATTTTTTAAAAAAAAATTGGGATATTTATTATAGCAAAAAGTAATAAATATTGTGTTTTCTTTCTCGTACATCACGGGACACAGAGCGACATAGTCATTACTAATGGGTTATATAGATACCGTCAGGTGCTGGCACTGGCAACTTCCAAAACCGGAAGTACCCTCCCCTATATAAGCCCCTCCCATCCGGGAGCACCTCAGTTTTTTGCCAGTGTCTAAGGTGTTGGCCAAGAAGAAACATGTGTTTTTCACTGAGCTTGCGTACAGGTTCTTTTGGGCCTCAGTAAGCTATTCCGGATCCGACCAAAAAAGCTTCATAGCTAAACGGTCGGTACCCGGGCCTTGCAGAGAAGAGCAAGGTTTTGCCTGTAATGCTTCTCTTAGGAGAGCTGGACCCTGGGATCCAGAGCTCTGGTCATACCCACGACCAAGATGTTTTCTGTGCAGGGTGCTATACAGGTCCAGGGGAGTGGAATCCTTGGGAACCCGGTCCCTGAAGGTTTGATTACAATGCCTGCCGTGATAGGTGAAGTTTGGGCTTCTGTGGACCAAACAAAGTCCTGCGGCGAGGAAAAGGTAAGTGGGGGCCCTCAGGAACTTGGTTCTATTGAGGGACCCCCAAGCCTATTTTGTCTTTCTGCCTGTTACCTAAGGTATTCCCGCTAATATTCTGTGTATGCCTGTTACTACTGAGAAAATGTAAAAATTTTAATAGTAGGCAAGAAAAAAAAAATGTAAGACCGCGGTACCTGTGTTAGACACTAGAGGCCGCTATGGTTCTTTTTCTTGTAATGTGGATTTTTTTCTTCCAGAATCAAATCCAGGCAGTTGGTATGTTCTCTGCTGGGAAGCTGTCTCCTCTGCCCTGTTGCTGCGCTCATCCATCCCCGGGCCCTGCGGCAAAGGGGGCCCTGGCTCCCATCTAGCTCCTTATTGTTTTTAAAAAAGGGCGCCGAAGGCGCACGTGCCCGCGCGCGTGCGCATGCACGCGCCTCTATTCATAGAGGCGATCTGAAAAAAGGGGCGGAGCGGGTGGATGACGCTCAGGTGTGCGCCGCGGCGCTACTGCGCATGTGCGGGCGTCCAGCGTGTTTTAAAGCACATTATAGCTGGCTATTGAATGCACAGACAGAGCTAGCAACAGATAAAGGCACACAGAGGCGGTTGATGCAGGCATCCCCTAGAAAGGCACTTTAGTAGACACCAACTGTGATATAGCAGCAATTGTGCTAGACTATTCTCAGTAAAAGTGGTGTATTACGGCTGGAATACCTCAGCTTTAGGCTTAGGAATATGCCGTCCAGAAGCTCCGGAACTGAATCTTCCAGGAAGCGAAGGGGGTCTCATCGGGCTCTGAGGATCTTGGGCATGCTTCTGCTGCACCAGTCTCCCCTGAAGTTCAGAGGTAAGTGACCATAGAGACCCCGCAGGGGTACTTGGTACTGTGGCTGTCCTCAGTCACCTGCTCCTGTGTATGTAACAGAGGAGGTTTTTTCCTCAGCTCTGGGAGGATTAGAGAGAGATTGTCAACATTGATCGCTGCCTCCCTGTCAGGGAAAGCACGCCGATCTCCGTCTCCTCCTTCAGAGTGCCTGTTAGCAGAGCAACAGTCCCATACAGGGATCGACCTGCCTGAAGGGGATCAGGACGAGGTTGATTCTGTTATAGAGGAATCAACAGTGGAGGAACCTTTCTCAGCAGCTCAAGCTGAAAGATTATGGGTTCAGTCTCTGACTAACATGGTCCGATCGGCATTTAAAAATGCACCTTGCGGAACCATCAACCACTACTGTATCCTCGTTGGGGTCGCTAGAAGCCCCCAGACTGTCTGTTCTTTTCCACTTCACCCTTTACTGAAAGGGCTTATTTACCAGGATTGGGAACGTCCTGAGAAAATATTTATTCCCCCAAGAGATTTCCGGTGGTCTATCCCATGGAGGATAAGTTCATCAAAAAAAAAAAATGGAAGGTCCCTACAGTGGACGCAGCCATCTCTTGTATGTATAAATCACTGACATGTCCAGTGGATAATGTCCAAATGTTCAAGAACCCAATAGATAAAAGATTGGAGTCCTTATGAAAGTCTGCTTCTTTCTACAGCAAGCTTGGTGACACAACCAGCAGTAGCAGCTATTGGGGTCTGCTAAGCAGTGAAGGATCAGTTAAAACAGGTCTTGAGGGACTTGACAGATCAGCAGGCCTTGCCCTAGCTGATCTACCTAGAGCCTTAGGCTTTGCGGTTGACGCTATAAAGGATTCAGTCCATCAGGCCTCCCGCCTTACGCTGTCTATAGTACATATGCGTAGGCTTCTATGGCTCAAAAACTGGTCTGCTGAAGCTCCCTGTAAGGAATGGCTGGTTAGCGTCCCATTTCATGGTGAACGCTTATTCAGGGAAAACCTGGACAAATATATCCAGAAAATTTCCAGCGGTAAAAATACGCTCTTGCCGGATAAAAACAGAGTTAGAGGTCCCTCTTTAAGAGGCCTGCTTCTCCAGTCCCTGGGGCATCGGCTGTGTAACAGTTCCGACGGCCTCCTCGGTCAATTCCCGGGGGTAAAAAACAGGGACAATAGCAGGGTAATGAGAAACCCTGGGTCAGGGGAGGTACAAAACCTCCCCCAAAGTTAAATTCATTGAAGGGTTGCCCCCACTCAGTCGGGTGGGGGGAGGACTCCAGTTGTTCACAAGAGACCTGGCGGGACGCGATCAAGACAGATAGGTGCTCTCCGCAGTATGTTTGGGATACAGATTGGAGTTAAGAGACTCTCCTCCTTCCCATTTTTGAGGTCAAACGTGCCAAGGGATCCCCGGAAGAGAGAGTCCCTCCTGTTGGCACTAGAACAACTATTGCTCCAAGGAGTAATTATGGAGGTTCCCCTGGAAGAATGAGGGTTCGGGTTTTACTCAAACCTCTCTACAGTCCCGAAGCAAACGCGGACGGGAGGCCCATATTAATTCTAAAAGGGCTATACAAATTCCTGTATATCAGGACTTTCCGATGAAGTCGATCCGATCGGTGGCCACTGCCCTACAAGGGGAGGATTGGTTAGCCGCGATCGACATCAAAGATGCTTATTTGCACATTCCCATCTTTCCAGTCTACCAAAAGTTTCTACGCTTTGCAGTAGAAGGGCGCCATTTTCAGTTCAGAGCCTTACCCTTCGGTTTGGCCACAGCACCACGAGTGTTTACAAAAATTCGGGCCCTTTATTGGCCAATCTAAGAACACAAGGTGTAATGATAATGGCATATCTAGATGACTTGTTGCTGATAGACCACTCAGTGAAAAAAATTAGACGTGGTCGTTCACAAGACAATCAAGTATCTGGAATCTCACGGTTGGATTATCAACCGAGAAAAGTCAGCCCTAAAAAACAGTCAAAAGTCTGGAATACTTGGGGCTAAGGTTGGATTCAGGCCAGAGAAAAATATTCTTGCCTCGAGGAAAGGTGTTGTCTTTGAAAGATTTGATCCACTTAGTGGGTACAAAAAAGACAGCCGTCCATACGCCTGTGCATAAGGCTGCTGGGAAAAATGGTGGCATCATTCGAAGCAGTACCCTACGGTCAATTCCATTCAAGGAATTTGCAGGGGGCCATACTGTCAGCCTGGAACAAAAAAGTTCAGGCCCTAGACTTACAATGTCCTTGTCCCCTTCCGTTCGCAAGAGCCTCCGTTGGTGGTTGGTTCCCCAGAATCTGGAAAAAGGGAAATCCTTCAGTCTGATTTCTTGGAAGGTGGTCATTACAGATGACAGCCTTATAGGCTGGGGAGCAGTACTGGAGCAATAGTCTCTCCAGGGCAGATGGTCGGATGCAGAAAAGGCCCTGCCCATCAATCTCTTAGAGATACGAGCAGCCCAGTATGCCCTAGTAGCATGGACATCCAAACTCCAAGGGTCCCCTGTCAGAATTCAATCAGACAATGCCACAGCAGTGGCATATATCAATCATCAGGGGGGCACCAGGAGTCGTGCAGCCCAGAGGGAAGTAAATTACATCCTGAAATGGGCAGAAAAATATGTCCCAGCCATATCTGCGGTATTCATTCCAGGAGTGGAGAATTGGAAGGCGGACTTTCTAAGTCGCCAGCAATTATGCCCAGAGGAAGGGTCCCTTCACCCCGAGGTTTTCTGGACAATATGTCAGCGGTGGGGAACATCGGATGTAGATCTTCTAGCATCCAGATTCAACGCAAAGGGGGACAGGTTTGTCTCTCGGACAAGGGATCCCCTAGCTTGCGGCTCGGATGCCCTAGTGTTCCCTTGGGATCAGTTCAAGCTGATATATGCATTCACACCGCCACAATGGTTACCTCGATTACTCCGCAGAATCAGGGTAGAAAAGAAACCAGTGATTCCGGTGGCTCCAGCGTGGCCCCGAAGAGCGTGGTACGCGGAGATTGTAAAATGTCAGTGGGGAGTCCTTGGACTCTCCCACGTCGTCCGGACCTGCTTTCGCAAGGACCGATATACCACCCTTCCTTACCAGCCCTAGGTTTGACGGCCTGGCTATGGAAGCCCACATTTTAAAAAAGAGAGGGCTCTCTAATCCTGTGGTATCTACCATGATCAATGCCAGGAAGCCGGTATCCAGGCAGATCTAATATAGAATCTGGAAGGCGTACATCGCGTGGTGTGAGGCCAAGAAATGGCATCCACATAAGTACGTAATAGGTAGGATTCTGGACTTCCTACAATGGGCTGTAGATAGGAAGCTTGCCTTGAGTACTATCAAGGGTCAGATTTCGGCCTTGTCAATATTTTTTCAAAGGCCCTTGGCTTCGCATTCACTAGTCAAAGCCTTTATACAAGGAGTGATGCGTATTAGTCCTCCGGTTAATATTCCCATATGTCCATGGGATCTAAACTTGGTTCTGTCGGTTCTACAGAAACAACCATTTGAACCATTACAGCATATTTCTTTGGTGCTTCTCACCAGGAAATTGATTTTTCTAGTAGCCATTTGTTCGGCTAAAAGAGTGTCGGAATTAGCAGCTATGTCCTGTAAGGAGCCATATCTGGTTATCCATAAGGATAGAGTAGTGTTACGTCCTCATCCAGCCTTTCTTCCTAAGGTGGTATCGAGGTTTCATTTGAACCAAGATGTGGTTCTTCCTTCTTTTTTCCCCAAACCTACTTCGGTAGAGGAAAAGTTATTGCATTCTTTGGATGTAGTAAGAGCAGTTAAAGCTTATCTAAAGGCCACTGCTCAGATTCGCAGAACGGATACTTTGTTTATTCTGCCGGAAGGCCCCAGAAAGGGTCAGGCAGCGTCAAAATCTACTTTAGCCAAGTGGATTCGACAGGTCATAATACAAGCCTATGGCTTGAGAAGGAGACCGCCTCCGTTCAAAGTTAGAGCGCACTCCACGAGAGCAGTTGGAACTTCATGGGCAGTGCATCACCAGGCCTCCCTGGCTCAAATCTGTAAGGCCGCAACATGGTCTTCAGTACACACGTTTACTAGGTTCTACCAGGTGGACGTTAGAAGTCAGGAGGATGTCGCCTTTGGGCGCAGTGTGTTGCAGGCCGCAAAAGATCCTCATGTCTGATAGCGCTCAGCTTATATATGGTGTATCCCCCCCCCTCATTGGGCATTGCTTTAGGACATCCCATTAGTAATGACTATGTCGCTCTGTGTCCCGTGATGTACGAGAAAGAAAATAGGATTTTTATAACAGCTTACCTGTAAAATCCTTTTCTTGGAGTACATCACGGGACACAGAGCTCCCGCCCCTCTTTGGGGACACTTATTGCTTTGCTACAAAACTGAGGTGCTCCCGGATGGGAGGGGCTTATATAGGGGAGGGTACTTCCGGTTTTGGAAGTTGCCAGTGCCAGCACCTGACGGTATCTATATAACCCATTAGTAATGACTATGTCGCTCTGTGTCCCGTGATGTACTCCAAGAAAAGGATTTTACAGGTAAGCTGTTATAAAAATCCTATTTTTTTTTTCAAAATCGTTGCTCTTTTTTTGTTTATAGCACAAAAAATAAAAACCGCAGAGGTGATCAAATACCACCAAAAGAAAGCTTTATTTGTGGGAAAAAAAGGACGTCAATTTTGTTTGGGAGCCACGTCGCACGACCGCGCAATTGTCATTCAAAGCGACGCAGTGCCGAAAGCTGAAATTTCGCCTGGGCAGGAAGGGGGTTTATGTGCCTAGTAAGCAAGTGGTTAATCGAACTTTAACTGTGGTTAAGTATATATATATGCGCATATATATTCGTGTATAGATTTTAGAGGAAGGAAGGGAAAGGGAATTTTTTTTTTTTTTTTTTTTTTTTTAGGTGATTTAAGGAAAAAGTGTTATTCATAGGATTAGGGTGGGTAAGATGGAAGGAATTCAGAATATGAATCTTCCTTAATAAAAGGACAGGTTTTGATGAGTTGAGACAAAGGGAGCCATGTATAGTAGTATATAGGGCTGAAACAACTAATCGATTAATAGACAACTAATCGATTATGAAATTAATCGATTACAATTTTCATAATCGATTAATCGGGCAGTAACATAATGGGGTAAAAAAAAACTAACATTAGCCCTTTATAGTACAAAAAGAGCAAATCGCTACTGTAAATGTTACTTTCAATGTCCCACAGTAAAAAATTAACCCCTTTCAGTAGCGATTATTTGCTCTTGTACTAATTTTTGTTCTTTTTAACCCCCATTAGGTTACTAAACCTCTCAGGCCTGGGTCACTCCTCTGTGTTTTTTGGTGCTTTTTGCAGAAACACACTACAGTTCATTTACATGGTTTCCTATGGGACACGTTCACATCCATGATTTTTTCAGCTGCTGCGTATTTGGAAAGGGCCAGGACTTTTTTTTAACGCAAAACGGTGCTATTTTGTTTTTTTGGTTTAATATACTTCAATGGAGAAGCTGCAGAAAAGTATGTAATGTGTTTTTGCGGCAATTTGTGTTTTGTAATCTGCCCCAAAAAAAAAAAAAATGCAAATCGCAGCAAAAATAGGATTTTTTGTACTCACCGTAAAATCCTTTTCTCTGACATCCATGGACTGACACGGCGTCTCTTTACACTTTACACGTGGGTTATGTCCCTGCTTGCAGGAGAAGACCTAGGCAGAATGTGAAATGTTATACATACATTCTAAAAGCCAGAGCTGAACAGCCCCACCCAGGGGGCGGTCCCTCCGGACATAACCCTCCCACTACAGTCAGCAGACTTCAGTTCGTAACAAAGCAGTACAAACTTAAAAAGGAAGGGTGGGTGCCGTGTCAGTCCATGGATGTCAGAGAAAAGGATTTTAGGGTGAGTACAAAAAATCCTGTTTTCTCTTACCATCCATGGACTGACACGGTGTCTCTTTACACTTTACACGTGGGATGTCCCAAAGCAGTGTCAAGAGGGATGGGAGCAGTATAAATGGAAAAACCAAAAACTTCCCTCCAATAAGGCAGAGCTCCTCAACGGAGGAGTCGCAACTTTAAACAGCGGCCTGCAGCACCCTGCGGCCGAAGGAAGCATCCGGAGATGCAGCCACATTAACCTTATAAAACTTAAAAGGCATGAACAGACGACCAGGTCGCCGCCTTGCACACTTGTGCAACCGACGCTTGATGTCGGAAAACCCAGGAAGCACCAATTGCCCTGGTGGAATGCGCCGTAACCGGAAAGGGAGGCGCCCGCCCTTTGAGAGCATAGGCTTGAATGACGGTTTGTCTGATTCCCCTAGAAATGATGGCAGACGAAACCGCTTGGCCCTGTTATGGACCAGAGACAGTCACAAACAGTGAGTCGGACTTTCGAATAGAAGCAGTAGCAGACAGGTACACCCGTAAGGCTTGTACCACACCCAATATGTGCAGCGCAAACTCTCTGGGATGCGATGGGTGAGGACACAAGGACGGGAGGACAATGTCCTCATGTAGGTGAAAGGTCGACACCACCTTTGGCAAAAAGGAAGGTCACGGATGCAACACCGCCTTATCCTTATGGATGACTAAATATGGCGACTTGCAGGACAAAGCCGCCAACTCAGACACCCGTCAAACAGAAGTGATTGCCACTAAAAGGCCACCTTCTGAGACAAGACAAGAGGGGAATATCCCGGATATTCCCAAAAGGAGGTTCCCGGAGGACCGAGAGCACCAAATTCAGATCCCACGGTGGGAGAGGAGGCTTGACAGGAGGGAGCACATGGCGAACCCCCAACACAAGGTGCTAACCAAGAAATGACCCGCTAGAGGTCGCTGAAAGAAGACGGCCAAGGCCGAAATCTGATCCTTGATGGTACTCAAAGCAAGCTTTTGGGTCACTCCACACTGCAGAGGACGCAGGATTCTGGGGACGGAATACGTCCGAGGACGCCAGTCCAGCGCTTCGCATATGGCGATATAAGCTTTCCAGGCACGGTGATAGATCTGCTTGGAGGAAGACTTCCGTGTCCTTAACATGGTCAAAATGACCGAGTCCGAGAGACCTCGGTCCCTCAACACCTGGCTTTCAACAGCCCTGCCGTTAAAGCCAGAGACTGTAAGCCGGATGAAACATAGGACCCTGAGACTGAAGGTCCTCCCTCATCGGCAACCGCCAGAGAATGTCCGCGACGAGACGTACCAGATCAGCGTACCAGTGATGCTGAGGCCAATCCGAAACAATTAGGATCACCGGAGTTTATATCAGGCGATAAAGGACCCTATGGGGCCACCAACGCATCTGAGGCATCGCCCAAGGATCCCTGGATCTGGCCACAACCTCGACCCTTGCGATTGAGTCGAGAGGCCATCAGGTCCACATCCGGCGTGCCCCACCGTCGGCAAAGGAGTTGAAATATGCAAGGACCACTCTTCTTGGTCCGGCGATTGGCGACTCAGATAGTCCGCCTGCCCATTGTCTATGCCCAGAATGTAAATGGCCTACAGAGCCGGCACGTTTCTTCCGGCCCACTTCAGGATACGGACTACATCGGAAGCCGCAGCTGAGCTCCGAGTCCCCCCTTGATGGTTTACATACGCCACCGCCGTGGCGTTGTCCGACTGGCTCCTGATGGAGCGACCCCGTACTCTCTCCGACCTGAGGAGAGACACAGTCTAATGGCCCGTATTTCCAGAACAGTGATTGGTAAACGGGCTCGTCCGGAGTCCAAGGCCTTGAGCCGACAGGACTCCCCAGACTTCACCCCAGCCCGTCAGGCTGGTGTCCGTCGTGAGTACCGTCCATTGGATGGGAGGGGAACGACTTTCCGGACCGAAGAGCCGAGGATCTCAACCACCATGTCAGGGGCGCCCTGACCAGGTGAATCACCTGGATCTGAAGATCCAAGGACAATGGGGATTTGTCCCAGGTGGACAAGATCTACTTCTGCAATGCCCTGGTGTGTGATTGGGCATACGGAACGGCCGCGAAGGAGGCCACCACGAGTCCCGGGACTCTCATGCAAAAAAACGTATTGACAACCATTTTCGGGATGTCAGCACCCGCACGGCAGACTGAAGTGTCAGCAACTTCTCCAGAGGTAGGATACCTTTGCCTCCAAGGAGTCCAGAATCAGAACTAGATACTCCAGACACTGAGTCGGGACCAGGACTGACTCCTGAATGTTCAGGAACCACCCGAAGTCCCTGAGGGTCTAATTGACGATAGTCACCTTTCCTCTAAGTCTGAGCCACTTTCTGCTCTTAGCAGAAGATCGTCCAGATAGCCCACGACAGCAATACCTCACTGTAACCGAAGGCTAGAACCGGAGCAAGCACCTTGGTGAACACCCTTGGTGCCGAGGCTAGGCCGAAAGGAAGAGCCACAATCGATAGTGGACTTCGCTGATCGCAAGCGCAGAAACTTCTGGTGACTTGCGCAGATCGGAACATGCAAGTAGGCGTCCTTGAAGTCCAAGGACGCCAGAAGAAAATCCCTTTGGTGGAGTGTAGCGATCACCGTGCAAATGGATTCCATGTGGAATTTCTGCACCTTCTCGAAGGCATTCAGGGCCTTGAGGTCCAGGATAGGTCGAACCACGTCCTATTTTTGGGACGACAAACAGATTCGAGTAGAATCCCTGAAAACTCTCCTGTGACGGAACCGGCACAATCACTCCGGACCTGATTAAATCCTGTACAGCCCCCAAGAGGGCTGCCCGACAGGTAGGAAGGAGAGGAAGTTTTGAGGGAAAGAATCTGTCTGGGGGCCAGGATCGGAATACTATCCTGTATCCTGTGGTGACCACCTCGCACACCCACCAGTCGGAGATTCGGGAGGACCACCGATTCGTGACCTGCAAAGTCGTCCCCCCACCCCAGAGTCGGGCGGAGGCAAGACTTCACGCGGAGGCGGGCTTGGGAGCCGCTTGTTCGGCTTACGCACCCAGGGGCACTTGTGCCCACCAGCCGCACTGCCATCAGTCTGAGAGGACCTACCCGTGGACTCTGACTGACGAAAAAACCCCGTTTTGCTGGAAAGGAAGGCCCCTGTTTTCGGCGGGCCTCCTCACTCTTGCTAGTCTAAGGAAGAAGAGTGCTTTTACCTCCCATGACATCCATGATGATGTCATCCAGAGCAGCACCGAAAGGTCTACCACCTTTAAATGGTAGATCCGTCAGGAGCTTCCTAAGGCTAGGTCAGCAGACCAGCACTTCAACCAGATAAGACGACGCAATACCACCGCCGAGACAGAGGCCCTGGATATTAAAGGGGTCGCGTCCAACGTGGCATCGCACACATAAACCAGGCCCTGAACCAGTTGGTGGGCCAGAGCAACTGTGTCTGGAGGAAGATTATGCTCCTGTACAGCTAGGTGCAACATTTTTGCCCAACCTGTAAGTGTTTAAGACACAAGGGTCGCCGCTACCACAGGCCGTAGGGCGGATCCCAACAAGGCAAACATGGCTCTGCTCACCACTTCTGACCTCCTGTCAGTGGGGTCCTCAAATGCAGGAGTCCCCTCCATCGGGAGAGTGATGGCCTTGTTCAACAGGGCGACTGGAGGGTCGACCCTGGGGGAGAAGCCCACTTTTTAAGTAGGGCATCTTCAAAGGGGTATCTGATAGACAAACGCCGCGGGACCATAAAAAAATTCTTCTGCGGCTTTTCCCAGACCTTATCAATGAGCTGGTCAAAGAAAGTACATATGGAAAAACCTCTTTAGAAGACCTGGCCTTAAAAGAACCAAAGGAGACTGTATCCGCCTGAGGTTCTGCATCTGCAGCATTTTAGCTTGAGAGTGTCCCTCACCGCAGTCATGAGTACACTAACAAGCGCCCTGTCATTTACTGACTCAGAACTGGAGTTTTCCTCATAAGGAATGTCCTGTTCAAAACCATCCAATACATTCAGAACTAGGGTCCTGAGCGGTAGTGGCTAGGCCCATATCTGAATCAGCGCACTGCCCTCATGAAGTAAAGTGGGGAGAGGGCGCTTTTTTGCTCCCTTGCGCTTGCACACAGCTCCCATCCTGGTCAGAAATGATTCCAGGACTGCCCACAACTGGTCCCTAGGGACCGCAGGTGCTGAAGCACTGCCTGTTGTCCACTGACATTTAGGGGAAGCTGGTGACAGAGACTCCATATTGCCCCCCTCTGAGACTCCTCAGATAAAAAGTCCACCCACAGGCTGTGCTGACTGAGGAGGGGGCGCCCAGGGGACTCACCAAACCGGACCAGGGATCGCTCAGTTCCGCTGTCTGTACCGCGCTGTGTCAGCGCTGGTGAGCTGTGAGGAGATTGTGAGGAGATTCGCGCTGTTACAGCAGCGCTAGAGGCCAAAACTAGTGCTGAAGAGCGCGTGGGCTACAAGAAAATGGCCGCCGCACTTCACTGAGGCGATCCGCGGCAAGATGGCCGCCATGACTCAGCAAAAGTGAAAAAAACAGCACACACACAACGCCACTCGGCGCTCAGGCCCCAAAACACACAAAAAAAGGCCCCAAGCATATCTGCAGACCAGCATTAGCCCCTCCAAGAACAGTGTGACCCCCAGGCACCCCACACAGCACAGCGCCAGCAATGGTGACAGAGAGTGACAATGAAATACAGGGGGAGACAGGGAAAATCCCCCACAGAGAAACACACAGCTTTTTGTACTCACCTGCAGGCAGGAGAGACTACTTACCCGTCCCCTGAGGGACCCACTAGTGTGTTTCTGACAGGACTATCACAGTGCAGTACTGAGTAGCTGTCGGCCCGGTCCACCGCGAAAGATACAGTCAGTCAGGAACTGTTCAGTCTTGAGAGGACCGTGGGAGCATGAAAGCAAACCCGGCCACCCCTGGAGTCATGGGGCCTGTCGTGAACTGAGTCTCACGCACACAAGGCGAGGATCAGCACGCTCGATGGTCGGACAGGGAAGACTACGAGGATATCTTGTACCCAACCTGTTGCCCAGCCGACAGTTGATAGAAGATTCTCAAAAATAAAATAAAAAAGAATTCCAGAAAAGGAATAAAATTAGGTCAGGAGACTGGCTCCTGAGAGAGCCACGTCTTCTCCTTCTGCTAGGCAGAAAAAAACTGAAGTCTGCTGACTGTAGTGGGAGGGTTATGTCCGGAGGGACCGCCCCCTGGGTGGGGCTGTTCAGCTCTGGCTTTTAGAATGTATGTATAACATTTCACATTCTGCCTAGGTCTTCTCCTGCAAGCAGGGACATAACCCACGTGTAAAGTGTAAAGAGACGCCGTGTCAGTCCATGGATGGTAAGAGAAATTACCTTTTTTTTTTACATTTATTAACCGATTAGGCGATTAATCGAAACAATAATCGGCCAACTAATCGATTATGAAAATTCACTCAAAGATGTGAGATCAAAAATAGCTCTCACCACAGACGCATGGACCAGTATTGCCACAGAGGCATACTTGGGTGTCACATGCCACTTCATTAATGAAGACTGGAATCTTACATCATACAATCTGACCACTATGCCACTTGAAGATCGTCACACAGCTAAAAACATAGCTAACTGGGTGGAAAAAGCAGCTGAAAAGTTTGAGATATCCATGGCCAATGTAAATGTAGTTGTCCATGATAACGCTGCAAATGTTGTCGCTGCTCTGCGTATTTTGGAAGAAAAGCATCATGGCGTCTCTTCTCTCAAGTGTGCTGGTCATACATTGCAGTTAGTTGTCAACCATGCCCTGAGGGATCCCCAGATCAGCAAGACACTGAGGGCTGCAAAGTGCCTTGTGGAACATTTTAAAAAAAGTGAGCTGGCCACTACAAAGCTTAAAGCAAAGCAGCAACAAATGGGTACCCCTGAGCATGCACTAATAAATGATGTATCCATAAGATGGAACAGTACGTTACACATGATCAGCCGCCTGCTTGAACAGAGGTGGCCTGTGACTGCAACGCTTTCCGATCCTGATGTCACACCACGAGGGAAGCTCTTCCTGGATTTAAAGCATGATCAGTGGAGCTTACTTGAGGAAGTGGAACAAGTCCTGAGGCCTTTTGAGTGTGCCACGGTTTTCTTGAGTGGAGAGTCCTATGTGACTGCTTCCGCTCTACCTCCTCTGGTAAAGGGCCTCCAGAAATCCATACAGAGCACAATTTGCGAGACAGCAGCAGTCAAGGCTTTCCAAAGTGTTGCTGCACAGGAGATGACATCAAGATGGGAGCGGGAAACTAAATTCAGAGATGATGGTAGAGAAAATATATGTCTTATTGCAGCAGCCCTGGACCCCAGATTCCGCAAACTAAAATTCCTGCCAGCAGAGGACAGTTTAAAAGTTCACCTCAAGGTCCAAGCCCTTGCTCTTGAAGAGAAAAGAAGATATGAGGAAGAGCAAACACATCAACATCAATGTGAGGAACAACAGTCAGCCAGTGCAGACATGAAATTTTCAGAGAAGAGGCAAGTGTCTCTGTTGGACACTTTGCTCGGTTCTGATTCAGATGAACACCACAGTAATGGTGAGGATGACAACATCCAAGATCAAGAAACTCACAGTGAAGTTGTGAGGAATGAGATACACATGTATTTTAGTGAGCAGGCTATTCCAAAGGAAGAAAATCCGCTGAAATGGTGGAAGGAAAATGAAAAGAGGTTTCCCATCTTGGCCATGCTGGCAAAGAGTTACTGGTCTGTGCCTGCAACATCAACCCCATCTGAAAGGCTTTTCTCAGTTTCTGGCAACATTGTGACTAAAAAAAGAGCAAGCCTAACTTCAGAGCATGTCGATATGCTAACCTTCCTCCATTGCAATGCTATATAATATAGCATTGGAATGGAGTAAGTAACACAGGCCCCCAACCTTTTCCACTGTTCATGTTGGGCTGTATTTATGTTGAGATGGCTGCCTTCAGGTAATCTTAGATTTGCACAGTATTGCCCATTATTTTTGCACAGTGTTGAGCAGTGCTTTTGTTGGACTTGGCTCCTTAAAAAATATGTTACCTTTCAGGTATGTTTTACAATACACATTGCAATTACAAGTAACACCACAAAAATACTGCTCAACACTCTACAATAACACTATGTAATGATTACATAGTGTTATTGTATGTTGACCAGCATTTTTGTGGTGTTACTGTATAAACACTTAAGGGCATCAGTCATAATGCCATATAAATTCTGCCTAACACTTTTGCAAAAGATGCATTCTGAAGGCATTATGTGGTTTAGTAAGGTTACCACATAATGCCTTCAGAATGCATCTTTTGCAAAGTGTTAGGCAGCATTTATATGGCATTTTCATGACTCATGCCCTTAAGTGTTACATTTTATTTTTTGGCACTTTATTTTTGTATATGTCTTTCATGTGTGTGTTTTGCACACAAAGTGTTGAGCAGCAGTGCAGAGCAGCAGTGCTTTTTTTGAATTTACCGGTATATGGCATTTTTTAATCCTTCTGATTCTGAATTAATGGCAATGCCATTATTGTATTATTTGTGCCTGATGCTAAAGTGTTGTTTACATTTTATTTTTGGCACTCTGTTTTGTATACTGTAAAAAAAATTCAACCACATTGAAGTATTTTTTTGAAAAAATGTAATAAAAGTTGAAATTTTACATTAGAAGTTGTACTTATCATTTTTTGTAAAGTTATCCAAAGGATTAATTAGCTAATCACAAAAAGAACACACTACATTAACCACTTAAGCCCCGGACCATTTGGTAGCTAGAGGACCAGAGGTGATTTCAGAATTTTGCACTGCGCTGCTTTAACTGTAAATTGTGCGGACATGCAATGTTGTACCCAAACGAAATTTGCGTCCTTTTCTTCCCACAAATAGAGCTTTCTTTTAATGGTATTTGATTGCCTCTGCGATTTACATTTTTTGCGATATAAACGGAAATAGACCGAAAATTTTGAAAAAAAAGATATTTTGTATTTTTTGTTATAAGAAAAATCGAATAAACTCAATTTTAGTCATACATTTAGGCCAAAAAGTATTAAGCCACATGTCTTTAGTAAAAAAAATGTCAATAAGCGTATATTTATTGGTTTGCGCAAAAGTTATAGCGTCTACAAACTAGGGTACATTTTCTGGAATTTACACAGCTTTTAGTTTATGACTGCCTATCTCATTTCTTGAGGTGCTAAAATGGCAGGGCAGTACAAACCCCCCCCAAATGACCCCATTTTGGAAAGTAGACACCCCAAGGAAATTGCTGAGAGGCCTGTTGAGTCAATTGAATATTTTTTTTTTGTCCCAAGTGATTGAATAATGACAAAAAGAAAAAAAAAATTACAAAAAGTTGTCACTAAATGATATATTGCTCACACATGCCATGGTTATATGTGGAATTACACCCCAAAATACATTTTGCTGCTTCTCCTGAGTACGGGGATACCACATGTGTGGGACTTTTTAGGAGCCTAGCCGCGCACGGGACCCCGAAAACCAAGCACCGCCTTCAGGATTTCTAGGCACAAATTTTTGATTTCACTTCTCACTACCTATCACAGTTTCGAAGGCCATAAAATGCCAAAATAGCACAAACCCCCCCCCCCCAAATGACCCCATTTTGGAAAGTAGACACCCCAAGCTATTTGCTGAGAGGCATGGTGAGTATTTTACAGCTCTCATTTGTTTTTGAAAATGAAGAAAGAAAATATATATATATATTTTTTTTTTTTCAATTTTCAAAACTTTGTGACAAAAAGCGAGATCTGCAAAATACTCACAATACCTCTCAGCAAATAGCTTGGGGTGTCTACTTTCCAAAATGGGGTCATTTGGGGGGGTTTTGTGCCATCTGGGCATTCCATGGCCTCCGAAATTGTGATAGGCAGTGAGAAGTGAAATCAAAAATTTACACCCTTAGAAAGCCTTAAGGCGGTGCTTGGTTTTTGGGGTCCCGTACGCGGCTAGGCTCCCAAAAAGTCTCACACATGTGGTATCCCCGTACTCAGGAGAAGCAACAGAATGTATTTTGGGGTGTAATTCCACATATGCCCATGGTATGTTTGAGCAATATATCATTTAGTGACAACTTTGTGCAAAAAAAAAAAAATTGTCTTTTTCCGCAACTTGTGTCAACATATAAAATATTCCATGGACTCGACATGCCTCTCAGTATATAGCTTGGGGTGTCTACTTTCCAAAATGGGGTCATTTGGGGGGGTTTTGAACTGTCCTGGCATTTTATACACAACATTAGGAAGCTTACATCCACTCTTCTAACCACTTGAAGACAAAGCCCTTTTTGACACTTTTTGTTTACATGAAAACATTTTTTTTTTTTTTTTGCAAGAAAATTATGTTGAACCCCCAAACATTATATATATTTTTAAAGCAAAGGCCCTACAGATTAAAATGGTGGGTGTTGCATTTTTTTTTCTACACAGTATTTGCGCAGCAATTTTTCAAACGCATTTTTTGGGGAAAAAATACACTTTTTTTAATTTTAATGCACTAAAACACACTATATTGCCCAAATGTTTGATGAAATAAAAAAAAAATGATCTTAGGCCGAGTACATAGATACCAAACACGACATGCTTTAAAATTTCGCACAAACGCGCATTGGCGACAAACTACATACATTTTTAAAAGCCTTTAAAAGCCTTTACAGGTTACCCCGTTAGATTTACAGAGGAGGTCTACTGCTAAAATTACTGCCCTCGATCTGACCTTCGTGGTGATACCTCACATGCATGGTGCAATTGCTGTTTACATATGACGCCAGACCGATGCTTGCATTCGCCATTGGGCAAGAGCAGGACAGGACAGGGGTGTTTTTTGTTTTTGTTTTTTTTATTAATTTTGCATTTTTATTTCATTTTTAAATTGTTCCTTCCATATTTATTTTTTTTTATCATTTTTATTGTTATCTCAGGGAATGTAAATACAGGTACTCTTTTTTTGAAAAAAATGGGGTCTAGACCCTAGATCTTTCCTCTGCCCTCAAAGCATCTGACCACACCAAGATCGGTATGATAAAATGCTTTCCCAATTTCCCAATGGCGCTTTTTATATCCGGGGGGGGGACATTCCCTCCCACTGCTTGTAAAAGCAGTCCAGAGGCTAATTAGCCACTAGGATTGCTTTTACATGAAAGCCGGCCGCTGGCTGAAAAGAATGATACCAAGATGATACCTAAACCCGCAGGCATCATTCTGGTATAAACATTCAAAGTCCAGCAACATACCAGTACGTTGCTGGTCCTTGTTGGACATGTATTGTAATCTTTTTTTTTTCATGCAGCCTGTTGGCTGAACGAAAAAAGAGATTGATCGGTGGGTATGCCCACCATTAGAATACCGCCCTTCATCCACTCACTTCTAATGATGGGCATACATGCACCATTTATATATGCCGAAGCATGGGGGCATCCTCCCGCAAAAAAGTTATGCCGCACACACATGGTCGGACTTTTCCACGGGCAAGCCTCCGTCGGAATTTCGACCGTATGTACGCGGCATTAGGAGCAAAATCGCTCCTCCGCCCCTGATTCCCCAATGCTTCGGCATATATGCTTTTTTTTTTTAACTGTGGTGGTGAAATCACCTCCCACAGCACTGGAGTCGCAGGGATCAGGCCTGTCTCTGCGAACGCTGCAGTTATGTGTGTTGTGTTTTGTAAGTGACAGTGATCGATCGATACTGTACTTGGGTGGCCTGAGCTGGACGGAGGGGCAAAACGCAGATGCTTGCAGGTATCTGGGCTGATCCCGCTAACACTGCGTTTTTGGGAACCCTAAACTGCTGGGGACGCTAGTATAGATCTGATCACATCAGATACTATACCACTAAGGGGGGTGTATGCTTCACGCGTGGGTGTTAGCGTTACTGGCACTAACCTGACGCTGCCTGGGGTGTGACGCAGACCCTCTCTGACGCTAAAACCTAATTGATATCACCCGCCGGGCGATCAGGGGGTTAAACCTTTATTGGGTTATATATACGGCGGGTGCCCTGACACTATAAAAAGCAAACTATCTAACCAGCGTCACCCGTAACACTTATATGGTGATCACTGGTGAAAGGGTTAACTAGGGGCAATTAGGGGGTTAAAACCTTTATTAGATAATATATGGGGGTACCTGACGCTATAAAAACCTGCGCCGAACCTAAAAAAAATTACTGGCTACCGATCTGCATCACCAACGCTAAGACAGCGATCAGAAAAATGATCGCTTAGCGACAGTGGTGATAGGGGGTGAAAGGGTTACCTGGGGGGCGATCAAGGGGGTTAAACCTTTATTAGATCATTTATGGGGGTACCTGACGCTATAAAAACCTGCGGCGAACCTAAAAAAAAAGTTACTGGCTACCGATCTGAATCACCGACACTAAGAAAGCGATCAGAAAAACGATCGCTTAGCGACAGTGGTGATAGGGGGTGAAAGGGTTACCTGGGGGGCGATCAAGGGGGTTAAACCTTTATTAGATAATTTATGGGGGTACCTGACGCTATAAAAACCTGCGGCGAACCTAAAAAAAATTACTGGCTACCGATCTGCTTCACCGACGCTAAGACAGCGATCAGAAAAATGATCGCTTAGCGACAGTCGTGATAGGGGGTGAAAGGGTTACCTGGGGGGCGATTAAGGGGGTTAAACCTTTATTAGATCATTTATGGGGGTACCCGACGCTATAAAAACCTGCGGCGAACCTAAAAAAAATAACTGGCTAGCGATCTGCATCACCAACGCTAAGACAGCGATCAGAAAAATGATCGCTTAGCGACAGTGGTGATAGGGGTGAAAGGGTTACCTGGGGGGCAATCAAGGGGGTTAAACCTTTATTAGATAATTTATGGGGGTACCCGACGCTATAAAAACCTGCGGCGAACCTAAAAAAAAATACTGGCTACCGATCTGCATCACCGACGCTAAGACAGCGATCAGAAAAATGATCGCTTAGCGACGGCGGTGCTAGGGTTATCTGGGGGGTGATCAGGGGGTTAAACCTTTATTAGGGGGGTTAGGGGGCTACACTGGACCTAAAACTAAATGTAGTGACACTTTTACAGTCACAAATGTCACTGATTGCAGTGATCAGTAAATAAATGGTCACTGCAATCAGTGACACTGTGACTGGGGGCTTGGGGGTGATCTGGGGGGGCCTGGGGGGCGATTTGTGTGCCTGTGTCCTGGTGTCAGTGTAGTGTTAGTGTACTGACCTGTGTGTCTTCTCTTGTATGGCGCTCGGTATATGTGAGCGCCGCATGAGAGATGACATCACTTCCTCCTGCTTCCTCTGCCTGTGTAAACATTACACAGCAGAGGGAGCATTTCCATTCGCCGGGAGCGATCACGGGGGGGTGGCCGGAATCGAATGGCAGCCCCCTCATGTCGGATCGCTCCCCAACGAATACCGACTGCTCACTGTATAGGAGGGGGGTCCGATCGGACCCCCCAACTGTACAAAGGCAATCACGTACACTGTACGTGATTGTGCCTGTCGGTGCCATTCTGCCGACGTATATATACAGTGAGCGGTCGTTAAGTGGTTAAATAATAATAAATAAATAAATAATCGTTCTAGTCGATGACTAATCGAATAAATAATCGATAGATTAGTCGACAGACAAAATAATTGTTAGTTGCAGCTCTACACCACAGTGCATCTAAACGCATCACAAATACACCAAAGAGCATCTAAATACATCAAAAATACACTAAAGGCATCTCAACGCATCAAAAATACACCAGAGTGCATCTAAATGTATCAAAAATACACCAGAGAGCATTTAAACGCATCAAATATACACCAGAGTGAATCTACATGCATCAAATATACACCACAGTGCATCTAAACGCATCATAAAAAATACACCAGAATGCATTTAAACGCATCAAATATACATCAAAGTGAAACTAAACGCATCAAATATGCACCAAAGTGAATCTAAATGCATCAAAAATACACCAGAGTGCATCTAAACGCATCATAATTACACCACAGTGCATCTAAACGCATCACAAATACTCCAATTAGCATCTAAATGCATCAAAAATACACTAAAGGCATCTCAACTGATCAAAAACACACCAGAGTGCATCTAAATGTATTAAAATTACACCAGAGAGCATATAAACGCATCAAAAACACTTGACTTGGCAGCTAAAGTGTTAAAAATGGAGCAATAATTGGTGTGTAATAATGATAAAATAAAATAAATGAAAAGATTTGATGTGCAGGGAGGATTTATAAGGCTCCATTCACAGTGTTATCATAGGAATACACATCATTATTTCAGCCATGGGACTGTAAGGGTTAAATCTCATTCACAATAACTGTTCTTAAAGGAGCCGTACACTGAGCCTACAGGCTGAATTCACAAAGCTCACAAACAAGGACGAGGCCCCTTTAAGAAAAATCGTCAGAGAAAAAAAAAAAAGTCACCTGGAGCTGCCCTGTGATGTCATCGGCTGAGCCCTATATAAAGCGGTGCAGGGAGGGAAGGCAGCAGAAGCTGAGTGTTCACTGACCAGTGAAGACGTGCTTCTCATCTCTCCTGAGATTTGCTTGCGATTTAATCGGATTTGAATTCATTCGATTGAATTTCATTGCGATTTCTATTGTGGTACATTTAAAGCCTGTTTCTTTATTCCTAATAATGAACGGATTTAAATGTAATCAGCTTTTTTCTCTGAAAAACACCAAAGAGAAAGCCAGCAAAATGAAGAGGACCGAGGCGTTTGTACGCGGCTGCTTCAGAGCCGTTGCTGGATGGTTTGGTTCCGGCTGTAAAGCCAATGGACATCACCGGGATACCGACACCGAGATTGGTAAGTACTATGGATAGTGATAGATACAAAAAGTACTCTGGATAGGTCACCTGCACTCATAGATCAAAGGCACCTTCATCCCAAAATCATTTGTTTTCAAAGATTTTTTTAAAACAGAACAGAAGGGGATTTCAATGGTAACAAAACACACAAAAAATATTTTGTTATAAAAACATCTTTATTGGAGTCCAAAGTTTTCAAAGAGACAGGGGGGGTGGGGGGGTTGTGTGATCACCGACATATGTGTGCAGATGATCAATGGGACAGATTATATTACTGTGACATATCATGTTTTTACTATGTGGGGACATGCAGTGACAATGTGGGGACGTGTGGAGACATTGTGGGGGGACATGTGGGGTGACATTGTGGGGGGACATGTGGGGTGACATTGTGGGGGGACATGTGGGGTGACAATGGGCCGGTGGTCACTGTGTAAAAAGCAGCTCATACTCACTGATTACCGTCCGGCCGCTACAATCCGCTCTCCTCTCCTCACTGACAACTCCTGTGTGAGAAGAGGAGGGCTGATCACCTAGCAACCGGCTCTCTATTTACATCACATGACAGTTGTGATAGGACACAGCCATCATGTGATCACAAGGACAAATCACAGAACCCTCCTGCCGATCTGAGATGCGCTGTGTCCAGGTGGGAGGTGGTTAAAATCCCCTTCCGTACTAAAATTCTTTGAAAACTATTGGACCATTCGTTCCTTCTTTCCCATTGATGAGGGGTCACCCCCCCCCATATGTACACATGTAAAGGGATGGCCATGAACATTGATGAGCCCCCCATATATACACATGTATAGGGATGCCCATGAACATTGATGAACCCCCCACATGTACACGTGTATACGGATGGCCATGAACATTGATGAGCCCCCCCATATGTACACATGTATAGGGATGGCCATGAACATTGATGAACCCCCCACATGTACACATGTATAGGGATGGCCATGAACATTGATGAACCCCCCATTTGTACATATGTAAAGAGATGGCCATGGACATTGATGAGCCCCCCAATATGTACACATGTATAGGGATGGCCATGAACATTGATGAGCCCCCCACATGTACACATGTATAGGGATGGCCATGAACATTGATGAACCCCCCACATGTACACATGTATAGGGATGGCCATGAACATTGATGAACCCCCCATTTGTACATATGTAAAGAGATGGCCATGGACATTGATGAGCCCCCCCATATGTACACATGTATAGGGATGGCCATGAACATTGATGAGCCCCCCACATGTACACATGTATAGGGATGGCCATGAACATTGATGAGCCCCCCATATGTACACATGTATAGGGAAGGCCATGAACATTGATGAGCCCCCCACATGTACACATGTATAGGGATGGCCATGAACATTGATGAGCCCCCCACATGTACACATGTATAGGGATGGTCATGAACATTGATGAGCCCCCCATATGTACACATGTATAGGGAAGGCCATGAACATTGATGAGCCCCCCATATGTACACATGTATAGGGAAGGCCATGAACATTGATGAGCCCCCCATATGTACAATGTATAGGGATGGCCATGAACATTGATGAGCCCCCCATATGTACAATGTATAGGGAAGGCCATGAACATTGATGAGCCCCCCATATGTACACATGTATAGGGAAGGCCATGAACATTGATGAGCCCCCCATATGTACACATGTATAGGGATGGCCATGAACATTGATGAGCCCCCCATATGTACACATGTATAGGGAAGGCCATGAACATTGATGAGCCCCCCATATGTACAATGTATAGGGATGGCCATGAACATTGATGAGCCCCCCATATGTACACATGTATAGGGAAGGCCATGAACATTGATGAGCCCCCATATGTACAATGTATAGGGATGGCCATGAACATTGATGAGCCCCCCTAATGTACAATGTATAGGGATGGCCATGAACATTGATGAGCCCCCCATATGTACACATGTATAGGGATGGCCATGAACATTGATGAGCCCCCCATATGTACACATGTATAGGGAAGGCCATGAACATTGATGAGCCCCCCATATATACAATGTATAGGGAAGGCCATAAACATTGATGAGCCCCCCATATGTACACATGTATAGGGAAGGCCATGAACATTGATGAGCCCCCCATATGTACACATGTATAGGGATGGCCATGAACATTAATGAGCCCCCCTAATGTACAATGTATAGGGATGGCCATGAACATTGATGAGCCCCCCATATGTACACGTGTATAGGGATGGCCATGAACATTGATGAGCCCCCCATATGTACACATGTATAGGGAAGGCCATGAACATTGATGAGCCCCCCATATGTACAATGTATAGGGAAGGCCATGGACATTGATGAGCCCCCCATATGTACACATGTAAAGGGATGGCCATGGACATTGATGAGCCCCCCATATGTACACATGTATAGGGAAGGCCATGGACATTGCTGGCTTTTGTCCTGTAAACAGCAAACTGTTGTTGATTTTTAAAGCAAACAGTAATTCTTGGCGCCGTATACAGGGAGCCAATTCCACCACCTCCACCTGACAGCTGCCAACCAATTATTTTTTTTAAACAAGCTTTGCACTCCCCTTATTACAGGCTGGGATTATTTCATGTCTTTAGGGTGCAGGTGGCGTAATCTGCAGTGCTGCATTCCCCAAAAATTACAATTCCAGCCTGTCCCTGATTGGTTAATACAGAAGAGGCCAGAGGTTACATTTAATTATTGGGAACTGCAGTGCAGAAGATCACTTCATATTCACCCCACAGGCAATAAATAGACCCCTTATGCCCCCCCCCCCCCCCTGCTGAACAAATGGGTTCTGCAGGGCTGTGCTGTAAAGCAGCTCCCACAGACAGTAACTATTTCATCATTTGCCTGGAATTCTGCCTTAGACCCCGCCTACACTTTTGTGGCGATTTGGAGTGGCCGGCAGAAGTGCTACGATTCTGCCTGCGATTCCAAATCATGGGAAAATGTGAAGCAAGCATTCGGATTATTCCTAATGGCCCCCCAAACATGGCAAGATCTTGTCACGGTTGTCACATGACAGAATCGCATGGCAATCGATCCAAAACGTGCAGGGGACTTTTTTTTCACTTTGAGGTGTGGCGGAGTAATCTGCAATGCAGCAGTTCCCGGTCCGGGCCTCCTCTATATCAATCCACCGCAACAATTCGAGGGATGACAATAAAAGAGGCTGGGCATTTAATAATAAGAAACAGAAGCACTGCAGATTACTCCACCGCACCTGGAAGTGAAGAATCGTCCCCTTTCTTACTCCATTCATTTTAGTGGGTCGGCATAACTGCCAGGCAACCAGAATTTTTATATGAAGGCCAACATTAGTCATTTTAGAATTTTGAACTTTTCTCTCTATAATTTGATATACAAAAAAAAATGTAGCGCTATACGTGACAATTAAAAATGAAACACAATAAAAACACCCAGGTGCTATAGTGAAAAATACAAATGAGTGAATCGAAGAGAGTCTATATGAAATGAAATCCAAAGTTAGAGAACGTGTTTGAAAAAGTCTCCAATAACAATTCAAGATGGTGAAACCTTCCAAAATAAACTGGTGACTTCAAAAAACGAGTGACTGTGAGATGACCACCACCACATAGAAGGGAGACTTACCGAAATGAGTGTACCCAATAAACGTACGTCTATGAGGTCTACTCAGGCTGGGTATATATGTATCCGTGGGTACAGGATCCCGGCTGGTGTTTCACACATATGAATCCAAGATCTACGGTAAGTTGATATCAACGGACCCCTGCATACTGCTGCCTGGGAAATGGTCCTGCTGTGAGCCATTGTCATTACCTGACTGGGCCTGGAGATCCGCTGTTATCCACGGATAAATATATACCCAGCCTGAGTAGACCTCATAGACGTACGTTTATTGGGTCCACTCATTTCGGTAAGCCTCCCTTCTATGTGGTGGTGGTCATCTCACAGTCACTCGTTTTTTGAAGTCACCAGTTTATTTTGGAAGGTTTCACCATCTTGAATTGTTATTGGAGACTTTTTCAAACACGTTCTCTAATTCAATCGAACTTTGGATTTCATTTCATATAGACTCTCTTCGATTCACTCATTTGTATATTTCACTATAGCACCTGGGTGTTTTTATTGTTTCATTTTTAATTGTCACGTATAGCGCTAAAAATTTTTTGTATATTGTTTGTATTTGCCTTTCTTCACAGGTATTGTAGCTGCTCAAATGTGTTAGTAGCGCAAATTTTTTTTTGTATATATCTCTATAATTTGATGTTGTATAAAAAATATAAGAAATGTAGGTGAAGGTGCTAAAGCTCATTCTTCTTTTTAATTGCAGATGTACACGGTATTTACTGCAGAGACAGCTCACAAGGCAGGTCTGCCCCAGTGAGCAAGACTAAATGTGACGTTCCCACGGAGACGCCACCAGCATGTGACGTTCCCACGGAGATGCCACCAGCATGTGACGTTCACATGGAGACAGCCCCAGACGAGGCCACTCCAACAGAGTGCGCCCCAGACGAGGCCACTCCAACAGAGTGCGCCCCAGACGAGGCCACTCCAACAGAGTGCGCCCCAGACGAGGCCACTCCAACAGAGTGCGCCCCAGACGAGACCACTCCAACAGAGTGCGCCCCAGACGAGGCCACTCCAACAGAGTGCGCCCCAGACGAGGCCACTCCAACAGAGTGCGCCCCAGACGAGGCCACTCCAACAGAGTGCGCCCCAGACGTGGCCACTCCAACACAGTGCGCCCCAGACGTGGCCACTCCAACAGAGTGCGCCCCAGATGTGGCCACTCCAACAGAGTGCGCCCCAGACGTGGCCACTCCAACAGAGTGCGCCCCAGACGAGGCCACTCCAACAGAGTGCGCCCCAGACGAGGCCACTCCAACAGAGTGCGCCCCAGACGAGGCCACTCCAGAGTGCGCCCCAGACGAGGCCACTCCAACAGAGTGCGCCCCGGACGAGGCCACTCCAACAGAGTGCGCCCCGGACGTGGCCACTCCAACAGAGTGCGCCTCGGACGAGGCCACTCCAACAGAGTGCGCCTCGGACGAGGCCACTCCAACAGAGTGCGCCTCGGACGAGGCCACTCCAACAGAGTGCGCCCCAGACGAGGCCACTCCAACGGAGTGCGCCCCAGACGAGGCCACTCCAACGGAGTGCGCCCCAGACGAGGCCACTCCAACGGAGTGCGCCCCAGACGTGGCCACTCCAACGGAGTGCGCCCCAGACGAGGCCACTCCAACGGAGTGCGCCCCAGACGAGGCCACTCCAACGGAGTGCGCCCCAGACGAGGCCACTCCAACGGAGTGCGCCCCAGACGTGGCCACTCCAACGGAGTGCGCCCCAGACGAGGCCACTCCAACGGAGTGCGCCCCAGACGAGGCCACTCCAACGGAGTGCGCCCCAGACGAGGCCACTCCAACGGAGTGCGCCCCAGACGAGGCCACTCCAACGGAGTGCGCCCCAGACGTGGCCACTCCAACGGAGTGCGCCCCAGACGAGGCCACTCCAACGGAGTGCGCCCCAGACGAGGCCACTCCAACGGAGTGCGCCCCAGACGAGGCCACTCCAACGGAGTGCGCCCCAGACGTGACCACTCCAACGGAGTGCGCCCCAGACGTGGCCACTCCAACGGAGTGCGCCCCAGACGAGGCCACTCCAACAGAGTTCGACTTTCAAAAGGCGACTACACCAGAAGAACCCTCGATCATCACAGAAACGGACAAAGGAAAAAGAACCAGAAAAAGAAACAAAAATAGAAAAAATAAAAGACAGTATGAGTGCGCCCCAGGCGAGGCCACTCTACCAGAGTGCGCCCCAGGCGAGGCCACTCTACCAGAGTGCGCCCCAGACGAGGCCACTCTACCAGAGTGCGCCCCAGACGAGGCCACTCTACCAGAGTGCGCCCCAGACGAGGCCACTCTACCAGAGTGCGCCCCAGACGAGGCCACTCTACCAGAGTGCGCCCCAGACGAGGCCACTCTACCAGAGTGCGCCCCAGACGAGGCCACTCCACCAGAGTGCGCCCCAGACGAGGCCACTCAACCAGAGTGCGGCCTAGACATGGCCACTCAACCAGAGTGCGGCCTAGACATGGCCACTCAACCAGAGAGCGGCCTCCACAAGGAGACTCCACCAGAGTGCGACTTCCACAAGGAGACTCCAGCAGAGTGCGACTTATACAAAAAGAAACCCGAACGTCATGTTCGCTTTACGCTTCCTCCAGGACATGAATCTGATACTCGACGAAAACATAGCCAACTATTTCAGAAAGCATTAAAGAAATACCTCCACCCAACTCCACTAAAACGTCGTGATCGCTCTACGCTTCCTCCAGAAAGCGACGATGACACTGAGACTCCACAAAAAAGTGGCGCTCGCTGTCAGAAAGAAAACAAGAAAGAAAACAAGAAAGAAAACAAGAAAGAAATTCAAAGACCAGAAGTGTCATCAGCCCCCACCTGCAGAAGAACCCTCGATCATCATGGACAAAAGAAAAAGAACCAGAAGAAGAATCAAAAATAGAAAAAAATAAAAGACAGTGCGAGTTGGACTGGCTGTGAAGGGAGGTTGAAAGCCAGTTGATTTTTTCTTTCCTGCAGGCGTGTGTTGGACCGGCTGTGAGGGGAGGTTAGAACCCAAAAATGTCCATTATAATCACCTGTAAAAAAGGGCCTGAGATGTTGATGGTAAACAGCCTGCCAGGCCCGGGAGGAAGCAAACCAAGTCCTCCAAAAGCTACCTCATCCATGAGTCGCTAAGAGTGTAAATGTAGACTTTAAGATTCATCAAAAATATCACATTCTAAAAGGAAAGGTTGAACAATGGGGAGGGGGGGATAAGGGAAGAGGGAGGGAGGCACGGAAAGAGAACAAGGGGAGGTTGGAGGAAAGAAGGGGGTGAGGGTTGGGGGGAACCCCTACGCCCCTTCCTTTCACCCAACCCCCCTGCCCCCTACTTTCCTCTCTCTCTCTCTCTCTCTCTTTCACACATGTGTTGGACCGGATATAAGAGGAGGTTGGAGGCCAGTATGTTTTTCAGGCATGTGTTGGACCGGCTATGAGGGGAGGTTGGAACTCTTCTTGTCTTCAGAGGTGGTAGGAGTCTTTCCAGCTTTCTTTAGGCTTTCTCTGCTGGGGAAATGAGAACTCTTCCCACCAGTGAGGTCCTTCATGGGGAAGTCCAATGCCTCACTCACATGATGTGTATGAATCTGTACCCTGTGTGGGGGCTGCATTTACCACAAAAAGGACATCCATGTGGGTTTAGTTTTGTAGATGCACCCTGGGTGCGTTCAGGGCCATGCACCGGCACCCACACATATGTCACATTGGGTACACCCCAGTAGTTTAGGTTAAGTTTGGATTTCTTCTGTAGGTGCTTTGAGTGCACATAACTGATGTACCCCGCTCTGCGGGGGCGGGCCTTAGAGAACAGAGGCTTTATATGGGCAGCACAGAGGCTTAGTAGTTAGCCTTGCAGCACGGGGGTCCTTGGTTCAAATCCTGACCAGGACACTATCTGCATGGAGTTTGCATGTTCTCCCTGTGTTTGCGTGGGTTTCCTCTGGGTACTCCAGTTTCCTCCCACACTACATGCTACCTTGCGTTGGTGGTGCAGTGGTGAGCATAGCTGCCTTCCCAGCAGCTGACCCGGGTTCAATTCCCGGCCAACGCCATCTCCAAGTACTTGGAGTCCCCAGAGAGAAAAGCACTATACAAGGTCAATGCGGAGTATATATTAGCAGTGGAATAAAGAATGAATGCATCAAAAACACACCAGTGTGCATCTAAACGCATCAAAAATACACCAGAGAGCATCTAAACGCATCAAAAATACAGAGAGCATCTAACTGCATCAAAAATACACCAGAGTGTATCTAAATGCATCAAATATACACCAGAGTGCATCTAAACACATCACAAATACACCAAAGTGCATCTAAATAAGGCCGAAACAACTAATCGATTAATCGATTAAGAAATTAATCGATTACTATTTTCATAATCGATTAATCGGCCAGTAACATAATGGGGTTAAAAAAAAAATTGAATTATCCCTTTATAGTACAAAAAGAGCAAATCGCTACTGTAAATATTACTTTCACCCCTTTATAGTACTAAACAGCTCAGGCCTGGGTCACACCTGTGTGTTTTTTGGTGCTTTTTGCAGAAACACACTACAGTTCATTTACATGGTTTCCTATGGGACACGTTAACATTCATGATTTTTTCAGCTGCTGCGTATTTGGAAAGGGCAAGGACTTTATTTAATGCAAAACTGTGCTATTTAGTTTTTTTGGTTCAATATACTTCAATGGAAAAGCTGCAGAACAGCATGTAGTGCGTTTTTGCGGCAATTTGTGTTTTTTAATCTGCCCAACAACAAATTGGCCCAAAAAATGTAAAAAATGCAAATCGCAGGAAAATTACTTTTTTTTAAGGTTATTAACCGATTAATCGAAACAATAATCGGCCAACTAATCGATTATGAAAATAATCGTTAGTTGCAGCCCTAGTAGTATATGTCGTTTGTATCAATTGGGAATGATGTTAGATACTGGAATCTGTATAAACCTGTGATAACTAATGGATAATTAATAGATGTAACATATTAAAGGGAATAGCCATTCTATGTATAATGAATAACAGAGAAAAAAAAAAAAATTATTCACCACTACGAGCTTTAATAAATCTAGAACCAGGTCTAGGCTAACTGATGCCCACCTTGAGGCTGTTGTTAGGGTCTCAACTGCTAACTCACTTAAACTGATGACATTTGTGGAGGGGAAACTTGTGTTGGCTGGAGATTTTAATTTTACATTGGACCCTAGGATGGATACATCTGTATGAAGTAGAGCTGCACGATTAATCGTATGAGAATCGCAATCTCGATTCACCCCCCGCAATCTCGATCCTGGATTACCGCGATTTTTAGTATTAGGCAAATAAGCAGGGACGGATCGGCACACACGTGATCCGCGGCGCGCCGCGGGATGGCAGAGCGGTAAAACACACATTGAAACTGTCTCCGCTCTGCTCGCACACAGCCCCACCTCCTCCTAACCCCACGCTGTGATAGACAGAATGCGGGTCCAATGCTGGGATGTGTTCTGTCTATCACAGCGCGGGGTTAGGAGGAGGCGGGGCTGTGTGCGAGCAGAGCGGAGACAGTTTCAACATACGGGGCGGTGAGTTTCTAGCAGAAAATGCGTGCTGCCGTCCGTCCTCCCTTCTCCCCCCCTACATACCACACTTGGCTGCCTCTGTCTTCGGGACTCCGTCCTCCTCCCCCGGCCGCCGAGTCTGTCTCCTGTCTCCTGTCCCTGCCGCCTATGTTCACAGTGAGAGGGGAGAGCTGTGCTCTTCCCATCTCAGCTGTGACAGGAGCTCTAGCACAGTGCTAGGACTCCTGTTTGTCAGGGTCACCTGTGGCCAGGTGACAGATGCACACCGTAGGGGGACAGGAGTGCACCGCAAGGTAGTGAACCCTATGGCTGGCTTCTGCGGATAGGGAACTGGGTGGTTGTGGAAAGCGGGACCAGAGGAGCACAACCGGGATCCAAACGGAAGCTAGAGCCAAGATTCCCCAGGGCGCGGAGTCTAAGACCCAGCTGGTCTTCTCCAGGGCCTCTAGTGGTGAGGATGTTAGCTGCAGGCTGGGACCAGGTCGCGGCCCCTGGAGTTTCCTAGCTCACGCCCCGTAGGATAAGGGGAAAAGAGGGGAAGCAGCAGCACATGAAGAGAGAACCGAATAACAAGCTGAAGGTCAGGGGCCACAAGCAGACAAGGATAACGAAGAACGAGCCGAAGGTCAAGGGTCACGAGCAGACAGGGATAGTCGGGGACAAGCCAATAACGTAACAGAGAGACAGACGTAGCACACGGCAGGCAGGAACCCAAACACACAATGCCTAACAAACACGTTGATCAGCAAAGCAGGCTTGCAGTGCACAGGTTAATATAGTGTTCAGTGATAGGGCCTGGGGTGGAGTCAGGCTGGGAGGAGATTATAAAGGAAGCCAGGTGAAGGAGGTCTGGTCTCTAGATGAACACATGAGGAGGAAGGTAAGATGGCAGACAGACATTAATGCATATCCATGACAGTACCCTCCCTCTTACGAGGCCTCCCCCTTCCCCGCCTGGGCCCAGGTTTAGAGGGAAACTTCAGATGAAACTCCTTTAACAGACGAGGTGCAAAGACCTCAGATGCAGTGATCCAAGACCTCTCCTCAGGACCAAACCCTTTCCAATGAACGAGGTACTGAAGAACGCCTTTACAGAGTCGGGAGTCCAGAATTTGACTGATCTCGTACTCCTGATTATCCTCAGAGACAGGCGCCACGGTAGGGAGAGGACGAGAGAATTTATTGAGGACTAAAGGCTTTAGAAGAGCAACATGAAAGGAGTTAGTGATTTTAAGGCTCTTAGGAATCTGGAGTTTGAAACAAACCGGATTCAGTTTAGCAGTTACCGTGTATGGACCGATGAATCGTGGAGCAAACTTCAGAGAAGGAACTCGGAGCTTGATGTTCCTGGTAGAGAGCCAGACTTTGTCCCCTGGCTGAAGAGAAGGCGGTTTACGCCTGCGGCGGTCGGCAAAGCCTTTGAATTTTTCAGCAGCTGCCCGGAGGGAATCATGAACGTGGCCCCAAACGGAATTGAGAGACTCCTGAACCGAAGCCAAAGCTGGAATGTCTGGAGAACAGATCATGGGAAGAGGAAGTTGAGGGTGTTTTCCATAAACTGTGAAAAAGGGTGTCTTCTGCGAACTGGTATTCACATGATTGTTATGGGAGAATTCTGCCCACGGGAGTAGAGAGGACCAATCGTCATGGTGAGAAGACACAAAGGTGCGAAGAAAGACCTCTAACTCCTGATTAACCCTCTCAGTCTGTCCATTGGATTGGGGATGGTAAGAAGAAGAAAAATCCAAGACAATATTGAGGGATTTGCAAAAGGCTCTCCAAAAACGAGACGTGAATTGGACTCCCCTGTCGGAAACAATATGAGAAGGGACCCCATGTAGGCGGAGAATTTCCCGAATGAAAATGGGAACCAAGGCAGGGGCAGAAGGAAGACCAGGAAGAGGAACAAAATGAGCCATCTTGGAGAATCGATCGATTACCACCCAAATGACTGTATTATTCTCAGACAGTGGGAGATCGGTGATAAAATCCATGGCAATATGGGCCCAGGGTTCCTTAGGAATGGGCAAGGGCATGAGGAGACCAGCAGGAGCTTGTGTGGAGGATTTGGACTGAGCACAGACATGACAAGCTTTAACGTAGTCTTTGACGTCTGAGCGGAGATTAGGCCACCAGTAGTGACGACTGATGAGTAGGAAGGATCGGAGGAATCCAGAATGCCCTGCCACCTTGGAATCATGTCCCCAACGAAGGATCTTAGCTCTTAGCTCAGTGGGGACAAAGGTCTTACCAGGCGGAATTTTTGACTTCAGGGTGGTAGAGTGGGCAACAATGCATGAGGTGGGAATGATCGGCTCAGGTTCAGGGGCGGACTCCTCGTCCAAAGTGTCAAATGACCTAGAGAGCGCATCAGCCCGACCGTTGCAGGAACCAGGTTTGTAGGTAATCGTGAAATTAAAACGGGCAAAGAAGAGACTCCACCTGGCCTGTCTAGGATTCAGACGTTTAGCATTCTGTAGATACTGTAAATTCTTGTGATCGGTAAAGATCGTTATGGAGTGAGGGGAACCCTCCAAGAGATGACGCCACTCCTCTAACGCCAATTTAATTGCGAGAAGTTCCCGATCACCGATGGCATAATTCCTCTCTGCCTGAGAATTTTTTTTGGAGAAGAACGCACATGGTTGGCGTCTCTTCTCAAAGATTTGAAGAAGCACAGCTCCCACCCCCATTGAGGAAGCGTCCACTTCAATAAAAAATGCATTCCCAGGATTTGGTCTCCTCAAGAGGGGGCCAGAAACAAAGGCCTGTTTCAGGTTGTGAAATGCAGAGACAGCTTCGGGAGGCCAGTCTCTGGCATTCACACCCTTCTTGGTCAAAGCGATAATAGGCGCGGCAATGGAAGAGTAATTCCTTATGAACTGCCTATAATAATTAGTGAAGCCAAGAAAGCGCTGTGTGGCCTTGAGGCTAGCAGGAAGAGGCCAGTTGGTGATAGCCAAGACCTTCCCAGGGTCCATACGAAGCCCCGAACATGAGACGAAGCACCCCAAAAACAGGACCTCAGAACATTCAAAGGAACATTTCTCTAGCTTGGCATAGAGATTGTTCTCTCTAAGACGTTGAAGTACAGTGCGGACATGGTTTCTGTGGACGAGCAGATTTTCAGAAAAGATCAGAATGTCATCCAGATAGATGACAACAAACTGGTACAGCAGATCTCTGAAGATTTCATTGACAAAGTTTTGAAACACAGCTGGAGCATTACACAGACCAAAAGGCATCACCAGATATTCGTAATGCCCATCTCTAGTGTTGAATGCAGTCTTCCATTCGTCACCCTCCCGTATTCGAATGAGATTGTACGCGCCTCTGAGATCCAACTTGGTGAAAATGGAGGCCCCCTTCAACCTATCGAATAGCTCAGATATTAAGGGTAAGGGGTATCGATTTTTAATAGTAACCGCATTTAAACCCCGATAATCGATGCAGGGTCTTAAGGTACCATCCTTTTTGGCAACAAAAAAGAACCCTGCCCCTGCAGGCGATGAGGATTTCCGGATGAAACCTCTCTCCAGATTCTCTGCGACATACTCCGACATGGCCTGGGTCTCTGGGATGGACAGAGGGTAGGTACGACCCCTGGGTAGAGTTGCTCCGGGGACAAGATCAATAGCACAGTCAAAAGACCTGTGGGGAGGAAGCACCTCAGCTGATTTCTTACAGAACACATCCCGGTAATCGCTGTATGCAGCAGGAAGATCAGAAGAAACAGAAGTGGCAGCAACCGGAAGACTCTCCTTGGGGGTCACCTTGAGAAGACACGACGAGAAACATGAGGAACCCCAGGCCAGGATCTGCCCAGAGACCCAGTCCACATGTGGAGAGTGGAGCTGTAGCCAAGGGAGGCCCAATACAACTGGGGTAGAGGCCTTGGGTAGAATAAGAAAGGATATCCACTCCTGGTGGAGAATCCCTACCGACATCCTAATGGGTAGCGTCTGGAAGCGAATAGGGCCCCCTGGGAGAACAGTGCCATAAATTGCCGAGACTACCAATGGGGTAGTGAGAGGTGAAAGGGTAAGCTTCATAGAAGAAGCAGTTCTCCAATCCATAAAATTGCCGGCAGCCCCGGAATCCAGGTATGCAAGGGTTGACTGAGGAGAAGTGCCTACATGAAGGAACACCGGCAAGAGCAGGCGAGAAGGTGATGTTTCTGGGTCCAATACTCCACCTTCCAAATGTATAAGACCCGAGCGTTTCCCGGACGAAGCGAGCAGGAGTCACGAAAATGACCCTTGCCCCCACAATAGAGGCACAAGCCCAGAGTTCTGCGCCTAGCACGTTCTTCGGGGGTTAGTCTGGTCCGGGCCAGCTGCATAGGTTCTTCAGCAGGTAGAGGATGCTCCACGGAATGAAGGGAGGGGAGCTCAGACTGGCTAGGACCCAGAGAGTGCTGGCGTTTTTTTTCTAAGGACCTCTCTTGAAAACGAATGTCGATCTGGTTGCATAATGAAATTACATCGTCCAGACCGACGGGAATGGTTTTTCCCGCTAATTCGTCTTTCACTCGGTCAGAGAGGCCATGTAAAAAGGTAGCGACCAGGGCCTCATTATTCCAGCTCAATTCAGCTGTGTGGATACGGAACTGAAGAGCATATTGCCCCACTGAACTAGATTCTTGGCGAAGACGTAAGACAGCACTAGCCGCTGAAGAAGCCCGGGCCGGCTCTTCGAAGATGTTACGAAAGAGCTTCAAGAAATCGGACAGACTGGAAACCACCGGATCGTTCCTCTCCCACAGGGGGGCAGCCCAGGCCAAAGCTTCACCGGAGAGGAGGGAAATGATATAGGCTACCTTAGCCCGGTCAGACAGGAAGCTTTGAGGCTGAAGCTCAAAATGAATTGTGCATTGGCTGAGAAACCCCCTGCAGGCCTTGGAGTCCCCAGAGAAACGGAACGGAGCTGGCAATCTTAGTGAGTGTGAGGCTGCGACTGGTGCGATAGGTACAGCCGCTGGTTGTACTTGGGGTTGCGGATTCGGGGTTCCCAAGGAGACCTGAAGCTGCTCGAATCGAGAAGCCAGATCCTGGAGGAATCGCATCACCTGAGTCTGATTTGATTCCTGGGTCTCAAGTCTGCGAACTATGCCCTGCAATGGATCATCCGCGGGAAGCGGGATGTCAGCCGGGTTCATGGCTGATCAAACTGTCAGGGTCACCTGTGGCCAGGTGACAGATGCACACCGTAGGGGGACAGGAGTGCACCGCGAGGTAGTGAACCCTATGGCTGGCTTCTGCGGATAGGGAACTGGGTGGTTGTGGAAAGCGGGACCAGAGGAGCACAACCGGGATCCAAACGGAAGCTAGAGCCAAGATTCCCCAGGGCGCGGAGTCTAAGACCCAGCTGGTCTTCTCCAGGGCCTCTAGTGGTGAGGATGTTAGCTGCAGGCTGGGACCAGGTCGCGGCCCCTGGAGTTTCCTAGCTCACGCCCCGTAGGATAAGGGGAAAAGAGGGGAAGCAGCAGCACACGAAGAGAGAACCGAATAACAAGCTGAAGGTCAGGGGCCACAAGCAGACAAGGATAACGAAGAACGAGCCGAAGGTCAAGGGTCACGAGCAGACAGGGATAGTCGGGGACAAGCCAATAACGTAACAGAGAGACAGACGTAGCACATGGCAGGCAGGAACCCAAACACACAATGCCTAACAAACACGTTGATCAGCAAAGCAGGCTTGCAGTGCACAGGTTAATATAGTGTTCAGTGATAGGGCCTGGGGTGGAGTCAGGCTGGGAGGAGATTATAAAGGAAGCCAGGTGAAGGAGGTCTGGTCTCTAGATGAACACATGAGGAGGAAGGTAAGATGGCAGACAGACATTAATGCATATCCATGACACTGTTATTGGAGGGGACAGGGTCAATAAAGAGAACCTGTCTCCTCCAATTGCTATCACACAGGGAATTGTTTTCTCCTGTGTGATAGCAATAAAGCGAAGTGAAAAAAAAAATATATATTAATAAAATAAAGTAATTAAAAAGTAAAGAATAAGAAAAATATAAAAAATAAGAAAATTATGCAAAAATAAAAAAAAGTAAACGACAAACGAATATTTTTTTTTCTTTAAATTTACCATTTTAACCACTTAACGACCGCCCACTGTAAATATACGTCGGCAGAATGGCACCGACAGGCAGAATCACGTATATCTACGTGACTGCCTTTGTATAGTTGGGGGGTCCGATTGGACCCCCCTTCTTTACAGTGAGCGGTGGTTAACTGATCGGGATCGATCAGGCATGAGGGGACGGCCGTTCGATTCCGGCCACCCCCTCTCGATCGCTCCCGGCGAATGAGAGAGCTTCCCCTGCCTGTGTAATGTTTACACAGGCAGAGGAAGTGATGTCATCTCTCCTGCTGCGCTCACATATACCGAGCGCCGTACAGGAGAAGATGCCAGGTTAGTGAACAAAACACTACACTGACACCAAGGACACATAGGTACATAAATCGCCCCCCAGACCACCCCCCAGCCCCCAGCCACAGTGTCACTGATTGCAGTGACCATTTATTTACTGATCACTGCAATCAGTGACATTTGTGACTGTAAAAGTGTCACCAAAGTTTAGTTTTAGGTCCAGTGTAGCCCCCTAACCCCCCCTAATAAAGGTTTAACCCCTTGATCGCCCCCCAGATAACCCTTTCACCCCCTATCACCACTGTCGCTAAGCGATCATTTTTCTGATCGCCGTCTTAGCGTCGGTGATGCCGATCGGTAGCCAGTAATTTTTTTTAGGTTCGCCGCAGGTTTTTATAGCGTCAGGTACCCCCATAAATTATCTAATAAAGGTTTAACCCCCTTGATCGCTCCCCCAGGTAACCCTTTCACCCCCTAACACCGCTGTCACTAAGCGATCGTTTTTCTGATCGCTGTTTTATTGTCGGTGATGCCGATCGGTAGCCAGTTTTTTTAGGTTCGCCGCAGGTTTTTATAGTGTCGGGTACCCCCATATAATACCTAATAAAGGTTTAACCCCCTTGATCGCCCCCCAGGTAACCCTTTCACCCCCTATCACCACTGTCGCTAAGCGATCATTTTTCTGATCGCTGTCTTATTGTCGGTGATGTATATCGGTAGCCAGTTATTTTTTTTAGGTTCGCCGCAGGTTTTTATAGCGTCAGGTACCCCCATAAATTATCTAATAAAGGTTTAACCCCTTGATCGCCCCCAAGGTAACCCTTTCACCCGCTATCACCACTGTCGCTAAGCGATCGTTTTTCTGATCGCTGTCTTATTGTCGGTGATGCAGATCGGTAGCCAGTAATTTTTTTTTAGGTTCGCCGCAGGTTTTTATAGCGTCAGGTACCCCCATAAATTATCTAATAAAGGTTTAACCCCCTTGATCGCCCCCCAGGTAACCCTTTCACCCCCTATCACCACTGTCGCTAAGCGATCATTTTTCTGATCGCTGTCTTAGCGTCGGTGATGCAGATCGGTAGCCAGTAATTTTATTTAGGTTCGCCACAGGTTTTTATAGCGTCAGGTACCCCCATATATTATCTAATAAAGGTTTTAACCCCCTAGTTAACCCTTTCACCAGTGATCACCATATAAGTGTTACGGGTGACGCTGGTTAGTTTGCTTTTCATAGTGTCAGGGCACCCGCCGTATATATAACCCAATAAAGGTTTAACCCCCTGATCGCCCGGCGGGTGATATCAATTAGGTTTTAGCGTCAGAGAGGGTCTGCGTCACACCCCAGGCAGCGTCAGGCTAGTGCCAGTAACGCTAACACCCACGCGTGAAGCATACACCCCCTTAGTGGTATAGTATCTGATCAGATCAATATCTGATCTGATCAGATCTATACTAGCGTCCCCAGCAGTTTAGGGTTCCCAAAAACGCAGTGTTAGCGGGATCAGCCCAGATACCTGCTAGCACCTGCGTTTTGCCCCTTCGTCCAGCCCAGGCCACCCAAGTGCAGTATCGATCGATCACTGTCACTTACAAAACACAACACACATAACTGCAGCGTTCGCAGAGACAGGCCTGATCCCTGCGACTCCATCTACTGCTAAAATTACTGCCCTCGATCTGACCTTCGTGGTGATACCTCACATGCATGGTGCAATTGCTGTTTACATATGACGCCAGACCGATGCTTGCATTCGCCATTGGGCAAGAGCAGGACAGGACAGGGGTGTTTTTTTTTTTTTTATTATTAATTTTGCTTTTTTATTTTATTTTTAAATTGTTCCTTCCATATTTATTTATTTTTTATCATTTTTATTGTCATCTCAGGGAATGTAAATATCCCCTATGATAGCAATAGGTAGTGACAGGTACTCTTTTTTTGAAAAAACTGGGGTCTAGACCCTAGATCTTTCCTCTGCCCTCAAAGCATCTGACCACACCAAGATCGGTGTGATAAAATGCTTTCCCAATTTCCCAATGGCGCTTTTTATATCCAGGGGGGGACATTCCCTCCCACTGCTTGTAAAAGCAGTCCAGAGGCTAATTAGCCACTAGGATTGCTTTTACATGAAAGCCGGCCGCTGGCTGAAAAGAATGATACCAAGATGATACCTAAACCCGCAGGCATCATTCTGGTATAAACATTCCAAGTCCAGCAACATACCAGTACGTTGCTGGTCCTTGTTGGACATGTATTGTAATCTTTTTTTTTCATGCAGCCAGTTGGCTGAACGAAAAAAGAGATTGATCGGTGGGTATGCCCACCATTAGAATACCGCCCTTCATCCACCCACTTCTAATGATGGGCATACATGCACCATTTATATATGCCGAAGCATGGGGGCATCCTCCCGCAAAAGCCTCCGTCGGAATTTCGACCGTATGTACGCGGTATTAGGAGCAAAATCGCTCCTCCGCTCCTCCGCCCCTGCTGCCCCCATGCTTCGGCATATATGCTTTTTTTTTTAACTGTGGTGGTGAAATCACCTCCTACAGCAAGACCTCCTCTGTAAATCTAACGGGGTAACCTGTAAAGGCTTTTAAAGGCTTTTAAAAATGTATGTAGTTTGTCGCCAATGCGCGTTTGTGCGAAATTTTAAAGCATGTCGTGTTTGGTATCTATGTACTCGGCCTAAGATCATCTTTTTTATTTCATCAAACATTTGGGCAATATAGTGTGTTTTAGTGCATTAAAATTTTAAAAAGTGTATTTTTTCCCCAAAAAATGCGTTTGAAAAATCGCTGCGCAAATACGGTGTAGAAAAAAAAATGCAACACCCACCATTTTAATCTGTAGAGCCTTTGCTTTAAAAATATGTATAATGTTTGGGGGTTCAACATAATTTTCTTGCAAAAAAAAATATGTTTTCATGTAAACAAAAAGTGTCAAAAAGGGCTTTGTCTTTAAGTGGTTAGAAGAGTGGATGTAAGCTTCCTAATGTTGTGTATAAAATGCCAGAACAGTTCAAAACCTCCCCAAATGACCCCATTTTGGAAAGTGGACACCCCAAGCTATATACTGAGAGGCATGTCGAGTCCATGGAATATTTTATATGTTGACACAAGTTGCAGAAAAAAGACTATTTATTTATTTATTTATTTTTTGCACAAAGTTGTCACTAAATGATATATTGCTCACACATGCCATGGGCATATGTGGAATTACACCCCAAAATACATTCTGCTGCTTCTCCTGAGTACGGGGATACCACATGTGTGAGACTTTTTGGGAGCTTAGCCGCGTACGGGACCCCAAAAACCAATCACCGCCTTCAGGCTTTCTAAGGGTGTAAATTTTTGATTTCACTTCTCACTGCCTATCACAGTTTCAGAGGCCATGGAATGCCCAGATGGCACAAACCCCCCCCCCCCCAAATGACCCCATTTTGGAAAGTAGACACCCCAAGCTATTTGCTGAGAGGTATTGTGAGCATTTTGCAGATCTCGCTTTTTGTCACAAAGTTTTGAAAATTGAAAAAAAAATTTTTCTTTCATTTTCAAAAACAAATGAGAGCTGTAAAATACTCACCATGCCTCTCAGCAAATAGCTTGGGGTGTCTACTTTCCAAAATGGGGTCATTTGGGGGGGTTTGTGCTATTTTGCCATTTTATGGCCTTCGAAACTGTGATAGGTAGTGAGGAGTGAAATCAAAAATTTGTGCCTAGAAATCCTGAAGGCGGTGCTTGGTTTTCGGGGTCCCGTACGCGGCTAGGCTCCTAAAAAGTCCCACACATGTGGTATCCCCGTACTCAGGAGAAGCAGCAAAAAGTATTTTGGGGTGCAATTCCACATATAACCATGGCATGTGTGAGCAATATATCATTTAGTGACAACTTTTTGTAATTTTTATTTATTTTTTGTCATTATTCAATCACTTGAGACAAAAAAAAAATATTCAATGGGCTCAACATGCCTCTCAGCAATTTCCTTGGGATGTCTACTTTCCAAAATGGGGTCATTTGGGGGGGGTTTTGTACTGCCCTGCCATTTTAGCACCTCAAGAAATGAGATAGGCAGTCATAAACTAAAAGCTGTGTAAATTCCAGAAAATGTACCCTAGTTTGTAGACGCTATAACTTTTGCGCAAACCAATAAATATACGCTTATTGACATTTTTTTTACTAAAGACATGTGGCTGAATACATTTTGGCCTAAATGTATGACTACAATTGAGTTTATTCGATTTTTCTTATAACAAAAAGTAGAAAATATCATTTTTTTTCAAAATTTTCGGTCTATTTCCGTTTAAATCGCAAAAAATTAAAATCGCAGAGGCAATCAAATACCATTAAAAGAAAGCTCTATTTGTGGGAAGAAAAGGATGCAAATTTCGTTTGGGTACAACATTGCATGTCCGCACAATTTACAGTTAAAGCAGCGCAGTGCAAAATTCTGAAATCACCTCTGGTCCTCTAGCTACCAAATGATCCGGGGCTTAAGTGGTTAAAGAATCGTGAGAGAATCGTGATCTTTGTTCTATGCAAAAGAATCGTGATTCTCATTTTTCCCAGAATTGCGCAGCTCTAGGAAGTTCATCAATTACCACAGGCCCCCGGAAGAGAGTATTGCACACTCTTCATGATCATCAACTCACCGTTGTTTGGAGACTGTACCACCCTGATGAAAGGGATTATACCTTTTATTCAGGTCCACATAAGGTGTATTCACGTATTGACTGGTTTATCATCCCTCACTATATGTTAACAATGGTTAAAGCAGTAGATATAGGGAATATTACGTGGTCAGACCATGCACCAGTGATACTGACATTGAATATGAATGAGTGTGCATCACCAAATACTAGACAGTGGAGACTTAACGAGAGCCTGTTGGAAGACAAAGTGGTAGTAGAGGATATCACTAAAGAAATACAGTACTACTTCTAAGAGAATAATACACCTGAGATGGATATAGGGATTATATGGGAGGCACACAAATCAGTAATAAGGGAGGTACTTATTAAGCATGGGCCTAGAATAAAAAAGGAGAGGGAAGCTGAATTAAATAAATTATTGACAGATATACATACCTTAGAGACGCAACATAAACAGAATACCGGGTCTAGGGGGGAGGCGGAACTATTTAACTTACGTAGACAGGTGACATTGATTCTTCAGTACAGGGCCAGGGCAGCATTGCAGTCATGTCGAAAATATTACTATGAAAGTGGAGATAAGTGCGGTCGTCAACTAGCCAAAGCCTTAGGCCCCTTTCACACTGGGGCGGGCAGGAGCGGTGGCGGTATAGCAGCGTGATTTTCAGCGCTGCTATACCGTCGTTCTTACCGCGGTATGCGGTCGCTAGGGGGGTGAATTTAACCCCCGCTAGCGGCCGAAAAAGGGTTAATACCGCCCGCAAACCGCGGCTATTGCCGCGGTTTGCGGGCGGTATTACCGCGCTGTCCCATTGATTTCAATGGGAGACCGCGGTAAAGGAGCGGTGAACACACCGCTCCTTCACCGCTGTAAAGAAGGGGCTAGCAGGACTTTTGGAGCGGTCCTGCTAGCGCACCGCTTCAGTGTGAAAGCCTTCAGGCTTTCACATTGAAGGCTAAAGGGCATGATTTTTTCATGCGGTATAATAGCGCTAATATTAGCGCTAAACCGCATGAAAAACGCCCCAGTGTGAAAGGGGCCTTACAGGAACAACGAGCCAAAGCCTATATTCCACACATAGTGGATACAAGGGGTAGAAAAGTGCATAAATCTAACCAGATTGCGTCGACTTTTCGTGAATTCTATAAATCCCTCTATAATGTATCAAATAGATCACAGCCACAAAATAAGATTGAGGAATATATATCTTCCTCAGGTATACCTCAGCTATCAGATCAGATTCAAGAGGATTTGGAAATCGCTATCTCTATTGAGGAATTACAGGAGGCAATTAGGTCACTAAAACCAGGGAAATCACCAGGCCCGGATGGTTTTACACACAAATATTTTCTTCCACAACTAGGCAAATATATGATACAAACGTTCAATGCAATAGGACATAATACAAATTTCTCCCCCGAAGCATTAAAAGCACATATCACTCTTATACCTAAGGAAGATAAGGATTTATCAGTATGTGGTAGTTACCGCCCTATATCTCTATTAAATGTGGACCTTAAAATATTTACAAAAATCTTAGCTACACGTATCCAACCACATCTGACAACTTTTGTTGTGTTACACTATGTGATTATTCTTGCCATGTGTCTTTAAGATCTGGCCCCTTCTTTCTAGCTGAACTCTCTCTCTCACCGTAGTTCTTTATATATCTCCTCCACTTCCTGATTCTGGTCATTACTCCTGTATTTCTTCCATGCTAAACATCTTACATGTGGCTTACAACTGCAACGTTTTTCTACCTATGAATATCCATCATTAAACGGAACATTCGAAAGGATTCATCGTCTGTCGTCCTAACTGTGAGTTTATTCATTGAGTTAAGCTGCCTGTATCGATGCAAGGGATGAATATCAAACCAGCTTGAGTAAGGCCTACTTAAACCTGGAGATGAACTTTATCGCTTTGTAGTTGAGACAGAACAGTAGAAAAACTGAGTTTCACAGCCTAATTACAAGATTTCTGCATGTCAGTACTGAAACAGACAAGATTTACTGCCCTCATAGCAAGACAGAAGGGACAGAGCAGCACATGGCAGCCTTATAGCCTGAGACAATCTGCACAGTGTCATATTTCAGCACACAGATCCTGCCTGCTTTCACAGTCAGTCTGCTATCATGAGTGACCAAGCTTCTGCATGTGAACTCACATCTACCTCCCCACAAGTTCCTGAAGAAACTGAGTTACCCAAACGCTCAGTTAAACCCACTTGGAAAGTAATGGAGAATTATGAAGCTTCAAGGACTGAATTGTCAAATAGCTTGGAATTAGTCTGGGAGAAAATCCTTGCTGAAGCCAATACAGTGTCTGTTGAATGTGAACTACTGACACTAGAGGGCGCCATTAAACAACTTTCTGCCTCATATGAGCTTTATCAGCTTACCAGCATCAAATTCACTAATGTCTTACAAAACATGAAGTCAGAAAGTGCGATGATGCAATTAAAGCGCGTCAATGCTCTCAATATTGAAAGAGACAGTTTTATCCAGCAAACCAGATTAAAGGCAGAAGCAAAAATAAAGCTGTTACAGGACACTGCATCTCACAGATCTGTTTCCACCAGACGTTCTAAAAACTCGTCAAGATCCCATAGTTAAAGATACTCAACACTCAGTAAGCGACTTATTAATGCCCGCGCTGAAGTGGAAGCCAGCAAAGTGCAGGTGGCATATGCAGAAAAAAGAGCAGAGTTGGAAGCGCAGTCAGCACGTCAAAGGGCAGAGTTGGAAGCGCAGTCAGCACGACAAAGAGCAACAATGGAAACCTTAAATGAACAGTGTAAACATGACGCAGCTATGGCAAAGCTAAGGGTCCTACAGAAAGCTATCAGTGCAGACGAAGGTGCAAGTGAGAAAGACAGCATTAACCTAAACATAGCCGATATGGAAGACCCCCTCAAACGCACTAAAGACTATGTCCTAAGCCACTGCAGTGCACACTCCATTGTCTCCAATGCTCCCGACTACATAGAGACTCCTTCACAGCTTCAAGTTAAAGAGGTTCCAGCAACTTCCTGCACTCAAAATCACTCCACTGCATTTCCTACCTGTCTACCTTGCCTGCCTTCATACGTCACAGAGCATCAGCGCAAGCTTCAAGCAAGTCATCAATCTCCAGTCATCGGTACAGCCTTGAATCAACGTACCATTGGAACAACTGACTTCAAGCAAGCAACTCACCTGGATGCATCTGCTGCACCATATTTCCCTGTGTCCTTTAACAACAATGTCAAAGATAACGCAATCAGCACCATACAGCCAACAGCATCTCACATAAAGGCGGAGACAACTGAGACAGAAGAGTTTGTGAGGTACATGCTTCGCAGAGAGCTCACAAAGACTGGTCTTACAAGTTTTGATGACCAACCTGAGAACTACAGAAGTTGGAAATGTGCCTTCAGAACTACAATCAGCAATATTGGCATTACAGCTGATCAAGAATTGAATCTGCTGATCAAATGGCTTGGTCCTCTATCTGCTGCACGTGTTAAGCCATTAAGATCGGTTTTCATGGACAATCCTACTGCAGGCCTCACAGCTGCATGGGAGCGACTAGAGCAAAGTTATGGCAGTCCAGAAGCTATAGAAAATGCTTTGTTCATGCTTCTGGAAACTTTCCCAAAGATATCCGGTAAGGACAACAAGGAGTTCCAGAGACTGAGTGACCTTCTCCTTGAGCTTCAGCTAGCCAAGACAGACCCAAAACTACCTGGACTCAGTTACCTTGACACTCCAAGAGGGGTAAACCCAATTGTCTCCAAGCTCCCGTATGGTTTGCAAGAGAAATGGACTGCACTAGGGTCATCATACAAAAGAGAGAACAAGGTTTCCTTCCCTCCATTCTCTTTTTTTTGTGAATTCATCAGGAAAATTGCAGAGACCAAGAACGATCCAAGTTTTTCCTACGGTGAGTACAGCCTCTTCTCACCCTTTCCTAAGAGTACCAGTCTTCAGGGCAACTATAGAAACCATAGAGGCCCAGTGTCCGTGAAAAAGACTGACATCCTTCCCACTCCTACCACAGTTCTGGCCACGAACAAACAGAGTAGGAAGATTGAAAACCCTAACAGAGAGTGTCCCATACACAAGAAGCCACACCCCCTCAATAAATGTATCGGCTTTAGAAAAAAGCCTCTGGAAGAGCGCAAGGAGCTTTTAAAGACATTTAGGGTATGTTTCAGGTGCTGTGCTTCTACAGGACATTTTGCAAGGGACTGTAATGTGTCCATCAAGTGCATAGAGTGTGGCTCTGAAGAACATGTGCAAGCCCTCCATCCTCTTGAGCCCAGCTCTGCACAACCTGCCAACACTCCTCCCAGGTTAACGCATGGCGGGGAGAATACAGACCAAGTGCCTAATTCTACCATAATTTCTTCATCCTGCACTGAAGTTTGTGGAGAAGACCGCTGTGGTAAGTCCTGTGCTAAGATATGCTTGGTGAACATATACCACAAGGATCAACCAGAAAAGTCTCTAAAGGCATATGCTATCTTAGACGATCAAAGCAATCGATCACTTGCAAAATCTGAATTGTTCAATCTATTTGAAATAAAAGGCGAAGCTCATCCTTACACCTTGGGTACCTGTAGTGGAACTATAGAGGTTTCTGGAAAAAGGGCTCATGGACTCATGGTATCTTCTCTCAAAGGTAACTTGCAATTACCCTTACCTACACTTGTTGAGTGCAATCAGATACCTGCCAACAGGGAAGAAATCCCTACTCCAGCTGCTGCTTTCCATCACCCTCACCTCAAGGTAATAGCAAATGAGATACCGCCACTTGACAAAGATGCTCAGATCCTTCTTCTGTTAGGAAGAGACATTCTAAGAGTTCACAAGGTACACAGACAAGTCAGTGGACCCCCAGATGCCCCATTTGCCCAGCGCACGGATCTAGGGTGGGTCATCATAGGCAATGTCTGCATAGGCAAAATGAAAAGACCTACCAACATTTCGTCATTCAAGACAAATGTTCTGCCAAATGGCCGAAACACTTACTTTGAGCCATGCCCATATCACTACTGGGTGAAAGAGAAGATAGCCAGCCACGAATGGCAACATGGTATCTCAGGTGACACAAGCCCTTTCTCCTGCCATGATGGCGACTTTGGCTCTACAGTGTTTAAAGCAACCAGTGAAGATGACATACTGGCTCCTTCAATGGAAGACAAAGAATTCATCAAGGTAATGGACAATGAGTTCTTTCAATATGACTCCAATAACTGGGTAGCACCCCTACCCTTTTGTCTCCCAAGAGAGAGATTGCCCAACAACTTACAGCAGGCCATCAGTAGATTCTCCTCCTTAAAGCGAAACTTAAGCAGGAAACCAGAGATGCAAAAGCACTTTGTGGACTTTATGCAAAATGTATTTGACAGAGATCATGCAGAGCCTGCTCCCCCACTAAAGGAGGGAGAAGAATGCTGGTACCTTCCATCCTTTGGCGTGTATCACCCACGCAAACCAGACCAAATCAGAGTTGTCTTTGATTCCAGTGCTCAGCACAAAGGTGTTTCTCTTAACAACATGCTCCTTACGGGACCCAACTTGAACAACAGTCTAATAGGAGTCTTGATTTGTTTCAGACAAGAGCCTGTAGCAGTAATGGCCGACATTCAACAGATGTTTCACTGCTTCATCGTCAGAGAAGACAACAGAAACTACCTCAGGTTTCTATGGCACAAGGACAATGACCTCAACAAGGAAGTTATAGATTATCGCATGAAGGTACATGTCTTCGGTAACAGTCCTTCCCCAGCAGTGGCAACTTATGGGCTAAGGAGAACAGCTCAGACTGGAGAAGTTGAATATGGATCTGATGCCTGTCAATTTGTTGAAAGAAACTTCTACGTTGACCACGCACTTAAGTCCTTTCCAACTGCTAAAGAAGCAATTGATCTTCTCACCAGAACAAAGGAGATGCTGTCTGTAGCAAACCTTAGACTGCACAAGATTATATCCAACAGCCAGGAACTTATGAATGCCTTTCACTCTGAGGACTATGCCACTAGTCTAAAAAACCTTGACTTAGGTACAGATGTGCCTCCTGTACAGCGAAGTCTGGGTTTGTTGTGGAACATCAAGCAAGACAAATTCACCTTCCAAGTGTCAATTTGTGACAAACCCTTCACTAAGAGAGGAGTCCTGTCCGTGGTGAATAGCATCTATGACCCACTGGGTTGCCTTGCTCCAGTTACCATTCAAGGTAAGGTTTTACTAAGACAGTTGTCTACTGAGAACATAGACTGGGATACTCCCTTGCCTATTGAGAATCAACACAAGTGGGAAAGGTGGAGATATTCTTTGAAGTCACTAGAAAAACTTCAGATTCCCCGTTACTATGTTCCAGGTTCCACTTCAACTGCTAACCGGAGAGAGATTCATATTTTCTCTGATGCATCAGTTGAAGCTATTGCTGCAGTAGCCTATTTGAAGACCTCTGAACTGAATGGAGAATCACACTGTAGTTTTGTCCTAGGCAAGGCAAAACTCACACCCAAGCCTGCACATACCATACCAAGACTTGAACTTTGTGCAGCCGTGCTAGCAGTAGAAATTGCCGAGGTCATACGAAGTGAAATGGACACTAGAATTGATTCTTTCACCTTCTATACAGACAGTAAGGTAGTACTTGGTTACATAAACAACCAAACAAAACAATTTTATGTGTACGTCAGCAACAGGGTTGAACGTATCAAGAGATACTCTCTACCAAGTCAATGGCATCACGTTCCCACTGAACTCAACCCAGCTGACTGTGGGACCAGAGCCATGTCACCTGCCGCTCTTCAGGACAGCTTATGGCTGTCACCTCCAAGGTTTCTGTGTGAGGACACTTACTTACTCCCTATTGACACCACCTATGGGCTAGTAAACCCTGAAGATGATAAGGAAATAAGAACTGTGAACACCTCACTCCACACTTCTGGAAGTACAAAACAGAAGCTGTGGTCACACCATTACAGGCATCAATGGAAGCAGGTGCAGCATCTAGCCAATGTGTTCTGGCATCGCTGGAAGAAAAAGTATCTTCATCACCTTCAAGGTCGTAACAAATGGCAAGCATCTAAGCCGAATCTTAAGGTTGGAGACCTCATCCTTCTAAAAGACAAGGAAGTTTGTCGGAATGAGTGGCCTATGGGTCTTATTACTAAAGTTATGCCCAGCGACGATAACAAAGTCCGGAAGGTAGAAGTCAAGGTAACCAAGGGAGGATCGACACGAACCTTTAGTCGACCAATTACAGAGTTAGTACTCCTTTTGCCAGGTGAGTGACTTGTGCAAGGACTAGCCATGCTGTCGGCACGGCGGGGAGTACATTGCTGCCATCTACAGGTTCTACTCAGAACTTTGGAATTATTTGAAGACATCATACTGTGACTTTATGTTCTTCATCCTGTTGAACTTACGTTTATTATTTGCTTGTTGCATGTTTTTCATTACAGGTTCCAGGACATTCGTCAGTATTGGACTTTTTGAAAATATATATATTAGTTTAAGGTTATGAAATCTAAAGATTTCAGACGGGGAGTGTTGTGTTACACTATGTGATTATTCTTGCTCTGTGTCTTTAAGATCTGTCCCCTTCTTTCTAGCTGAACTCTCTCTCTCACCGTAGTTCTTTATATATCTCCTCCACTTCCTGATTCTGGTCATTACTCCTGTATTTCTTCCATGCTAACATCTTACATGTGGCTTACAACTGCAACGTTTTTCTACCTATGAATATCCATCATTAAACGGAACATTCGAAAGGATTCATCGTCTGTCGTCCTAACTGTGAGTTTATTCATTGAGTTAAGCTGCCTGTATCGATGCAAGGGATAATAGCAAACCAGCTTGAGTAAGGCCTACTTAAACCTGGAGATGAACTTTATCGCTTTGTAGTTGAGACAGAACAACTTTAGTACATTCTGATCAAGTGTGTTTTATACCAACTCGTGAAGCACGAGATAATACTATCAAAGTATTGAACCTTATTCACCTGGCGGATTCCACTACCACGCCCCTCAGTGTTTATAGGTACAGACGTGGAAAAAGTGTTTGACTGGGTCATTTGGTCCTTCATGATGTCGGTTCTAAGATATGTGGGAATGGGAGGAAATATGATGGGGTGGATATCGAGTGTTTACTCGAGACCCATGGCACAAATCAAAATAAACGGGACTTTATCAGAGTCATTCTCGATTTCCAATGGAACTCGGCAAGGGTGCCCCCTATCACCCCTCCTGTTCGCTCTTTCATTGGAACCATTTTTATGTAGGATAAGCAGAACCCCAGATATAACGGGGATACGAACGGGGGAAGGAAACTATAAGATATCCGCATATGCAGACGACATTTTATTTTCATTGACCAAACCATCCATATCCTTACCAAACCTTTTAAAAGAATTACATCAATATAGGGAATTATCTTATCTTAACCACTTGCCGCCCGCCCTATAGCGGATTGACGGCGGCAAAGTGGTTTCAAAATCCTGACTGGACGTCATATGACGTCCTCAGGATTTTGAGCCGCTGAGCATCGCGGCGATCGTTGTTGCAGGGTGTCAGTCTGACACCCCGCAACACTGATCTAGGTAAAGAGTCTCCGACGGAGACTCTTTACCACGTGATCAGCTGTGTCAAATCACGGCTGATCACGATGTAAACAGGAAAAGCTGGTCATCGGCTTTTCCTCACTCGCGTCTGTCAGACGCGAGTAGAGGAGAGCCGATCGGCTGCTCTTCTGACAGGGGGGGGTTTGTGCTGATCGATTATCAGTGCAGCCCCCCCCCCGAGGATGCCCACACTGGACCACCAGGGATGCCACCAGACCACCAGGGATGCCCACCACCAGATATGCCTCCCTAGACCACCAGGGATGCCAATCAGTGCCCCTAATGGATGCCAATCAGTGCCCACAATGGATGCCAATCAGTGCCCACAATGGGCATCACTGATTGGCAGGCATTATTGTTTGGCACTGATTGGCATCCATTAGTAACACATTACAGTACAGTGCCACCTATCAGTGCCCATCCATGCCCATCCGTGCCACCTATCAGTGCCCATCCATGCCGCCTATCAGTGACCATTCGTGCCGCCTATCGGTGCCCATCCGTGCCGCCTATCGGTGCCCATCCGTGCCGCCTTATCAGTGCCCATCCGTGCCGCCTTATTAGTGCCCATCCGTGCCGCCTTATCAGTGCCCATCAGTGAAGGAGAAAACGTACTTATTTACAAAGTTTTGTAACTGAAACCAAAAAATATGTTTTTTTTTTTCAAAATTTTCGGTCTTTTTTAAAAAAAATTTGCAGAAAAAAAAAATTGCAGAGGTGATCAAATACCACCAAAAGAAAGCTCTATTTGTGGGAACAAAATGATAAAAATGTAGTTTGGGTACAGTGTAGCACAACCGCGCAATTGTCATTCAAAGTGCAACAGCGCAGAAAGCTGAAAATTGGTCTGGGCAGGAAGCTGTATAAGTGCCCGGTATGGAAGTGGTTAAAATAAATATGACTAAATCAGAGGCAATGGAAGTATCTATGTTGGCATCGCAGGTAAATAACTTGAAAACAAATTTAAATTTTAGATGGACCAATATAGCACTTAAGTATTTGGGTACGTATATCCCTCCTAAGCTAAAACAAGTGTATGAGAGGAACTTTCCACCTTTACTTAGTAGAGTTAAGCTATTATTGTCCAAATGGCACCAAGGCTCTTTCTCTTGGATAGGGAGATGCAATATAATTAAAATGTCAATTCTACCTAAATTTTCTTACCTTTTCCAAACCTTACCGATCCATATACCCCCAGAATTCTTCAAACAAGTAAATGCACTGATAACAAAATTTATTTGGGCAAATAAGAGACCTAGAATACAACAACGACTTATGTCAATGCCTAAACAATATGGGGGGGCTAGCAGTACCGGACATAAAGAAAGAAATACTACCAGGCAGCCCATATGGGGAGACTAATAGACTGGTGTAGGCATACAGAGCTTAACCACTTAACGACCGCCCACTGTAATTATACGTCGGCAGAATGGCACCGACAGGCAAAGTCACGTACCGGTACGTGACTGCCTTCGTATAGTTGGGGGGTCCTATCGGACCCCCCTTCTATACAGTGAGCGGTGGTTATTTGTTCGGGAGCGATCCGGGATGAGGGGACGGCCGTTCGATTCCGGCCACCCCCTTTCGCGATCGCTCGAGGTGAATGAAAACCTTCCTCTGTCTGTGTAATGTAAACACAGGCAGAGGAAGTGATGTAATCTCTCCTTGTGTCGGTCTTTTCGATCCGGCGCGAGGAGAGAAGACATCTCACAGTAAGTGCACCAACAGCCCACTGACACCAGTACACGTAGGCACACTTTTCACCCCCCAGTCACCCCCAGTCACAGTGCACCATTTGCAGTGGTCATTTTTTTACTGATCACTGCAATCAGTGTCATTTGTGACAGTAAAAAGTTGCAGGGCAGATAGGTTTAGGCCCCTTTAGGTCCAGGGTAGCCCCCTAACCCCCCCTAATAAAGGTTTAACCCCTTGATCGCCCCCCAGGTAACCCTTTCACCCCTAACGCCAGCGTCACTAAGCAATCGTATTTCCGATCTCTGTATTTAGTGCCGGTGGTGCCCTAGATAGCCAGTTATTTATTTTTAGTTTCGCGGGAGATTTTTATAGCGTCAGGTACCCCCATATATTATTTTAACCCCCTGATTGCCCCTAGAGTTAACCCTTTCACCAGTGATCACCGTATAAGTTTTACTGGTGACACTGGTTAGCCAGTTAGTTATTTAGGTTACCCGGCAGGTTTTTATATAGCGTCAGGTACCCCCATATATAACCTAATAAAGGTTTTAACCCCGATTGCCCCTAGTTAACCCTTTCACCAGTGATCACCATATAAAAGTTACGGGTGACGCTGGTTGGTTAGTTTGCTTTTTATAGCATCAGGGCACCCGCCGTATATAACCCACTAAAGGTTTAACCCCCTGATCGCCCGGCGGCTGATATCAATTAGGTTTTAGCGCCAGAGAGGGTCTGCATCGCCCCAGGCAGCGTCAGGTTAGTGCCAGTAACGCTAACACCCACGCGCAAAGCATACACCTCCCTTAGTGGTATAGTATCTGATGAGATCTATACTAGCGTCCCCAGCGGTTTAGGGTTCCCAAAACCGCAGTGTTAGCGGGATCAGCCCAGATACCAGCCAGCACCTGCGCTTAGCCCCTCCGCCCAGCCCAGCCCACCCAAGTGCAGTATCGATCGATCGCTGTCACTTACCAAACACAACACACATAACTGCAGTGTTCGCAGAGACAGTCCTGATCCCTGCGATCGCTAACAGTTTTTTTGGTAGCGTTTGATACATTTGCTGACAGTCAGGTGCTTTTTTTACCTGTGAATCTTACTAGTGTACCCCTAAATTTAGAGCCCAAAATGGCAAGACGAAGGTACACTAGTAAAGAGGCCTACGAGATTCTGAGCATGACAGATAGTGAAGAGGAGGTCACGCATCTGTCAGATTCAGGCTCAGAATATCTTCCCGTAGAAGACAGTGACGTCAGCGGCCCCACGTCAGATAGCTCATAAATTTCCGTCATTGCGTGCTTATTGGTCCACGCACCCAATTGACCACATGCCCGTGTTCTCTGCCTCCATGCCCAGGACACGATACGAGCAGATTTTGCGGTTCATGCACTTCAACGACAATGAACTTTGTCGTCCACGTGGGGACCCTGAATACGACCGGCTCTATAAAATTCGGCCCCTCATAAACCACTTCAACGAACGTTTTGCAGCCTTGTTTATTCCCGATCAAGTTGCCTGCGTTGATGAGTCCCTGATTAAATTTTCTGGCTGCTTGGCTTTCAAGCAGTACCTTCCCAGCAAGCGTGCCAGATACGGGGTCAAGCTCTATAAGTTCTGTGACAGGGCAACAGGCTATGTATTGAGCTTTACGGTTTATGAGGGAAAAATAGGATTTTTATAACAGCTTACCTGTAAAATCCTTTTCTTAGGAGTACATCACGGGACACAGAGCGACATAGTCATTACTAATGGGTTATATAGATACCGTCAGGTGCTGGCACTGGCAACTTCCAAAACCGGAAGTACCCTCCCCTATATAAGCCCCTCCCATCCGGGAGCACCTCAGTTTTGTAGCAAAGCAATAAGTGTCCCCAAAGAGGGGCGGGAGCTCTGTGTCCCGTGATGTACTCCTAAGAAAAGGATTTTACAGGTAAGCTGTTATAAAAATCCTATTTTCTTTCTCGTACAACACGGGACACAGAGCGACATAGTCATTACTAATGGGATGTCCTAAAGCAATGCCCAATGAGGGGGGGGATACACCATATATAAGCTGAGCGCTATCAGACATGAGGATCTTTTGCGGCCTGCAACACACTGCGCCCAAAGGCGACATCCTCCTGACTTCTAACGTCCACCTGGTAGAACCTAGTAAACGTGTGAACTGAAGACCACGTTGCGGCCTTACAGATTTGAGCCAGGGAGGCCTGGTGATGCACTGCCCATGAAGTTCCAACTGCTCTCGTGGAGTGCGCTCTAACTTTGAACGGAGGCGGTCTCCTTCTCAAGCCATAAGCTTGCATAATGACCTGTCGAATCCACTTGGCTAAAGTAGATTTTGACGCTGCCTGACCCTTTCTGGGGCCTTCCGGCAGAATAAACAAAGTATCCGTTCTGCGAATCTGAGCAGTGGCTTTTAGATAAGCTTTAACTGCTCTTACTACATCCAAAGAATGCAATAACTTTTCCTCTACCGAAGTAGGTTTGGGGAAAAAAGAAGGAAGAACCACATCTTGGTTCAAATGAAACCTCGATACCACCTTAGGAAGAAAGGCTGGATGAGGACGTAACACTACTCTGTCCTTATGGATAACCAGATATGGCTCCCTACAGGACATAGCTGCTAATTCCGATACTCTTTTAGCCGAACAAATGGCTACTAGAAAAATCAATTTCCTGGTGAGAAGCACCAAGGAAATATGCTGTAATGGTTCAAATGGTTGTTTCTGTAGAACCGACAGAACCAAGTTTAGATCCCATGGACATATGGGAATATTAACCGGAGGACTAATACGCATCACTCCTTGTATAAAGGCTTTGACTAGTGAATGCGAAGCCAAGGGCCTTTGAAAAAATATTGACAAGGCCGAAATCTGACCCTTGATAGTACTCAAGGCAAGCTTTCTATCTACAGCCCACTGTAGGAAGTCCAGAATCCTACCTATTACGTACTTATGTGGATGCCATTTCTTGGCCTCACACCACGCGATGTACGCCTTCCAGATTCTATAGTAGATCTGCCTGGATACCGGCTTCCTGGCATTGATCATGGTAGATACCACAGCATTAGAGAGCCCTCTCTTTTTTAGAATGTGGGCTTCAATAGCCAGGCCGTCAAACCTAGGGCTGGTAAGGAAGGGTGGTATATCGGTCCTTGCGAAAGCCGGACGACGTGGGAGAGTCCAAGGACTCCCCACTGAAATTTTACAATCTCCGCGTACCACGCTCTACGGGGCCACGCTGGAGCCACCGGAATCACTGGTTTCTTTTCTACCCTGATTCTGCGGAGTAATCGAGGTAACCATTGTGGCGGTGTGAATGCATATATCAGCTTGAACTGATCCCAAGGGAACACTAGGGCATCCGAGCCGCAAGCTAGGGGATCCCTTGTCCGAGAGACAAACCTGTCCCCCTTTGCGTTGAATCTGGATGCTAGAAGATCTACATCCGATGTTCCCCACCGCTGACATATTGTCCAGAAAACCTCGGGGTGAAGGGACCCTTCCTCTGGGCCTAATTGCTGGCGACTTAGAAAGTCCGCCTTCCAATTCTCCACTCCTGGAATGAATACCGCAGATATGGCTGGGACATATTTTTCTGCCCATTTCAGGATGTAATTTACTTCCCTCTGGGCTGCACGACTCCTGGTGCCCCCCTGATGATTGATATATGCCACTGCTGTGGCATTGTCTGATTGCATTCTGACAGGGGACCCTTGGAGTTTGGATGTCCATGCTACTAGGGCATACCGGGCTGCTCGTATCTCTAAGAGATTGATGGGCAGGGCCTTTTCTGCATCCGACCATCTGCCCTGGAGAGACTATTGCTCCAGTACTGCTCCCCAGCCTATAAGGCTGGCATCTGTAGTGACCACCTTCCAAGAAATCGGACTGAAGGATTTCCTTTTTTCCAGATTCTGGGGAACCAACCACCAACGGAGGCTCTTGCGAACGGAAGGGGACAAGGACATTGTAAGTCTAGGGCCTGAACTTTTTTGTTCCAGGCTGACAGTATGGCCCCTTGCAAATTCCTTGAATGGAATTGACCGTAGGGTACTGCTTCGAATGATGCCACCATTTTTCCCAGCAGCCTCATATACAGGCGTATGGACGGCTGTCTTTTTTGTACCCACTAAGTGGATCAAATCTTTCAAAGACAACACCTTTCCTCGAGGCAAGAATATTTTTCTCTGGCCTGAATCCAACCTTAGCCCCAAGTATTCCAGACTTTTGACTGGTTTTTAGGGCTGACTTGTCTCGGTTGATAATCCAACCGTGAGATTCCAGATACTTGATCGTCTTGTGAACGACCACGTCTAGTTTTTTCACTGAGTGGTCTATCAGCAACAAGTCATCCAGATATGCCATTATCATTACACCTTGTGTTCTTAGATTGGCCAATAAAGGGCCAGAATTTTTGTAAACACTCGTGGTGCTGTGGCCAAACCGAAGGGTAAGGCTCTGAACTGAAAATGGCGCCCTTCTACTGCAAAGCGTAGAAATTTTTGGTGGACTGGAAAGATGGGAATGTGCAAATAAGCATCTTTGATGTCGATCGTGGCTAACCAATCCTCCCCTTGTAGGGCAGTGGCCACCGATCGGATCGACTCCATCGGAAAGTCCTGATATACAGGAATTTGTATAGCCCTTTTAGAATTAATATGGGCCTCCCGTCCGCGTTTGCTTCGGGACTGTAAAGAGGTTTGAGTAAAACCCGAACCCTCATTCTTCCAGGGGAACCTCCATAATTACTCCTTGGAGCAATAGTTGTTCTAGTGCCAACAGGAGGGACTCTCTCTTCCGGGGATCCCTTGGCACGTTTGACCCCAAAAATGGGAAGGAGGAGAGTCTTTTAACTCCAAACTGTATCCCAAACCTACTGCGGAGAGCACCTATCTGTCTTGATCGTGTCCCGCCAGGTCTCTTGCGAACAACTGGAGTCCTCCCCCCACCCGACTGAGTGGGGGCTTCATGAATTTAACTTTGGGGGAGGTTTTGTACCTCCCCTGACCCAGGGTTTCTCATTACCCTGCTACTGTCCCTGTTTTTTACCCCCGGGATTTGACCGAGGAGGCCGTCGGAACTGTTACACAGCCGATGCCCCAGGGACTGGAGAAGCAGGCCTCTTAAAGAGGGACCTCTAACTCTGCTTTTAACCGGCAAGAGCGTATTTTTACCGCTGGAAATTTTCTGGATATATTTGTCCAGGTTTTCCCTGAATAAGCGTTCACCATGAAATGGGACGCTAACCAGCCATTCTTTACAGGGAGCTTCAGCAGACCAGTTTTTGAGCCATAGGAGCCTACGCATATGTACTATAGACAGCGTAAGGCGGGAGGCCTGATGGACTGAATCCTCTATGGCGTCAACCGCAAAGCCTAAGGCTCTAGGTAGATCAGCTAGGGCAAAGCCTGCTGATCTGTCAAGTCCCTCAAGACCTGTTTCAACTGATCCTTCACTGCTTAGCAGACCCCAATAGCTGCTACTGCTGGTTGTATCACCAAGCAGATTTTCATAAGGACTCCAATCTTTTATCTATTGGGTTCTTGAACATTTGGACATTATCCACTGGACATGTCAGTGATTTATACATACAAGAGATGGCTGCGTCCATTGTAGGGACCTTCCATTTTTTTTTTTTTTATGAACTTATCCTCCATGGGATAGACCACCGGAAATCTCTTGGGGGAATAAATATTTTCTCAGGACGTTCCCAATCCTGGTAAATGAGCCCTTTCAGTAAAGGGTGAAGTGGAAAAGAACAAACAGTCTGGGGGCTTCTAGCGACCCCAACGAGGATACAGTAGTGGTTGATGGTTCCGCAAGGTGCATTTTTAAATGCTGATCGGACCATGTTAGTCAGAGACTGAACCCATAATCTTTCAGCTTGAGATGCTGAGAAAAGGTTCCCCCACTGTTGATTCCTCTATAACAGAATCAACCTTATCCTGATCCCCTTCAGGCAGGTCGATCCCTGTATGGGACTGTTGCTCTGCTAACAGGCATTCTGAAGGAGGAGACGGAGATCGGGCGTGCTTTCCCTGACAGGGAGGCAGCGATAAATGTTGACAATCTCTCTCTAATCCTCCCAGAGCTGAGGAAAAAACCTCCTCTGTTACATACACAGGAGCAGGTGACTGAGGACAGCCACAGTACCAAGTACCCCTGCGGGGTCTCTACGGTCACTTACCTCTGAACTTCAGGGGAGACTGGTGCAGCAGGAGTATGCCCAAGATCCTCCGAGCCCGATGAGACCCCCTTCGCTTCCTGGAAGATTCAGTTCCGGAGCTTCTGGACGGCATATTCCTAAGCCTAAAGCTGAGGTATTCCAGCCGTAATACACCACTTTTACTGAGAATAGTCTAGCACAATTGCTGCTATATCACAGTTGGTGTCTACTAATGTGCCTTTCTAGGGGATGCCTGTATCAACCGCTTGCTGTATGCCTTTAAATGTTGCCAGCTCTGTCTCTGTACTTCATAGCCAGCTCACTACAATATTGTGTTTTTTTTTTTTTTTTTTAAACTGCTGGGACGCCCGCACATGCGCAGAAGCGCTGCGGCGCGCACAGAGCGTCATCCCCCAGGCTCCGCCCCCTTTCCCGGCTCACCTCTATATATAGAGGCGCGTGCACGCGCACGGACACGTGCGCCTTCGGCGCTAATTTCAAATAGGGTAACAAGGGACAGGAGCCAGGGCCCCTCTTTGCCGCAGGCCGGGGGATGGACGAGCACTGCAACATGGCAGAGGAAGCAGTTTCCTATAAGAGAACTCACCATCTGCCTGGACTTTGCTCTGCTGAGAAGAAGCTAGTCCACATGACAAGAAAACATTCCACAGCGGCCTCTAGTGGACAAACACAGGTACCGCAGTCTAATATATTAAATATATATATATAAAAAAAAAATTTTTTTTTTTTTTTTTTTTCTTGACCACCATTAAAAATTATTACATTTTTTTAGTAGTTACAGGCATGCACAGAATTTTGCGGGAATACCATTAGGTAACAGACAGAAAGACAAATTAGGCTTGGGGGTCCCCCAATAGAACCAAGTTCCTGGGGGCCCCCACTTACCTGTTCCCCGCCGCAGGACTTTGTTTGGTCCACAAAAGCCCAAACTTCACCTATCACGGCAGGCATTGTAATCAAACCTTCAGGGACCGGGTTCCCAAGGATTCCACTCCCCTGGACCTGTATAGCACCCTGCACAGAAAACATCTTGGTCGTGGGTATGACCAGAGCTCTGGATCCCAGGGTCCAGCTCTCCTAAGAGAAGCATTACAGGCAAAACCTTGCTCTTCTCTGCAAGGCCCGGGTACCGACCGTTTAGCTATGAAGCTTTTTTGGTCGGATCCGGAATAGCTTACTGAGGCCCAAAAGAACCTGTACGCAAGCTCAGTGAAAAACACATGTTTCTTCTTGGCCAACACCTTAGACACTGGCAAAAAACTGAGGTGCTCCCGGATGGGAGGGGCTTATATAGGGGAGGGTACTTCCGGTTTTGGAAGTTGCCAGTGCCAGCACCTGACGGTATCTATATAACCCATTAGTAATGACTATGTCGCTCTGTGTCCCGTGATGTACGAGAAAGAAAGATAGACAGGTTGAGCCGGTCAACTGCCCGGATTACATAGGGAGCGCTGGCAAGATAGTGTGGAACTTGGTGTCACCCTTATTCGGAAAGGGGTACCACTTGTATGTGGACAATTATTACACAAGCGTGCTACTGTTTAGTCACTTGTTTGATCATCAGATTGGAGCATGTGGAACCGTGCGACCTAATCGCTGGGGCTTTCCCCAGCGGCTTGTAGATGCCCGTCTTAGGCTGGGGGAGAGAGCCTGCTTGAAGTGTAATAACTTGCTCGCTATGAAGTGGAGGGACAATAAGAATGTTTTCCTTCTTACCTCCCTTCATGCAGACACGACAGTCCAAATTCGTACGGCGACTGGTGTTGTGGAGAAACCCCTCTGTGTCCACGAATATAACAAAAATATGGGAGGGGTGGACCTCAACGACCAGTTGTTGGCGCCGTATCTAATTGACCGTAAGGCGAGACGCTGGTACAAAAAAGTGTCTCTATCCTTATTCCAATTGGCTTTGCTGAACGCTCATGTGCTATACAGAGCTTCAGGCGGGACGTTATCTCTTCTAAAATTCCAGAATGAGATAGTCACAGAACTCCTGTATCCAGGCGGTTCTGCACCTCACCATCCCCAACCAAATGCAGTAAGCCGGCTGCATGAGAGGCATTTTCCGTATGCCCTCCCGAGTACCCCTACCCAACGAACCCCCCAAAAAAGATGTTGTGTCTGTAGCAAGCGCGGATTTAGGCGTGACACCCGTGTTTTTTGTCCACTCTGTCCTGACAAGCCTGGTCTTTGCCAAGGTGAATGTTTTGAACGCTACCACTCAAAAGTGAAGTTTTAGCGTAGGGTACAGCATTTCACAGACTAGGACACACTTACACAGGGTCTCCCAAGATGCCATTACATTTTGAGAGACCCGAACCATTACAGTTGTTAAAGTTACAAAAAAAAGTGTAAAAAAGAAAAAAAATACGTAAAAAACAAAACACAAAAAAATATATAAAATAAAAAAACCAAAAATAGTTGTCGTTTTATTGTTCTCTCTCTCTCTCTCTATTTTCTCTCTATTCTTCTGCTCTTTTTTACTGTATTCTATTCTGAAATGTTTTATCATGCTTGCTTTTCAGGTATGTAATTTTTTGTTTTCAGGTGCGCCATTCAGCTGCAGCGCGGAATTATTTATCTTGACAGCAACAGCGTTTGCTCCCACGATACATAAAGCCGTGACTCCAGTGCTGTAGGAGGTGATTTCACCACCACAGTTAAAAAAAAGAGCATATATGCCGAAGCATGGGGGCAGCAGGGGCGGAGGAGCGATTTTGCGCCTAATGCCGCGTATATACGGTCGAAATTCCGACCGTGTGTACGTGGCACAACCTTTTATGCCACGTAAATACGGTCGAAATTCCGCCGGAGGCTTGCCCGTAGAAAAGTCCGACCGTGTGTACGCGGCATAACTTTTTTGCGGGAGGATGCCCCCATGCTTCGGCATATATATATTTTAGGCACAGGTTGCGTTAAAAAAATGTTTTATTTTTTACTAGGTTTTGTTTTGGTATTTGCTTTGCAGGTATGGTATGGTAAGGTCTTACTGTTGTACTGTAATGTTACTTTGTTTTAATGTTAACCATCATTTGCTTAACAGGTACGCCATTCAGTTGCAGCGCGGATCTATTTATCTTGACAGCAACAGCGTTTGCTCCCACGATACATAAAGCCGTGACTCCAACGCTGTAGGAGGTGCCGAAGCATGGGGGTAGCAGGGGCGGAGGAGCGATTTTGCTCCTAATGCCGCGTACATACGGTCGAAATTCCGACGGAGGCTTGCCCGTGGAAAAGTCCGACCGTGTGTTCGCGGCATAACCTTTTATGCCGCGTACATACGGTCGAAATTCCGACAAAGGCTTGCCCGTGGAAAAGTCAGACCGTGTGTACGCGGCATAACTTTTTTGCGGGAGGATGCCCCCATGCTTCGGCATATATATGGTGCATGTATGCCCATCATTAGAAGTGGGTGGATGAAGGGAGGTATTCTAATGATGGACATACCGACCGATCAATCTCTTTTTTTCGTTCAGCCAACAGGCTGCATGAAAAAAAAGATTACAATACATGTCCAACAAGGACCAGCAACTTACTGGTATGTTGCTGGACTTTGAATGTTTATACCAGAATGATGCCTGCAGGTTTAGGTATCATCTTGGTATCATTCTTTTCAGCCAGCAGCCGGCTTTCATGTAAAAGCAATTCTAGCAGATAATTAGCCTCTAGACTGCTTTTACAAGCAGTGGGAGGGAATGCCCCCCCCCCCCCGGATATAAACAGCGCCATTGGGAAATTGGGAAAGCATTTTATCACACCGATCTTGGTGTGGTCAGATGCTTTGAGGGCAGAGGAAAGATCTAGGGTCTAACCCCCCAATTTTTTTTCAAAAAAAGAGTACCTGTCACTACTTATTGCTATCATAGGGGATATTTACATTCCCTGAGATAACAATAAAAATGTTAAAATAAAAAAATATGTAAGGAACAGTTTAAAAATAAAATATAAAAGCAAAATAAATAATAATAAAAAAAAAAAGCACTGCTGTCCCCCCCTGCTCTTGCGCAAAGGCGAACGCAAGCGTCGGTCTAGCGTCATATGTAAACAGCAATTGCATCATGCATGTGAGGTATCACCACGAAGGTCAGATCGAGGGCAGTAATTTTAGCAGTAGACCTCCTCTGTAAATCTAACGTGGTAACCTGTAAAGGCTTTTAAATGCTTTTAAAAATGAATGTAGTTTGTCGCCGCTGCGCGTTTGTGCGCAATTTTAAAGCATGTCGTGTTTGGTATCCATGTACTCGGCCTATGATCATCTTTTTTATTCCATCAAACATTTGGGCAATATAGTGTTTTTTAGTGCATTAAAAATAAAAAAAGTGTGTTTTTCCCCCAAAAAATGCGTTTGAAAAATCGCTGCGGAAATACTGTGTGGAAAAAAAAATGCAACATCCACTATTTTAATCTGTAGGGCCTTTGCTTTAAAAAAATATATAATGTTTGGGGGTTCAACATAATTTTCTTGCAAAAAATTTTTTTTTTTTCATGTAAACAAAAAGTGTCAGAAAGGGCTTTGTCTTCAAGTGGTTAGAAGAGTGGATGATGTGTGACATAAGCTTCCTAATGTTGTGCATAAAATGCCAGGACAGTTCAAAACCCCCCCAAATGACCCCATTTTGGAAAGTAGACACCTCAAGCTATTTGCTGAGAGGCATGTTGAGCCCATTGAATATTTTTTTTTTTGTCCCAAGTGATTGAATAATGACAAAAAGAAAAAAAAAAAAAATGTACAAAAAGTTGTCACTAAATTATATATTGCTCAAAAATGCCACAGTTATATGTGGAATTGCACCCCAAAATACATTCTGTTTCTTCTCCTGAGTACGGGGATACCACATGTGTGGGACTTTTTGGGAGCCTAGCCGCGTACAGGACCCCGAAAACCAAGCACCGCCTTCAGGCTTTCTAAGGGTGTAAATTTTTGATTTCACTTCTCACTACTGTGACAGCAGGAAGGTAAAGTCACCTGGTTGCATCCAGGGGGGTAGATATATTTCTCCCAGATTCAGGCTTTATGCTGACTTATACAACTAGGGTGGAGAGTTGTATAAGCCCAGCTGAGGCTAGTAGGCTCATGGATGACTCATACCTCTAGGGAGAGTGTGGGGCGTCGTACAGACAGGGAGTTGATGAGGCCAGCTGAAGCTTGTCAGCTCATTTAGGCCTCTATAAGAACTCCCAGATTCATTAGGTGTTAGCTCATGCCTGGACCCAGACCTGTGTGGACTGTCTAGGGAGAGTGAACCCCTGTGCGGTGAGGCAAAGCCTGTGTGGCTATTTGTTTGGACTTTTACTAAACCAGGGACTTAGGGACTAGGACAGCACCAGGCTGATCCCAGTTGTTAGTTTAGGAAACCTGCATGTTTAGTCAGAGGTCAAACTGACCAGGATTTATTTTGTTTATGTTTCTTTTTGGCTTTGCTGTGTTTTTGTCACTGTACATAGAGAAATAAACCGCACCTTTTGATTTTGAAAACCACAACCTCCGTCTGCTGGCCCTGTTTTTGTGTGGGGAGCCCAACCAGGGGGTCACACACACCCGCTACTGAGTTAACCCCCTCACAGTTGGTGGAGAATGCGGGCAGTTTTTTTTAAGCCAGCATGGAGGAGATACTGAAACAGCTGGCTCTAGCAAATGCCAATCAACAGCAGACAAATGCAGGTTTGCAAAGGAGCCTTGCAGCCCAGCAGCAAGCTCATCAACAAGCCCAGCAGCAATCTGAGGCCCGCTTCATAGACCTGTCACAGAAGCAAGAGCAGAGACTACAACAAATGGAAGCAGTAATGCAGCAACGTCCGCAGACCAGTGAGGAAAGCCGTCCCACTAATACCGCGTCCTTTGGGGTGAGTCGTTTATTGACAAAAATGACTGGAGAGGATGATCCAGAGGTATTTTTGACCACATTTGAAAGGACTGCTGAAAGAGAAAAGTGGCCTGAGGAGCAGTGGGCTGGACTGGTGGCTCCTCTGTTAACTGGTGAATCGCAGAAGGCTTACTATGACCTAGAGCCTGACCAAGCAAAAGACTATGTGATGCTAAAAGCTGAAATATTGGCAAGGCTGGGTGTCACCCTGGCTGTCCGGGCTCAGCGTGTGCATAACTGGACTTTCCAGCTTGGAAAACCCCCCAGGTCTCAAATGTATGATCTCATTCACCTGAGCAGGAAGTGGCTACAGCCAGAGACTTTGTCCGCACCAGAGATTGTGGAACGTGTTGTAATGGATCGGTTTTTGAGAGCTCTTCCTACTGCCATCCAAAAGTGGGTAAGCCATGGAGACCCAGAGACGGCCGGTGGTCTTGTGGATCGTGTAGAGAAATACTTGGCTACAGAGAACCTGACGGCCTCTTCCAGAGACTCTCGGACTTTCCACCCTAAGACCAGACCATCCCCAGGGGCGGATAAGAGGATTCCAAGGGGTGAGGGTGGAGAGAGTGAGAGGGTGGGAGCTCTACCCAAAGTTTGGCGAGAACAGCCTGGGAAGTCAGGGGCTCAAGAGGCAGCCAAAAGGATTGTTTGCTACCGCTGCCGGCAAGCGGGACATATTGCAGCAAATTGCCCGGTTGTGGAGGAACCCATGCAATGTGACTTTCTGACGGACAGACGTCAGTCGCTGTGTGTGACAGTCGCATGCACTGCCATTCGGGGAACTGAGAAACATTTATGCAAAATGTGTATTAATGGTAGAAATGTTGTGGTATTACTGGATTCAGGTAGCCTTGTGACCCTGATAAAGGCTGAATTAGTTAAAACAGAGGTCTCTGGGAATAGCAAGGTAGCTGTTATTTGTGTGCATGGGGACACCCGAGAGTATCCAGTGACTACAGTGTGTTTCGAGACCCCCAAAGGTACCCTCTCTCATCCAGTGGGGTTAGTATCTCAATTACCGCATGATGCCATTGTGGGAAGAGATTTTCCGAAGTTCTGGGAACTGTGGGATGATCCTGAGCCCCCCACTGGTGCCCCTATGTACCAGGAATGTGATAGCCAGAACTCCTCTGAGAGTGGTGAGGACTCTCCAGAATTTCCCTTGTCAGTATTGGCAGGGGAGACTCAAGAAACTGGAGAGGAGCCCACCTCCTCAGACGAAAACCTACCGTCTGTGGAGTTTTCTGATCTGGAGGTTCACAGGGAAAATTTTGCCACAGAACAGTTAAAAGACCCCGCCCTAATAAAGGCACGGGAAAACGTAGTGGAAATAGATGGCGAGTTAGTGAACCCAGATAATACCTGCACTTACCCATACTTCAGCGTAGAGAAGGACCTACTGTATCGGGTGGCAAAAAGGGCAGAAGAAACCGTTGAGCAGCTTGTGGTGCCCAAACCTTACAGGAAGTTGGTGTTGGAGTTGGCCCATGGGCACATTCTTGGAGGTCATCTGGGGACAGAGAAAACCCGAGAGAGGGTATTACAGAGATTCTATTGGCCTGGGGTGATGAAGGACATAGAAAATTATTGTTCCTCCTGCCCTGTGTGTCAGAGGTCGGCCCCGATGCCACATTTCCGTAGCCCGCTGGTCCCTCTACCCATCATTGAGGTCCCGTTTGAGAGAATCGCAATGGATTTGGTAGGTCCTATAATCAAGTCCGCTAGGGGGCACCAGTACATATTGGTTATAATGGACTATGCCACCCGTTATCCAGAAGCGATCCCTCTCAGAAATACCTCGGCCAAAACCATAGCCAAAGAGCTATCTCTTGTTTTTAGCCGGGTGGGTATTTGTAAAGAACTGCTTACGGACCAAGGTACACCCTTTATGTCCCGGGTTATGAAAGAGCTGTGTAAATTGTTCAAAGTGACGCAATTGCGTACATCTGTGTATCACCCCCAAACCGATGGGCTGGTTGAAAGATTCAACAAAACCCTAAAACAAATGTTGAAGAAAGTGGTGGATAGAGATGGAAAGGATTGGGACTGTCTACTTCCTTATTTGATGTTTGCTATTAGGGAGGTGCCCCAATCCTCTACGGGATTCTCCCCCTTTGAGTTACTGTATGGGAGACACCCAAGAGGGCTGTTGGATATTGCCAAGGAAACTTGGGAAAGTGAGAGTTCTCCCCACAGGAGGTTAAGGAGTTTGTGCTTCGCAACAAGGAGGTGTTCTCTGAGCTGCCGGGACAAACATCTGGGGTAGAGCATGATATTATTACCCCGCCCGGTGAAAGGGTGAAGTTAAAACCCTATCGGATCCCAGAGGCCCGACGGGAGGCAATACGGGAGGAAGTACAGAAAATGCTGAACTTAGGGGTGATAGAGGAGTCCCAAAGTGATTGGTCTAGTCCCATTGTGTTGGTTCCTAAACCGGATGGGAGCTGGCGATTTTGTAACGATTTTCGTCAGTTGAACAAAGTTACAAAATTTGACACCTACCCCATGCCACGTATAGATGAGTTGATCGACCGGCTGGGAACAGCCCGATACATGACGACTCTTGACCTCACAAAAGGGTATTGGCAAATTCCCCTGGCCAAGTCGGCCAAAGAGAAAACCGCATTTGTAACCCCAGATGGGGCGTTCCAATATAAGAGAATGCCGTTCGGGTTACAGAATGCGCCGGCCACATTCCAGCGGAAAATGGACCAGATACTGAGGCCCCATCGGAAGTATGCTGCGGCTTACCTGGATGACGTAATTGTCCATAGCACAGATTGGGCCTCACATCTGCCAAAAGTGCAAGCAGTCCTAGACTCTATCCGGGAAGCGGGGTTTACGGCTAACCCCAAGAAGTGTACCATTGGGCAGGAGGAGGCCAAATATCTTGGGTACACCATTGGCAGGGGAGTGATAAAACCCCAACTCAACAAAGTCGAGGCCATCCAGAGTTGGCCACGTCCCAACAGCAAGAAGCAGGTATGGGCCTTTCTGGGAATCGCGGGTTATTATCGGCGCTTCATTCCCCACTTTGCTTCTAAGGCTGTGCCCCTAACCAACCTGACGAAAGGGAAAGGGTCGGTCATGATTAAATGGACCCCCGAGGCTGAGGCAGCATTCCAATTCTTGAAACAAGCCTTATGTAGCCAGCCAGTGTTGTACTCACCCGACTTCTCTAAAGACTTTGTCGTACAAAGTGATGCGTCAGATGTGGGGTTAGGAGCAGTATTGTCCCAGGTCTGGAACGGGGAAGAGCACCCAGTCATTTACCTCAGCAGGAAGTTGAAGTCCCATGAGGTAAATTACGCCACGGCTGAAAAGGAGTGTTTAGCGGTGAAGTGGGCTCTAGATTCCCTTCGGTACTATCTGCTAGGTAGGCACTTTGACATGGTTACGGATCACGCTCCGTTAAAGTGGATGGCTCAAAACAAGGAGACAAATAGAAGAGTGAATAGGTGGTTCCTGGCCCTACAGGAATTCAACTTCACAGTAAAGCATCGCCCTGGCGTTCAAATGGGGAATGTGGATGCTTTGTCTCGAGTACATGAATGCCTGATTGCTGGTGTTCCAACCCCAAGGTTAAAACAAGAGGGGGGGGTATGTGACAGCAGGAAGGTAAAGTCACCTGGTTGCATCCAGGGGGGTAGATATATTTCTCCCAGATTCAGGCTTTATGCTGACTTATACAACTAGGGTGGAGAGTTGTATAAGCCCAGCTGAGGCTAGTAGGCTCATGGATGACTCATACCTCTAGGGAGAGTGTGGGGCGTCGTACAGACAGGGAGTTGATGAGGCCAGCTGAAGCTTGTCAGCTCATTTAGGCCTCTATAAGAACTCCCAGATTCATTAGGTGTTAGCTCATGCCTGGACCCAGACCTGTGTGGACTGTCTAGGGAGAGTGAACCCCTGTGCGGTGAGGCAAAGCCTGTGTGGCTATTTGTTTGGACTTTTACTAAACCAGGGACTTAGGGACTAGGACAGCACCAGGCTGATCCCAGTTGTTAGTTTAGGAAACCTGCATGTTTAGTCAGAGGTCAAACTGACCAGGATTTATTTTGTTTATGTTTCTTTTTGGCTTTGCTGTGTTTTTGTCACTGTACATAGAGAAATAAACCGCACCTTTTGATTTTGAAAACCACAACCTCCGTCTGCTGGCCCTGTTTTTGTGTGGGGAGCCCAACCAGGGGGTCACACACACCCGCTACTGAGTTAACCCCCTCACACTACCTATCACAGTTTCGGAGGCCATGGAATGCCCAGATGGCACAAACCCCCCCCCCCAAATGACCCCATTTTGGAAAGTAGACACCCCAAGCTATTTGCTGAGAGGTATGTTGAGTATTTTGCAGATCTCGCTTTTTGTCACAAAGTTTTGAAAATTAAAAAAAAAAAAAAAAAAAATGTCTTTCTTCATTTTCAAAAACAAATGAGAGCTGTAAAATACTCACCATGCCTCTCAGTAAATAGCTTGGGGAGTCTACTTTCCAAAATGGGGTCATTTAGGGGGGTTTTGTGCTATTTTGGCATTTTATGGCCTTCAAAACTGTGATAGGTAGTGAGGAGTGAAATCAAAAATTTGCGCCCTTAGAAATCCTGAAGGCGGTGCTTGGTTTCCGGGGTCCCGTACGCGGCTAGGCTCCCAAAAAGTCCCACACATGTGGTATCCCCGTACTCAGGAGAAGCAGCAGAATGTATTTTGGGGTGCAATTCCACATATAACCATGGCATGTGTGAGCAATATATCATTTAGTGACAACTTATTGTATTTTTTTTTTTTTTTGTCATTATTCAATCACTTGGGACAAAAAAAAAAATATTCAATGAGCTCAACATGCCTCTCAGCAATTTCCTAGGGGTGTCTACTTTCCAAAATGGGGTCATTTGGGGGGGTTTTGTACTGCCCTGCCATTTTAGCACCTCAAGAAATGAGATAGGCAGTCATAAATTTAAAGCTGTGTAAATTCCAGAAAATGTACCCTAGTTTGTAAACGCTATGACTTTTGCGCAAACCAATAAATATACGCTTATTGACATTTTTTTTACTAAAGACATGTGGCTGAATACATTTTGGCCTAAATGTATGACTAAAATTGAGTTTATTCGATTTTTCTTATAACAAAAATTAGAAAATATCATTTTTTTTCTAAATTTTCGGTCTTTTTCCGGTTATATCGCAAAAAATAAAAATCGCAGAGGCAATCAAATACCATTAAAAGAAAGCTCTATTTGTGGGAAGAAAAGGACGCAAATTTCGTTTGGGTACAACATTGCATGTCTGCACAATTTACAGTTAAAGCAGCGCAGTGCAAAATTCTGAAATCACCTCTGGTCCTTTAGCTACCAAATGGTCCGGGGCTTAAGTGGTTAAAAAGTCGAATATAATACAATTATATGTAGCGGCCTCCTCACCCCGACCTCTTTAGCTAGGGGTATGTCGAGCGACAGAGTGAGGTGCGCTACGGCCCATGTCCTCCCCATGCATGTGGGTGAGGTGAAGGCCAATATCAATCTTTTCCTCGGGCCAAATGTGTGCTGGTTATGAGGGTCAGTCCTTCCGTGCCAGAATCTCCCTTTGTTCCCATCAACAGAGTCCATACACCCATCAAAGTCCAAACTCAGGTTTATTGCGTATCTCCACATACAGTCAAATGCAACGGCATGATACGATGGGGAAGCAGGTCGAGGCACTGTACAGGTTCCTAGTCCCTACACTCCCTGTGCTATGACCAGGGGTTGCAGGAGTCTTGATGAAAGCTCCTCCGCTGCGCTGTAGCCCCTATCAGGGGAAGATGTCCTCCAAGGGAGTTACCGAAGGCCCATCCGTCACCGGGTTGACGCTACACCGGGTCTTCGGGCGGGTGACCCCCCCCAGCCTCCTCACCTCAGATGCGGGTCCCCTCGCAAGGGGCGCCCTGGAGCAACTTCACCCTTGCGGGACCCAGTCGGAGTCACCGGGTCCCAGGCCTCCTTAATAGTACCTCACCCCAGGCTGAAGGTGCCCGGGATGGACTCCATCTTCGTTCCGACCAGGCCTTGGGCGCCTAGGCCGAAACCTTGAACCGCCCGCACCCAGGCCTAAGGTGCCTGGGTGCGTGAAGGGGTGACCCCCTCCCACAAGAACAACAGACAGGCGACGACGACCTCGTGGCGCGGGCGTCTCCCCCTTTTATATCCTCCCATCGACACCACGGCGGGTTCCCCGCCCCAGCCGTACCATCGCCAGGAAGGAACCAAAAAAAAGGGTAACACTGTGATAGCGATTCTACCTCGAGCCAGCAGGTACACTGACACCCACTGGTCAAAGAGAATATTACACCACCCAATCCTCCACGAATAAGAAAAGGGGTCTAATCCCTGACATAATTACACACCTGGGTCTCTCTACCCCCAGGTGTATCCCACTAACTTTGAAGACCCCGCTACACACTCCCCCTGGTGATTTGACGCTGGTCCCCAGCGTCAGGTGCACACCCATGTCTCCCAAGGAGGGGTGACATGAAGTGGGCCCCAGAGGCTATCCCTAATATTTTGGATACTGTATGTGCCAAGACCTGCTTAAAAAAAAACTATAAAACATTAAAACTTTTGTATAAAACATCTGTCATGTACACATATACAATCCCCCCCGTCACTGTCTAAGAACCACCCCATACTCAGTAGTCTTGACCGACGAATCTCCTGCAGAAGGGAAACAAAAAAAAACATCCTAACACTCTGTGTTAACTTGGCATGAGTGGGTCCGTCAGCCGAGAGACCCACTCACTCCAATAAGTAAGTAATGCATGTGTAATATTTTCAAACAACCGTTGCACAACACTGCCACCTGGTGACAGCGCTGCGGTAATGACACTTGGTTAGATCTTCATTCTTCCTGCTGTCCTACTCTAACTCTACCCCAAAAGTCTCTGCCTTTGGCACATGAAGAAAAGGGAGAAAAAAAAACAACAGCTCCCAAATCTCCAGTGAGTAAAAGAAAAGCCCAAATCAAAACAAAAGTAGGGCACAGTTCTAGGCGTCTGGGAATGTCTCTTCCAGAAAGTTTCAATAGCAACAAGATAGGAGCTCACTTTTCCTATAAATAGAACCTTGGATCCGGCAGAAACAGGGGCTTCAGGTGCCCGTCAAACACTTCCACTGAATACTCAACATCCTCTCCATCTTTCCTGCAGATGAGCACCTTATCGGCATGAATATGGCGCCCAAGTCTCCAATCAGCTCTGCAGTCCTTGAACTTTTTAGACCCAGGCGGCGAACATGACAGGTATCGCCTGGCATGGGGTACTTTAAGCTTTTCCCATACAAACTCGTCATACCACCTTGGTCGCAGGACCTTGACTTCATACAATAGGTCCCGAGGCAAGTAGGGGTACTCCCACCCATATTCACGGGCGACTCTCTGGGAGAAAAGTCTCTGCAACCTGGCTAGAGGCGGCATCACATCTCGCTCACCTTCTCCTGGCTGTACGATGGCCTCCGGGTGCCGAGGTACCTTTACCATCTCGGGTTTCTTTGTCTTTGGTGCCCGCAATGAAGCACGCTGCATCCCCACCATGAGAGCGGGTGATGTAGTTGAATGCGGAAAGTTGGTCGGAGGACTAGATTTCCTCGGGAACTCCGGGGCCTTCACCCGGAGCGTACTGTCTTCTACGGACATGGGGGAATCCTGCGGTTTACTCAGCATAGGTAGTGGGCGTCTGTCCCAGCCCTTCCGGTGAAACAGTTCGTCTATCTCTCCGTCATCCCCACAGTCTGACAATGACTCTAAGTCGGAGGTGTCATACATCTCAGCGGGAAGGTAGTCTCTAGTAGACGGAAGGCTACCCTCCCCTGCGGGCTCCACCGACTGGGGACCCCCCGACACCTCCAACCAACACCACAGTCCCAGCCCCTGGCTCACCTGGACCTTCTGAAGAACTGGGATGTCCGGGACTCTCTTCTCTACCGGCGCCATCCAGGCCAGGCAAGCGGCGGGGTGAAGCTCGACCACGGCCATAAGATGCCTGTACCAGACCGACTTTCCTCTTCGGAGGTGGGAGCAGGGAGTCTGTAGTGACCGAAGCAGTGTCCTCGGATTTTTCTCTCTCAGTCTCTGGTTGGGCAGTCACTTCGCCCTGGTCAGCGCGCACGGGAAACTCCGCAAAGGCTTTGATCTCTCCCTCCGGAGTGGCGGTTCCTGTGATGCAGTTGAGGCGTAGGGCCCGGGGCCTTTCCGTGTGTGGTTCAACCTCAAAAAGAAACTCCTTGCATGCTTCGCATCGCCCGAATGGCTTTAGTTGGACCACCAGTCCCGAGCATCCGGGACAGATCACACCGAGGGCCTCTGTGTCTCTGCATGAATACAAAGCCAACTGTCCTCGGGGCCTGAGCCTTATCCCCGTGTCTGTAATGGATGCAGCAAATGCAGCCATCTTGAAAGGATAAGGTACCGGCATCCACGGGGAGCCTGAGTTCACTCCGACCACTTGCTGCTCCATCACACGCTGACCTCGCGCCGGAGTCTCCACGTGCATCCCCACACGTGGCCAGACTCCTCCCACGACTTGCACGTTTTCGCGGGCTTCCTTCAGTCTCCTCCCACGAATTGCGTAGTCATGGGGTGCCTCGTGGCGCAGTGCAGCAAAAGTCCCCACATGTAGTTCGTCACACGGCTGGACTCCTCCCTCTTCCCGCTCTTTCTGCATGGGCCTCTCCCAGTTTTTCAGGGAAATTTCCACGACTTCGAGCACAGGGATGCACTTTGGCCAATCACATGGCCGACCTGCTCGGACCTCCTCCGGGCAGCAAAGTTCAAACACAGCCGTTCCAAACCTCAGGGTTAACACACGTTCGTATCCCGGACGAGCCCCCACGTGTAGCGATACCTCCAACTAAGGAGGCCGCAGAATTAGATTTGGGCCCTGAGTGCAGCTCCGCCAACCCCCGGCAATAGGCTCTACCCCCTTCTGGCACAGCTAGTACTAACAATCAATGATATGTCCTATGCAATAGAATAACTAAGCAAGGACACAGTAATGAATTGTAATAGGTAAAGTGTTTTACTCATTAATTCTCAATATGGATAAAAGGGGTAACAGTAATCACAGTTCCAGATAATCACTCCTAAGGGCAGCGTCCTGCCACTCTAACACACTATATAGTAACATACGCTACAGGTGCGCCATACGGGCGACCGTTAACTAAGTGCCCTATGGCGCAGTAATCAAACACGCTAGAATCCCCACCAGGCCTGGTTCTAATATTTAACTTAGTCCTTCTTTCTTCACCGGCAGGTCTGTAATGGTGGTGCACTTTAAACAGAGTATAACTTTGTAATCCAAGGGGTATGAAAATAACTTGTAGGCCACGGCAGTCTATAGGCCTATATACAGCAACAGTATCTTAGCTGGGCTTACGCCCTCTCACCCGCCGGACTACGGATCCAGTCCGGGAAACCTCCACCGGCCGTGTCACACACACTCGATCTCTCCAACGATCGGGCCCCCCGATCCGACAAGGCTGTAGCTCACAAAGTCAGATGCCACCCAGGCTCGCAGAGGGGAGGGTGGAAGGCTCTTTGGTGCAGAGCAAGGCCTCAGGCTTCAGGCCTTGCACTCCGACACATCCGCACAGGAGGATCCGTCTGCGAAGTCTCGTGTCCCCAAAGAGGCCGAGCCCGGCCTCGCCTCCTCCTTTTATAACCCCTCCCATGAGTCTCTGCGGTGGAACATCACAAGAATGGGGTTATGGGTAATGTAGTTTCTTCCCAATATAGGGGAATACCCCGCTACATATATATAAAAATATAAATATTTTTTAAAAACTGTTATTTTCGGTTTTCAGCAAAGTGCATCCTGCATTTTTGGTACTAAAATTTCCATCCGATGCACCCCTAGTAACCAATCAGCTTCCAGGTTTTATTGGCAAAGTCTAATTGAACAAGCTTAAGGGATAAGTTCACCTTTGGGAACATGTTACATGTTCCACCCGTTTTTAGGGTACATGTAACATGTTCCCAATGCTGCAGCTGCCGCCCAATTTTCCCCCTGTACTAGCTGTCACTTTTTAAAATCAGTGCGGGACTCCGCCCACATAGCGCCATTATTCATTCACACAGCTCTGTATGTGAACTGTGATCACTAAACACACACAATCAACACCTATGAAAAATAATGCTGCATTTCTATATTCAGTGACACATTGGGGTTGATTTACTAAAACTGGAGAGTGTAAAATCTGGTGCTGCTGAGCATGGTAGCCAATCGGCATCTAACTTCAGCTCATTCAATTAGGCTCTGACAGAAAAATCTGGTTGGTTTCTATGTAGAGCTGCACCAGATTTTGCACTCTCCAGTTTTAGTAAATCAACCCCATTGTTTTTCCTACTATACAATGCTAGATAGACATGGCTGGCTGAGCATCATGGGGAATACAGGCAGTCTACAATTGCTTCAGTTTAGCCAATAGAAATATACAGTTAAATAAAAAAAATATATATATATATATATTTTAACTATTTTGGGACAGTTTTCCTTTGATAACTAAAAAAAATAAAAAAAAATCAGGAGATATCCATTATCATTTACTACCTAAAAAAAAAAGCCTAATGCCACCTTTTCTTCTACACAAAAAGTGTAGCTGCTGACATTTAATAATCAGACACTCACCTGTTCCACAGTCCAGCGATGCGGGCGCTCCTCTCCCCCTCCTCTTTGAGGCGCCGGGATTATAACTGTGGGCGTCCAGCTGTGGCTTCACAGCTGGGCGCGTACTGCGCATGCGCGCTGTGAATGGCCGGGCAAGCTTCTGGGACCTGGGACGTGTCCCAGAAGATTGCAGGGTAGGGGGGGGAGAGAGAGGTGAACTTACTTGCAGAGCCCAGGAAGAAGTGGGAGCTGGGCACCCGTAAAAACAGGGTACCCGCTTCTCCCCCCAAAAAATGCCAAATGTGGCATGTCAGGGGGTCACCCGCACTTAAAGCGGAAGTTCCATTTTTGGGTGCAACTCTGCTTTAATTGTATATTCATTTATGTTATTTTATACAACATATCTATACAGTGGAACCTCGGTTTACGAGTAACGCGGTTAACGAGCATTTTGAAAGACGAGCAACTTTTTTTTTTTTTTTTTTATTCTGACTCGGTTTGTGAGTGTTGTCTCGCAATACGAGCAGAATTCAAGCTAATGGGGCCTGCAGTACCACATTTGGCCTGAGGTGAGGGGGCGCTGTAGCCGATCGGAGATACTCCGTTCCCGGGTGTTTCCGAGGACAGCCGAGCTGTCCTCGGGCCTTTCCGATGCTCTCCGGACCCCCCCCCCCACCACCTCTGGCCACATGCGTTATTGCATGCCATTGAAGTCAATGCGGAACAAATTATTTTCGTTTCCATTGACTTCTATGGGGAAACTCGCTTTGATATGCGAGTGCTTTGGATTACGAGCATTCTTTTGAAACTGATAATGCTCGTAATCCGAGGTTCCACTGTATATAATTGCTTATGTATTCTATTTTATTCTGCTTAATAAAAAATATTGTAACAAGAAAGCCCAATTCATCCTGGAAAAAAGGTACAATCCACCTGGATACACTAAGTAGCTGTGATGATATGTACCGTATTTGCCGGTGTATAAGGCGAATGGGCGTATAAGACGACCCCCTATTTTTCCAGTGAAAACATAGGTTTTGGGCTATACTCGCCATATAAGACTATCCCGCCTTCTGAGGCAACACCATTTAAAAAAAACATTAGAAACATTAAAAAACACAAAGCAAGAATGCCAGCTACTCATCCGCCATGCTGTGATATGTCATACAGTAAATCAAACATTAATAACACAGACAGTGATCTCTTGAATGCCACACCTCTGGAAAGTAGAATTTTCACTAACCAAACCTATGCCACTTTTGGGTTACATTCTATGGGAATTGTCCACCAAAATGCATTTAATAAATGTATTAAAATTCACTAGTAATACAAAAACCCCCCTGTCCTATGTTCCAGATTCACCTGTTCCTCTTGGGTGCCTGGGACCTCAAAATCAACCAGCAGGATGTATAGTAGTGGGAGATCGTGAATGGATTTACCTTGTGAAGTATGGTGAGTGATGTATTCTTTTAATGAATGCAAAGCCTGCTTGGATTGGCAGAGGCTGTAGCATCATCAGCCAGTGCCTCTCTCGCTCTCTCTCTCTCAAAGCCAATCCGAGCAGGCTACTGTATGTAGCCTGCTCGGATTGGCAGAGGTTGCTACTCCAATCCGAGCAGGCTCTGTATTCATTAATAGAATACATTGCTCGCCGGGATTGGCTCAGCGGCGAATACTGTATGTGGTTGAAGCAACATACAGTATTGCCGGACATCCAGCGGGCATCCAGGGGGCTGACATCCATTGGGCCGCATTCTATACCTGGCGTATAAGACGACCCCTGATTTTTGGTCATTTTTTTTAGGTGTAAAAGGTAGTCTTATACGCCAGAAAATATGGTACATTTTTTTTAGCACATGTCAAAGGAGCAATGTTCGGCATTAACCACTTAAGGACCTTGCCTGTTTTTCAGATTTGGTGTTTACAAGTTTAAAACATTTTTTTTTGCTAGAAAATTACTTAGAACCCCCAAACATTATATATTGTTTTTTTTCTAACATACTAGAGAATATATTAGTGGTCATTGCAATACTTTTTGTCACATCGTATTTGCGCAGCGGTCTTACAAGCGCACTTTGTTTGGAAAAAAATCACTTTTTTAAATTAAAAAATAAGACAACAGTAAAGTTAGCCCAATTTTTTTTTTATATTGTGAAAGATAATGTTACGCCGAGTAAATTGATACCCAACATGTCACACTTCAAAACTGTGCCCGCTCGTGGAATGGCGTCAAACTTTTACCCTTAAAAATCTCCATAGGCGACGTTTAAAAAATTCTACAGGTTGCATCTTTTGAGTTACAGAGGAGGTCTAGGGCTAGAATTATTGCTCTCGCTCTAACGATTGCGGGGATTCCTCACATGTGTGGTTTGAACACCGTTTTCATATGCAGGCGCTACTCACGTATGCGTTCGCTTCTGCGCGCGAGCTCGTCGGGATGGGGCGCTTAAAAAAATTTTTTTGTTTGTTTTCTTATTTATTTTACTGGATTCTATTTATTTTTATACTGTTTTAAAAAAAATAATAAAATGGATCACTTTTATTCCTATTACAAGGAATGTGAACATCCCTTGTAATAGAAAAAAGCATGACAGGTCCTCTTAAATATGAGATCTGGGGTCAAAAAGACCTCAGATCTCATATTTACACTAAAATGCAATAAAAAAAAATAAAAAATGTCATTTGAAAAAATGACAAAAAAAAAAAGTCCCTTTAAGACGTATGGGCGGAGCTGACGTTTTGACGTCAGCTCCGCCCTGCTATGGTATGGAGACGGGTGGGGGCCATCTTGCCCTCACTCTTATCCATACCACAGAGGGAGAAGGACCCGATCGCCTCCGCCGCTACCGACGGCTCCGGAAAAGCGGCGGAGGGCACGGGAGAGCGGCGGAAGCCCTCTCCCGCCGCCGATAACGGTGATCTTGCGGCGAATCCGCCGCGGAGACCACCATTATCGTAAACACGACCGCTCACTGAAGAGATGGATATCTCGGTTGTGGCAGCAGCTGCTGCCGTTACCGAGATATCCTTCTTCAAAAAAATGACGTATATATACAGTGAGCGGTCGTCAAGTGGTTAACATTTGTTTTACACTCAGTCACTAAAGCCTCGTACACACACACGGTAGGGCTGGGCGATTTTCCCCCCCAAAAAAATCTGCGATTTTTTTATAAAAAACTCGATTTACGATTCGATTTTTTTTTTTTATTATATTAATTAAAGTGCATCAACAAACAAAATTGCAAGGGCAAACCCTTTCTCTAACTGCAAAGTCAGTGTGCAACAAACACACAATATATTCCAGCGCTCATGGAACATACATTATTAACTATTGAAAACTCTTGAAACTCTGTGTGCGATTCCTTCTGTCCCAGCCTTGCTGCGATCCTGGCTCTGCATCCTTTTGGGTTGGAGGGCCCTCCACACGCTGGTCTGCCTGTTGTCCATCATTCAAGGTACTGTGCTCACACGGAGATCATGCCACAGGCTTTGTTTTGACTTTTTTAACCCCTCCTTGCTCCACGGATGTCACTGCAAGTTTAACAAGTTTGTCACCACTGGCAACTGGAGAGTTAAGATTCATTTGCCCTCTGCACATTTGGGATTGGATCCCTCTCTTTATTGTGATAAATGGACTAAGCTTTTTTATCAATTCTTCAAGAGTTTTCAATAGTTAATAATGTATGTTCCATGAGCGCTGGATTATATTGTGTGCATGTTGTGTATTTTGTACTTCTGGGTACGGATTTTTTCTTGCTGCGCTGGATCCTGTTTTTTCCCCCTTTTGGATACTTTGTACTTCCCAAAATATTTGGGATTTTTTTCTTATTATTATTATTATCATCCATTATATTTTTTTCTTTATCCACCAATTTAGCGCTTGTGACCTTTTGTTGTTTTTTGCAGTGTGCAACAAAGATTGTTAAACATCCAAATTATTAATACTGTATTTGGATTTAGCTAATAAAACAACAAAAAATCCTGAGGTTACTCTTAGTTGAATTGAACTGTGTCCATGCCTCACTGTACCCGTGTCTCACTGTGCCCGTGTCTCACTGTGCCCGTGCTTCAATCACTGTGCCCGTACCTGATGCAGATTTTCATGGTATACGGATTTTACTGCTACACCGGTGGCCATTCCAGTATTCAAAAGCCGCGCCTCCTCCTCGTCTGTGATAGGCGGAACACTCAATTTCCCAGCATTCAGTGTTCCGCCTATCATGGTCATCCTCATAACACAGACGAGGATGAGAGGATGTCCGTGATAGGCTGAATACTGCCTGCTGTGAAATTGAGTGTTCTGCCTATCACAGACGACGAGGACTCGGGAGGCGCGGCTTTTGAACACTGCAATGGCCGCCGTCTGTCTGCATGACACGCTGATCAGGTAGGCAGACGGCAGCTGCAGCGAGTAGATGTAATTGGGGTAACGCTGCCCAGTGCCATTCCGGATACGTCCCCTGCAGTCCTGCTACTGAAACTTTGAAGGGAAAATTTTTTTTTTTTTTTTTTTTTTAAAATAAAAAAATCTAAAAAAATCGATTTTCTTCAAAACTGAATCGATTTGAGCTCAAAACTCGATTCAAGATTAAAATCGATTTTTTTCCCAGCCCTAACACACGGTCGGACTTCCATCAGACTTTTCCGTGGATTTTTGTCCGAACGGAGTTAGCCGGGAACACCCATAGCATACACACCACAGGACTTTTCTGCAAACTTTCCCAAAACTTTTTGCAACATTACGTGGTTTTTCTGCTCTTTACCGCCACCCTTTGGTCAACTTCTGCTATTGTTGGTTGATTTTAACATTAGTTGTTTTGTCCATCGGACAAAAGTTCGATGGTTTTCTGTACACACGGTCGGACTTTGCTCCATCGGACTTTTGTTGGCCAAAAGTTTGTCCGTTTGCAGACCCAACTTTTGTCCGATGAAAACAAGAAAAAAAAAGCAAAAAAAAAGTTTGTCCGATGGAGCGTACACACGGTCAGATTGTTGGTCCAACTTGCTCAAAATGAAGTTTGTTGACCAAAAGTCTGACCGTGTGTACGGGGCTTTAGGGGTTAAATGTGTTCATCAACTCTTTGGAGTTCCATTTCAAAGAAAATTGAATCCCTGAAATACCACGTTGTGACCACTAGATGGAGTCGATGATTATAAGGCATATTTAGAGATCTTCTATTAAAGCGGCTGTAAATCCCGCTTGATCATTTTTTATTTTTACCTACAGGTAAGTCCAAAAGCTTACCTTAAGGTAAAATGAATATCTCCTAAACATACGCAGTTTAGGAGATATTAACCCTGCATGCAGCCAGTGACATCACTGGTGCATGCGCTCTGAAGGTCCGGCATACCTTGCCAGAACCTCAGAGCTTCGTGCCGGTACCGAGGGCTCCCGCACACATGCGCCGGAGTGACATCATCGCAGCTCTGGCCAATCACATAGCCAGAGCGTGTGAACACGGAGGGAAGATCGGGGGGAACATGTCAGCCCTCTCAGCAGTGACATTATATCGCTGGAGGGCTTTGTTCCAAAGTGAGTGTTTCATAATGTGCTAGTATGCGATTCATACTAGCACATTATGTCATTGCCTTGCAGGGTTTTTTTTTGCAACATCCGTGATTTACAACAGCTTTAAGGCACCTTTCAGATGTGGCGCACTCCACCACTCTGCCCGCTGATCCCCTGCTGACCAGAATGGGTGGATAACTGGTCCGTGTCCACTCTGCTCTATGGGCAGTTGGACGCACAAGGACTGCCTGTTTTTTTTTTTTTTTTTATCATTTTTTATTATGATTTTGTACAAAACAGTAATAAAAAGGACTGAAGAAAAAAACCAGTAACCCAAGGTACAGTGAGGGGAGAAAGTATTTGATCCCCTGCTGATTTTGTACATTTGCCCCACTCACAAAGAAACGATCAGTCTAGAGTTTTATTGGTCGGTTTATTAGAACAGTGAGAGACAGAATAACAACAAAAAAATCCAGAAAGATGCATGTCAAAAAAGTTATAAATTGATTTGCATTTTAATGAGTAAAATAAGTATTTGACCCTTTGGTTAAGGATGACTTAGTACAGGGCTCGACAATCCCCGGGCGCCAGGTCGCAAATGCGACTAGAATTAGCGACCTGGCGCCTGGGGCAGCACAGCTGAGGTTACCTGTATCTCCGTGCGCCCCCCCCCCCCCCCCCGGCGATCGCGTGATCTCGTCGGGCCGCGCCGGCCGGTAATTTAGGCCACGGCTTTGCGCCTTCTGCAGGCCTAGGCTTCATTCTGTAATCTGGCGCCATCTTGTGGTGGCCGTTGGTATGACAAGACAACCAGCAATGCTTGCCTGTTTCACTGCCCGCCCATCTCCTTCCCTTTACTTAGAAGTTAACCCCCAAACATTATATATATTTTTTATTCTAACACCCTAGAGAATAAAATGGCGGTCGTTGCAATACTTTCTGTCACACCGTATTTGCGCAGCGGTCTTACAAGCGCACTTTTTTGAGGAAAAAAAATACACTTTTTTAAAATGAAAAAATAAGACAACAGTTAAGTTAGCCAAGTTTTTTTTTATATTGTGAAACATAATGTTGCGCCGAGTAAATTTGATACCCAACATGTCACGCTTCAAAATTGCGTCCACTCGTGGAATGGCGACAAACTTTTACCCTTTAAAATCTCCATAGGCGACATTTAAAAAAATTCTACAGGTTGCATGTTTCAAGTTACAGAGGATGTCTAGGGCTAGAATTATTGCTCTCGCTCTACCGATCGCGGCGATACCTCACGTGTGGTTTAAACACTGCTTTCATATGTGGGCGCTACTCACGTATGCGTTCGCTTCTGCACGCATTGGTCGTTAAAAAAAAACCTGGCTCCTAACTTTATTAGCTGGCTCCTAGATTCCAAGCAAATATGTCAAGCCCTGACTTAGTACTTTGGTGGCAAAACCCTTGTTGGCAATCACAGAGGTCAGACGTTTCTTGCAGTTGGCCACCAGGTCTGCACACATCTCAGAAGGGATTTTGTCTTCTTTACAGATCCTCTCCAAGTCATTAACCACTTGCCGACCACCCGCCGCAGTTATACTGCAGCAAGGTGGCTCAGCTGTGCGAATCGCCCTACCGGCACATCGACTCGTGTACTAGCTTCTGTGGGCGCGTACACACCGATTGGCCAGCGGGGGAGCGGGGCAAGCCAATCAGTGGGTTTGGCCAACGGGGGAGCCAATCAGCGGATCACTCGGTTTTCAGAGCTCCATGAGCAGAGAGCCGTAGACTGTCAGTCACAGCTCTCTGCTCTTCTCCCTCCTCGATCACTGGAGCACTGAGCTGTGGAGGGGCAGGGAGCAGGGAAATGAGACGAGTGTCAGTCCAGGCACTTGGCGGATCCAGACTCCCATTGACGTGGTGTTTGGACTGATTTCTGTGACGTCTGCAGAGAGCGGACTTCATCCCGCTCTCTGCTGAAACCGGGTCACAGGAGTGCAAATGAATTGCACTCCTGTGATCCATAGAAGTGCAGCCAAACAAGCTCAGGCTGGACTTCTCTAAGGTTTCAAAGCTGACGTTTGGTAATTCAAACCTTCAGCTTCCGCCACATATTTTCTATGGGATTAAGATCTGGAGACTGGCTAGGCCACTCTAGGACCTTCATGTGCTTCTTCTTGAGCCACTCCTTTGTTGCCTTGGCTGTGTGTTTTGGGTCATTGTCATGCTGGAATACCCATATACAACCCATTTTCAATGCCCTGGCTGAGGGAAGGAGGTTCTCACCCAAGATTTGATGGTACATGGCCCCGTCCATCGTCCCTTTGATGCAGTGAAGTTGTCCTGTCCCCTTAGCAGAAAAACACCCCCAAAGCAGAATGTTTCCACCTCCATGTTTGATGGTGGGGGATGGTGTTCTTTGGGGTCATAGGCAACATTCCTCCTCCTCCAAACACGGTGAGTTGAGTTGATGCCAAAGAGCTCGATTTTGGTCTCATCCGACCACAACACTTTCCCCCAGTTCTCCTCTGAATCATTCAGATGTTCATTAGCAAACTTCAGACGGGCTGTACATGTGATTTCCTGAGCAGGGGGACCTCCCGGGCCTTCAGGATTTCAGTCCTTCACAGAGTAGTGTGTTACCAATTGTTTTCTTGGTGACGATGGTCCCAGCTGCCTTGAGATCATTGACAAGATTCTCCTGTGTAGTTCTGGGCGGATTCCTCACCGTTCTCATGATCATTGAAACTCCACGAGGTGAGATCTTCCATGGAGCCCGAGACTGAGGGAGAGTGACAGTTATTTTGTGTTTCTTCCATTTGTGAATAATCCCACCAACTGTTGTCACCCTTTCACCAAGCTGGTTGACGATGGTCTTGTAGCCCATTCCAGCCTTGTGTAGCTCTGCAATCTTGTCCCGGACATCCTTGGACAACTCTTTGGTCTTATCCATGGTGGAGAGATTGGAATCTGATTGATTGCTTCTGTGGACAGGTGTCTTTTATACAGGTAACAAGCTAATGTTTGGAACACTCCCTTTTAGGCTGGGTTCACACTTGTCCGACAAGCGCTCCGACATTGGGAGCTCATGTTGCATGACGTGTGAAAATCAATGTTTCCCTATGAGAGACGTCTTAACTGGTCCGATACAAGTCGGTCCGACTTTGAAAATGCTCCCTGTACTACTTTGGTCTGACTTTGATCCTACTTCAGCCCACTGAATATCATTGAAGTCGGATCAAAGTAGGATCCTTGTCCTAACCATCCGACTTTTGACATCCGACATGGTGATTACAGCAGCAGTAAAAGGAATTTATCTCACCCTGGGATTGTTTTGATTGATCAAAGGACAAGTCAGACTATCACAAAGTCGGATCAAAGTAGTATCCTGTTCATGAAAGTCGGATGGATGTCGGACCAATGTAGGATCAAAGTAGGATGAAAGTTGTATGACTGTCGTGTCGCACTAGTGTGAACCCAGCCTCAGAGAGTTCTCCTAATCTCAGCTCGTTACCTGTATAGAAGACACCTGGGAGCCAGAAATCTTGCTGATTGATACCAAATACTTATTTCACTCATTAAAATGCAAATCAATTTATAACTTTTTTTAAATGGGTTTTTCTGGATATTTTTGTTATTCTGTCTCTCTCACTGTTAAAAGAAACCGACCATTACAATTATAGACTGATCATTTCTTTGTCAGTGGGCAAATGTACAAAATCAGAAGGGGATCAAATACTTTTTTTTCCTCCCTGTAACAAGATCCCCAAAAAAATAAAACAGACCTGACCATGGAGCCCCCCCTTTCGCTCCAGCCCACACTATAATGACCACCCCACCCCAGTCGCCACAACAGCATCGGCTTCCCCCCTCAGTTTTCTCTGTGTCCCGGATCCAACGGTCAGGCTTCCCATGGGTCTACTTGACATCACGGCGGCCGTACGTCTCCTCCCTCCTCTTTATAGGCTAATAAGATTGCTTCCCATTTCGGCTAATCGGGAAACGGGTCTCATGACCTGCTTCCTGATTGGCCGGGAGGAGAATCAGTGTGACAGTAGCGAATATTCATTCGCTATTGTCACACGACTGATCAGGTAGCGGACTCAGTGCGCCCTGAGCCCACCCTTTTTTGACGCCTATTAGAGCCTCAGGCTAATCGTGTGCTTCAAAAAAACAAAAAACAAAAACCTCATTGAGGGACGGGCCGCCACTGCACCCACAATTTCAATGAGAAGAATGGAGGGTCCGATGAGGTCCAAATGAAAACCTGACAGGCGGACCCAATCAGACAGCTCATGTGAAAGGGCCCTTATTAGCTGTCATATTTCATGCATATATATCAGCAACCACAGTTAGGCTACTTTCACACTGGGGCGTTGGTGGTAAAGCGCCGCTATTTTTAGCGCCGCTTTATCGTCGTTTTTGCGGCCCTTTTCGGCCACCAGCGAGGCGCTTTTAACCCCCGCTTACGGACGAAAAAGAGTTAAATGCGCTGTTTCAATCTTGGCCCGTTCAGCAGGGACTGGACGAAATTCGAACAGTTAGGCTCTGTTCACACCTGAGCATACTGTTTTCAGGCAGAAAGTCACGCGATTTTGTACAGGTCAAAAAGTGAAAGAATGAAAAACGCCTGTAATCTGCCAAAAAAGAAGCTCCTGTGCTTTTTTTTGTGCGACGGGCATTTTTGCTTTAGGTGACAGAACGCTCAGATGTGAACAGAGGCTATTGAAATTATTGGGATTTGTCTTGTTGCGCGTTTTTTAGAGCTGAGGCTTAGAGCAGAAAAAGCCATCCCCACCAGGAAGGCAGGAGGGATTCCCCTGTTAGCACTGTCTCTGTTGATGGGGAAATCGTGCAAAATGCCTTTCCTGCAAAGATAATTTGCACCATGTATGGCCGGTCTAAGAAATGGGAGTCTCTGACATCCACATATAGATCTGGTACGGATATTGGCTCATCATACCTGCAAAGCTGCCAGTTGCACGTCTTGGAGAGGCTTGTTGTTTCGAAGAGCCCCAGAGAGGTGATGTTCTAGCTGGTCTTCCAGGAATTCTAGACAGAGAGTTGAAGTTGGTTACTTGAGTAAATGTAAACCTTGTAAAACAACCCATTCAGTTTAAAATGGAAATGAAAGCCAAAACATTTGTGTATAGATATAGATAAAAAAAAAAGGGGGGGGGGGTATTTATAAAATAAATAAAAAAAATAATATATATTTACATACATATATACACACACACACACACACACACATATATATATATATATAATTTTTTTATTTATTTTATAAATACCCTCCCCCTTTTTTTTTTATAAGTGATCACATTCTCTCAGTTTTCAGCCAAGATCTGGGGGAAGGAGAAGCAACAGCACACTGAGCTTCCCAGTGAATGGCTTTGCAGGGTGGGGGGCGGAATGTGTCAGGACAAGTCTGATCATTGGAGAAGAGTGCACTGAGAACCCAGCATATCTAGAGAACTACAAACAGAAGGTGCACACAAAAAAGGGGCCCAAAGTGCACTTCTCGGCGCCAGAAAAAAAAAAAATTAACTCCACTGATAACTTAAAAGGGAGAAATAAATACAGAAAACATATAGGCGTCCCTCTGTGGAAGTCGGAAGTGACGAAACGCGCCAGGGCGTGGCTACGACGACGTAACCAGGAAGTGTGAAGTGAGGAGTGCGTTCCACCGTCTGCTGAATCTAAACCAGGAAGGGTCTCTGCAGCGCTGTGCATGCAACACAAGCGTGGCCCCCCTGTGTTCGGAGGACAGTGGTGACTACTCTCTCTACTTATATGTTCTTTACAAGTTTATAAATTGTACGTATATTGGAAGCGGGGTGTTTGTACACGGGTTTTACTGTATTAAAGCAGGATTACACTATGTCGGTGCCTTCGTGTTTTATATGAACCGTGAATGGAAGTTAACCCTTGCTGATTCTGAGGTGATGACGGAGGTCTAAGTGAGAGGAATCTGTATTCAAGGCTCATTTTATTCAGCATTCTGGTGAGTGTGAACCCCGGCGGGGGGGGGGGGGGGGGGGGGAGTGCGCCTCACCTCTGTGGTGAAGACTGGGAGCTGGTGTAGGGTGCACTATTGATCCAATCCTAGAAGCACTTACCACTTTAGGACTTTTTTTTTTTTTTTTGCTACGTCATCATTTATTTATTCATGTGGAGTTGGACTTTTATCCAATACTAGCGCTGTTTTATCAATTGGACTTTCTTATGCTTCTATGTGTTTGATACAATTTTTTCATATCTAGAGAACTGACCATGCTGTGTTCTCCTGCTTAGTGTGGTCAGTTTGTAATAGGAAAGCAGAGGGAATGGCAGGAACACCGGGGATTTTACACAAAGGAAACAATACAAAGAGAACAGGAGACTTTCCCATACAAGTACATGGTACAGCAGGCACTGATCGGGAATATGAAATGATGGGGGTAACATATTCTTCCTTCTTCCAGTGTGAGGAAGTGTGCATTCTTCTGAAATGCGTCAGTTATTGTTAGTCACCCTTTGGAACTCCTTCAAGAGCCTCAACCTCTCACTTGTGTGGCCCCCTGGACACTGACAGCAGATACATGCAAAAAAAAAAAAAATACTATATATATATATATATATATATATATATATATATATATATATATATACTTTATATAATATTCTTTCAGTAAAGGGGAGTTCCAGGCCTTTTTTTTGTTTATTAAAAGTCAGCTGCTACAAAAAGTGTATCTGCTGACTTTTAATAAACAGACACTCCCCTGTCCCACGGTCCAGCGATGCGGCCGCACGGAGCCCCGTTACTCTCCCTCTCCTCTCCATGACACCTCCATTAAACTGTGGGCACCCGGCCGTGACAGCTTGCACTCTCCCAGTGGACAGGCGATCTCCTGAGACCTGTGATGTGTCCCAGAAGATTGCCAAGAGGGAGGGGCCACCTAGGGGGAAGAGGAGGAGTTGCCTAGGCGGCCCGTAGGCGGAAGCAGGAAGTGGGAGAGGAAGTCCCACTCAAAATTAAGTACCCACTTCCCCCCCCCCTCCAAAAAAAATGACACGCCAGTGGTGATGAGGGGGTGGGGTGATGAGGGGGTGGGATCAGTGGTGATGAGGGGGTGGGGTGATGAGGGGGTGGGATCAGTGGTGATGAGGGGGTGGGGTGAGAGGGGGTGGGATCAGTGGTGATGAGGGGGTGGGGTGATGAGGGGGTGGGATCAGTGGTGAGAGGGGGTGGGATCAGTGGTGATGAGGGGGTGGGATGAGAGGGGGTACCATCCTCCTCCTCCACCACAACCACCTGTGCTTCTTACTGATCCCACCCCTATTTCCTCCATCGCCTCTATAGTACAGGTGATGTGGGGTGGAGTGGAGGGGGATGGGTGATGAGATCTCTGTGGTAGGGGGAGGGAGGATGGGATCAGTTGCTCTAGAAATTTGTACCTTACTCACTCAGTGGATTTCTTCCCGCGCAGTGTTCCCGCGTTCCTCCAGGGTTGCCTCTGTGTCATGGCGTCTCCTCGCTGAGGGGCGAGCTCCTCCCCCTTCACTCTATTGGTGTCAGCTGGTCAGCTGACTTTTTCTTTCAGTGTCTGGATCCGCCTCCCTGTGTGGCTTCTCTCTGGAGGAGAGAGATCTGGCTGCTACTGGAGCGCCACTCCCCCCTGGAAACATGTGACCTACACAACTCTTTTTTTTATTTTTAAATTAACTTTAATATAACAAAACTTTAATGCAACAAACAACAAATAGACAATACTACAGAAAGTGGAGGCCTCATGTCTCCTGTATGATTTCTGTGGGGGGTGGAGCTCCAGTGACTGCAGTGTGCAGCACATACTGAGAGGTTCTGTTGGGATTTGCAGAAATACGAGATATTTATTGGTGGGTTTTGTACTTTCTGTTAAATTGTTATCCTTAAAGCGGAGTTCCACCCAAAAGTGGAACTTCCGCTTAATCCACTCCTCGCCCCCTTACATGCCACATTTGGCATATAATATTTTTTGGGGGGGGAGTGGGGGCCTCAGTAGGAGTGGGACTTCCTGTCCCACTTCCTCCTTCCACCCAGGGACCGCTTAGGCGACTCGTCATATCGCCTAAGGCGGGCCCCTCCCTGTAGGTGATCACCTGGGACACGTGACAGGTCCCAGGCGATCGCCTGTCCACTCAGATTGCGCAGCGCCGCTCGTGCATGCGCAGTGAGTGCCCGGCCGTGAAGCCAAAAACTGTCACGGCAGTAGGAATGGAGGCGCCAGGGGAGAGGAGCGAAGCGAAGCTCCGGGCGGCTGCGTCGCTGGACCGTGGAACAGGTAAGTGTCTGTTTATTAAAAGCCAGCAGATACACTTTTTGTAGCTGCTGACTTTTAATAAACAAAAAAAACGTCTGGAACTCCCCTTTAAAGTGGTTGAAAACCCTTTTTTACAACATTATGCTACAGGTAAGTCACCCAGGATATCTCCTAAACCTGCACGGTTTAGGAGATATCCTCTCTCCCCTGATCTCCCCTGATCCTCTCTCCCCAGATCTCGCTTTTTGTCACAAAGTTTTGAAAATTGAAAAAAAAAGAAAAAGATTTTATATTCTTTCTTCATTTTCAAAAACAAATGAGAGCTGTAAAATACTCACCATACCTCTCAGCAAATAGCTTGGGGTGTCTACTTTCCAAAATGGGGTCCTTTGGGGGGGTTTTGTGCCATCTGGGCATTCCATGGCCTCCGAAACTGTGATAGGTAGTGAGGAGTGAAATCAAAAATTTGCGCCCTTAGAAATCCTGAAGGCGGTGATTGGTTTCCGGGGTCCCGTACGTGGCTAGGCTCCCAAAAAGTCCCACACATGTGGTATCCCCGTACTCAGGAGAAGCAGCAAAATGTATTTTGGGGTGCAATTCCACATATAACCATGGCATGTTTGAGCAATATATCATTTAGTGACAACTTTTTGTAGTTTTTTATTTTTTTTTGTCATTATTCAATCACTTGGGACAAAAAAAAAAAAATATTCAATGGGCTCAACATGCCTCTCAGTAATTTCCTTGGGGTGTCTACTTTCTAAAATGGGGTCATTTGGGGGGTTTTGTACTGCCCTGCCATTTTAGCACCTCAAGAAATGAGATAGGCAGTCATAAATTAAAAGCTGTGTAAATGACAGAAAATGTACCCTAGTTTGTAAACGCTATAACTTTTGCGCAAACCAATAAATATACGCTTATTGACATTTTTTTTTACTAAAGACATGTGGCTGAATACATTTTGGCCTAAATGTATGACTAAAATTGAGTTCATTAGATTTTCTTATAAAAAAAAAGTAGAAAATATCTTTTTTTTTTTAATTTTCGGTCTTTTTCCATTTATATCGCAAAAAATTAAAATTGCAGAGGTAATCAAATACCATTAAAAGAAAGCTCTATTTGTGGGAAGAAAAGGACGCAAATTTCGTTTGGTTACAACATTGCATGTCCGCACAATTTACAGTTAAAACAGCGCAGTGCCAAATTGTAAAAACACCTCTGGTCATTAAGCTGCGTAATGGTCCGGGGCTTAAGTGGTTAAAGCGAAGCTCCACCCTAAAGTGGAACTTCCGCTCATCGGATTCCTCCCCCCCCCTCCGGTGCCACAATTGGAGGTATTTGCACCCACTTCCGGGCATAGACTCTGCGGGGACCTGCGGGCAGTACGTCAGTTCCTGTCCCGTCCCCCGTTGTGTTCTGGGAAACACATGGCTCCCAGAACACAGCGGTGACCAGTGAGGACGGCGCAGCGCGACTCGCGCATGCGCAATAGGGAACCAGGCAGTGAAGCCGCAACGCTTCACTTCCTGATTCCCTCACCGATGATGGCGGTGGGGGCAGCCAAGAGACGAGCGATTGCTCGTCTTCTGCTGCCGACGTCGCTGGACTCCAGGACAGGTAAGTGTCCATTTATTAAAAGGTTTTTTTTACGGCGGAGCTCCGCTTTAAACTCTCCATCATGTTATCCTATGTGTCAATGCACACATAGGCTGTTATCAGAAGTTTTGGGCAGTGACGTTTTTGAGCAGTAAAAAAAAATAAAAAAAACTAGTGGGTTCTGAGAGACGTTTTTCAGCTGTACTTCAGCAAGAACACATCAGCTGCTATTATGACATCCAGTTGAACCAGAAGAGTTCCATCGCATGGCAGATGCTTCGGTTCCTTGGTTGACGTGCAATGCTATCACTACCTTTTTACTTTGTGAGTATGTACTATTTTTTTTTATCCTTCAATAATGCACTAGGCATTTGCACCCTTTTGTTCAAACAGCTGCTAGATTATCTGATCCTAGGGGGCTGCATCGGCTTCACATACATTGTCGGTTGTACAGCGGCTGATATCACTCATGGCAGTCTATTCCATCTCTCTGCAATCGCTGAGGGTTATGGTGTCAGGATACTTTCCTTTTAGATAAATTGTAATTATTTTATGAGAATTTCCTGTCCTATAGTATTAAAGTTGTTTCTTTATTTCATAATGCTGTACAAAGGGGTTATATACTAGAGATGTGTGATGAGTCAAGGATAAGCTTCTATAAAGCCCTGTACACACGATCGGATTTCCGATGGAATAAAATCCGATGGAGTTTTCCGTCGGAATTCCGATGAAGCTGACTTCTATCAGTCTTGCCTACACACTGTCAGACTAAATTCCGACCGTCCAAAACGCAGTGACGTAAAATACTCAGACGAGCCGAGTAAAATGAAGTTCAATGCTTCCGAGCATGCGTCGACTTGATTCTGAGCATGCGTGGATTTTTCTCCAATGGAATTCCACACAGACGATCGGAATTTCCCATCGTTTTTTTTTTCCATCGGAAAAATTTAAAACATGTTCTATTTTTTTACACTGATGGAAAAAAGTCCGATGGGGCCCACACACGATCGGAATTTCCGATGAAAAAAGTCCATCTGACTTTTTTCATCGGAAAAACCGATCATGTTTACAGGGCATAAGTCTTATCAAATGTACAATTTGTACAAATTATTTCTTGACTCCATGCCAAATTGCGAAAAACTGGGCGGAATCACAAATTTTTTTTCTCTGGTTTTAGGTTTCTCTGTATGGTCGGATTTCTCTCCAGCGCTAGAGAAGTTAATAAGTAGGTGTTACCCGTCGTCCTTATATGACAGAAAGAACAACACTGATGTACACAATAGTCCTCGCAGCCATGAATGCTCTCGGATTAAGGTCCATCTCTCTCCAGTTCCCCGGAGCCCGGGTCCGTCTCTTGCTGCAGATCTCCAGGGTTGGGCGGATGCAGCACAAAGCAGCTGCAACAGAAGCTGCAGCAGCCGGAGTATTAGAGGGGGACAAAAAATTGAAAACCTTTGAAGACTTACCTGGACCTTCTGTACTCACCAACCTCTATTGGTACTTCATCAGAGGATACCTGTTCCATACACATGAGTTATCTGTAAGTACGGAGGCTACTAGAGTTCCTTGTAATTCCTAATTCAGCCACTAGAGAGAGTACACAATGCTGAACCTGTCCACACAGGGCAAATGTCCATTCATTAAAGGGGTTGTGAACCTTTGTGTTTTTTCACCTTAATGTGTCCTATGCATTAAGGTTAAAAAAAAAAACTTTCAGTGTCCGGGGCCCCAGGCCAGCTCGGGGCCCCAAGCAATTTTTTGGTTTGCCTGTCCTGTTCCGACGGCCCTGGCGCTCGCTGCTGTCAATTAAATCCAATGACGCGGGCGCTGGGAGCGGGGCCGAGTCATACACTATGGACGCCGAGTGTATGACACGGGAGTGCGCCCGCAAGGTAACCCCCTCGGGAGAGAGCTTCCCAGAGGGGGGTTATCTAATGCTGGGAGGAGCCGAGAGCAAATATCATCTAAATCCATTCATCATGTGTATTCTTTTTAAATCTTGGTGTGATTTGTGTATGTCTTCCAGATCTGTGCAGTACTTCTGCGCAGGAACTTCCTGTAATAAAGACCGGTCACTGCCGCTCTCTCTCCTTGTGCAGGGCGACTGGTCTTGTCTCCACCCCTCCTGTAGTTTTCTGTAATGTCTGCTGGGCCCCTCCCACAGCCCTGCTCTCTGCACAGGCAATGTACAGCAAAGTAATGATGCCATTGCTACCTTTACAAGTTTGCAAAGGCTTTTGGTGCACACAAATTGGATATAGATAGTATGTGGCTATTACAGAATATATATTTCAAATAAAGTATTTTTGTGCCCGGAGTTCAGCTTTAAAGCTGAACCTCAGGATAAGAAAATATTGTCTAAATACAAGAAGCACGTGTATTCTTCCTTGAATCTCGGGGGTTGCATTTAATTTTTTTGCATAGCAGTTCATCCAGTGACAGTTTTTAGGTATGTCTGTTCTGTGCAAATGGGGCAAAATTTGTTTTTTTCCCTGTGCTGGGTGAATATTTTTCAATGATTTAAAATGGTAAATATCAAATTTGCCCACCGGATGGTGCTAACATCATAGGAAATTCCTATGATACTTAGCATCATCTAGTGTCCAAATGCAGTACTTTTTTTTACATTCCACCAGCATAGGAAATAGTCTAACATTAATTTCTCTGTTTCGTTCACATAGATCGAATGTAAATACACTTTCAGCAGGTAAATTGCTATTGCAGATTTTTTATAAAACACATCCCTGGGTGTGCTTTGTGTATTTCTTCCAGATCTGTGCATTAACCCATTGTGATTGTTTCCCTCTGACTATCGAGGAGTGTTCAAATTAAAGTTTTTGTGCTTGGAGTTCAGCTTTACCCATTTCAGCCCCGGAGGATTTGGCTGCCCAATGACCGGGCCATTTTTTGTGATTCGGCACTGTGTCGCTTTAACTGACAATTGCGCGGTCGTGCGACGTTGCACCCAAACAAAATTTACGTCCTTTATTTCCCACAAATAGAGCTTTCTTTTGGTGGTATTTGATCACCTCTGCGGTTTTAATTTTTTGCACTAGAAAACAAAAAAAGAGCGACAATTTAGAAAAAATATATATATTTTTGACTTTTTGCTATAATAAATATCCCCAAAAAACATATAAAAAAACTATTTTTTTCCTCAGTTTAGGCCGATAATTTGCAATAAGCGTATATTGATTGGTTTGCGCAAAAGTTATAGCGTCTACAAAATAGGGATTTATGTCATTTTTATTAATAATTGTTTTTTTTTTTACTAGTAATGGCGGTGATCTGCGATTTTTATCATGACTACGATATTATGGCGGACACATCAGACACTTTTCACAGTATTTCACTAAAAATGCACTGATTACTGTGTAAATGACACTGGCAGGGAAGGGGTTACACTAGGGGGCGATCAAGGGGTTAAGTGTGTCCTAGGGAGTGATTCTAACTGTGGGGGGATGGGCTACCACTGACATGACAGCGATCACTGCTCCCGGGAGCAGTAGATCTCTGTCATGTCACTAGGCAGAACAGGAAAATAAAGAAAGTTAGAAGAATTTTTTTTTTTTAACTAGCCAAAAACGAGGGATGGAGAGGTGGTCTAAAGTTTAAGACCGCATCTCAAAAGTGGGTGGAACTTCGCTTTAAGAAATTTCAGAAAACTATACCAAATTTTGGCCACTAGATGGAGCTGTTGGTCATGGGAGTTAATCTATTGCAGAAATTACGGACACATTTTGTGCAGCAATGTGTGGTCACAGCCTGGGGACACATCTGTACCAGGGACATAGGTGTGAGCACAGGGTGTGCCAGGTGTGCCCAGGCACACGCTAATCACTCCCTGCAGTGCAGATTCCCCCTGCTGCCCGGTGACCCCTCCAACAGCATGGCTGGCTTCCCTCCTCTCTCATTGGCTACTGCAGTGGGCACACATAGATGATATTTCAGGATGAGTGGGGGAAGGGGTAATTTTATTTACCGGCCCCTTCCCTTTCTGAATGAACACAAAGAGAGATCGGTACCATGTTTTTGAGCTTTCAGGTGCACACCCTAATGAAACAGGCTGCGCACACCTATGATCAGGGACGTGCAGTCAGGGGATCAAGCTTTGAGAGTCATAGCTCGGTGACTTAGGGTCACAGAGACCCCAAATGTGGAGGGTAGGGAGCCGAAGTCCTACCATCACTGGTCAAAATTTAGTGCTCCTGGCACCTATGGGTCCGGAGATACGGGGTTCCTTGCACAGCCTGTCAGAAGCTACATACAGCGTGACTAGTTTAAATACAAGCTGACACACACTGTTTGCAGCAGACTGAGAGGATGACTTCTTGTCAGAGGCACTGAGCTCAATGGACAGCTTGGAGCCTTGGACCAATGGTCTAGTACCATTGGTCCAAGCTCTCCAATAAAAATGCTACAGTGGAGGCTCTCCTCTCACTGCAGTGTCATAGAAGGGGGCATGTGTCTAAAGGACACATGCTCCCTTCCAGACAAATGCTCCCTTCTAGCCCAGCCCTCTTAAAGTCGTTGTAAACCCTTACAGACCACTTGGCCCTACAGGTAAGCCTAGATTAAGGCTTACCTGTAGGTGCAAGAAATATCTCCTTAACCTACACGAGATATTTGCAGAAAAGACTGCACCGATGTCTACGGCGCAATGGCGCAGTCGCAATGAGCGTGCCGTTAATGAATGGGATCGCGCCGTCCCTAACGGCTCCCGTGCGCATGCGCAGGAGTGACGTCATTGCTGCTCCGGCCAGTCACAGCGCCGGAGCAGCGATACCCCGAAGTCACTCGGGTATCATGGCGGCGGAGTAGAGGAACGAGGGTCGCTGCAGGGGCTTCGATCTCAGGTAAGTAATTCATAATGAGCTAGTATGCTATGCATACTAGCTCATTATGCCTTTCTCTTGCAGGGTTTTTTTTTTTTAGGAAAAGTTTTAGAGGGTTTACTTCCTCTTTAAAGCGGAGTTCCACCCATAATTGAATCTTTATCATTCTTAATCAGTACATTCCTGCTGAAGTTGAACAACATTTAGCAATTTTTTATTTATTTTTTGCTCACTGTTTGTGGCTTGTTGCTAGGGTGTCTCCTGTGTTCTGCCTCCGTCGGGGCCATGGCGATGTACGCTATGAGTAAGCACTAGATAATAGTGCGAAAAGGGGCGGCTGTATGTCCGCACTCTTGCTGTGATTTGTAGTGCTTTTATCCTTTTACCAAGAAAGGCAACCGTTAAGGTTTTTTTGAAGTGCGGCTGTCCATACCAATTTCTATTTTCTTGCCGTGGCGATGTACGTAATTTTCTGCGGCGCCGCTGCTCCTGGGTGATGTGTGTCATTGTTCCCGGGAGTCAGTGGGCATCGCCGCAGTATTGCATTGCCATAACAACGGGGCGGGCACTTCCTCCGTCGCCACCCGTTGTGATGGCAACAAGATACTGTTCCTGCGCTACACCCTGTGTAGGATGCGCAAGATCGGGAGGTGCATGCTGGGTAGCCAGTAGCACCTTATCCCAGAACAAGCTAAATAATATATTATTATGCTTTATATTATAACATAATAATTTTATTATTTATCTACTTACTGTGAAATTACTGGTTTGAAGTTAAAACTTCAAACTTCAGTAATTTGTCTGTTAAGCCACCTGCTTGAGTACAGTTTTTGAAAATATAGTAAATTACCTTAAAAACAATAGATAATAATTATTTGTATATTACTTACTTATGGTAATTAATAGGGTTGCACCGATACCACTTTTACAAGACCGAGTACAAGTACCGATACCTTTTTTCAAGTACTCGCAGGTACCGATTACCGATCCTTTTTTTTAATGTCATGTGACAGTGGCACTGATGAGGCGTGGACTGTGTCAGTATTTTATATATATAATTTCTATATATATTTATCTTTATTTTTTTATTTTTTACAATGCTTCCTTATTTTGGGGGGGGGGGGGGGTGGAAGGTGTCAGTGTTTTTTTTGTTTTTGTTTGTTTATTATTTTTACAATTTTACTTTTAAATATTTATTCATTACCATTTTACTTCTTTTTTTTAATCAACCTTGTTGAGGGGGGGGGGGGCTTTGGTGAGATATCAGAGGTCTAAACAGACCCCTGACATCTTCCCTTTGAGACAGGGAAAGGGAATGAGGACACAGATTCCCCAGTCTCTTTCTCTGCAGCCTCAGCTGCACTGAAGATGAATGGACAGGAGACAGAGGCTCCTCTCCTTTCATAAACTTAAGCATCGTAAACACAGTTTACGATGCTGATTTATGAATGGACAGTCAGTGATCACTGAATGTGCATTCAGAAAAGGAAGGGGCCGGTAAATCTGTCATTTACCGGCTCCTTCCTCCACTCTCCATCCTGAAAGATCTTGGGCAGGGGAACCGAGGAGGACATGGAGGAGGTGAAGGAGCGTGGAGGGGAAAATTGGAGGGGGCATCGGGAGCATGGAGGGGGAGCGTAGGAGGACATGGAGGAGGAGGAGTGCCGAGGGGGAGCAGAGGAGGGCATGGAGGGTGAGCGGAGAAGGACATGGATGGGGACATCAGGAGCATGGAGGGGGAGCGGAGGAGGACATGGACGGGGACATCAGGAGCATGGAGGGGGAGTGGAGGAGGACATGGAGGGGGACATCAGGAGCGCTGAGGAGGACATGGAGGGGGACATCAGGAGCGCAGAGGGGGAGCGGAGGACATGGAGGAAGCGGAGGAGTGCGGAGGGGGAGTGGAGGAGGACATGGAGGGGGACATCAGGAGCATGGAGGAGGACATGGAGGAGGCAGAGGAGAGCGGAGGGGGAGCGGAGGAGGACATAGAGGGGGACATCGGGAGCACGGAAGAGGACACAAGAGGGGAACTGGAGGAGGAGGACACTGAGGGGGACTGGAGGAGCACACAGGGGACAGTCAGGGATGATCGGTGTGGCGGTGGTGGGAGTTTCAAGCACTGATCTCCCTGTATGTATCTCAATAAGGCAGCTGAAAGCCGCAGGAGGGTGAGGAGAAGTGTCTGTCAGCTGCCTTATTGAAATCAATACAGGGAGATCGGTGTAACTGCCCGCACCGATCGTCCTTGACTGCCCAGGTATCGGATTAGGCATCGGAGCATTTGCAAGAGTACAAGAACTTGTGCAAATGCTCAGTATCGGCACAGATACCGATACTAGTATACTAGTATACTAGTATCGGTATCAGTGCAACCCTAGTTATTAACCACTTGTCACCCAGGCCAATTCTGACACTTCTCTCCTACATGTAAAAATCATCTTTTTTTTTTTGCTAGAAAATTACTCAGAACCCCCAAACATTATATAGATATACTTTTAGCAGACACCCTAGGGAATAAAATGGTGGTCATTGCAACTTTTAATGTCACACGGTATTTGCGCAATTTGTTAAACCCGTTTTTTTTTGGGCAAAAAAACTGTTTCATGAATTAAAAAACAAAAAAAACTAAGGTTAGCCCAATTTGTTTGGTATAATGTGAAATATGATGTTACGCCAAGTAAATAGATACCTAACATGTCATTCTTTAAAATTGCGCACACTCGTGGAATGGCGCCAAACTTCAGTACTTAAAAATCCTCCATAGGCGACACTTTAAAGCGGAGTTCCGCCCAAATTTTTTTTTTAAAGTCAGCAGCCACAAATACTGCAGCTGCTGATTTTTAAAATATGGACACTTACCTGTCCAGGGCGCCCGCAATGTCAGCACCCGAAGCCGATCTGTCCCTTGGCTCTTGGGTGCTCCCGCCGCCATCTTCGGTAAGGAAATCAGGAAGTGAAGCCTTGCGGCTTCACTTCCTGGTTCCCTACTGCGAATGCACGAGTCACGCTGCGCGATCTGAATGGTCCCTGCTGTCTTCTGGGACCTGTGTGTCTCCCAGAAGACAGCGGGGGGGACGGAGGAGGCGCTGGACATGGCGTAGATATCCACGGATATCTATGCCCAGAAGTGGGAGCACATACCTGTATTATACAGGTATCTGCTCCCCCTCCCACCTGAAAGGTGCCAAATGTGACACCGGAGGGGGGGAGGATACTGAAAAGCACTGGTTTCTGAGAATTAGTTAATCCCCTTTACCAAACCGGTTCCCTCATCCGCTCGATGGTGTGACATACGCAGAGGAATTTTCTTCTCTCATAATACAACCTTCACCCCTGTAATATCAGATGTCTGAGAGGAGGTTCTGTGTTATTGTAAAGCTAAAGTATAATCTGCTTATATTTTACCTCCCCTGGTTCCTTCCTCACCCCCCCCCCCCCCTTATCCCTTCCCATCCTTTACATGTTCATTACATACCAACTAACTATGCAAACCTTCCCTTCAGTCTTCCAAAGTTGAAGTTGTAGATGGGGATTGACTGATTATTGGCAGCCGATATTCACTTTTTTAGAAGTATCGGTCAAAAAACTGACCGATATTACCGATATTGCTTCAAGGGGTTTTACCGGGGTGATGCATGCACACAAATTTCCAGCACAATTATCAGCAACACAGCAAAAAAATTGAGGTTTTTTTTTAAGCAAGGGCCTCTGCCGGTGTAAATGAGCCCCAAAGCTGACCTCCCTGCATACAGCTAAATACAAAGATGAAATCCATATACCAAAGCTGTTTTACCATTTGTATTTCAGTCCATCCAGTCCTGAGATTTACACAGCTTTTTCACACAGCAAAGCCCTATCTGGAGGGCCAGGAGATCTCATTTTCCTCTGGTGCAATTAAGGCCCCATTCACACCTTTGTATTGGCGATTTTCACGTAAAACTGTGCAGGTGCGTATCTACCGCGAGGCAAACAAGGCGTCTGCCTTGGGGGGCATTTTTCAGGGGGGGCGACGCTGCCCCCAAACAGAAGGGACACTACGAGCAGTGGGTGACACCCACTAGAGAGGACTGACTGTTCAGTGACAGGGGAGCTAAGTGGAAGCAGGAGGCCACAGCCTCCGATCCCAGAAGTAGCTCACTTGGCAGAGCAGGTCGGAGTCCCGGGCTGTGATCGTGCAGCTACAGCCTCGCAGCACAGAGCTGGTAAAAAGGAGCCGGCGGGCTGCGGGAAGTTGAAAATCTGGTGATGTTTTTTTGTTTTTTTTGGGGTGGTGGAATGGGAGAACCTCCTGGTGTAGTAAGAGGGGGAAAGGGGAGCCCCCTCTCTCACCCCCCTCTCTTTCTCACTCCCTTCTCTCTTACCCCCTCCCCTCTCTCTCACCCCATCCCCTCTCACTCCCCTCTCTGTTTCTCCCCTCCCTCTCTCTCACCCCCCTCTCTCGCTCACACTCCTCTCTCTCTATCTCACCCCCTCCTCTCTCTTTTGCTCACTCCCCTCTCTGTCTCTCCCCTCCCTCTCTCTCTCCTTTCTCTCTCTCTCACCCCTCCCCTCTCTCTTGCTCACTCCCCTCTCTGTCTCTCCCCTCCCTCTCTCTCTCTCCTTTCTCTCTCTCTCTCACCCCCTCCCCCCTCACTCCCCTCTCTCTTGCTCACTCCCCTTTCTGTCTCTCCCCTCTCTCTCTCCTTTCTCTCTCTCTCTCTCGCTCACTCCCCTCTCTCTCGCTCACTCCCCTCTCTGTCTCTCCCCTCCCTCTTTAACTCCCCTCTCTCTCTCTGTCTGTTTTGCAGTGACTGCTACATGACAATGACGGCAAAATCACACCACGTTTGGGGTGCCATTTAGAATGAATGGCACTCAAACGTGCGTTGCGCTTTTTGCAGCGATTGCCAAGCAATTTGGAATTCCGCCGTCATTCCAGATCACCAAGTGTGATTGGGACCTAAGTAACAATTACAATCAAAGGCTTGAAAAGGGACAAGACCTGGAAGTGTTACTCATGGGGGGGACAGGGGGGAGGGTGGCACAACATCACCTTTAGGGTGAAGGTCTGCTTTAACTGCATCAAAATATAAAAGTCATGTCTCCTCCCATGCTGGGCAGGGCTGTTTTGTGTGGCAGAGATGTGTACATTTCAGGACTGGATGGACAGAAAAAAATCTTTTGGACTCAAATGCAGCCCCTGATGTCACCAAAGCGCCACATATAATATTTATTATATGTAATGATGGAAAAGACTGTCAAAGACAGAGGTCTTACTAAGGGAGATGGTCAGAGACTGTTATATGAATGGTTGGAGGATAAGCGTCATGCTGTAGGAGACAGTCAGAGCCTGGGGACATATCACATGAAACTGCAAGTGATCACAGCCCTAATGCTAACCAAAGCTCCCATTTGCTGGGTTCCGAGGGCCACACTGCAGTGCAAACACCAAAGGGCCACATGTGGCCCTCGTGCTGCATTTTGGGCATCAGGGGTGTATAGAGACACTGTATGTAGACATCCTGTCCAGGAAGAAGCGCAGGAGTAGCAGAACACTGAAAAAGTGACCCAAATCATAAAGAGCTCAGGGATAGGCTGGGTCAGATAAATATTCATAGCTCAGTGATTGTCCATCCCACACTGGCTATTGGAACCTCCTTCACACTAAGGCTACTTTCACACTGAAGCGCTGGATGTGCTGGTGGTATAGCAGCGCTATTTTTCGCGCCACTATACCGTAGTTTTTGCCGCGTTTTGCGGGCATAGCGGGGAGATTTTAACCCCCGCTAGCGGCCGAAAAAGGGTTAAAAACGCCCGCTAAAATGTCTCTTTGCGGCGTTTTGCGGGCGTTTTGAAGGCGCTACCCCATTGATTTCAATGGGCAGGGGCGCTCTAGGAGCGGTATTTTTACCGCTCCTATCGCGCCTCAAAGATGCGGCTTGCGGGAGTTTTTTTCCCTCCTGCCAGGGCACCGCTCCAGTGTGAAAGCCCTCGGGCTTTTACACTGGATACAAAGGAGCGACTTTTTCAGGGCACTTAGCAGGCGCTATTTTTAGCGCAATAGCGCCTGCAAAGCGCCTCAGTGTGAAAGGGGCCTAACAGGCAGAAACAATCAATACGCTGAGATTAGGAGAAACTTGCAGAACCCAGAAACATTTCAACAGAGCTGAGGCAGGTTACAGCCGAGCAACATACACACTGTATTTGATTAGGGGCGCCGCACAACAGCATAGGGCCATGACCCTACAAATGTGGCACAATATATATGAGTGACATTTGATAAATACCATGTAGTAATATCTGCAACCTGCTGGATCTCGATTAATTGTTTTTTGGTCATTGACAGATAAGATACAAGAAGCTTTACGGGCCGTTGTTCAAGACGGTTATTAGTCGCTACAAAATGGTGAATATTGCGGACCCCGAGCTGCTTGAAAACCTGCTGAGACAAGAGGGCAAATATCCCATGAGAACAGAAGTGGACCTCTGGAAGGAGCACCGGGATATCAGGAACTTGCCCTACGGTCCCTTTACTGAGTAAGTCAGCCCAACTGGTGATATCACCTCTATAAATTGATGTTATAAAAAGTGCTACAACACAAAGCAGCCAATCAGGGTGAGGTTGTTATCAGTTTAGGTCTCAAAGACCACTGGCAGTAGAACTTCATCTGAGGTTTCAATCATACAAATGTTTCTTCTAGAACAGTGGTTTCCAAACTGCGGCCCTGGGGCCAGATGCGACCCTTTGCTGGCCTTTATTCGGTCCTTGGGACAGTGTTCCTCTCACTGATACAAGACACTATTCCCCCCACTGACACCAACGATGGGGCACTATTCCTCCCACTGACACCAATGATGGGACACTATTCCTCCCACTGACACCAATGATGGGACACTATTCCCCCCACTGATACTAATGATGGGGCACTATTCCTCCCACTGACACGAACGATGGGGCACTATTCCTCCCACTGACACCAACGATGGGGCACTATTCCTCCCACTGACACCAACGATGGGGCACTATTCCTCCCATTGACACCAACGATCAGGCACTATTCCACCCACTGATACCAATGATGGGGCACTATTCCTCCTACTGACACCAATGATGGGACACTATTCCTCCCACTGATACCAACGATGAGGCACTATTCCTCCCACTGACACCAATGATGGGACACTATTCCTCCCACTGACACCAACGATGGGGCACTATTCCTCCCACTGACAAAAACGATGGGGCACTATTCCTCCCACTGACACCAACGATGGGGCACTATTCCTCCCATTGACACCAACGATCAGGCACTATTCCACCCACTGATACCAATGATGGGGCACTATTCCTCCTACTGACACCAATGATGGGACACTATTCCTCCCACTGATACCAACGATGGGGCACTATTCCTCCCACTGACACCAACGATGGGGCACTATTCCTCCCACTGACACCAACGATGGGGCACTATTCCTCCCACTGACACCAACGATGGGGCACTATTCCTCCCACTGACACCAACGATGGGGCACTATTCCTCCCACTGACACCAACAATGGGGCACTATTGATCTTTTATTGAAAAGAATCAAGCAACCAATTTTATACAAAAGTAAAAAACAAAACCATAGTACAAAACTTCAACAGAAAACAAAGGAATACACATCCATGTTCAGAATATATACAATATATACATAATCCACTACAAAAACATCCCTAGAAAACTATCTACATAAAGCAGCAGAGAGGGCCTAAGAGGCACAACCCATCACCTATGTACGCAGCCATTTATCAAAAATTCATCAAAAATACTGATAATCTAGGGTGATAAGAGACAGACAGCCACACCCGGGAAAGAGACTCCTGGCAGTCAGGGAGGCTTGAAACCCCTCCACGCCTTCAACCAAGCCCCCTGACCCCGCTTGTCTCTCTCAAGCTCCCGAATCCTCCCCACCTCATGCAAAATGTCACACACCACCACCTCAACAGGAAGGAGTTTTTGCCGAATGCTGACCTGACACCGTGCATTCCAGGTGAAATAACGGACTACTAGGCTAACTAAAAAAAGTGTATCCAAACAAAAAACTCCACCGGTATTGAATGCTCCGTACACCCACTCAGCATAACCCAGCCTGGAGAGGAAAGGGACACCGAGGGCCCGCCCCACCTGTTTGTACACCTCTATGTTAAAAGGGCAATGAAGCAGAAAATGATCCATAGTCTCCTCCTCATCTGCACACTCCTCCCGAGGACAGCTACGATCCATCCCACTGCGGAATTTCATTCAAATTGCCCCGAACATAGAGCTTCCCATGGAAGCACAACCAGGCCAGATCCCTAAATTTAGGGGGTACTCTATCCAAATTAATCAGTCTTAACCCCGCCCTCAAAACTGGGCCCGGGCAATCCCTTAAGGCCAGTGGGTCATGAAAGACTTCGCTCAAGACTCGACTCATAAGGACTTTCCTTGGAACCGATCTGAGATCTTCAGCCGACAATCGCCACTGCCGCAGTAACTTCAGGCACGGAGCGACATAGGCTGGTAGCTGACCACGATGACCCCTGCGATTCTTCACTTGGCCACCTTCTTCCCAAAGTCGTAGAAAAGGCCTAAACCAAGATCTAAATATGCCGACCCATCCAGGAGGTTCCACTGCAAGCATATTACCAATGTTAAACTTTAGAAATAGCAGTGAAAAGAAAAGAACTGGGTTGACCATACCTAAGCCACCCTCCCTCCTGGATAGGTAGGTGACATTCCTCTTGATGGGGTTCAGTCTGTTCCCCCACAGCATCTGGAAGAACACACTACTGACCCTAGCATAGAGAGACACTGGCAAGATGCAGACAAAGCTGACATACAAGAAGATCGGAATCAGGTAAGTCTTAATCAGATCAACCCTTTCCCTCATAGATAACTTCCATCTCTTCCAGCTGACCACCTTAGTATTGGCAATTTCCAGTCTGCCTTCCCAGTTTTTGAGGCCATAATCGCCGGGTCCAAATTCAATGCCTAGTATCTTAATTCTTTCCTGGGGCACTGGAAAGGTGTCCGGGAGATCAAAACCCTCACCATCCTTTCCCATCCAGAAAACTTCAGTCTTTTCCTGATTGATCTTGGAGCCTGATGCTTCAGAATACCGTGATGTCAGAGAGACCACCTCCTCCGCTTCATCTGTCCCAGTGACAATCACCGACACATCATCCGCATAGGCAACAACCCTCAATGGCGGCTCACCCGGGAGCCCCACTGGTACCCCACACAACATGCCGCTCTCTAGCCTCCTGATGAAGGGGTCGATTGCAAACACATAGAGCAGGGGACTCAGGGGACAACCCTGGCGCACCCCGGAGCCAACCCCAAAGGACTGTCCAACCCAACCATTAACAAGAGGGAAGCTTTCTGCCCCCTTATACAAGACTTTCAGCCAATCGACAAAACCACCCGGCAGACCGTACTTACTAAGGAGCAACCACAGGTACTCATGGTTAACACGATCAAAAGCCTTTGCCTGATCCAATGTCAGCAAATACTTTCCCCAGCCTGCAGCCCTGCACCGCTCCAAGGCCTCCCGGACAGCTAAAAACCGCTGTGAAGGTGCTCCTACCCTGGACCGAACAGTGCTGATGGCGAGAAAGCAAAGACTCTGCCACTGACGATAGGCGCCAGAAAAATATCTTTGCCAGTATCTTTCTATCGACATTAAGAAGGCTGATGGGGCGCCAATTCTCAATCATCGAAGGATCTTTACCCTTTGAAAGAAGAATCACAGCCGAGTGCCTCATGGAAGGGGAAAGCACCCCCTCAGCAAGGCAACTGTTAAAAACCTCTACCAAATGCGGGGCCAGAATAGACTTAAAGGCTTTGTAAAACTCAGCCGTCAAGCCATCCGGTCCAGGCGACTTTTTGATGGCGAGCTGTTCAATTGCTCTCATCACCTCTTCGACTGTGATCTCCTCTGTCAAATTCATCAATGGAACATCTCCACCATTTAGACCTGGAGTAGAGTCCAAAAAGCTTTCCATCTTGTCACGGTCAAGCTCTTTCCTCCTAAGAAGGTCGGCATAAAAGGACCTCACGACCTCCAGAATCCCTGACCTGGACTTTGTCAAGGAACCTGTACTGTCCTTAAGGCCAACGACCGTTTTAACAGCTACACCTTGTTTGCAGTTCTGGTAAGGGTCAGGCGAGTGGTACTTCCCATAGTCCCTCTCCAGAACCAAAGAGGCATGCCGGTCATATTGACACTTCCTGAGAAGGAGTTTCACTTCGGAGATTGCCCCAGGATCTCCTCCTCTCGAGACAAGAATATCCAGCTTCCTCCGTAAACGTTGGTAGGTCATGTATTTATTAAACTGATTTCTATTGGCTAGGCCCCTGAAGAATCCAGCGATCCTCTTTTTGGTCAGCTCCCACCACTCAGCCTTGCTGCTACAAAAGTCCAGGATGGTCACCTGTGCCTGAAAGAATTCCTCAAAGGATTGTCTAACATGTTCTTCCTTGAGTAGTGTCGAATTTAATCTCCAGATGCCCTTGCCCCTCTGAGGGGCGTCTGAAGCATTCAGTACCACAGATAGCATACAGTGATCAGAGAACTCTACTGCCTGCACCACTGGGGGCGAGAAAGCAGAGGCCTCCTTCAAAAAAAACCTATCTATCCTACTCTGACTATTACCACGATGAAAAGTGAACCCGGTGTCATCCGGGAGGTGCTTAATGTGCACATCCACAAGACCAGCATCCCTAACCATACTATTTAAAAAAACGCTATCATATCCCAGCCTGTCCTTGAAGTCCTTCCTGTCCTTGGGCCTAGTTATTGTATTAAAGTCACCTCCAAAGACCACTTGCCGGGATGTAAAAAGAAATGGCTTGATCCTTGTAAAAAGGCATTTCCTGTCCCACTTTGTGTGCGGCCCATAAACATTGATTAGGCGCAGGTCCTGCCCTCCCACAAGGACGTCTAAGACCATACATCTCCCAATCTCCACCTCAATAACCCGCCGGACAGTTACCATGCCGGTTTTAAACAACACCGCCACACCGCCGTAAGGCTCGGCCGCAAGAGACCAGTAAGATGGACCATACCTCCACTCTCTCTTGGCCATATGAATATCTGCCAAGGAGGTGAGCCTAGTCTCTTGCAAAAATAACATTTCAGCATCTAATTGGCTGAACAAAAAGAAGGCCATAGAACGAGCTCTTACTGACTTAATGCTGGCGACATTAATTGTCACCACTTTTAACGGAGGGGGAACCGCCATTTGGGTTATTGGGTGGATTGCTTCTTAGCTCCCCTCTGCTGCTCATCACCAGAAGCCTCTCTCTTTCTAGAGGCCGCCTCAAAGTCCATTTCGGAATCGGAACTTCTCTCAGAAGAAGCTCCGGATGAAGAAATATCCCACTTGGAGGACCTATGACGGCTGGAGACAGGAACCGGAGCTTCCCGTCCCCGTTCCGTCCTCACCGCCTGCCTCTTCCGCCTCCCAACCTTCCTTCTCTCTTCCAGGTACTGCAGGTCAGCCTCAGAGATGCCCTCATCTCTTACTTTTTTCTTTAAAGTCTTTCTAGAAGACTTCTTTACAGAGGAAGAAGCAACCTTTTTAGTACACGCTGGTGGGGGGGGTGATCCCTTTAAGTCAGACTCAGGAGGGGTAGACTCCTGGGGGGTAACTGACTCGGGGGGCACAGACTTGGAAGGTTCTGACACAAGAGGAGAGGGTACAGTAGGCTGTGGGGACACAGAGACAGAAACAGAAGGAGTACTTACAGACACAGGAGGGGTGGCCACAGGAACTGGAGAGGGATCCTGAGCAGGACCGGGGGAGGGGGTCACCGCAGAGGAGGATGGTACACCAGGGGTCTCACCCTCCATCCTGTCCAGCCTTGACATGTCATCTACTACCTCCTTCTCCATATTGTGCCAGGCTTCAGGACACCTGCTGTAGGGGTGGCCAAGGCGCAGGCACAGGTTGCACCTGATCTTCCTGGTACAGTCCTTAGCCATATGACCCTGCCCCCGACACACTGAACACATCAAGGCTGAACAGGAGGAGCTCAAGTGCCCCTTTTCTCCACAGCGGTGACACAGCTTCGGCTGACCAGGGTAGAAAACAGTCATCCTATCCCTCCCTATGAAAGCTGAGGAGGGCAGGTGACGGACAACATTCCCATCCCTGGCCAACCTGACTGTTACCGACCATCACCCAGTCCAGATGTTACGCTCATCATGGATTTTATTAGGTTTGGTCAAAACCTCCCCATAGTTCCTTAACCAGACCTCTAGATCCCGAGCAGGAACACTCTCATTGGTCAGGATAATGGTAATTTTTTTTACTGTTGACCTCTGAGAAACCGCAACTGGGACCAGACCTTCCCATTCAGGTCTTGACCTGCACCGAGCCTCATATCGCTCCCAGAACAGGTCAAGACCCTCTGGCCTGGTGAAACTAACCGTATAGTCCCTTGTCCCAGCTACATGTATAAAGGCATACAGGTCATTTGCACCAAAACCCATCTCCAATATCATATCTACCACTGCACGCCGTGCTGGAGGGATGGCACCACCTTCCCATTTCAGAATAACTACATTCCGTCTGGGACCCCCAGCAGAAGCCAGAGACCCAAGACCAGATCCTGGGGCGCTCAAAGTGGCAGCTTGTAGGGGAAAACCCCGCTTGGGAGCGGGACTACCAGGAGCAGAGTGTGCCACCTCTGCAAATGTAGGTTTCTCAGGGCCAGGGGCCCACACTGAAGTCACATTAGTCTGCACATTATCTGCATGAACAGAGTTGGTAGGATTGTCCATCACACTTGTACTGGGACCATTGTTCATCACACGTGTACTGGGACCATTGTTCATCACACCTGAACTGGGAGGATTTTTTTCAGCCACACACACATTCCCATCAGCAATAGTCACAGTTGCTGCAATACCAGTTGTCTCCTGATGCTGCACTGTAGAGCCCTCAGCAGCAGTGGGGCAAACAGCTTTGGACTCAGCCAAAGAAGGGTTAATGGGCTCTTCTGACACTTGCAGTTCATTTGCAGAAATGACATTTTTTAAATGCAAACCTTGCTGCATTGCAGCCTCAGCAGGCACAACATTGTCATTAGGCACATTATCAGTCATGGTGCTAGATGGTACAAAAACAGTCTTATCCACAACATGGGACTTAGCAGGCTTTACTTTATCAGGTACATCATCAGTAATGTCTTCCTCATTAAATATCATCTGATTCCCCCGCATAGGAGACTCCATTACCTGGATGGCCCTTAGCATGTCTCCTGAGTCCTGGGAAGGCCTGGGGCTTCTTACCTCTCCCTGGGGGGGCAGGGGGTCAGAACTGGGGGTCTCCTCCTCCTCCACCTCCATCTTTGTCACCCTTCCAAACCTCTTGTCGTTGCAAAACTTCTCTTTAAAGGGCCCATCTCTGCCTTCCATCATGGCCACGATGGTCTCCTGATGATCCACACGGACCTTGGCCAGCTGGATTTCCGGATCCATGGATCCCCGTTTCTGGCTGTGTAAGCGCTCACGTTGCCTTCGCAGGCGCTTCAACTCCGCTCTCAGCTTGTAGAGCTTGTCCCTCTCCCTGTTCAGGACCTTAATCCCGGCCACCACTCGCTCCCGAATGGCCTCCGAGCCTTCATCCTCACCAGGGGTAGAGAGATCAGCTTGTGCAGAGGAAGGCAGTTCACCTGATGGCCCAGGAGATGGCTGGGAGCCTCCAGCAGGAGAAGCCCCGCTGCCCTCCATGGCCTCCCCAGAAAGGGGGCCAGGGAGCTGGGATAGATTTCACCACCACTCCCTTCTCACAGAGCAGCTTCAGAGGCACCTTCCTCCTGACACACCTGTGCTCCAATGATGGGCGGGGCACTATTCCTCCCACTGACACCAACGATCAGGCACTATTCCACCCACTGATACCAATGATGGTGCACTATTCTTCCTACTGACACCAATGATGGGACACTATTCCTTCCACTGATACCAATGATGGGGCACTATTCCTCTTACTGACACTAACTCCTTAGTCTGCATGTAAAGTGCTGCATCCACTACCCTGTATAAAACCTGCTGCAGCAAAACTGACATTTATATAAAAAAAGAAAATGCCATTTAAATTGCTGGCAATACAATAACATTGGCAGCAATACAAAAATGTAAAAAAAAAAACGGCCTGGGGGTCCCCCCCAATCCATACCAGGCCATTTGGTCTGCCCCAATTTACCCCCCCCCCCCATGTTGAGGGCATGTGGCCTGGGATGATTCAGGAGGAGGAGGGGGAGCGCTCGCTTGTCCCCCTCTTTCCTGACCTGCTAGGCTGCATGCTCGGATAAGGGACTGGTATGGATTTTGGGGGAGACCCCAAACCGTTTTTTTATTTTATTATTATTCTGGTGTGGGATTCCTCTTAAAATTCATACCAAACCCCGAAGGACCTAATGTGGATTGGACTTTTTTCTATTGCCGGAAATGTTTTTCTTTTTCCATTCAGCGGTGAAGCCCGTTGACTGCTGATAACTCATCCGTTTTTAAGGACGCAGCGACCGGCTTCCCGTCCCGCTCCATAACAACCAGCTATGCACTATGCAGTGCATTGTGGGGCGCTTGACAGGGTGTTTGGCCGCCGAGCGCCCCACAATGCAAAAAAAAAACGGTTTGTGGTCCCCCGCAATCCACATTAGGTCCTTCGAGTCGGGTTTTTTAAGGGGAACCCCATGCCAGAATTGAAGAAAAAAAAAACGGCTTGGGGTCTCCCTCAAAATCCATTCCAGATCCTTATCCGAGCATGCAGCCTAGCAAATTCGGGTGTTTGCCAAATGGGCGAACAAGTGATGTTCGGGCAGAACTTTTGCTTGGCTCAAACTGTTCGCCCAACTCTATTCACCATTCCTGTCCCTCACCAGTTCCGCTTCCAAGAGCTACTACCGGTCAATATACTGCTGCAGTAGCCCCACAGTGATGTAGTCACATCAGCCTCTGGAATTTCCAACGGTCCCTGCCTCTTGACAGCCTATAGGAAGTTCTTACAGGCTAAACTCCAGGCTAAAATTTTCTTGGAAAGTATTCAGCTGCAATACTCATCCCCTATCCGGTGCTGCCCCCTGAAGTACCTCTTCTCCTCCACAAGATGTCCCCTGAGTCATTCAATCTGGAAGACTGGAGATACTCACCAGGAACCTACCTGCTGAGGGAACATCGCCAATGTAATGATGCAGGGAGCGGCGCTGACATCATCACATCAATGCTGCTCTCTGCATCACTGAAGACCGCCTACCCCCAAGAAATGATCTAAATAGCATGAGGACCCTGCTTGTCAAATGACACGCCTGAAGACTTAAAAAAAAAAAAGAAATACAGGCCCCTCCCTCCCCAGCCTTGTGATAAAAGACCCACCCCTTTCATTCTTTTAATTTCAGTTATTTCAATCATGGAGGCTCAGCATTACATGTGGATGTTACCTAGCTTGGTTGGTATACAAATACAGCCTGCGTAGGAACACCCACCCACCTATCCAGACATCCACCTATGAAGGCCTTTTGATATTTGCATAACTCCTCCCAAAAGTCAGCCCACGGCTTGCATCAGGACTGGAAGTAAACTCTGATGGGTTTTACTTCCTGTTACTTCCTGTTTGTGTCCCTGCAAAGGCAAAGAATAATGGGCTACTATGCATTGCATAGTAGCCCTTTATGTGACACTTACCTGCAGGAGAAGCCCATACCTCCCAACTTTTCAAATGTCCCCGTCCCCTGCGGGACATTCATTCTGAATGACACTGTCATTAAAAGTTGTTGAGCGGGGGGGGGACGTTTTTTTTTTTTTACTACAGTGCTCGGAGTTGTTGAGGGGGGGGGGGCCGCGACAGTCACTTGTGATTAAATTGCACAGTCAATTGTGATTGAGCGGGGGGGGGAGCGGCGCGACAAGGGGGGGCCGGACTTTACTACACAGGGACGTCTTACCTCCTCCTCCCTCTGTCTCCTGCTGCGGCTGTGCGGGAATACACATCCTATCGCGGGACCACGGGAAAGTAGTGTCATTGCGGGAAAAACCCGCAGAATCCGTGCGGGTTGGGAGGTATGGAAGCCCGCGATGTCCCTGTCTTCCTCGCTGGCAGCGAGCGTCCATTCTTCACCCCTCTTCCTTCCGGGGCCGCGAACTCCGGCTCTGTAACTGCTCTGCGTGGATGCCGCCTGTCAGGGCATGACCCCAGCTTGAATTGGCACAGCGTGCCCTTTCAAGTCGGTGCATGCGCAGAAGAGGCATTCGTTCGAGGGCATTGCAAATATCTCCTAAACCGTGGAGGTTTAGGAAATATTTCAAGCACCTTCAGGTAAGCCTTAATCTAGGCTTACATGTAGGTGAAAGTTGTCCCTGAGGGTTTACAACCACTTTAAGAGGAGTACTGTTATGTTTTCAGGAAGCTATGTACAGCACCCTGCTGGCCCCTTCCCACCAGCCTGATCTGCCTGCATTGCAGAGAAGCACAGAAACCCAATGATGATAGCACTGGGTCTAAAAGAAGGAATTTAAAGCAGAGTTCCAGCCATATTAAAAAAAAAAAAAAATCTGATTTAATTAACTAAATCAATTAAAAAACGTTATTAAATGCAATGTCGTTTGTATAATTACCTGTATTTCCTCATAGTAACCTTTCTGTTCCCTGCCGAGCACGCTCCCATCTTTCTTGTGGGCATGTGAAGCCCACTAGTAGCTTCTGCCTGGATAAGGTGCTGTTGGCTACCCAGCGTGCACCTATCGATCTTGCGCATAAAGCACAAAGTGCGGCACACGTATTGCCACTCAACACTAAAACCCGGATGCTGTCCTCGTGGCTTTTAAAATGTAGCAATGCATAATCCTCGTGTAGTTTATTTAAAAAAATTGCCTCTCTAGCCGCCTCTTCCACCGCTAATCACTACTGCACAGACGCTAGGGTACCCAATGGCAACAACAGCCTGGTTACCCTTTTTAAAGATGGCGCATGCATCGCGTCCTTTCCTGTTAGAAAATAACGTGATGCTTCCAGCCGGCGATGCCCCTAGACTCCTGGGATTGATGACAAGCATCTCCCAAGAGCCATTAGTTGGCCGGAAATGACATACCTCGCCGCGGCGGGGTACGTCAAAAGGGAACAATTATGCCATAAAAAAAAACAAGGTAAATAAAATAAAAAACAAGGTAAATAAAATAAAAAATGTACCCAATACATTTGCATGCAATCATTGACTAGATGGCGCAAAGTCTTTAAAGTGAAGGTCCGCCCACCGCTGCAAAAATTAAAAGCCAGCAGCTACACATACTGTAGCTGTTGGCATTTAATAATAGGACACTACCTGTCCTGGAGTCCAGCGATGTCGGCACCGCAGCTGATGTTTCCATCAGCTGTCAGGTGCTGCCGCCACCATTGCGGGTAAGGGAACCCCCGCAGAGTAGCCTTACAGCTTCACGCCAGGAACCCTACTGCACATGTGCGAGCCTCCGCTCCTCTCTCCTACTGGCCCAGCGACAGTGGGAGGAGGAGGGAGCCGAGCGCTGACGTCATTGGCCGTGGCCCGGACTCCCGGAAGTGGGAGCGGGATACCTGTCAAAGACAGGTACCCGCTCCCCCCTTCCCCCCAAAAGGTGCCAAATGTGGCACCTGAGGAGGGAGGAGACGAATCAGCGGAAGTTCCACTTTTGGGTGGAACTCTGCTTTAATGTGGGTGGAACTTCACTTTAATGAAAAGGAAAGGTTTGATTTCAAAGATGTCATTAGTATGTTGATGAGGGGGAAAAGGAGGAACCAGAGAAAACAAAATATAAGCGGGGGGTAATCTGAAGATGGGCTGCATTAGATTTATTTTTAAACTTGCATATAGGTAAATGGAGTGACTTTAGCACAGCTGCAGTATGTCTGGATAGCAATCATTGTATTTGTTGGATGGACTGTGGGCACTCTCTGTATCTCCAGGCAGGGACACAAGTGGTACAATCTCCGCATCGTGCTCAACAAGAAAATGCTGAAGCCAACAGAAGCCAGAGCTTACACCGGGAGCATCAATGAGGTGGTGACGGATCTGATGAAGAGAATTCAGGAAATTCGCAGTGAGAGCTCCTCTGGAAATACAGTCCCTGACATCGGCAATCTCTTCTACAATTTCACATTTGAAGGTATGTCATACAACAGAGAGCTTCCCTGATTTTATAGCCTGTATGCCAAGTGATAGTAGACCAAGCATCAGATATTAGATTTTTAGGTTAAAGTGTTACTAAACCCAGAGTCTGCATTTGCTATATCTGGTCTCCCACAGTACAGAGGACGTGGAAATGCAGTTATTTTTTGTAAATATAAACTGCTAAATACTTTTTCTCATCAGCAGTATATAGCAGTCTTGTGACTTCTATTAGTGTCTAGTTAGAGCTTGTAGGAGGAGTTTTCATTCTCCTCTGACTGTCCTATGAGGCTGCATGACCCCTGACCCTCTGTCTGGACAGTGCTGATTGGCCCTGTGATGATCACATGCACCCTCCTAGAAAAGAAAACCAAACTGAGCATGTGCAGAGTGCCCCCAATGATCTGTACTATCAGCAGATGGATTGGGGGCAGTAAAAGAAGGGAAGGATCAGAGAAAACAGGATCAAGCAGCCTTTTTACACAATGCAGAAGATTAAATTGATTGTAAGGTTTTTTTTTCTTCAAATAATGTTGGCCTCATTTACTAAGCTCTGGAGAAACTGCACTTGCACAGTGCACAGTCTATTTGCCTTTAGTAAATCAACCCCTCGGTCTCTTTCTTTCATTCCCTAATGCTAGTGGATAAATAACAGAATCCTTGGCTATGGATGATACAGTTGCATGTCTCAGCTGTTAATTTTTTTTTCTTTTTCATTTAGGACTCTCTTACATCTTATTTGAGGCCAGATCTGGTTGCCTTAATAAATACATCCCTCTGGAGACCCAGAAATTTGTCAATTCGATCGCATTCATGCTCAGAAACTCAGTGTATGTCACTTTCATGCCACTATGGACCAGACGGGTCTTCCCCTATTGGGAGCGATATCTCTCCGGCTGGGATACCATCTTTGATTTCAGTAGGTGGATAAAACTTCTAAAATGGTCTAATCCAGGGGTGCCCAACCAGTGGCCCGGGGGCCACATGTGGCCCACGGAGCCCTCTGATGTGGCCCGCGACCTCCTGCTCTGGGATAGCAGGTTGGCAAGCCCAGATTGCAGGTTGCCCACCCGCCATGCCAGAGCATCAGTGTTGTGAATGAAGCCAGCGGTAGAGAAAGCAAGCAGCTCCGGAACAGAGCCGCATAAGCCAATGCTTCCTGTATAGCACCGGCTCCTGTCATAGGTGGAGTGATACCAAATGCACTCTGCCTGGGACAGCAAGTTTATTACTAAAATCACAGTGTATATATGGACATATCTGTTCTGCAGTGGTTATTGGGCTGCTTTCAAACTGATCCGCAGGTGTAGTGCAGTGCATCTGTGGCTTACCTGCACTGAGCCACAGACTTCTGGTTTTACCTGTGGGTTTGGTGCACTTTTAGAAAGTGCACCACACCTGCAGGATATAATAGAATTATATGGCAAAGTACAGCTAACCTGCAGGAAAGACACAGGTGCACTGCGCTGCATCCACGGTGTGGGTAGACCGCAGACCATCAGTGTAAAAGTAGCCTTAGGCCCCTTTAACATGATCTGTCTGACCCAATCGGACCCTCCATTCACCTCTATGGAGCGGCAGATGTAAACAGACTTGTGTCCATTTACACCTGCCTATTTCCAATCCGATCTGCTAAAAAAACAGAAAGGGATCCGTCCCCTTCCATTTGATCAGAGTAGAGTGGGCTGTGTCTGTGTCCGCTTTGCATACGCAGAGTGGACGCGGACCTGTCATCTGCTCATTGTGGCCCGCAACTGGTTACTAAGTCGCTTAAATGGCCCTCGCTCTTCAAAAGGTTGGGCACCTCTGGTCTAATCTCTATAAAAATGGTGTTTATTATATAGGGAAAAAAAGAGCATTCTGCTGGCCAAAGCAACTAGGCAAATGCTGATTCCAAAACCATTTATTTTTTAAGTTTGGGTAGAAGTGGACTTTGTGTCCTCTTGGGGAGATTTACCTTCAGTTCCTGTCCCAGAGATGCGACAGGAAGTGAGTGAAAATATCTACAGACTATAAAAAAAAAAAACATATTGGGTTTTTGACTCCTACAGCCTGTCCATTTTCATCCGATCCGATCCTCTGGATGGATGGCGAACGTATCACCATCCATCTGTTTTCAGCGGATTTTGGCGGATCTACCTCCCCATAGAGGACAATGGGTGGCCCGATCGGGGGCCGCCTGAAACTAGGACAGGCGGACCGGAACATTCCGATTGTGTAAAGGGGTCTTCTATTACACATTGTATCTTTTCCTCCTTGTTAGGGGATAAAATTGTAAACAAAGAAAAGCGTGTGTAAAAAATAAAAAAATAAAAAAAAATAGCTAGATCAGGGTTTGCTCTAGGTCAGGGTTCGGATCAAAGGTCAAAGTCAGAGTAAAAGCCAGAGGTCAAAGGTCAGTGCATTTTCTGTAGAATTAAAAACAACACATTTTTAAATGTAGTGTCATTGTCAGTTAGGCCCCTTTCACACTGGGGCAGGAGGTGCAGTGGCGGTATAGTGCCGCTATTTTTAGCGGCGCTATACCGTCGGAAATTGTGGCAGTATTCGGCCGCTAGCGGTGCGGTTTTAACCCCCGCTAACGGGCAAAAAAGGGTTAATACCGCCGGCAATGCGCCTCAGCAGTGCTTTCAATGGGAAGGAGCGGTGTAGGAGCGTTAAACTCACCGCTCCTCTCACCGCTGCAAAGATGCTGCTAGCAGGACTTTTGGAGCAGTCCCGCCAGCGCATCGCCTCAGTGTGAAAGCCCTCAGGCTTTCACATTGAGACTGCAGGGCAGGAGTTTTTCAGGCGGTATTTAGGCGCTATAAAAGGCCTGAAAAACTCCTCAGTGTGAAAGGGGTCTTAGTGTCAGTGTGTATTAGAAAAGCAAAATGCGCACTATTTTTTCTGGGACCTAGTACGGGAACAAACATCAAATAAAATACACATATGTAGTATTGCTGCGCGCACAATCGTCAGGAGCATTAATATTGCAAGAAATATGCAGTTACATTTTAAAAAATGATATTTTGTATTATTTTCTCAGAGTTTTCCTTTGATAATAAAAAAAGTCAGAAGATATCAATTACTACCAAATAAAAATTCAATTTGTCCTTGAAAAACACATTGGGGGTTATTTACTAAAGGCAAATCCACTTTGCACTACAAGTGCAAACTACAAGTACAAAGTGCACTTGAAATTGCACTGAAAGCGCACTTGGAAGTGCAGTCGCTGTAGATCTGAGGGGGACATGCAAGGAAAATAAAAAACAGCATTTTAGCTTGCACATGATTGGATAATAAAATCAGCAGAGCTTCCCCTCATTTCAGATCTACCCCTCAGATTTACAGCGACTGCACTTCCAAGTGCACTTTTAAGTGCAATTTTCACTTGTAGTTTGTACTTGTAGTGCAAAGTGGATTTGCCTTTCGTAAATAACTTCCATTGTATCATTCATCTGAATACACTCAGTAGTTGCAATGATATGTCCAGTTTTACTAACACATGTCAAAGTTGTAAAACTGTGTTCAGGCATTAGGATTTATTTTCCCTTCATCATGAAGGTGTTAATGATTGGTGATATGATCACAAAAAAATAGCCAACACTTTTTGGGGCCCAACTACTGCTATTTCTACATTGAGACACTTGTTTTACTAGGATTCCAAGCTCTATCTAATACACATTTGTCTGGTAACTGGTCCCACTGAGTCCACTTAAGTGCTAGTGATTCCAATCCCAGATGATGGGGGGAAGTGTTGGTGCCGAAATGCATTGGCTGTCATTACAATAGTGGTGACCATAGGTGTGCGCAGCCTAATGCATTAAGGTGTGCACCGTTAAGCTCAAACACACATGCATATGTATGTATCTACATATATATGACCCCGGCACATTGATCTCCCTGCTGGCACAGTGAAAGAGAAGAGCATAAACACTTCTCTTATGGCAGAACCGGTAAGAGGGAGATCTTTCCCATGTTCCTGTTGCTACACGGAGCGATAACACTAATGTGCATGGGGTGATTAGGGTGTGCCTGGGCACAACTGGCACACCCTGTGCGCACGCCTATGGTGGTGACCCTACCCACGTGAAATGCTATGCTGAAGTTATAGATGTAGGAGGAATTGCACAATTTAACCTGAAGCTTCTATCTGATTCTCCTGCAGCAAAAAAGCTAATTGATAAGAAGATGAATGAGATTGAGGAAAGGCTGGAGAGGGGAGAGGAGGTGCAGGGGGAGTATCTGACCTACCTGCTGTCCAGCGGAAAACTGACAATGTCCGAGATATGCGGCAGTGTGGCCGAGCTGCTTATGGCCGGTGTAGACACTGTAGGTAACAAATATATTTATCTAAAGCTGAACTCCTGGCATGGTCTTTATTGCATACTTACATTGGCCCAGTTTGAACCAATTTACACTATATTGTCAAAAGTATTGGGACTGCCTTTACACACACAAGAATTTTATTGGTATCCCAGTCTTAGTCCGTAGGGTTTAATATTGAGCTGGCCCACCCTTTGCAGCTATAACAGCTTCAACTCTTCTGGGAAGGCCGTCCACAAGGTTTAGGAGTGTGTCTATGGGAATGTTTTGACCATTCTTCCAGAAGCGCATTTGTGAGTTCAGGCACTGATATTGGACGAGAAGGCCTGGCTCACAGTCTCCACTCTAATTTATCTGAAAGATTTTCTATCGGGTTTAGGACAGGACTCTGTGCAGGCCAGTCAAGTTGCTCCACCACAAACTCGCTCATCCATGTCTTTATGGAACCTGCTTTGTGCTCTGGTCCAAATCATTTGGTGGAGGGGGGATTATGGTATGGGGTTGTTTTTCAGGGGTTTGGCTTGGCCCCTTAGTTCCAGTGAAGGGAACTCTTAAGGTGTCAGCATACCAATTTCAGGCTCCCAACTTTGTGGATGGCCCCTTCCTGTTCCAACATGACTGCGCAAAGCAAGGTCCATAAAGACATAGATGAAATGCAGACTACTATAGTAATTTACAGCATCCCTAGCGGCCCTCTGGAAATCAGATATGCATACTTACAGCCTTAATTCGAGCCAAGCTGGCCCAACTTAAACTGGTTGTAAAGGCTCTTTTTTTTTTTACCCCCATGCATTCTATGCATTAAGGAAAAAAACCTTTTGTCTGCAGCAGTTACAACAGCCCCCCCCCCCCCCACCCTCGAGCGCAGCGGCTTTCCTGGGTCTCTTCCTTCTCATTGGCTGAGACAGCAGCAAGAGCCATTGGCTCCTGCTACTGTAAATCTTAGCCAGTGAGCCAATGAGGAAAGAGTGGGAGCGGGGTTGAGCCGCGCTTCGTGTGTGAATGGGCACACAGAGCAGCGGCTCAGGAGTGAGAAAGCTGGTTGCTATAGGGGCACTCAGCAGGAGGGATGGGCCAGGAGCACCGGTGGGAGGGGGGCCCAAGAAGAGGAGGATCTGGGCTGCTTTGTGCAAAATCACTGCACAAAGCAGGTAAGTATGACCAGTTTTTTTTTTTTTTTAATCTTCCTTTAATATTGCTGTAAATGTGCAAAAATATACAATTCATATAAAAAATAGAAAACCTGTGCTTGAACATAATAGAAATTACAAAATAGCTGCTAACATGATTTGCCGGCTGCAAACATACACAAAATAAAAAATAGAAAGTGTAGCGCTCCTTAATAAAACATAATACAATTACACCAAAGTGAATAAAAAGTCCATCTTTTCGTTTTCATGCGACTACTTGAAAGGTGAATAAAGATATAACCCACCACCGCAGGAAGCACATACAGCCTCTTACCAGATGTAGTTGACCACCTAATTAGAAGTGGTCAAAACAATGTAATAATGCTCCAGGAATGGTTCACAGGAGACCCGATCCACCACCATGTACATTCAGCTTAGAACTTACCCACACTAAAGTGGCCAGATAGTGAGAAACAGTAAGCTCCCAAGGGTATATCTCAGGGGAAAAAACAGAACCCTCTCATGGTGCAGTATGCTCGTTGCCTCAATTTTATTAGATGCAAAGAAATAAACTCACACGAATGCAGATAAAAACCACACAATGTTACTATTCCAAAATGGCCACGCTCTGTTCCGGTACGTGGTGACATCACTCGCCTAGCTCCACCCTATGCGTTTTGTCATTTTAAGATGTCGTCACGCCCCTGACCCCCTCATGTAATTTGTTTCTTTATAACTTGACCATAAAATTCATTTTAAAGTGGTTCTAAAGGCAGAAGGTTTTTTATCTTAATGCATTCTATGCATTAAGATAAATAAACCTTCTGTATGCAGCAGACCCCCTAATACTTACCTGAGCCCCATCACGATCCAGCAATGTTGCACAAGAGCCTCGGCTGTCCGGGACTCTCCCTCCTGATTGGCTGAGACACAGCCATTGGCTCCCGCTGCTGTCAATCCAAGTCAGTGAGCCTCCCCGCAGTGCTAAAACCCCTAAAAACGCTAAAACCCCTTAGTGCTGCCATGTTCCCCCTTCCCCTGTCCTGCCGGCTGTTGCAAAGGGTGCTTTCAGGATGGAGAGTGGGGAAGGGGCTGGCAAATGTGTCATCTACAGGCCCCTTTCTTGTTTTATTGAATAGTGTCAGTGATCTGTACCGATCACTGATTCTGTCCATTCATAACTCATGCATAGTAAACTGTGTTTAATATGCTTCTGTTTGGAATGAACTGGAAGTCTCTGTACAGAGCTATTTCTGTCCTTTAATTCTGTGCTGCTGAGCTGGAGATTGAGGGATGTGTCCTCAATCTCCTTTCTCTGTCTCAAAGATGAAACAACAAAGGTCTGTTTAGACCCCTGATATTTCAACAAAGCTCCCAGTGGGGCTCCTAAAAAAAATGTGAAAAAAAATAATAAAAAATAAAATTGTAAAAAATAAAATAAAAAAAAATGGAAAAGAATAATAAAAAAATAAAATAAAAAAAATACAACACTGACACCAGTGGTGGAACTACCAGGGTCGCAAAGGTCACACTTGCGACTGGGCTCTCGTTTTTTGCCACAATGGGAGGGAGGCTTTGCCGGTGGTTAGGGGGGCCCTTTATGTTTTTTTGCACCAGGGACCTGAAGGTTCTAGGTTACGCCTTTGACCTGAACCCAATAATTTGGAGAGATGTCCACACATTTTGGCCATATAGGTAGGTATGATGGTCGAACATTTAGGCATATAGTGGTTGATTTACTAAAACTGGAGAGTGCAAAATCTGGTGCAGCTCTGCATAGAAACCAATCAGCTTGGAGGGGCATGGCCTGGCAAGGAGCGGGATAGGACGTGCTGCTGCTAAGCTCCTGCTACCCGGGCTGCAATCCGCTGCATCCAACCTACAGGAGACCCATCCTGCCTCCTATACAGCACCTGGAGCTCGCCAGGCAAAAAGCGCATTGCTTGTGCCCGAAATTGTGGTGTTTTGGGCACCTGTAATCTCCCGGGAGACGCATCGCGGTTCCGGCCTAGTCCTGGGTCCGGCGGCCATCTTTCTCCACCTGATCGAGGCACCCACATCTGCTCCTGGCCTTACAGACCTCCCTCTGCTCAGCCCTCCCTCGATACCGGCACCGGAGCCGTGCCACAGGCTAACCGCCTCCTCTGGAACCCGGTGACACTCACCCACGGAGGCCTGCAAGGGGTCTGGTGATCTCGGCCTGCTGCACGGCGGCCATCTTGCTCCACCCGACCGAGGAATCCACGTCAGTTCCTGGCCTCCCTGTGCTCAGCCCTCCCTTGACACCGACACAGGAGCTTAACCTCGGGCTAACCGCCACCTCTGGATCCCGGTGACAACCCACGGCGGCCTGCAAGAGGGCTGGTAACCTCGTCCTGCTGCACGGCGGCCATCTTGCTCCACCTAGCTGAAGCTTCACGGCCCATTTCTGCTTCTCAGGACTCACCAAGCACCTACTTCACTTAAGGTACGGCCACTGATGCATGCCTTTACGCTACCCACTGCCCACAATATTTAGCGGCACTCCCTGTTTGCCAGCTGTCTGAGAGTCAGATACAGCCCGGTGCTCGGCGGCCATCTTGCTGCACCCTAGGGCCCATCATTTGGATTCTCCTTTATCTACCAGTTGCCCCTGGAAGCCTAGGTGCTTTGGCTGGTCAGGCTATGGCCCCTGAACTAGGTAGCTGTATATGCTAGCTTCTGATATGTTCTGAACTCATAGCCCTGGGGGGCGCATACGCAGGGTCGGGGAGGATGACAGCTTAATCTCCCTGCTCTGCGCCGTCGGACCTCCCAACCTCGGCAAATAAAGGCACATCTTGCTCCCTGACGCCACCATACAAGCTCTCTGAGCAACGGACACTACCAGACACCCGGCGGGTATGTACAATACACCCCGGAACCGGCAGCGCTACCGCTCCCAGAATAAAACCTCTCCGGCCGTGGGGAAGGGGAAAGGGAAGGGCAAAATGGCACCCGAGCCTCCGGAGCCGGATGACACCACTCAGCATTCCAAGGACAGCTTACTTCAATTCCCCTCCAACTTGGTAAGCCCCACTGACGCTGGATCTGATGCCCTGCTCCAGAAGTTCCGCGGTATAGTTCGGGATGAAATAAATGCTGCCTCCCGTAAGCTCTCAGCAGAACTGGTGAGGGGTCTCAAAGAGATAGGCCACTGCACCAACCAACTGGAGCAGCGGATGGACTTGACCACAACAGTGCTGGAGGGTCATGAGGAGGAGGTCGAGAGGCTGAATGCTGAACTTTTGAACCTACAGGATAAATTAGAGGACTCTGAGAACATAACCTCCGCATCCGCGGGCTCCCTGAAACCGTCACTGACTTGCAGGGGACAGCCACGGCTTTCTTTCAGGAGCTGGCACCTGATCTCCCCCCAGAGCGCTTGGAATTTGACCGCATACACAGGTCCCTTGCTCCCAAACCCACCGAGGGTCCCCCCAGAGACGTTATCATTAAATTTCACTTTTACAGGACCAAGGAACGACTCCTGCAGGCTGCACGAGATCTCCCGAACCTAACCCATCAGGGTAACCCCCTCCAGCTATTTGCAGACCTCTCCCCGGTCACCATAGCCAAGAGGCGAAGTCTGAAGCCTTATTTACAGATCCTACAAGCTCGGGGCATACGTTACAGATGGGGGTTCCCCTTTAAGCTCTCCTTCTATCACCTTGGCCGTCACTTTCACGCCTCTTCCTTGCCTGACTTACGGCGACACTTTCAGGATCTACAGTTTGATCTCCCTCCCTCCCAACCAGAAGCTTCCTCAGCCCGACCGAAATCATCCCGGTCGCCCCACGGATCCTCGCAAATGTCTCAGCAAGGGTCCCAGGCTCTTCGTTCACTGCAAGCACAGCGATTCCAGGATGTTCCTACAGGATGACAGCATTGATCCTCATTTGATACCCAGAGAGCCCTGTGGGGCTTGCCTACCTGGATCCTGTTACTGCTAACTGGCAGCTGAACCACATCTTGGACTATGGTTATGACTCTAAATTTCACCCTTGCCTTTCTCATTATGTGGACCCAGTTGCAATACATGAGTATCTCTGCTTCTAGATCAATAAGACATCTGGACTGCCCCCCCCCTTTTTTTTTTTTCCCTCTTTTTTTCTGGGCTCAGTAGCCCCCCCTGTCCCCCCCTTGTTCCTGGAGGCCTTACCATATGGTTGACCCCTTGCCCGGTGTTGCCCCAATTGCGGGATGGCAACATTGGGCCTCTGTGATGCGGTTACGTTCGCATGGTCATTTGGCCCATCTGGGTTTATATCCCTTGGCATACCCGCCCTCCCGTTTTTTTTTTTCTGGGCTCAGTAGCCCCCCCTGTCCCCCCCTTGTTCCTGGAGGCCTTACCATGCGGTTGACCCCTTGCCTGGTGTTGCCCCAATTGCGGGATGGCAACATTGGGCCTCTGTGATGCGGTTACGTTCGCATGGTCATTTGGCCCATCTGGGTTTATATCCCTTGGCATCCCCCCCCCCCCCCCTCTCCCGTTTTTTTTTTTTTTTTGGGGGGTGCAGACTTTTTGACATGCAGCTCAAGAGGACTATCTCTGTGCCGCGCTGCACGTATTCACCAGAGTCATGGGTGTGCGCTGCCTATCATGGACCGCGGTTTGTGCCCTTTACGGTTTCGGCCGTGGTCCGTGTGTGTTGTTGTCATTGTATTTGCTGCGGGTCGGCTTCGTGCTTCGGACTCCCCGGACTTTGTCTGGGGGCTCCGGGACACGGGGTCGGCCTCGGCTTACAGTCCACCGTTTACAGTTTAAAATGTTATGTTACATAATTTCGATTAAGACTGCTTTAATCTTTATCTAGGTGGTGTCTACCAAGCATGTTTGTTTTTGTTGTTTTTTTTTTTGCTTACTTTGTGCCGTTGTTGTTTTGAACTCATTACTCAGTCTACTTTAACACCATGCCGAGTGGTTTCTGACGGACCACTGCTCCCCCTAGGCCCGGAACTTGGTCCGAACTAAAGTTTTGGCCAACTTCCGACCTTCCAGTGGGCTTTCAGTCCCACTACTAATCACAACCTTGATGTCTGGAATGTTTTTATTTCGAGTTTTGCTCTTTTTTTGTCTTTCTTGATCTGATTCCTTTGACTTTCCTCCTACTTGACACTCTGGTCTTTTATCCTCTCTTTTCCTCCACTAGGTCCACGGGGTGTGTGCTTTGGGGAATGATCTTTTGCCTATTGTTAGATCTACTATGACGCTTAATTGGCTGTCCCTGAATGTTCAGGGTATGAACTCTCCTCAGAAAAGGGTGAAGGTCTTCAAGTATCTTGGGAGGCAGCGGATTGACATCGCCTGCTTACAGGAAACCCATTTTTCGGCGACTTCCTGCCCTAGATACTTTGATGCTAAATTTCCTCAGGTGTTTTTGGCAACTGCTCCAACCAAACAAAAAGGGGTGCTCATAGCTTTCCGCAAGTCGGTCTCATTTAGTTGCACTAGACAGATTGCAGATCCTGATGGTAGATATTTATTGCTACAAGGCACTATCCAAGGTAAAGAGGTCACCATTATGACTTATTATGCACCAAATTCTAACCCAGGACCCTTCTTGACTCACGTATGCGCCCTGTTAATATCCCACCATAAGGGTACTCTTTTCCTTGCAGGAGATTCGAATTTAGTTTTGAATCCTGCGCTGGATAAATACCCCTCGGAGCGAATTGCTCCCTCGTCCGGGGCTAAAAAATTTGCTCGCTCTTTACAATCACATGATCTGGTCGATCTTTGGAGGGAATGCCATCCTCAGGGTAAGGACTATACACATTACTCCCACCCTCACCACTCTCACTCCAGAATCGATCATATGTTTATGCTGACACGCCACCTTCCTATGGTGGTCAGGGCCTCTATCCTGGCAGCTCCATGGTCCGATCACGACCCTGTGCTGGTGGTCTGCCACTCTGTCTTGGACAGGCCCCAACTCTCGCCCTGGGTGATGAACGATTCGCTCCTATCACTTAAAGAGGTCCAGGAAGATATTTTCAAGGCCTCAGAGGAATATTTCAGCGATAACCGAGGGTCGGTTGAGTCGCCTGTAACGCTTTGGGAGGCCTATAAGGCGGTACTCCGGGGCCACATTATTTGGCTGGCGTCGATCCGTAAGCGGGAACGGGGTCTGAAGCAAAGGGCCCTGGAGACCCGTCTGGAGGCGTTATCGGAAGTTTTTAAACAATCCCCCACCTCTAGCAACCGTAAACTCTTGGAGCAGGCCCGTTCGGAGTTAGATCTTTGTCTCACCGAGGGGGCTGAGCGCATCTTACGTTGGTCCCGCCAGAGGTGGTATACCAGAGCGAACAAACCAAACCGAATGTTGGCTAACAGACTTCGGACTTTCGCTCCTAAATTCACTCCCATCACTTTGCGCAACCGCCACAATGTCCTTACGGGTAACCCGTTGCACATCTTAGAGGAGTTTCGATTCCGTCTTACCAAACTTTACTCGGACCCGGAGCAGTTTAACGCTCAGGACACTGCCGATTTCCTTAACTGCCTCCCACTCCCGACCCTGTCGGAGGCGCATGTCACCCTTATGGACCGGGACATACAACCTTCGGAGGTCCTCCAAGGTATAAAAGACCTTAAGGTGGGACAGCGTCCGGGACCGGATGGCTTTACGGCACTTTACTACAGGAAACTGGCCGTGGTGATAGCTCCGCATTTAACGGCCATGTATAATTCTGTTAAAAACGGTCGCTCCCTTACCCCAGACCTCTTAACAGCAAACATTGTGATGATCCCTAAACCGGATCGCGATCACTCCACCTGGGCCAACTTCAGGCCTATCTCCTTAATTAACATTGATATGAAAATTTTGACCAAAATTTTGGCTAATCGCCTAAACCCTTTTCTCCCTTGGTTGATCGGGAAGGACCAAGTTGGTTTTATACCTCGGAGACAGGCTGGTGATGCTATTCGGCGTATATTACAACTCCAACACATAGCTCATACCCGCTCGCTGGAAACCATGCTCTTGTCTCTGGACGTAAACAAGGCCTTCGACACTTTGTCGTGGCCTTATCTCATGTCTGTTCTTCGGCATTATGGCTTCGGGTCTTCATTTATGCATTGGATGTCTGTCCTATATGACTCCCCCCGGGCAAAAATTTGGTATTTTGGATTCGAGTCTCCTCTCTTTAATATTAGGAGGGGCACACGTCAGGGATGCCCCCTATCGCCTCTTCTTTTTGTATTGGCTCTGGAACCCCTGGCGGAGGCGATTCGTTCGCATCCAGACATACGAGGTATCGAAGTAGCGGGTTGTCCCCATAAAATTTCCCTATTCGCCGATGATATCCTTCTTACTCTAACCTCCCCCAGAATTTCTCTACCGAACTTACAATCCCTTTTGGATGCCTTTGCTTCCCTCTCGGGGCTCCGGGTTAATCCCTCCAAATCGAAAGCATTATCGGTTAACCTCTCCCCTGGCTTGTTGGGGGATTTACAGTCAGCGTTCTCCTTCCAATGGGTCTCCTCACTACCCTACCTGGGAATCCACCTTACCCCTACGTACTCTGGATTGTACCAGGCTAACTTTCCACCCTTGTTCAAGAGACTAACGGATATGCTGTTGTCTTGGTCTCATTTGCCTCTGTCTTGGTTCGGCAGAATAACTGCTGTTCGTATGTCCTATCTCCCGAAATTACTGTATATTTTTCGTGTCCTGCCTGTTCAGGTTCCCCCGCATATCCTCCGCATACATCAAAACAGAATTATGCAATTTATATGGGGTTCGACCCGCCCTCGAATTGGCAGACAGGTCTTGTTTGCCAGGCGAATTAATGGCGGTCTTTCGGTTCCTAACTTACGAGCCTATTATATAGCCGCCAACATAGCCCCCCTTTCGTGCCTTCATGAAACCTATCAGCTCCCACTCTGGGCTATGCTTTACCTGGTTGACACCGACCCTGTTCCTATCTCCTCATTACCCTGGCTCCCTCCTGTGCATCGTCCGACAGCTCTGGGGCCCTGTTTAGCCCACTCTTTGCGAATATGGGATTCGGTAAAGTACTCTGCAGGGTTGATCTCTCCTCATCTCCCTCTCTTACGACTCTTACACTGCCCGCTATTTCCTCCAGGCCGCGATAATCCCTCCCAATTTTCATGGTGGTCCATGAACGGGTTCACAGATGTTCACTCACTATTGAGGCCTACTAGGATTTTGGCATTTGAAGCTTTACGCTCCTCTCACAACATTCCCTTGCGAGAGCACTATCGTTATTTACAACTTCGCCACTTTGTTCAGAGTCTTATTCGGTCTCAATCTACCCCTTATACTTTGACCCCCTTCGAGGGTCTTTGTAGAGCCAGACCCCATTCAACAGGCCTAATATCACTGATTTATTCGGCTGTGATATCTACAAAGAGACCCCCATTGAGGCCTTACCACCTACAATGGGAGAGAGAGCTGGGGAAGCAGCTGGAACCTGATGACTGGTAGGCAATGACACTAACTATTTCCAAGTGTTCCCGAAATGTGTTAATTCTGGAAAATGCCTATAAAGTATTGTATAGGTGGTATTACACACCGGCGAGATTGGCTCGCTTTATACCAAATTATTCTCCACTTTGTTTTCGGGGGTGCTCCCAGGAGGGCTCCATGGCACATATCTGGTGGTCATGCCCGCGGGCGTGCAGACTGTGGATTAGGGTTTTCACTCTCCTCCGTAATCTATTTCAGATCAACATTAAAAGGGACCCTTATGTAGCTCTCCTTGGTAAGCCCATCGAGGAACTATTGCGTCCAGAAAGGCAATTGGCCCAACATCTTTTTACTGCAGCTAGGTTGACAGTTGCGAGAGCTTGGAAGACCCCCGCACTTAGCTTTGAAGCAGTCAAAAACCGCCTGAACGATGTCATGGTTAACGAGAAACTAACGGCTATTCTTTCTGATAGGCATGACAAGTTTCTTAAGGTCTGGCAACCATGGATCACATACCACCACCCTTCTAGGTTTGACGTTGCTTTACTATCACTATAGGACCCCTCTTGCGCGCACCCCGTGGACCTCCTGCTTTCCTCTTCTTTTCCTCCCTCTTCAGCTTCTACTCCCCTTCTTGTTCCGCTCCATTTTTTTTAATTTATTTATTTATTTATTTTATTTCATTTCTCTCCCTCTTTCTCCATTTCTCTTTTGCTTTTTTTTTTTCCCCTCTTTCATATAGTCACTTATTTTGCTGATAACCCTTTCTAACCTCTCTAAAGGATACTAACCTTCAGGTTTTCTTGTTGTGCATTATATGTTCACTCAACAGGTTTATAGACAGCCGGGCATGGCTCGGGTTTTGGACCATTTGGTCTTATGGTTTATTTTAAGTTCTTCCTTTATTTGTGTATAGCATAGGATCGCGGCTCATGCTTCCTTAATGTTGATAAGGGCCTCCAAGCCCGGATCTGCTTTGTATTTTGTATGCTATAACACGCTATTGTAAACCTGCTCTGTCGGTTTGTATGACAATAAACCTTTTTTGTAAAAGAAACCAATCAGCTTTCATTTTTTTATTTTTATTCAAAGCTTAATTGAACAAGCTAAAGTTAGAAGCTGATTGGCTGCCATGCACAGCTGCACCAGATTCTGTACTCTCCACTTTTAGTAAATCAACCCCCATAGTCTATAAAGCTGTCTGTATTTTTGTCTTCCTGCAGACATCAAACACGTTGACCTGGTGTTTGTATCACCTGGCACAAGACCCGGAGCTGCAGCAATCCCTACATGAAGAGGTGGTCAGAGTTGCTCCAGCAGAGTGTATACCCACAGCTGACGATATCGCTCAAATGCCGCTACTAAAAGCCACGATCAAAGAGACTCTACGGTATGCTTATTGGATTTAGGTTGCCCTTAGCCTAGGTTCACATTGGAGCGATTTGTCATGCGATTTGAGAGATCAAATCGCATGACAAGTCGCAGCCTATTGGCGGCAATGGCACGGTTCCAATCGGTGCAACACCGATTTTGCAGCGCCGCACCGATTTGCAACAGTAGTTCCTGCACCTACTTTTGCCGATTTCAGGTGCGACTTCAATAAACTTCAATAGACATCTGTGTATGAAGCCACACAGATGTTTATCAAGTAACACCTGAAATCGCGCTGACCTTGCTACTTTGAAATCGCGCTACTTCAAGTGAAGTAGCGCGATTTCAAAGTAGCATCAATGTGAGCCAGGGCTTAAGCAGACATTCACTGTTTTTCACTTCCTCTATCCTGCTGCTCCATCCCCACATCAGCAAATTGCACACAATTTTTTTCTCTTAGAGGGGGATGTCCACCTTTCTCGTCTAGGGGGAGAACGATGCTCCCACCCCCCCCCCCCCCCCGCCCACACACAGAGCCTCCTGGGGTACTCACATTGTATATCCCAGGAGGCTTCAGGCTATGTAGAACCCAATGTGCATGTGAAGTGAGACTTCTGATATCCTGATGAGATTGTTTGAGCTCAACCCCACAGGAAAGGTAAGAGGGGGGTACATAAGAAAATTATTAGGCTTTGGGCTATGTAGAACCTACTGCACATGCAAAGTGTGCTGCTAGGACCCGGAAGAGACATCCGAACTCCTGATGACCAGGGCCGGACTTACCATTGGGCTTGACTGGGCTCAAGCCCATGGGCCCCGCCCAATAGGGGGCCCCTGCCTGCAGAGGCTGCTCTCTAATCAGGCAAAGGCTGGCGGGGTGAGCCGCGAGTGGGCCGGCGTTCTGTCAGATTAGCGTGACAGAAAGAACATCACCGCCGACGCACCTTAAAAGTTCCCACCTGTTACACCCTCATCAGCGGCAGCAGCCAATAGCAGGCTCCACCGCTGTCCTAGTTGGCACCACACTGCATGATGGGAGATGTAGTTCTCTACAGCACACACTAGACTCGGCCGGGCTGTGCCTGCACGCTGCAGAGACTACACCTCCCAGAATGCACTGCAGGGCGGGCGCTCAAAGTGGACAGTCGGCTTCTCCTGAGTCCTGCTTGTAGTAGGGGACAGAAGAATCGGAAGAGTGATCAACCAGGTAAGTCAATCTAAATACCTACCTATATCACCAGCACCAGGTCAGCGACAGTGCCTCATACCTCTGTCAGTGCTGCCTATATCAGTGCAATGCATAACTTTCTATACTGCAGATCAGTGCCTCATACCTCTCTCTGTGTCATGCATAATGTTATATACTGCTCCAGGTCAGTGCCTCATACCTTTTTTTTTTTTAACAGAGAAATTTTATTAGACAAATCAGCATTGCAATACAACCAGTAAATCGCACATCCAATAGTACAGAACAAACAAACAGGATAATGCGTCACATCCGGGGGATCACACCCCCCTCATTCGTTACTTAATGCAAATAATCAACAAACAAACATTGGCCCAACCCCTATCGTGCTTAACAACGACTCTAGTTCACCCCACCCCGGCCGTACAATAACCCTAAGTAGCAGTTAAGTCCAGGAGCCAAGAGGGGCGGGGCGGGGGGGGAGGAACCGCCCCCCAACAAACAGCCCAGTCAGCCACACCCAGGGGGGGCTCCAAGTCAGAGCGAGTGGTCTGCCATGAAGACCAAACTCTGTCGAACTTTGCGGGGCACCGTCTACTCTCGTAAGTCAGTTTATAGAGAGGAAGTACTGAATCGACTGAGCGCTGCCAAGCAGCGCATGTGGGGGGGTCCTCAGATTTCCACTTGAGCAGAATTTCCCGCCTAGCATAAAATAGTGAGAAGGTCAAGCAGAGTTTACAATATCTATCCCCTTCCACGTCCTCCATATGATTTAGTAGTAGGATCTTGGGGTCAGTCGGCACGTTTAAGCCAGTCACTTCAGTCAGTCTGGAAGCCACATCCTCCCAATAGGGCTGGAGTTTCGGACACGACCAGACCATGTGCCAAAATGTACCTGTCTCCTGCCTGCATCTCTGACAATTGGGATCTCGCTGCGGGTAAATACGTGCTAGCCTCTGCGGGGTGTAGTAGGCTCTGTGGAGAAATTTAAATTGTATAAACCTATCCTTTGCTGCAATCATAACGGGGATATAGGATGAGAGGCAGTCCCGCCACTCCTCCTCATCTAGCGACGGAATATCAGCCCTCCATTCATCCCACGGTTTAGTAAGCTTAGCATCATACTGTACCGTGAGGTATAGGTACAGGGACGAGAGGGGTCGGTCCATAAGAGCGGAGGATAAGAGTCGCTCAATAGAGTCTGACTCCAGGGTTATAGGCTCCGGGAATTGGGCCTCAAAGGCATGTCTCAGCTGCCAGTACCTAAATTGGAAAGAGACCGGGAGGAGATACTCCTGCCTGAGTTCCCGGAAAGACATAATTGTACCCGCTTTCACTATATGTTTCAGAGTAACGATCCCCTTTTTTGCCCACAGGGATGGATCTGGGATACTGTTCATGTGAGGCAGCATAGGGTTAGCCCACAAGGGTATATGCGGGGATACCAGGTTGGGCCGCCGGTACATTAGTCGAGCCTCCTGCCAGACCTTAACTGTGGTCCGCATGAGGGTCGTCATACAGGGGCTGGCCCTGAGGCCGCGAAAAGGTAAATTGCTCAAGGCCGCGTAGGAGCCCAGAATAGCTGCCTCTAGTGTGACCGCCGGGTTCCGTCTAGGCTGGGAGAACCACCATCTCACCGTAACCAGGACAGCCGCCCAGTAATAAAGCAGGAAGTTAGGGAGCGCCAGTCCCCCCCCAGACAAGGACAAATACAAGATCCTCCTCGCCACTCGGGGGGGTCTCCCAGCCCAGACAAAAGAGATCAACAAGCTGTCCAACCTCCGGAAGAACGACCTAGGGATGTACGAGGGGGTACTGCGAAAGAAGTACAGGAATTTTGGGAGAAAGACCATCTTCAAAAGGTTGACTCTACCCACCGGCGTCAGAGGGAGGGACCGCCACACCGCGCACTTGGTCACTAGTTGGGCCATGAGTGGTTGTATGTTTTTGCCAACATAATCTCCGATTTTGCCGCTAATCTTGATGCCCAGGTACGTAAATTCATCTACCCATTTGAGGTGCATTTGTGTCGTGGGCCGCGGGGTCGAGGGACATAGAGGAAACAAGACCGATTTGTCCCAGTTGATACGAATACCGGAGTAGCCCCCAAATTGGTTAATCAGATCTAAAGCTACATGCAGGGATGATGAGGCATCCGCCAGGTATAGCAGGGCATCATCCGCATATAGAGACAGCTTTTCTTCAATTGGGCCTATTTGTAATCCCCGGACCCTCGGCTCAGCTCTCAACAGGATGGCCAGTGGTTCCATAGCAAGGGCAAATAAACCCGGGGAGAGGGGACACCCCTGTCTCGTGCCGCGGCCCAAGGGGAAGACGTCTGATAGGCAGCCGTTGGTCCGAATTCTAGCAGATGGGGAGCTATATAACATGCGTACCCATTTCAGGAAGCCTGGCCCGAACCCGAAGCTGTCGAGCACCCCCCAGAGGTAGCCCCACTCCACAGAGTCGAAGGCCTTCTCTGCGTCAAGTGAGGCCACCACTCCCGTCGACCCCTCGCCAGCCCCATCAACGTGGGTGAGGAGGCGTCTAATGTTGATATCCGTTCCTCTACCTGGCATAAAGCCCGTTTGATCCGAGTGTACCAGGGCAGTAATGACAGAGTTCAGTCTTGTTGCTAAGATCTTAGCCAGGATCTTCGCATCCACGTTCAGCAACGAGATAGGGCGATACGAGGAACAGAGGGAAGGGTCCTTCCCCGGCTTCGGGATCACCACTATGACCGCCTCACCCATGGAAACAGGGAGCTCTCCCTGCTGCGCGGACACCGTGAATAGGGAATGTAGTCTGGGCACTAGTTCGTCTGCATAGTGTTTGTAGAACTCCACAGGAATTCCATCAGGCCCGGGCGTCTTGCCAGATTGCATAGATTTAAGGGCCCGCTGGATCTCCTTCACCGTGACAGGGGCATCGAGCCGCTCTCGGTAGGTCTCCGTAAGGACCGGAATGTCAATGTCCCCCAAATACTTCACCAGGTCCTCATCACCATAATCCACCCTTGACTCATAGAGTGCACGGTAGAAGTCGGCAAAGCACTGATTAATACCCCCGGAGAGCTTACCAGCTCCCCCGTGGGGTCCGTAATATGGGAGACACCGACCCCTCCCTCCTGCTCCCTGGAAAGCCAAGCCAGCATCCTACCCGACCTCTCCCCCTGTTCAAAAATCCTATGGGATTGCGCCAGTAGCTTTTTTTGGGTAAGTGAGGTACGGATATTAAGGACTTCCCCCGTCAGGAGCTGCAGGTGAGCATAGTGTTGGGGGTCACGGGTCCTAATAAAGGTCTCTTCTGCACTGGCAGCCTCCCTTTCCGCCTTCACTAAGTCTGCGCTGCGCTCCCTACAAACTCTGGCAATTATGGTCTGGTAGTGTCCTCTCGTGGAGGCTTTAAAGGCATCCCATACAGTTCCGGCCCCCGCCGTGCCCTCATTGTCCGCCCAATAACCGGTCAGTTCAGTGTGGAACCGTTCGTCCACAGAGGTGTCCGAGATCCAAAACCTGGACAGTCTCCACAGGCGAACAGGATGGCCCCTAGAGAAATCCAGCGCCAGAAGCAATGGTGCGTGATCTGAGATCCCCCTAGGCAAGATCTTCACATCCGTAACCCTTTGCAGGACCGGTCTGCCCGCATATACCAGATCTATGCGGGAGAACGTCCTGTGGGAGGCCGAGTGGCAGGTGTAAGCCAAGTCCCGAGGGTGCTTCCACCTCCACACGTCCTTCAACCCATAGGTATCAGCCCAGTCAGCCAACCCAGAGTAGTGTCGAGCTCCAGGCGACAGGCGATCCATATTCGGATCAGGAACCAAGTTAAAATCCCCCAAAAACACAGTATTATCAGAGGTGAGCTCGGCCACCCTACTCGTTATGTGGTTCAGCAGCAACAGGGAGGCCGGCGGGGGAAGGTATAGACCCACTATGGTCCAGGTCAGGGAGTGAATCACGGCATGAATTATGACGTATCTACCGTCAGGATCGAGAATCAGGTCCAGGAGCCGAAACGGGAGGGATTTTAGCACTAATATACTGACCCCCCTGGAGAAGCTAGAGTAGGTAGAGTGATAGTGGTGGCCCACCCATGGCTTTTTAAGTGAGAGAAGTCTACTCCCCATGAGGTGGGTTTCCTGTAAGACACAAATATGCGGGTTGTAAGACTTAAGAAATTGGAACACCAGGGAGCGTTTGGTCGGGGAATTCAACCCCCTGGTGTTCCACGACAGGATATTAACTGCTGTCATGGCCCGTCAGATTGGTGGGGGGAATAGGATGATACCGCATGACTCCCGGACCTGACCCCCAGACCCAGGATGTACACATCTGGAAACAGAGCAATGCCGAAGTACCAACTTTTTGAATGTAAAGCAAAAACATAATGGAAACAAAAACAACAAAAAGAAAAAAACAACTCCGAACAAGAAAAAATAGCCCCAGTAGGGCAACATTCCCCAACCCCCACCCCACCCACCCCCTTGAAACTGAGGAGGGTATCCATCCCAAACGATAACAGCTCGCCGGCTGCAAAGGGGTTCCGTGCAAGAGGCGAACTCTGCCCCCCCGGATAACTTCTGGGGGGGGGGCCGAGCAACTGTCTGAGCGACTCTCTAAGTGTGAGACCTCCGCTGATTATGCAACAAGCTGTAAGGGACAGGGGTTCAAGAGGATTGAGGCGGACAGGAGCGCGTCCCAGCAGTAAAGTCGATCCTGTGACATGGGAGTATACTTGGTATGGTCCCCAGTGTCACACAGGGGGGTAAAAAGACCCAAAAAGGGAAAAGAAGGCAGTGTTCTCCTGACCATGTCAGGGGCGCTAACTTGGGTTCCCACATCGGCGGGGGCCAGCCGCCACCATCAGAGCTGCACACACCAAGGGGATTAGCCGGGCACAACAAGTGCAACAACAGGTGTGAGAGCTCCGTCCCGGGGGTCAGTTCGCGGGCTACACCGATATTGGCAAATGCAAAACAAGGGTGTTGTCAAATAGTACATACCGTGCGGCCGATCAGCGGTCCCGCGGCAGCGACTCCAACCAGACAGACACCTCCCTGGGATTAGTGAAGAAGCGGGTCGACTTTCCGTCCTGTACTCTCAGACGGGCCGGGAAAAGGATGCTGTAACGGATGTTGCGCGCCCTCAGGGTCGCCTTGATCTGATCGAATGACTTCCTGAGCTTCTGTGTTTCCACCGAGTAGTCGGGGAAGATCATCAGCTTGACGTTCTGGAATCGCAGGTCGCCCACTAGCCTGGAGGCACGGAGAACCTCGTCCCGATCCCGGAAGTTGAGCAGGCGGAGGATGAAGGTTCGCGGCGGGGTTCCGGGAGGTCCCGGCTTAGGAGGGATGCGGTGCGCCCTTTCTACCACATATTGGGGTGACATGCGAGCCTCGGGGAGGAGGGTACGCAACATACCCTCTATGAAGCCTATAGGGTCACTCCCCTCTATCCCCTCGGGTAGTCCGACAATGCGGAGGTTGTTGCGCCGGTTTCGGTTTTCGGCATCTTCGGCTCTGTATTCAAGGGCTTTAACTTTGGTTTGGAGAGTGCGGAGTGCCGCGCCTTGTTCTGCGACCACATCTTCAGCGTTGCTAACTCTCTGCTCAGTCTCCGCCACCCTGGTTCGAAGCTTGTCCATGTCCTGGCGGATAAGGCCCACATCCATCTGAACGGCCTCTAGTTTTGTGGTCAAGGTGGACTGGCACGTGGCGATGGCCGCCATGACTTCCGCCAGCCAGGGCGGTCGGGCTTCAGCCGAGTCCATGGGGCCTACCTGTGAGGCCTTGTGGGAGCTCCGGGTGGCACGGCTCCGCACCTGGAGATCAACGGGCGTCGGAGGGGGGTCCGGCAGCGTTGGAAAAGCAAATTTTTTGCCCCCTTTGTTGGACCGTGCACCCGAGCTCCGGCGCCGCATTCAGGGCGCGCACCGTGCCCCCCCGCGTTTCCCCCGGAGATTCACAAGAGGAGAAGGGGGGGAGGGAGGGTTCCAGTCCAGCCAGGGACCGCCAGGAGAGGCCCCGGCTTCGGCCTAGCAGGTTGAGCGGGCCTGGACGTAGGATTGCCGGATGGATGGATACGTTGCTCAGTGATCGGTGTGTCCTCCTCCGTCCAGCCGCCCACCGCCCTCACCGGCTCACCTGTCTCATGTGCAGGGGGCCGCAGCGAAGCTCCGACGGTCCTCAGGAAAGACCGCGGCCGCGGCCTAGCAGTGCGAGTGGGCCCGGGTGGATTGATCAGCAGCTGGTGTGTCTCCACTACCTCCGTCGCCCACAGCCCGCAGCAGTGCACCTCACCCAAGTGCAGGGGGGCGCCGCGTAGCTCCGCCCCGATCCGGACCTCCGATCGCCATCAGGAAAGACCGCGGCTGCGGCCTAGTAACACGTGGGGCCTCCGGATCTCACCAGTGGAGGGGTTAGCAGCTGCCAGGGGGATTGCCTCGCTCCCCGCTCTATTGCGCCCCACTCCCCCGGTCAGCTGGGGTGAATGAACCGCCGTCAGGTAGCCTAGGATCCAGGAAAGATGCAGGAAGCAGCGGAGCTCTCAGAACAAGCAGCCGCTCACAGCGCCATCTTGGCCACGCCCCCAGTGCCTCATACCTTACTCATTGCAATTTTATCCTCAGTGCCTCTGTCAGTGTGACCTTATGGTCTGTGCCTTATGCCTCATTAAGTGCTAGGTGGAACTTTTTTATGGTAAGTGCTTCAGGCTTCTATTAGTGCAAGGTGCTACTTTATGGTTAGTGCCTTATGCCTCACTCAGTGCAAGGTGCAACTTTATAGTAGTCCATGTCTGTTGCCTCTGTCAGTGCAAGGTGCAACTCTATGACCAATGCTCTCATGCCCTAGTCAGTGCCTCGCTAAGAGCCATGCATAACTATATATTGCATGAGTGCCCAATGCCTCGCTCAGTGCAAGGTCCTTTTTTTTGGTTAGTGCCCCCCTCAGTGCAACCTTTTGGTATGTGCCTCATGCCTCACTCACTGCAATGTGCAACATAATGGTCGGTGTCCGTTGTCTCTGTCAGTGCAGGGTCCATCTTTATGGTCAGTGCCCCCATGCCCCTCTCAGTGCAATGTGCATTTTTATGACCGGCGTCCCCCATGCCTCTGCTTTCTTTCTTTCTTTCTCCCTCCATCCCTCATTCATCTCAGACTCTAACCACACCCCTTCTGAGCCACGCCCACTATTTTGCATGAACCACGCCCATTTTTCGTAATGTATAGAAGTTAGGGCCCGAACGTTACTCAAGCCCAGGGGCCCCCCACCACCCTAAGTCCTGCCCTGCTGATGACGGTATGTTTTTTCAGCTTAACCCAGCAGCAGGGGGTTCATAATAAAATGAAATTTCCTACTTACAAAACATATTGTACTTAGGGCTTAGACCTACTTGAAATTTTAGATATCATGAATATTGAATATGTTTATGCCGCATTAAATAATGCTTGCCAGATGCATCCTCTGTGTTGGTTTTCTATATTGTATGGATTGTTGTACCATCATCCTGGCTAGTAAATACTTTCTAAACACATCTTAAATGCGTATTTGCGGCACACTCATAGCGCATGTACAGTACACTGATGTGAATGGAGGCATTTGATCAGCGGTAAAGCCAGCTGAATGCTACAATGTTGGATACATTTTGGCACAATGCTATACGAATGCAACCATGTGAATAAAAACACAGATGAAATGTCTGTTTTTGGCGCACATGTAAACTTGTGCTTACAACTACCAATAAGTATCAGGGGCTGATAATTTCATGCTGTGTTGACTTTTTAACCACGTCAGCCCCGGACCATTATGCAGCTAAAGGACAAGGCCACTTTTTGCGATTCGGCACTGCGTCGCTTTAACTGACAATTGCGCGGTCGTGCGACGTGGCTCCCGAACAAAATTAGCATCCTTTTTTTCCACAAATAGAGCTTTCTTTTGGTGGTATTTGATCACCTCTGCAGTTTTTTTATTTTTTGCGCTATAAAAAAAAATAGAGCGACAATTTTGAAAAAAATGCAATATTTTTTACTTTTTGCTACAATAAATATCCCCCAAAAATATATTAAAAAAAATATTTTTTCCACAGTTTAGTCTGATACGTATTCTTCTACATATTTTTGGTAAAAAAAAAATCGCAATAGGCGTTTATTGATTGGTTTGCTCAAAAGTTATAGGTTCTACAAAATAGGGGACTGTTTTATGTCATTTTTAATAATAATACATTTTTTCACTAGTAATGGCGGCGATCAGCGATTTTTATCGTGACTGCGACATTATGGCGGACACATCGGACACTTTTGACACCATTTTGGGGCCATTGTCATTTTTACAGTGATCAGTGCTATAAAAATGCACTGATTACTGTGAAAATTACTCTGGCAGTGAAGGGTTTAACCTCTAGGTGGGGCTGTAGGGGTTAAGTGTTCCCTAGGAAGTGATTCTTACTGTAGGGGGCGTGGCTACACGTTACACATCACTGATCGTCTGTTCCGATGACAGACGAACACTGACATGCTACGGAGAAGAACGGGGAAAGGTTTGTTTACACTCACCTCTCCCCGTTCTTCAGCTCTGTGACCCGATCGTGGGACACCGGCAGCGATCGGGTCCGCGGGTCGCGCAGTCACGGAGCTCAGGACCGGGTCACGAGCGCTCCGGCGGCGGCGCGCCCGCGACCCACGGCTGGGATCTTAAAGGGGACGTACCTGTACGTCCTTGTGCCCAGCCGTGCCATTCTGTCGACGTATATCGTTGTGCGGCGGTCCTTAAGTGGTTAAGTGTAAATCAAGCAAATTACTTTGTTATATGTATTGTCAGTGCTTCCTTATCATGTTTATACTGTTCAAATATTCACTGTGTTAGTTTTCAATAGGAGTTCTGTAATTTCTCAGGTTGCCAGTAAAAAATGTGCTCCACCAGTAAATGTTCCATGTTTTGTCAGTAAAAAATGCTGCGGGACGTTGGCAACCCTGGGCAGGTCCTTCAAGTAAATGGGCTGCCCTATGCTGTCGGGTGAAAAAGGCACCAAAAAACGCAACGTGCAGGTGTGAATGGGGCCTGAGCGGGACACAGCCACTGCTCCCAATTTGACATGTGGGTGTGGGTGCATTCCCTGAGTTTGGGGACACCCCGCCCCCCTTGCGCAGATGTCAAATTGGGAGTAGCTGTGTCTGTGCAGCAGCTGCATCACAATTGATATGAATGGGACTGCCTGTGCATCCTGTGTGGACAAACACTGCCCTCACATGGATGTACGCTTTAATACGCCTGTGTGAGTGAAGTTTATACAGTGGAACCTCGGATTGCGAGTAACGCGGTTAACAAGCGTTTCGCAATACGAGCACTGTATTTTAAAGAAAATCGTGACTCGGTTTGCGAGTGTTGTCTCGCAACAGGAACACGATTCAGGCCAAAGCGGTGTGCAGTACTGCTTTTGGCCTAAGGTGGGGGGGCGCTGGAGCCAAGCAGAGCCGAATGTCGTCGATCCCAGCTGATCAGCGCCGTTCGGAAATGCTTGGAAAGGCCAGAGGACAGCACGGCTGACCTCTGCAAATCTCGAGTAGGAAGTCTTTCCGAGGTTTGCCTAGGTCAGCCGAAGTGTCTTCGGGCCTTTTCGGACATTTCCGAGGCTCTCTGGCCGCTTGCGGTATTGCATCCCATTGAAGTCAATGCGGAACAAATTATTTTCGTTTCCTTGACTTCAATGGGGAAACTCCCTTTGATATGCGAGTACTTTTGATTACGAGCATTCACCTGGAACGGATTATGCTCGTAATCCAAGGTTCCACTGTATATCCATTTACAATCCAACATAGATAATAAAATACTTTTGCTTTTTCTCCCATGCAGGCTTTATCCTGTCGTGGCTGTCAATGGCAGAATGATCTGTGAGAGGGAGGTCGTGATTGGCGACTATTGGTTTCCAAAAAAAGTACGTTACCTGCACCAAATTTACAACTAGAGTTTATTCTTTGCATTGAGGTACCCCTCGTGTTACAAAAAAATAAAAAAACCTAGAAAATGTTTAATTGAGATAAACAGAGTAAAGTGTCTGTGCCCATGCCAAACAATCAGATTCCATCTGTCATTTTTATAATATGGAATATGGAATTTGGTTGCTTTGAGAATCTGGTTTCTCTTTAAAGGAGCACTCCACCCAAATTATATTTTAGTTATAGGTGGAGCTTGATGGGTTGAGTAAGCCCCTTACTTCTTATATGCCTTAAATAACCCAACAGCGAGATCTCCCTACTATAGTTATCAACGCACAGTAATCCCACCAACAAAGTCCCCAAGAGTTAGAAGAGACTATCAAGGGGTTTACCTCTCCAGAATTCACCTGTAGGCAAGTGCAGTATACTTTCTCCACTGCAGGTGGTGCTCGTCTGTAGCGGCATTGCAGTTGGAAAGGAAGTCAAGAGGCACATGGTTCTTCTATGGTTTCCTGGGTCACTGGGGAAGCTATCTGATTGGATGCTGCCACCCCATGTGACTTTAGCAGCCATTTTGGGTTAGGCAGAGCCTATTTAAGACCCTGGCTCCCAGGCTTGGCACGCATTTTGTGAGTGGGTAGCATAGGGATAGGTCTGTTAGAGACAGTGGTAGGGGAAGGTTCCAGATAAGGAGGGAAAGCGTAGTGTTTGCAACTTCCCTGGATATCTTCCCGCTTGGGCACGAGACAGCCAGGCCGCCGCATTCTGCACCTCCTAACAGGCACTGTCAGTTCGGCTGAAACCTGCTCTTTACGCGCTGCTAGACCTGTGATTGTTCCTGGTTGGGCTGTTTTCACACCGGATTTATTGTGAACTGTCTTGGCTGCACCCACCTACACACCAGATGCTGAAATATCACTTTTGGGTGGACTGACCCTTAACACAAATTTATAAATTTATTCCTTAAAAAACAAAAAAACAAAAATTTGAATCCAGGCACATTCCCCTACCTCTCTATTCAACCTCATTTATCAGCCTATTCACCAGAATCAGATTTCTAGATCCCCGCTAGTTGTTGCATTTCCATGCTGTCATATTTGTATCTCTTCCCACAGACTCTGTTTGTTCTGAATCATTATGGCATCTCCAGAGACGAGGACTGTTTTCAGAACGCGGACAAGTTCCTGCCTCAGAGATGGCTGCGTGATAGCGGGATGAATCGCCATCCATTCAGCTCCATTCCGTTTGGCTATGGGATTCGGGCCTGTGTTGGGAGACGTATTGCCGAGCTGGAGATGCACCTGGCTTTGGCTCGGGTGAGAAAATAATAATTAAGTAGAAAAAAAGTATTCAGTCTCTGAAAAATACCTGTTCGAGTACACCTAGCATCAGATAGGTCTGTTCATATCTGCCACTAAAGAAGTACAGGGGGCTAGTGGCTTGGTTGTGTCTAGCCTTAATACTTTAGAGTCACTGGACCAAAATAATCATGCTAAAAAATTAATGCTTTATAATGCTGAAATTATAAAACCAACACATTTCAGGAGCTACCCCTTCATCCGAGATAGATAGATTGATTTTTTATTTTTTTTGTCTGACTAGCATAAGTGTGCTCGGGATCCCTTTTTACTGTTTTATATATTGCCATGCCCATATGCACCTTTCCCTGTTTACTAGCTTCAGACAGATCAGAGTGGCTGCCATCTTTGCCTTTTTGGATCTGGTGCACGCACTAGAGACCTCCAGCTGCCTTGTAAAGGCAATGTCTGGGCTTCTGATGTGTTGCTATACCTTTAATAAGGAAAGGGCTGCCTCCAAGTGAGCCTAGTCTCTGTTTATGAATTGCTATACAGTTTTAGAGTTAGAGGCCACCGAGGTGCCTTGATGCCACAATGTGGTCTCCACATATGTTTGCAAATGTGCAACTAAAACCTCTGTTTTTAACCTGTGGTATTAGAAACTGATTATTTATGGTTTTCTATTTCTGGGGACCCTTGTTTTATATATGATATCCAATGGTTGCCACCACACAAAAATCAGGGATAAAAAATGGGCCCGGGTGCACAGCAAAGACTGTAGTGCATATAAACCAAAAGAGAGAGCGGCACTCACAGGTCTTGAAAGGTGAGCGCACGATAACAGTTTTATTTTGACGTTGCGACGAGGCACTGGCTCATCTTCCTCAGGATGTACATGCATACATACAGTATCTCACATTATTATAGTGATCAGTGCTAAAAATATGCACTGTTACTGTACTAATGACACTCGCAGGGAAGGGGTTAACATCAGGGGCGATCAAAGGGTTGTTTTTCCTCACTTAGTGTTCTTACTGTATAGGGGACTGTGTCACTGAGGAAACACACAGATCTGTCTTCCTGCATAGCAGAAAGACAGGATCTTTGTGATCTCCCCTGTCAGAGCGGAGATCTGCTTACACAGGCAGATCCCCATTCTGTCACTGTGGGGAACGATCGCGGGTGGCCGGTGGACATCGAGTCTGCCAGACACGCTATTTGGCTCCCCCGCTGGCCAATGGGAGCACGTGCGTGCCTCCGGCGGCACGCACATGCCCACAAAGACGAGTTCCCGCACGAACGTACAGCTACAGCGATTTGCAGGGAAAGAGCCATCTTGCTGCAGTATAATTACGGAGGCTGGTCGGGAATCGATTAAAGGACAATTTAGATTTTTTTTTTAAACTCCCCCATTCCCAAACCCTCTTAACTAAAATGTTTTGAGTCAGGCGATATGAATTTTCAGGAGGATATGAGCCTTCCTTATTTCTCCCTTTATCAGCTGTACTTTAAGGCGAACATCCGTCATCTAAAAATAGGAGTTTCCTGCAACCTCTCCAGTGGCCCATGTCTCCTACTTCCCCAACCGTTCCAGAGCTACAGTCTTTGGCAAAGTTCTTAGCACTCAACACTTCCAGGAGTGCTGGATGCCTGTGTCCCCTGCCGTGTGCTGTGGTTACATCCCCCGAGACCCACTTCACTGGCATGACCTGTAATGACATAGGGGTCCCAGAAAGGAACCACAGCATCCAGCACTGGGCACAGTAGCATTTGACACTCCCAGAAGCATTGAATGCTAGACACTGACAGATGTTGCAGCACTGGAACTGAGGAGAGATAGGAGACACAGGCTTCCGGAGAAGTGAGTGTACTAACTTTCTACAGTGGACAAATCCAATTATACCAATTTATTTCTCATTGAATGTTGCAGATCATCAGGAAGTTTGAGATCAGATATAAGCCCCAGGGGGGAGAAGTGAAGCCAATGTTGAGAATCGTGATGGTACCAAGTTCACCCGTCAACCTGGAGCTCCTGGAGAGACCAACCGGCTAGACACCAGATTCCTCTGCCATGGATGTGGGCGAAGCTCAGTCATATATGATCCTCATGATGGGGATCCTATAGAGATAAAAACTAAGAAGAGATTAACTTTCTTTCATAGATAACAAATATGTTCATAGATAAATATGGAATGGGTATGAGAGTGGGCCCTGCTCAACCCATAGGTCTGGTGGGATTTGCTGTTGTGTTTCCAACATCCAAGAATATAGAGGACAAGGTTTTCCTACTCTTTAAAAATAGTGATGTATTTTATTATTAGTTCTAAGAGATGTGAGCATAGCAATAACAGAAAAATGTAATAGAATTTAGAATACTATGGGGAAGATGTAATCAGACTGCATTTTTATCTTATGGATAACACATGTAAAAGAAATATTCAGGGCAAAGTACCAGAGGGCACTGATGGCTTGAGATCTGCTGCTCTCCAGGATATAGCAGATATTAGTATACCAGACATGTCACAAACCAAGCGTATGATGGAAAACACCAAAACAGGAGTTAAGCCCTGTACACACGATAGGTTTTACCGATGAAAACAGTCCGATGGACTTTTTTCATCGGACAAACCGATCTTGTATGGGCCCCATCAGTCTTTTTTCCATCGGTGTTTAAAAATAGAACATGTTTTAAATTTATCCGATGGTTAAAAAAACGATAGCAAATTACTATTGTCTGTGGGGAACTCCATCGGATAAAAAACCCACGCATGCTCAGAATCAAGTCGACGCATGCTCAGAAGCATTGAACTTCATTTTTCTCGGCTCATCTCAGTGTTTTACGTCACCGTGTTTGGAACGGTCGGTTTTTTGACTGATGGTGTGTAGGCAAGACTGATGGAAGTCAGCTTCATCGGTTTTCCGATGGAAAAATCCATCGGTTTAAAAACCATAGGAAATCCGATCATGTGTACAGGGCTTAACACTGTGTCTAGGGATGAACAAAATAAAGAATTTTAATTTCCCTGAAATTCTAGCAAAAATTGGGAAATTTGCCATTTTCACAAAATGCATTGGGCTCAAGGGGGAAGGTGAAATTAAGGTGGTTTCTTTGTTTTAAAGGGTTTATTAATGTTTAAATTGGTTACTAAAGCTTTAACCACCTTGGAACCGTTCTTTTGGAAAAAACAGCCCCTCATTAGCCTAATTATTTAGCAACTTTTTTTTCAGAAGGAAAATAGTAACACAAATAAATATAAAATAAAACCCTACAAATAACATTACTTGAAATAAGCTTACCTACCCTAAATATACCCTTCAAAAGCACAACCTCTGAAGAAAGGAAAAACTGAGTTAAAATTGAGATTGTGAGTTTCCACTTTTGCAAAATCAGTAATCAATTTTGCTGAAATTTCTAAGCTTGTTAAGACTCATGAAACACAGGAAGATGCAATAAATGCAAATCTCAACTTTTTCTATAAAGGACAGGTTTGGCCACACCCCTTTCCACCCCTTGAGATTTCCTATTGGCCAGTCAGTTCATTCATCAAATATAACAATAATAAAGGGGTTGATGGGTTGAGCAGGCTAGGTCAAGCTTAATTTTTTCGGGAAAAGTCAATACATTTGGATATAAATTCAGCTACCTATATCTCTGGATCTGCTGATCCTTTTGAAATGTGCTTTCTTTCTTGTTCATCAAGGGATCCAGGAAATCCTAAACTTTCTGGTTACACTGCTAAATGCAGGAGGATTGGACACTGGCAAACAAAAAAACTGTAGGCCAGCCCAGGATTACACCTCCTATTACCAGCATGCCTCTGTGTTTTGCTATTGTCCAAGGAGGAGGGACATCTTTTCTTTAGCTCTGCTGCTGTAAACAAAAACTAAATATTTTGCTAGCACTTTTTTCCCCTCAAATTTTCTCTGAACCTCTGCAATAAGTTTCCCTTAGATTTGCAGCTACCCGGCATTGATGTCCTTAGCCCGACTTTTGGAGTACCATATCCAGATCCTGCACTGGACTGGATGTTGTGGTGATAGCCCTGAAGTGACCTTCAGGCAGTGGGTTCAACATGGGGCACTTTCCAGACTCAGTTCTCCTAAAGATTGGCTGAAGAGCACTTTCCAGTTCCAGCACTCCTTCCTCACTCTGAATACACGGCCGTGTTTACTTCCTACTCTACAGAGACAGAGTGCACACTGAAGCCACAGCGCGGCTTGCCATAACCACTGACGCTTGTCCTTCTCCACTACACCTTACCTGGAACCCATTTCTTCTTCAGACTGACTTTTTCTGATAGACCAAGATATGCCCAAGCCTGGATCACTGAAGAAAACCACGCCTCAGCCATCCCACTCCATCCTGCACGGATCTGATGTGGTGCCAGCTCTACAGGACCTGCTGTGACTTGCAGTCCCACTCCATCTCTTCAGCCCAGCAACTGGACCTGAATGCAACTTACCTGTTCTCCATGTGAGTGGATGTTGTTGTTTATTAAATTATTCTTATGATATATACTCAGAGGCGCCCCATTTCTTGTTTTTTTCCTAGCATACTGGAACCGGCTTTTGGTTTTCTTGGTGGCTGCCCTGACTGATCCCTTGCCATATAGTTCTATGTGTGCATATATATGTGTATAAAGACACCTTCTTACCTCTGCCCTTGGACTATTGGGTAATACTACTTGAGGTACCTGTGCTTTGCGCCTTTTTTACTTGTTTAGTACTTTCCAGTTCTAGAGCTGCCTGCATTGCCTCAGCACTTGCCTTGTCACTCAAGACTCACTTAGTCCTACTGTAATGGATGTCCCCAGTTCACGTTACTAATGACTGGGGCTGCTGATGGTCTTCATGTTTGCAGCCTGATGTCATGCTGTCCTGTGTTGTTTGACTCTCTCCCTACCATTATGCCTCGTACACACGACCGGTTTTCCTGACATGCCAAAACCCAATGTTTTTCCCAATGTGATTCCTCTCAAGCCTGCCTTGCATACACACGTTCATTAAAAAAAAATGCTCGACCAAAGCGCGGTGACGTCCAACACGTACGACGGCACTATAAAGGGGAAGCTCCATTCAAATGGCGCCACCCTTTGGGCTTGCTTTTGCTGATCTTGTGTTAGTAAAAGTTTGGTGAGAGACGATACGTGCTTTTCAGTCGGTTACAGTGTGACGAATGTGCTATCTCCATTACGAACGCTAGTTTTACCAGAACGAGCGCTCCTGTCTCATACTTGATTCTTAGCATGTGCGTTTTTTTTCCCCTCGGAAAAGCATACACACGACCGGTTTTCGCAACGATAAAAAGACTGACGGGAAACACGACGGGAAAAAATAGAGCAGGTTCTAATTTTTTTGCGGGCAGTTTTCTCGTCGGGAAAATTGCTATGGAGCATATACACGACCGGTTTTCCCGACCAATCTAAAAAATGGCAGTTTTCTCATCGGGAAAACCAGTCTTGTGTACGGGGCATTAGAGTCCTCATTGGCTCGATCCGGTGCGGCCAGGTAATTTGTCCTTTTTTTTTTACTTTTTTTTTTTTAACATGACACGAAAGACTTTATGATCCAAATTACCCAGTTATTTGCTCACAGAGGCCGCAAACCTGCTCCCAAGCCCTTTCCAATAGAACAACCAACAGCCTTAGCAGCTTCTGAGCAACTCAGGTTCTTGACAGATGAGCTTATCACCCAGAAGTCACAGTTTACTGCAATTACTACTGCCAAATTAAAAGATACCGTTTCAGCTTTAATTTATGCAGTGCACACAACTCTGAAGCTGGAAGATCTACCTGTTGCTTCTACCACTAATGGTCCCAGTCTTGGCTCATTAAAAACTTCTAAGGCTGAAAAGTGTCATTGCCCCAGTTCCAGTGACAGAAACATTTCAGGGGTTTTAATACAACCTGTTCACAGTTTCTAAATCAAAATGAGGCATTTATCCATGACTGCTGAGGCGCAATGAGCCCAGGTACCATCAACTGTAACATAAATGTATTATCAACCTTCCCCCTTGCCCCCTCACCCTATTAAATAAAACGCTTACAACCATTAGGTTGGAAAGGGCAAGGCCACAGCTTTATTGATTCCAAACATAACGTGAACAATATTTCAACAAGTGCCAATCACAGTTGTACTGTGAGCACACAATACCAAAGGGGTGTGGGAGGGGCCTGTCCTTTCCATAAGTGCTGGACAGGCCACCTACTTCCGATATCCATCAAGGGCATGGCCAATTACCGCCATTTTATGCTGGCAAGGTCAAGAAAAACCGCGGCAAGCTGTGACATACCACCGAAAGAAGGGGCGGGAGGGTGGGCAGCTCTTTCCAGCACGTCTTCCGAAAGGACCCCAGAATTCCCTGGGGCAAACCTTTACCCGAGCTCAGGCCCAACCCATCCCCCACAATGACCAATCCTTTGGTGACCAACGCCTTGTCCTGCACCTGGCCATGCCCCCATCAGTCAAGGCTCTCTTTCCCTAGGGGGGTCAAGAGGCCTTCATTTTGAAAGGTTTACAGTAAAAAAAAAAAAATCAAATGGAAACCACCAAATCTGTCATCCCCTTCATCCACCAGAGGTGGACATCAAAGATGCTTACTTGAATGTACCCATCTTTCCCATCATTGATTTCTATGCTTTACCTTGAGGCCCCTACACAAGCAGTTCATGGTCCTGCCCTTTGGCCTTGGGCGTTCACTAAGGTGCTGGCTCCAGTGTTATCCCTGTTGCATTCTCAGCATCCCTATTATTGGATACTTAGACAACCTCCTGTTGAGGGAATAGCTGGCAATGGCTCTGTTGTACAACATGTGCTAATACTTCCGTTGTTGCAGAGATGACCCTGTAACTTCCGATTTTGTTGCTGAAACCGATTCCTTGCTTGAAGTATCTGGGTTGGGTCCAAGGCCAGAGTTCTCCTTTCCCTGGAGAAGCTTTGGGCTTCTCAGGTCCAAACTTCTCAGTGCAAGAGCTATTCGACTCAATTCTGCATGGCAGTCATAGTGGAAGCCTTTTGTGGCAGATCATTTTCCTCAACTTAACTCTAGATGTTTGTAGCGCAACATTCTATCATCGTTGGAAAAAATCAGATGTGGGTCTGGACTCTGGAGGTAATCACCCAAGGATGTTCTCCTTAGGAATCACCTCTCTTTCCTGCATCTGGGTCTGGACATTCATTTGGCACTCGGCACTATCAAGGGTCAGGTTTCTAACCTTTCCGTTCTGTTTCAGAGACCGTTGGCCTCTCACGTTTATTCCGAAGTGACTCAATGAGATCTAAATCTGGTTAGCTCTGTGCTTCAGAAACTTTCATTTAAACTCGGTAAAGGCATTCCTCGCTCTATTCCCACCCACAAGGTAGCTTTCCTTGTAGCCAACACCTCTACGAGACGAATGTGTTAACTGAAGACCTTATCTTGCAAACAACCCCTTTTGGTCTTGCAAAGGTTGTGATGAGGCCCAGGACTTCCTTCTTGCCTAATTTTAGTCTTTCATCTCACCCAGGCATTACTTTTGCATCCCTTTGTCCAGCTCTGCTTCAACAAATTCCCCTTAATTGTCTAAATGTGGTTTGTGCTTTGCAAGTTGACATCTCAGCCACTACTTCTTTTAGAAAAAAAACAATTCCTTTTTGTCTTTCCGGAGGAGTTCTGAAAGGGGGCCCAGGCTCTCGTTCTATCATTTTTAGGTGGTTCTAATGTTCAACCTTATGTTCTCAAGGATTAGCGCCCCCTCCTCATGTTAATGCTTACTCTACTGGATCTGTGGCAACTCTTGGGCTTTCTGGCATCAGGCAACCAGATTTACATTCTAATCATACTTCACGAAGTTCTACCAGATAGACATTTCGGGCATATCTGATGCTAGTTTCAAGCCTAAGGTCTTTCGGGCAGGTCTTGAGTTGCAGGCTGTCCACATTCTCCTGTTATTTATGTTGGGCCTGTTAGCAATTGTTGGCTGCGTTTCCCCTTCTGCTTCCTTCGGTTAGGCCGCTTTTGAACACTCCTAAAGGTGTAAGACTTCCTGTGTCCCTCAATGTTCAAAAATAATGTTGTACTCACTGTAAAATGCTTTTCTTTTATCTATTATGGGTCAGAGGTCACACTCTTCTGTGTTTATCATCATGCTCTTGGTACCACTTTGCTTTGCTTGGCAGTAGAAGGGGTTATCCTTGGCTGGCCTACTGTAGTTTTTGTGTTTGCCATTGTCTGATCCTCCTGTAGGTGGCAGTATAACCCAAAGTTTTTAAGACTTCCTGTATCTATCAAAGAACTCCAAAAAAAATATTTTAAGGAAAGTACAGAACTCCTATTTAGGTTTTAGGCCAGGGCAATTCAAACTGAGAAAAACTTTGTGACAGGTAAATTTCACATACCAGTATCGCCACATAGTGCATTCAACAAAAGACAGGCTTCAGCTCACATCACACTTGCCGGTCACATCCCTCTGACATGTTTCAACCACATTCGGCTTAATAAAAGAGGAACCTCTATGTGGCCCATCAACAATTATGCCCAATGTGGGCGAAACATCTCAGAGGGGCTTGACTGATGGGCAGGGATTTGAGTTAAATCCTGCTTTTTATTTATTTCATACTGGAGTTGAATCCAGTGTGAGGCGTTACTTGTATGCTATATTGTATCTTAGAACGAGATGTGCTCTGTCTCTCCCAGCACCTGAATAAAGAGTGTAAACTCAGGAGAATAATACCGCAGGCTTGGGGGGGGGGGGGCGCCGATCTGTTAAAGGGTTGTAAAGTCTCATGGTTTTTCACCTTAATGCATTCTACACATTAAGGTGAAAAACTTTCTGTTCTTCAGCTGCCCCCCCCCCCCTTTTTCTTACCGGAACACGATCGTTCCAGCGAAAAGCACAAACCCATTGGCTCCAGTCGTTGTCTCGGGTCCTTATTGGATAGATTGATAGCAGCAGAAGCCATTGGCTTCCACTGCTGTCAATGAAGTCCAGTGACACGGGAGTCGGGGGCGGGGCCGAGTCCTGCTGTCTGTGTCAATGGATGTAGCACCGGGACTCGTGAGCGTGCCCACACAGGTGTCCCCAGGGAAAACAAATCTCTGTGGGGGCACCTGATGAAGAGGAGGAGCCAGAAGCGCTGCTGGGGGACCCCAGAAAAGGAGGATCTGGGCCACTCTGTGCAAAACACTTGCACAGAGCAGGTAAGTATAACATGTTTGTTATTTAAAAAACAAACAAAAAACTTTACAATCACTTTAAGGTTAAATTCTTTTTAAAGCGGAAGTAAACCCAATGATTTAATAGTTTCAAAAAACAGTTACATTCCCGGCATGCTGGAAATGCTACCTGTTACATTGGTTGTGCTCTCAACCAAACTGTCACACCATCCAATGGCTGGTGTCATAACTGACCACATGTGCAGCATCATGGCAGTTGAAGATTAAACAGAGGCCAAGATGGCAGCTTCCTCGGCTGAAAATGATAGGAGGGTTTACTTCCACTTTAAGGTTAAGGCAAAGCAAGTGTTATATTACTCGAAACATTGTTCCTATTTTACTAGGAGTTAAATAAATAAAAGGAGTCACAGTAATGCAGCAAGTTTTTTTTTTTGCATTTCTTCTTCTCCACCTTCAAACATTGTGCAGGCAGACACCAGCTATTGAGATTATACCGCAAGTATGGGCTGCATGTGGGTCCTTCTACCCAAGGGAGAGGGGGCACTCACCAAACTACGCCATGCCTCACTTTATCTCTGGGGAAAGCAATTTGCTGGGAAAAAATAACTTTATGGTTGTTACAGCAAAGAGAGTGTGGCCAGTGGGTGTCTGGGTCAGATGCAAACAGACATAAAATTGCTGGATTGACCAGACTGTAAGTTGCTGGATCAAGTTGATATAACGCCACACCTCATAATACATGCTTGACCAAAGATTCACCCATTTTAAATGCGTGAACCTATGACCATAGGAGCCCATCTGACTGCTATGGGGCCTGGAATAGGAAGGGGGGCCACCCTATTAGGAAGGCTGTTAATGCGGAACTACACTGCGTCTGAGCACCACAAACAAAACAAAAATTATTTAATTAATTTTTAATATTCAAAGCAAACTCCCCCCCCCCCATCCATCCGTGTCTCCTTGCTTTATTTTGTTGAGCTATCACTTTGATAACAACCCCCCCCCCCCCTAGCATTTCTGGCTGAAGCCATCTTGAGTAAGGGCAGATAAATCATGTAGCATTTACTTCCTAAATCCCATCTGCCCTTAGCTCAGGTATGCCGGCAGGAGGGTGTGCTTAGCTGAGAAAGCCCCTCCTCCTCTCCTGAAGACTCCTGGGATGTATGACATCATTTGCCTAGGCCTGGAAAATATGAAGTTACTAAAGAAATGTGAATTATTTTTAAAACAAGTAAATATAATATACCTTCCTATCTATTTACTATTGCTAGCAGCATAAGAATTAAAACAAGTCAATGTTGGTTGGGAGAATGAAGATAAAGCCGAGTTCCAACCCCCACCCCCAAAAATTCTAAGTCAGCAGCTACAAACACTGTAGCTGCTGACTTTTATTATTAGGGTACTTACCTGTCCAGGCATCCAGTGGTGTCCTCACCCGAGCCGATTCTTGAATCGGCTCATGGGGGCTGGCGCCTCCATCTTGGCTAAGGGAATCCGGCAGTAAAGCCTTCACAGTCGGTTTACTATTACACTTGCGCGAATCGCGCTGCACTTTGTAAATGGACCAGCTGCTGCAGAAGGGCCTAACTTCCGTCTCACTTCGCCGTGGCATTGTGAGCTGAAAGTGGGAGGTTGTACCTGTCAAAACCGGGTACCCGCTCCCCCATAAAAGGTGCCAAATGTAGCAGCGGAGGGGTGGGGGGGACAGACTAGCAGAGCTTCCCCTTTTGGGTGGAGCTCCACTTTAACCACTTGCCGACCGCCGATGTACGTCGACAGAATGGCACAGGCAGGCAAATGGGCGTACCTGTACGTCCCTTTAAATTTGCCGTGTGCCTCATGAGCGTGTTCGCCGGTCCCGGAACTCGATGTTCCCGGGCGGCCCGCGATTGAGGTCGGCAAAGGCAGAACAGGGGGATGCCTTCGTAAACAAGGCATTCCCCTATTCTGCCTACTGACACTGTGTTTGATGGCTGTTCCCCGTGATCGGGAACGATCATCAGTGATGTGTCACGTGTAGCCACGCCCCCCAACAGTAAGAATCACTCCCTAGTACTGACTTAACCCCTTCAGTGCCACCTAGTGGTTAAACCCTTCACTGCCAGTGTAATTTTCACAGTAATCAGTGCATTTTTATAGCACTGATCGCTGCAAAAATGACAATGGTCCCAAAAATGTGTCAAAAGTGTCCGATGTGTCCGCCATAATGTCGCAGTCACAATAAAAAAAATCGCCGCCATTACTAGTAAAAAAAAAAAAATTAATAAAAATGCCATAAAACGACCCCCTATTTTGTAGATTCTATAACTTTTGCGCAAACCAATCAAACGCTTATTGCGATTTTTTTTTTTTACCAAAAATATGTAAAAGAATACGTATGTTTTTATATATATTTTTTGGGGATATTTATTGTAGCAAAAAGTAAAAAATATAGAATTTTTTTCAAAATTGACGCTCTATTTTTGTTTATAGCGCAAAAAATAAAAACCGCAGAGGTGATCAAATACCACCAAAAGAAAGCTCTATTTGTGGGAAAAAAAGGACGTCAATTTTATTTGGGAGCCACATCGCACGACCGCGCAATTGTCAGTTAAAGCGACGTAGTGCCGAATCGCAAAAAGTGGCCTGGTCTTTAACCAGCAAAATGGTCCGGGGCTTAAGTGGTTAAGGTTGCTTTCGGCTCACAGATCCCCTGCTGAGCAGAGTGGGCGGATGGCACATTTCTGCAGAGAAGACACAGACAGAGCCTGCTCTGCTCTATAGGCAGCTGGGAGCAAATGGACTCCACTGTCCGTTTACACCCGGCTACCCTCCAATCCGCTAAAACGGAAGAGGCTGGATTGGACCCGGAGGTACTTGGATGTAAACGGACACAAAACGGAATGCATGGACCTTCCGATCAAGTCCACCTGAGAAATTGACAGGCGAACCTGATTGGATCGCCCGTGTGAAAGGGGCCTAACTAGAGTAGAGAAACGAGGAGTCTCAAAAGGTATTTCTTCTCTCTGGCAAAGCTGTGTAAATTTGAGGATTGTATAGACAAAAATACAAATAATTTGGCAGGTAAAGTCCCTATATTTGTATTTGCCCTATGGCCCAGAGTTCAGCTTTAACTACATCCGGACCGCCCACCATACACATACTGCGGCAGGGCGGCCCGGCTGCTCGAAACAACGTACCTGTACGTTGATCGCACTTTGTGGTCTAGGGCGCGCGTGCGATGGCTGCCGGCCACCCGTGATCGTTCAGGGAAATAACAGAACGGCAGTCTACCTATGTAAACAAGGCAGACCGTCATTCTGTCAGAGAGGAAGAGAGAGATCTGTGATTCCTACTAATTAGGAACACCTATCTCTCTCTCTCTTTGTCTAGTGTCAGCATCCCCCGCACAGTTAGAAAGCACACATAGGGAAAACATTTAACCCTTTGATCGCCCCTGATGTTAACCCCTTCCCTGCCAGTGTCATTTGTACAGTGTCAGTGCATTTTTTTTTAGCACTGATCACTGTATTGGTGTCACTGGTCCCAAAAAAGTGCCACTAAGGCCCCTTTCACACTGAGGCGCTTTTCAGGCACTATTGCGCTAAAAATAGCGCCTGCAAATCGCCCTGAAAAAGCCGCTACTTTGTATCCAATGTGAAAGCCCGAGGGCTTTCACACTGGAGCGGTGCGCTTACAGGAGGGTCCAAAAACTCCTGCAGGCCGCATCTTTGAGGCGAGGTAGGAGCAGTAAAAATACCGCTCCTATGGCGCTCCTGCCCATTGAAATCAATGGGGTAGTGCCTCCAAAACGCCCACAAGACACTGCAAAGAGGCATTTTAGCGGGCGTTTTTAACCCTTTTTCGGCCGCAAGCGGGGGTTAAAATCACCCCGCTAGCGCCCGCAAATCGCGGCAAAAACTACGGTATAACGGCGCTAAAAATAGCGCCGTTATACCGTCAGCGCATCCAGCGCCTCAGTGTGAAAGTAGCCTTAGTGTCCGACTTGTCTGCCATAATATTGCAAAAAAAAAAAAATCCTTGATCGCTGCCATTACTAGTAAAATAAATAAAAATAAGTCCCTAAATCTATCCCATAGTTTGTAGACGGCGTTGCACAACCGCGCAATTGTCAGTTAAAGTAACTCAGTGCCATATCACAAAAAAAGGCCTGGTCATTAAGGGGGTAGATCCTTCCAGGGCTGAAGTGGTTAACTGACTTGTTTGTGCATACCTCTGTTTCTGGGAGGGCAAAGTCAAACCTTTCAGCACAAGGTACAGTATATATAGATAAAGAACTCACCTATGCCATTCTTCCAGTCACCCCGACCATAAAGAATTCCTATGGGAAAATCAATGAATGAATCCCACCCACCTGGTTCACACCCAGCGTTAATCTGCAGTTTTCTTTTCCTATATTCTAGAAACAGAATCCTTTAACCACTTCAGCTCTGGAAGGTTTTACCCCCTTCCTGACCAGGGCATTTTTTGCGATACGGCACTGCGTTACTTTAACTGACAATTGCGCAGTCAACGCTGTACCCAAACAAAATTGATGCCCTTTTTTTTCCACAAATTTTTTTTTTTTTTGGTGGTATTTGATCACCTCTGCGTTTTTTATTTTGTGCGCTATAATCAAAAAAAGACCGACAATTTTGAAAAAAATAGAATTTTTTACTTTCGGCTATAAAACATACCTAATAATAATAAAAAAATAAAAATAAATCTAATTTCTTCATCAATTTAGGTCAATTTCTATTCTGCTACATATTTTTGGTAAAAAAAAATCCCAATAAGCGCATATTGATTGGTGTGCGCAAAAGTGATAGCGTCTACAAACTATGGGATAAATTTAGGGACTTTTTGTTTTTATATACATTTTTTACTAGTAATGGTGGCGATCAGCGATTTTTAGTGGGACTGTGACATTGCGGCGAACAAATCTGACACTAAGGCCCCTTTCACACTGAGGCGTATTTCAGGCGTTTTAGCGCTAAAAATAGTGCATAAATAACGCCTGAAATACTCCTGCCCCAGCATTCTCAATGTGAAAGCCCGAGGGCTTTCACATTGAGGCGATGCGCTGGCAGGAGAAAAAAAAATCTCCTGCAAGCCGCATCTTTGGAGCGGTGTGTATACCGCTCCTTTACCGCTCCTTGCCATTGAAATCAATGGGACACCGTGGTAATACCGCCCGCAAACCGGGGCTGTAGCCGCGGTTTGCGGGCGGTATTAACCCTTTTTTGGTCGCTAGCGGGGGTTAAAACCGCAACGCTAGCGGCCGAATATCGCGGTAAACACGACGGTATAGCGGCGCTGAAATTCGCGGCGCTATACCGCCACCGCATATGTACGCCCCAGTGTGAAAGGGGCCTAAGGCTACTTTCACACTGAGGCGATTTGCAGGCGCTATAGTGCTAAAAATAGCACCTGCAAAGCGCCCTGAAAGAGCCTCTTCCTTTCCCGAGGGCTTTCACACTGGAGCGGTGCGCTGGCAGGACACTCAAAAAAGTCCTGCCAGCCGCATCTTCGAGGCGCTGTAAGAGCGGTGTATAAAATCATAAAGTAACAAAGTTACCTAAAGCGCACCTGCCTATTGAAATCAATGGGCAGCGGCGCTTTGCCGGCTGTTTTAACCCCTTTTCGGCTGCTAGCGGGGGTTAAAAGTGCCCCGCTATCGGCCGAATAGCGTCACAAAAACTACGTTAAAACGCCGCAACGCCTCAGTGTGAAAGTAGCTTTAGTGACACTTTTTGGGGACCATTGACACTACAGCGATCACTGCTAAAAAAAAAAAGCACTGTCACTGTATATATGACACTGGCAGGGAAGGGGTTAACATCAGGGGCAGTTAAATTTGTCCCCTAATGAGTGCTTTCTAACTGCAGGGGGAGGTGCTTTGACTAAAGGAAAGCAGAGATCCATGTTTCTGCTTAGCAGAAACACAAGATCTCTATTTTGCTCTCTGGCAGAATGGCAGTCTGCCTCTCTACGAACGATTGCCGGGTTCCCAGGGAACATCGTGTCCGCCGGAACCCTCTGATTGGTTCCCGCTGTGTCCAATTACAGCGGGGCTCCGGCGGCGTGTGCTTGTGCCGGCACCCCAGAGCCGAAGTAGTACAGGTACGTCATTTTGCTCTTAAAGGAGTAGTAAAGGTAAATGTTTTTTCACCTTAATGCATTCTATGCATTAAGGTGAAAAAACATTTGACAATACCGGCCCCCCCCCCGAGCCCCCGTTTTACTTATCTGGCCCCTCGAAAGTCCCGTGCTCGCTCCCGTCATCCTCCGAGTTCTATTGCCTGGCCGTTGATTGGCTACTGTGGATGGATTGAAAGCAGCGCAGCCATTGGCTGGTGCTGCTGTCAATCACATCCAATGACGCGGCACGTCGGGGGGCGGGGCCGAGTGATACAGTCGGAGGCTATGGCCGCCGCTGTATCACGGGAGCGCGCCCACAGTAACTCCACACCATGCAAGCTCGCTCGCATTATGGTGTGGAGTCCTTGCGGGGAGGAGCCGAGACAGACGCCGAGGGACCCCAGAAGAGAAGGATCGGGGCCACTGTGTGCAAAACGAGCTGCACAGTGGAGGTAAGTATAACATGTTTGTTATTTTTTTTTTTTAAACGGGAACCTGTAGTGTTCCTTTAAGGGCCATCCTGCCGCAGTATATGTATGCGGGGCGGTCCTTAAGCGGTTAAAGGTCAGATAAAATGTTTAGTGCAATATAAAACTTTTAGTAGCTACATAGTACATGTTATATATAGAGGTCTAGATCATAGTCAAATATAGAGGGATGGGGCAGAGGGTTCGGGCTGTAAAACAGGGACTGGGACATTTTTTAGGAGTTGTGGTTCATGTGGAAGTAAATACAGGCGGTTGGGGGTGGACATCACATGCTTCTCAAATACCAAACTTCTGGCTGCGTGCCCAACCCCCGTTCTGTGATCTCTGCTCCGCTTTCCATCTGCAGAACAGCCCTCCCCGCTTCCATTAGCAGGGAAAATCCAGTTCACAACAGTGCAAAAAAAAAAAAAACTGTCACTTTGGAATGTTGTTGTCTTCTTCAATCTATTGTTATTCTCGAAGCATGGGCGTCCGCTGAACTTTTTTCAGGGGGGGGGGGGGCATCATTTTAAGGTCATCTATGCATCTTTGGGGCAGTGAAGCAGCGCTGTATACACCACTCCTCCACCGCCCATTGAAATAAATGGGCACCGCTACCGAAGTGCCTGCAAAGCGCTTCGGCAGTAGCGATACACAGTTGCATTTAACCCTGTCTTCGTCCGCTATCTGGGGTCAAAAGTGCCCCACTAGCGGCACTAAAACAATGGTAAAGCGCCGCTAAAACTAGCGGCGATTTACCGATAACGCAGCCATCTGGCAGTGTGAAATGGCTCTTGAGGATAATTCCGCTTCACTCCACCATGTCCATATAAATATAGCCTAGAGTATGTACCGTACATCTTTCTATAGTGAAATGTATTGCAATACATCTGTTGTGGCCATATTTTTATCTTTATGAAAACAGCCTATACTATATACCGTATTTATCGGCGTATAACACGCACCGGCGTATAACACGCACCCCAAGTTTAGGAGGGAATTTTAAGGAAAAAAACTTTTAGGAGGGAAATTCAAGGAAAAAAAAACTTACATTTAAATGCAGCATGCAGCCTTGCCCAGTGTCCATCTGCAGCCTTGCCCAGTGTCCATCTGTCCATCTGCAGCCGTGCCCAGTGTCCATCTGTCCATCTGCAGCCTTGCCCAGTGTCCATCTGTCCATCTGCAGCCTTGCCCAGTGTCCATCTGTCCATCTGCAGCCGTGCCCAGTGTCCATCTGTAGCCTTGCCCAGTGTCCATCTGTCCATCTGCAGCCGTGCCCAGTGTCCATCTGTCCATCTGCAGCCGTGCCCAGTGTTCATCTGTCCATCTGCAGCCTTGCCCAGTGCCTTTGCGATCGTGTCAGTCCCGGCGGTTTTTAAAATTTGGCGCCGATTTCTGTGGAGAGGAGCGAGCGGGGCCGAGTGTACTTCGGCTGGACTCGGCTCCTCTCGCAGTTCCGCCCATCTCCACTGACTGCGCCGCTGACGGAGAAAGCCGAGAGTACTTCGGCTAGACTCGTGTCTGCTCACAGTCACAGGCAGGACTGCGAGAGGAGCCGAGACTAGGCGAAGTACACTCGGCTTTCTCCATCAGCGGCGCAGTCAGAGATGGGCGGGACTGCGAGAGGAGCCGAGTAAAGCCGATTGTACTTCGGCTTCGGCTCCGCTCGCTCCTCTCGCTCGTTTTCAGCAGGGGAATTCGGCGGAGTATCGGCGTATAACACGCACCCACGATTTTCCCCTGATTTTAAGGGGAAAAAAGTGCGTGTTATACGCCGATAAATACGGTAGGTTGTTTTCATCAAGATCAAAATATGGCCGCCCACAACAGATGTATTGCAATACAAAAAGATGTACACAGTGGTGTCGTGGCACAGGCACTGCTGTTACCTGTAGTTCTTCAACGATAGGCCCAGGGCAGGCACTGGCAGCATATTCTCTCTTGTCTCGGCCACTGCACGCCACGCACCTGTGGGAGGAGCCTGCTGGATCGACATAGGCACATTTACACAGGCTGAGGCAGCAGCCAATCACGGAAAAGCCGGGTCACGGTGATGTTAAGCAGAGGCCCGAGCGGCAGAGCCAATCCGATGCTCGGGCTGGGGGTGAGGAGGGAGGGACGGATGTGTAGTCGGAAAAGACTGAGAGCAGCCCCAGCTCCCAGGCCCCCAGGCCAGCAGCAGACTTAGAAAAAAAAGTCCACGGCTGCCGCGGAGGCGGCCATTGCAACACAGGGGGCACTTTAACTCTCACGATTCCAGGGGGGGGCAATTGACCCCCCTTGCCCTATGGAGCAGACACCCATGTCTTGAAGTACAGGTTCAGTTTATAAAGAAAGAAAAAGCTAACCTTCTAACCTAACCCCCCTAATCTGATACAATCAATCTAATCTAGAAGCATCCCCACCCAGCCAGGTGTGTACTTATCTCCCCATGACAGTAGCAGCTTCCTAAAACTGAACTCCACGAAAATGAAAATTCTACCATTACAGTTGAGCTTAATATCTTTGGCCAGCATCATTCAACCCGCTTCCTCTGAGCCCAGGTTGCCCTGGACCCACCCAAAAGCCTGTGACTGGACAGTAGAAAGAGAAGCAGTCAAAAGACTATGACTAAAACTAAATCGAAAATTTACATCAAAATTAAAGGGGTTGTAAAGCCATACCTCCCAACAGGCCCCTCCTTCCCGCATTCCCGCGAGAGCTGTGTTTTTCCCGCACAGCCGTCACAGCAGGAAAAAATTCAAATGTCCAACCCCCCCCCCCCCCCCCTCAGCAACTTTCGTTCTATGGACGAAAAAAAAATTCAATGTCCCGCGGCACCCCTGCTCAACACAACTTTCGATTGCAGGGGAGAGGGGAGATCATCAATGGCCCGCAGTGGGAGGTATGGTAAAGCTTCGTGTTTTTTCCCCTTAATGCATCCTATGCATTAAAGCGGAGGTCCAGCCTTCCAGCCTAAAAAAAAAATAATTTTCATCACCAGCTTCCTTTTAATTTAAATAAAAACATTGAAAAAAAAAATGTCATGCATGCAAATGCCTGTTACTAGCCAGATTTCCTAATCTGCCTAGTTCCTGGTCCGCAGCAGATCTACCTCCTCTCCTAAGTCGCCTAGCCTCCTGGGAAATTAGTGTCATCATTTCCCAGGAGTCTGTGGGCATTAAAGTGCCAAAACATCGCGTTATTTCCGCCCGTTGTCATGGCAACGGTACAAACGAATGGTGCTATGAGCGCATTTCGACTGCGCATGCGCAAGATCGAGAGGTGCATGCTGGTTACCCAGCATGCACCTCTCTCATAATAACCAGGAAGAAAAATAAACTGGGCTTCACATGCCCTTAGCTATCATGGAAACGAGCACAAGAACGCTGAGCAGATATCTGGTAGGTTTTTGGACTGATTTATTTGCAAATCGGGAGATATTGATATGTTTTAGAGGTTGTTTAAAGTAATTAATTTTGGATTGCAAAAAAAATAATATTATGCCCGGAACCCCGCTTTAAGGTGAAAAAACACCTTGCACTCTCCGCCCCCCCCCCCCCCGAGCCCCGATTTTACTTACCTGAGCCCCGAATCTCCATGGGCGCGATCCCGCGTCGTTCTTTCCATGGCTGATCAGCTCCTCATTGGATAGATTGATAGCAGCGCAGCCATTGGCTCCCACTGCTGTCAATCAAATCCAGTGACGCGGCTGCCAGGGGCGGGGCCTAGTCATACACTGAGCGGCTATGCACCCCGAGTGTATAACACAGGAGCGTGCCCGCAAGGTAACCCCCTGGGGAGAGAGCTTCCCAGAGGGGGTTAGCTCTTGCGGGGAGGGGAGGGGCTTGCAATAGTGGAAACAGAGCCTTCATCCATGGGGATTAATGAGACAGTTTCATGGTCATGCTATCTCAGTGTCCCTCTCTCTCTCCATACTACATTTATAAGAGCGACAGGGAAAATGAGTAAAGACATACAAATTCGATTTTTTTTTTTCTCTTTATGTTGAATATCTTGTGATAATTTCTAAAGCTAAATTATAAATACTATTATTCATTGAAATGCATTTATATGTATTACTTTTAAAACCTCTTGAACTTCAATGTACCTTTAGGCTCGGTTTCCACTAGTGTAGGGTGACCAGACATCCCGGGTTTCCGGGGACAGTCCCCGGATTGAGGACACTGTCCCCGGACCAAGTCTGTCCCCAGTTTTGTACCCAGATTGGATTTGAACAGGAGCTGGGGCAATTTCAAATTCTGAATTACACCCCCCCCCCCCGCTCCGCCGCTCCTACTAGCTTAGGGGGTGTATTTTTCCCATTATCGGTGCCCCTCTCTGTTGATCATGTGCTGGTCGGAGCGGAGGGAATATTTCTTCAGTTTCGGGTGCCCATTCAGCTCCACACATATGTTCTTCTGCCTTGGCTCAAGTCCCGGCCAGCCGCCTGCCTGCTTATCTCCTTGCCTTCCCTGGCGGAATGATCTTCCTCCGCTCCCCACCCAGTAGTAGCCGGGGCCCGGAGAGTGATACTTGAGTGGCTGTCAGGCGGGCGTCAGAGAGTCGCTGATTGGCGCCATTACTAGTAAAAAAAAAAAAAATATGTCCCCGAATTTCATTTAAAAAATCTGGTCACCTTACACTAGTGCGACCCATGATTTCCAATGAGTACCGTTCATATCCGTGCGACTTCAAAGTAGTCCCTGCACTACTTTGGTCCCACTTTGATGTAAGTTGGAGGTCCATAGACCTCAACATTATACAGGCATTGCTTCAAGTCGCATCAAAATTGTGGCAAAATCGTGCGACTTTGAGGTTGCAATAGTGGAAACCTAGCCTTATACCACACTGGCATATTCCCCTTTCTGTTTTCCTATGCTTGTATGATGGAAAATTGTACTCCTAATTTTTGAAATCACAATAAAAACTAATGTAAAAGAAAAAGGAATTCTACAGCTATCGGGACTGGCGTCTTTATAACGTCCGGTGTGCATGAGGCCTAAGGGCCAGTTCACACCACATGCAGTCCAGTGCGATTTTTTTTTTCTGCATCAAAAACGCATGGAAAGTAGGTTATATGGTTTTGAATGGCATAGTTCACACCAGTGCTTGCCGTTCCAGTGCGTTCCAGTTCCAGAAAAAAAAGTAGAACATGCTGCATTTTACCTGCACTGGGCTGTACTGGAACGCTGTAAAATGCATCAAAAACGCACCGGAACGCACTTAAATGCACCAAAAACGCACTGGAACACACTTGTCCTTTTCTAAGGTTAATAAAAAAGAGGGGTGAAAAAAAAAGCACTGGACTGCATTAAAAACGTACCAAAAACGCACTGTAAAGCATCAAAAACGCGCATGCAAAAAAGCACCTGGAACGCATCCAGATTGCATTTCTATGGTGTGAACTGGCCCTAAAAGAGCTGCTTAGTGCTGCAGTTACAATGTAGTTATGTAATTCCCAGCTGGGCTCAGCCTTCTGTTCTCCACCATCCGGCAGTGAAAGTGTTAGAGGGAGTTCCTGGTTGCTTTGCATTGTGTAAGGAAGGATCAGTGCAGTGAGTCGGCCTTCACACCGCTCAGAAGCCATGATATCTCATTTCTTCAGGCCCTGTCTGCTGGTATTGAGTCGGTCCAGGGGCCAGGCCTGCAGGGTAGAGTGGATACAGCACAGATCAGTGACCGCGGTAGGGGGGATACAGTGCACAGTATGGGGGGCACAGCAGCACAGAGCGGTGAGCGGAGCAGCAGCGGCTGGAATAACAGAGGGTAACAAAAAGGTAAAGACGTTCGATGACTTACCTGGCCCGTCCCTGCTCACCAACATCTACTGGCTCTTCCCCCGGGGGTACATTCTGTATTCACACGAGCTACAGGTAAGTCCGAAAACTGATCTCTCCAAATATATGGTGCTACTACCATTTGAATATCTTGAAGCACTTTGTTCCTTGATGTCATTGCTCCTGGTTCAGACCCTGGAGGACACATTGGGGTTTATTTACGAAAGGCAAATCCACTTTGCACTACAAGTGCAACGTGCACTTGGAAGTGCAGTCGCTGTAAATCTGAGGAGTAGATCTGAAATGAGGGGAAGCTCTGCTGATTCTATCATCCAATCATGTGCAAGCTTTTTTTTGTTTTTGTTTTTTCCTTGCATGTCCCCCTCGGATCTACAGCGACTGCATTTCCAAGTGCACTTTCAGTGCAATTTTAAGTGCACTTTGCAAAGTGGATTTTCCTTTAGTAAATAACCCCCATTGAATTTCATTGCCAAAAGGGGCTTTAGCCCACGTTCACATCGGGCCGTTTTGACATGTGAAATCGCATGTCAAATCGGCCGGCAACGGCACCGTCTGAATCGGTGCGAAGCTGACTTTGCGGCGCCGCACCGATTCCCAAAAGCAGTTCCTGTACTGCTTTTAGCGACTTCGGGGGCGATTTGAATAGACCTCTGTGCATGAACATACACAGATGTCTGTCAAATCGCTGCCGAAGTCGGGCTGCATTGCCGGTTTGAAAACATGCAAATTCAGCTGAACTCGCACGATTTCAAACCCGCCCTCAATGTGAACCTGAGCTTAGTGTTTCTTTAACTGCTTATGGTTGACCTAGTTGGGCCAGGCCGGTTTTTGCGTTGCGCCACTGCATTAATTTAACTGACAGCAGCGTGATCGTGCGATGCTGTACATAAATAAAATTGATGTCCTGTACATAGGATGCATAAGGCTCCATGTACACAGAAGCTCAAAAACGGCACTTTGAACGCAAATTTCTTGCGTTCAGAAAAAAGCCCATTAACTCCACTGCTCATTAATGCTAAAAAACACTATGTACACATGAACACATAGGCTAACATAGAGTGCAGGTAATGGGTTTTTTTTAAAAACGCCAATAAACTGCAGTTTATCAGCTTCAGTGTACATGGAGCCTGAAGGTGAAAAAGCATGAAAGGTTTACTACCCCTTTTTAATATATGAATTTTGTTGATTTAATCCCTACAGGTTTTTGTTTTTGTTTTTTGGATTAATCCAATTTCATTGCACAGTATTGTCCGATTTAATGTTTAACCACTTCACCCCCTGGAAGAATTTACCCCCTTCCTGACCAGAGCACTTTTTGCGATTCGGCACTGCGTCACTTTAACTGACAATTGCGCGGTCGTGCGACGTGGCACCCAAACAAAATTGACGTCCTTTTTTTTTCCCCACAAATAGAGATTTCTTTTGGTGGTATTTGATCACCTCTGCGGTTTTTATTTTTTGCGCTATAAACAAAAATAGAGTGACAATTTTGGAAAAAAAAGCAATATTTTTTACTTTTTGCTATAATAAATATCCCCAAAAAATATATAAAAAAAATAATAATTTTTTCCTCAGTTTAGGCCGATATGTATTTTTCGACGTATTTTTTGGTAATTTTTTTTTTGCAATAAGCGTATATTGATTGGTTTGCGCAAAAGTAATAGCGTCTACAAAATAGGGGATAGATTTATTGCATTTTTATTAATACTTTTTTTTTTTTTTTTTTTTTTTTTTACTAGTAATGGCGGCGATCAGCGTTTTATTTTATTAATTTTTTTCTATCATGACTGCAACATTATGGCGGACACATCGGACACTTTTAATGCCATTTTGGGACCATTGTCATTTATACAGCGATCAGTGCTATAAAAATGCACTGATTACTGTGTATATGACACTGGCAGGGAAGGGGTTAACCACTAGGGGGTGAGGAAGGGGTTAAGTGTGACCTAGGGAGTTATTCTAACTGTGAGGGGGCTGGGCTACAAGTGACATGACAGTGATCACTGCTCCCGATGACAGGGAGCAGTAGATCACTGTCCTGTCACTAGGCAGAACAGGGAAATGCTTTGTTTACATAGGCATCTCCCCGTTCTGCCTCTCCGTGACATGATCGCAGGCCGCCGGCCAACATCGAGTTTGCGGGGCAGGGTCCCGCGGCTTCTTAAAGGGGATGTACCGGTACGCCCATTTGCCCACCGCTGCCATTCTGCCGTATATCGGTTAAAGGTACAAATCTCGAAGCACATATAAGTTAAGGATTTATTTAGTCGAAAAGCGCCTACTTTTATCTTCTTGATTTCATTTATTAGTGTGGTTCACACTTAAAGGGGCAGCTGTCACATATTTTTAGCACAGGGTTGGCGCCTTTTGAAAAAAGCGTTTTTTTGTTTTTTTGTTTTTTTTTAATGTCTTTTCAGGGGTGGGAGTGCTTTAGGTCTGGGTGCACGGACAAAGAATACTCAGCTGTGTGTACAATTGCAGCTGGGGTAACTTCCAGTCTCTGTACTTGCAGCAGCCCCCTGCATGGGAAACTCTGTACTGTATAGGAAAACCAGGCATTAGGTGTCGGGGGGCCTTAAAATATATGGGAAGACTTTGGAAGGGGTTAAACTGTATAGGGAGAGTGTGGGGGAAGGTGGATCTCATTTAGTCTTTATGGGGCCCCATGATTTCGAGCGGCGGGCCTGGCTGTCAAAAGAACATGCTAACACATTGGCACTCATCCTGTGGCCCACCAGCTGTTGCGAAGTCCCATAAGACATTGCAAATGTAGCAGTTACCCCGTAAGTGCTGCTGAGTATTGTAGTCCACCTGTCACCCTGCCCGGCCAGGCACACGATTTCCAGTCACTTTAGACAGAAAACGGTCCATGCACTTTTTTTTTTTTTTTTTTTTCATTTATTGAGGGGAATTAACTTGGATGGGGTAAGGGAATATGGGATGCCCACTGAACTGCAGGATATTTACATGGGACCAACTATATACACTCCTTGTATATACACTCCAGTCTTCACTCCAGCACATCACTTGCTTGCAGACTATTCCTCCTCAACACCTCCAGCACATCACTTGCTTGTACTTCCAGGACCAACTAGCACAGGTTTAGGCCTGACACTGGCTCAGCCAGGCCTTACAAGTTCCCTTTGCGGGTAGGGACCTAGGATCCTTATGGTGTAGCAAAAATATGACAGTCCTTGGTGCTAGTTGTCCTACACGTGGCTACAGCTCCCAGACCCACCTCTTCAGGCCCTGCCAGCCCTCCTGGCTGCAGCTGCCTCTTTCCTGCCCATACTTCCACATACTTCTTCTGGTTCTGCACCCATCCCAGACTGCTCTCTCCCAGTCCTCTCAGGTGTGCCTCCCCAGTCCTCCTGACTGTGCATCACTCAACAGCCCTCCCAGCTGCGACTTTTTCTTCCTCCCTGGAGACTTGTCTGGCAGTGTTCTTTCCTGCTGTCCTCTCCTTGCTCACGTGCCTCCAGTCCAGGACACCTCCACGTGTTCTCGGAGGGTCCCGTCCGCACCCGAGCCCAGGCCCAAGGTCAGAGCTCCCTCCAAGGCCACCGACAGCCTAGCACTCCATCTCCAGCTTCCTTACAAACAACTCCTCCCCAGATGGGTTGACCCTAGGTATTTAAGAAGGCTTGCCTCTTGCCAATCCAAGTTGGGGATTGGTCAAGGCTCCTCAGATGGTCAACACCCCAAACAGATCCTCCTCCCCTCTCCACCTCTCTTTCCAGAAAGTTCCAGAACATTCTGGAAAGAAGTGGGAGGTCTTAATGATGCTGCTTGTGAGTCACCAGCTCTACACTGGGCCACTCCCAACCCAGATCAAAACAAACAGGCCCAGCTACCAGCTAGGCCTGCCTAAATTGTCCTACTCTGCCAAAAACCCTATTGACATCTATCTAGCAACCTAGAGGGTGCTGCACAAGGATGACAGTTACAAGCATGACTCCCATGATGGGATTTGTTCCGCAACAGCTGGAGGGCCACAGGTTGAGCACCCATGTGCTAACTGAAGGAGAGGGCAGAGTGACAGAGAAATGAGCTAATTGCTGTGCTTCAATCACAGGCTGGGGGCAGGTCAATGCCTGGATGAACGCTGATGAATTGGGGAAAAGAAGCAGTGGTGCCACTAGGGTTGGCGTCATCTGGTGCGGTAAAGCATGCTTTGTGTTTTGGGAACTCCTTCACGAATAAAGCCTGCAAACAGCAGCTGAACACTTCATTTATTTTATTATTTTAACAGCCCTGCCCTGCCCTGTGATTCCTGTGTTGCAGAACATATTCAAGAAAAAATATGGGCCCATATGGAAATCCACTATTGGAATGTTTAATACAGTCTGCGTAACAGATGTGGATCTCCTGGAGACGTTGCTGAGACAGGAGGGAAAATATCCAAAGAGGGTAGACATGGAGCTCTGGAAAATTCACCGGGACTCTAGGAACCTGGCCTACGGTCCTTTTACTGAGTGAGTTCACTGACGCTATGCTATAAATGGTTATGCTGGCTCTTTGCCATCTGTAGGGGTCTAATCATAACTACATTGTTGAAAATAGCACATTATTTATGGAGCTAAATAGATGAAGTTTACATATTAGAATGAGTCACAGGAGTGGCTTTTCCCTTTGTCTTTCAAGTATCTACAGCTCTGCGTTGCATTTCAATTAGAGAAAGGCAGTCTAAAAGGGAACAGCTACTACAGACTCTTGTATCAAGGCTTTACTCTGTATTGTTTTGTAAGTGCTGCTATATATATATATATATATATATATATATATATATATATATATATATATATATATATATATATATATATATATATATATATATATATATATATAAAAAAATCCTGTATTATACACTATATTGCCAAAAGTTTAGGGACACCTGCTTTTACATGCAAATGAACTGCAATGGCGTCTTAGTCTATACTCTATAGGGTTCAATATTGAGTTGGCCCACCCTTTGCAGCTATACCAGCTTCAACTCTTCTGGGAAGGCTGTCCACAAGGTTTAGGAGTGTGTCTATGGGAATGTTTGACCATTCTTTCAGAAGCACGTTTGTGAGGTCAGGCACTAGTGGTGCAACGGATCGGTGGTGATCCGTGATCCGAACGGGTCACCCTGTTCGGATCGGATCACCACGCGATCCGCGGAGCGCTTCGGAGCCTCGGCCATAGGGAAGGCCGCGGCTTCGGCCTAGCTCCGGAGCGGCGGCCATCTTGGTACCCCCGGCGGCGCCGCTGTAATGACGTTTCGTCGACCGCCATCTTGCTCTACTCACACTCCTGCACAGTAATGATAGTAAGAAGGGGCATGCGCGCCGTAGACAACGGTGCATTCAGTCAGAATCCCCATTCTCAAATCCGGCTTCGCCGGCTCCTACGCGCATGCGCGGAGTGACGTCTTTGCCGCTCCGGCCAATCACAACGCCGGAGCGGCGCTGTGATTGGCCGGAGCGGCGATACCCGGAAGTAACCTTCCGGGTATCTGTGGAGCGATGGCTGGAGGGGGAGACGAGGACGGCTTCGGGGGGGGCCCCGATCTAAGGTAAGTGATGCATAATGAGCTAGTATGCTAGTCATACTAGCTCATTATGGCTTTGTCTTGCCAGGTGTTTTTTTTCCTTTTTTTTTTATTTTTTTAAAACGGGTTTACAACCACTTTAATAACAATTTATTAACACATAAAAGTGGCAACATGTGTGAAGTAGACTGTAGACACATTATAGAAATATGGTCCCAAACGATGGTCATCGGCAGACTGTCAGCTCCTGGGTTCCATCGCTGCAGCGCTAATGCTCACTGCTCATCTGCTGTACCACACAAAGCTCGCATGCTCAGGAAACGCGTCGCATCCCAGGGATGTCATCCTTGCCATTTGTTGTCGGACAATTTGAGAGCGTGCACAGCCAACATTTGTTGTCGGAAATTATCAGACAAAACACATCCTCTGGACAATTGTTGTCGGAATATCCGATCGGGTGTACGAGGCTAAGGAGTTACAGCGCTGAAAATTGGCCTGGGCAGGAAGGGGGTTTAAGTGCCCAGTAAGCAAGTGGTTAATAATAGTTGTTAAATTGTGATTTTATTAAAAATTAGAAAAACATATATAAATGGCACTAATAGACTGGGCAAGTACTTATATGCTGTATCCGTCTCCATAGGGAGGGCCACAACTGGCACACTCTGCGCACTGTGCTCAACAAGAGGATGCTAAAGCCTGCCGAGGCCGTTCTATACACTGGTGCCATCAACGAGGTGGTGACCGACCTCCTAAACTCGCTGAATGACTTGAGAAAAGAGACACCCTCTGGAGTTATGGTGAACGACATCTCAAACGTCTTGTATCGATTCGCATTTGAAGGTGAGGCAGCCGTAGGTAAAATATGGGATCACGCCGATGACCACACAAAAAGTAAGGCAAAGTCCCCCCCAGTAGAGACATATACAGTGGGGTGAAAATAATTATTTGATCTCCTACAGATTTTGTAAGTTTGCCCACATATGCCGCGTACACACGATCGGTTTTTCTGATGAAGATCGGTATAAAAAAATAGAACATGTTTTAAATTTTACCGATGGAAAAAAAAACGATAGCAAATTCCGATCGTCTGTGGGGAACTCCATCGGAGAAAAAACCCACGCATGCTCGGAATCAAGTCGACGCATGCTCAGAAGCATTGAACTTCATTTTTCTCGGCTCTTCGGAGTGTTTTACGTCACGGCGTTTGAGACGGTCGGATTTTTGACTGATGGTGTGTAGGTAAGACTGATGCATCGGATTTCCGATGGAAAAATCCATCGGAAATCCGATCGTGTGTACAGGGCATTACAAAGAAATGAAAGGTCTATAATTTTTATCATAGGTGTATTTCAAATGATGGAGACAGAATATCAACCAAAATTTTAGAAAAAGCACACAATACAAATGTTATAAATTGAGTTGCAGTTCAGTGAGTAAAATAAGTATTTGATCCCGATAGAAAAAGTCCGATGAGAGCTTTTAGTTGGGAATCCCGATCGTGTGTATGCTCCATCGGACTTTTTCCAACGGGAAAAACTGCCGGAAAAAGATAGAGAGCAGGTTCTCTATTTTCCCGTCGGGAAAAAATACGATCGGAATTTCTGATCGTGTGTACAAATTCTGACGCACTAAATTCCGGCGCATGCTCGGAAACAAATCGATGCATTCTCAGAAGCATAGAACTTAATTTTCTCGGCTCGTTGTAGTCTTTTACGTCACCGCGTTCTTGGCAGTCAAAAGTTCACCGAACGTGTGTATGCAAGGCAGGCTTGAGCGGGATTCCATCGGAAAAAACATCCAAGTTTTTTTCCGACGGGAATTCCGCTCGTGTGTACAGGGCATAAGTACTTGGTGTTGAAACCCTTGTTCGGAAGCACAGAGGTAAAATGTTTCTTGTAGTCGGTGATCAGGTTTGCACACATCTCAGGAGGGAATTTGGTCCACTCTTCTTTACAGATCTTCTATAAATCCTTAAAGTGGAACTTCAGTCATATTTTCATCTTTCCATCTATTAAATTCTCTGCCCTTATTTTTTTAACTTTGGATTTCTGCCAGTAAATACTTTATACAGTCCACTTCCTGTTGTCTGGTCATTAGCCTAAGCTTATGACATCATGCACAGTTCTCTCTCTCACTCTTGTGAGAGTTTGCTAGGAAGGGAGGGGGGGGTGAGTCATAAGAGGGCCAATGAGAGCTGCAGAGCTGGAGGTGGACCTCTGTGTAAATCTAGGAAGTGAACAGGCAGCTGCCCACAGCTAAAATTATTGCAGCCAGACTCGGTGGAGGGAGATTTCTGCAGCATATTTGGCAAGTACAGAATCAAAGTATATATAAAATATTATGCAAAGTGGTTGCAGGGAAGCTTCAGAATGGCAAATATATTTTTATTACAAATGATGTGAACAGACTGCAGTTCCTCTTTAAGGTTTCTTGGCTGTCCCTTGGCAACTCAAAGTTTCAGCTCCCTCCATAAGTTTTCTATAGGATTAAGGTCTGGAGACTGGCTTGGCCACTCCATGACCTAAATGTGCTTCTTTTTGAGCCACTCTTTTGTTGCCTTGGCGGTATGTTTTGGGTCATTGTCATGCTGAAAGACCCATCCATGACCCATCTTCAGTGTTCTGGCTGAGGGAAGAAGGTTCTCATCCAGGATTTTACAATACATGGCCCCGTCCATTGGCCCCCCAATGTTGCAAAGTCGGTCTGTACCGTTAGCAGAGAAGCAACCCCAAAGCGTAATGTTTCCACCTCCGTGCCTGGCTTTAGGGATGGTATTCTTGGGGTCATAGTCAGCATTTTTCTTCATTCAAATCCGGCGACTTTCCCCCTCCTCAAGAAGGCACATGTACAGTCATTCCAATGAGCATCTAAATGATTCAGAGAAGGATTGGGAGAAAGCGCTGTGGTCAGATGAGACCAAAATCTACCTCTTTGACATTAACTCGACTCTGTGTTTGAAGGAAGAAAAATGCCGACTATGACCCCAAGAACACCATCCCTACAGTCAAGTACGGAGGTGGAAACTTTATGCTTTGGGGCTGCTTCTCTGCTAAAGGCAGGGCCATCGGAACAGGACAGGCAAAACAAGCAATTGCTTGGGGCCCCGAGCTGGCCTGGGGCCCCAGCCTAGGGTGCCTGCCTGCTGCCTGTCCTGGATTTCCGCCCTGAGCCGATCCGCGGATTGCGGCCATAGGAAAGGCTGCGGCTTCGGCCTAGCTCCGGAGCGGCGGCCATCTTGGTACACCCGGCGGCAGCGGCTGAGGTGAGTGGGGTAGGGTGACCATGTGTCCCGGATTGCCCGGGACAGTCCCGCATTTTGCAGGTCTGTCCCGGGCACCTTCATTCCAGGACAATACAGTGTCCCAGAATGAAACGGACACAGCCACCCCCCGGGCCAATCTGATGCCCCCAAAAAAGGCCGCCACATCCCTGCTTTACACACTGACAGTACTGGTCCTGGCTAGGAATGCCTGGAGGAGCACAATCCCGCCCCCTACTTGTGATTGGAGAAATCATAAATCCTGCCTCTTGTGTCCAATCACTGTGCTGTGATTCGTTACAGCACAAGCTGATTTTTGGGAAGGGAGGGTGTCGCTGAATGGTAGTTTGGAGATGTGGACATTACAGGGGGGGAGATGTGGACATTACAGGGGGGGAGATGTGGACATTACAGGGGGGAGATGTGGACATTACAGGGGGGGAGATGTGGACATTACAGGGGGGAGATGTGGACATTACAGGGGGGGGTGATGTGGACATTACAGTGGGGGAGATGTGGACATTACAGTGGGGGAGATGTGGACATTACAGTGGGGGAGATGTGGACATTACAGTGGGGGAGATGTGGACATTACAGGGGGGGAGATGTGGACATTACAGGGGGGGAGATGTGGACATTACAGGGGGGGAGATGTGGACATTACAGTGGGGGTGATGTGGACATTACAGTGGGGGAGATGTGGACATTACAGTGGGGGAGATGTGGACATTACAGTGGGGGAGATGTGGACATTACAGGGGGGAGATGCGGACATTACAGGGGGGAGATGCGGACATTACAGGGGGGGAGATGTGGACATTACAGGGGGGGAGATGTGGACATTACAGTGGGGGTGATGTGGACATTACAGTGGGGGTGATGTGGACATTACAGTGGGGGTGATGTGGACATTACAGTGGGGGTGATGTGGACATTACAGTGGGGGTGATGTGGACATTACAGTGGGGGTGATGTGGACATTACAGTGGGGGTGATGTGGACATTACAGTGGGGGTGATGTGGACATTACAGTGGGGGAGATGTGGACATTACAGTGGGGGAGATGTGGACATTACAGTGGGGGAGATGTGGACATTACAGTGGGGGAGATGTGGACATTACAGCGGGGGAGATGTGGACATTACAGCGGGGGAGATGTGGACATTACAGCGGGGGAGATGTGGACATTACAGCGGGGGAGATGTGGACATTACAGCGGGGGAGATGTGGACATTACAGCGGGGGAGATGTGGACATTACAGCGGGGGAGATGTGGACATTACAGTGGGGGTGATGATGTGGATATTACAGGACGGGGTCCCCCTTTCCATCCCACGGTCCCCCTGTCCATCCCACTGTCCATAAACAGTCCTAAGCAGCATCTTAATGTTAATGTGAGTGTGTATGTGTTTTAAGTAAGTTGGATTATATGCAACAGCAGTATTTGCACTGTAAACCTTTTTTTATTTATATAAAGTGTGGGTGAGCTTAAACTGTATCGCTATGCTGTGGTTCCTGTAGGCTTTGCGTGAGTGCGGGGGGGGGGGGCTCCATGTCCATTTTTCTTGGGGCCCCCAAATTCCTTCAAAACGGCCCTGGCTAAAGGTACAGGCTGACTTTGCCGCATTAAGGAGCCAATGGACGGGACCATGTATTGTAAAATCTAGGATGAGAACCTTCTTCTCTCTGCCAGAACACTGAAGATGGGTCGTGGATGGGTCTTCCAGCATGACAATGACCCAAAACATACAACCAAGGTAACAAAAGAGTGGCTCAAGAAGAAGCACATTAAGGTCATGGAGTAGCCTAGTCAGTCTCCAGACCTTAAAGGGGAGTTCCAGCCTTTTTTTATGTTTATTAAAAGTGTATCTGCTGGCTTTTAATAAACATACACTTACCTGTTCCACTGTCCAGCGCCGCGCCGCCCGGAGCTCCGCTACTCTCCCCCCCCCCCTCTCTGCCAGCGCCTCTATTCGTTGTGTGGGCACCCGGCCGTGACAGCTTTCGGCTTCACGGCCGGGCACTCACTGCGCATGCGCAAACGGCGCAGCGCTCTCTGAGTGGACAGGCGATCGCCTGGGACCTGTCAGGTCCCAGGTGATCGCCCACAGGGAGGGGCCGCCACAAGGCGATATGACGTATCGCCTAGGCGACCCCAGGGCGGAAGGAGGAAGTGGGACAGGAAGTCCCACTCCTACTGAAGCCCCCACTCCCCCCCCAAAAAAAATTACATGCCAAATGTGGCATGTAAGGGGGCGAGGAGTGGATAAAGCGGAAGTTCCAAATTTGGGTGGAACTCCGCTTTAATCCTGTAGAAAATTTATGGAGGGAGCTGAAACTTCGAGTTGCCAAGAGAAAGCCAATAAACCTTAAGGATTTAGAGAAGATCTGTAAAAAGAGTGGCCCAAAATCCCTCCAGAGATGTGTGCAAACCTGATAACCGACTACAAGAAACGCCTGACCTTGCCAACAAGTGTTTCTCCACCACATTTGTATCATGTGTTTTTTCTGGATTTTTGGTTGATATTCTGCGTCTATCATTTAAAATACACACATGATAAAAAATTATAGACCCTTCATTTCAAGTGGGAAAACTTACAAAATCGTCAGGGGATCAAATAATTCTTTTTCTCACTGTACATCATTCTGAAGTACTAATTTCTATAGACTTAAATATGTTTTCATTTCCAGTCCTTCGTAAGCCTGATAGAGATTTAAAGTGGTTGTAAACCCTCACTTATCTCCAGTGAAGTGACTGGCCTCAGGTGATACGCAGAGATGTTACAAATCCTCCTACATAAGTTGTACCTGTCTGTCTGCAGTCTTCTCTACATCCCTTCAAAGTCCAGAATTTATAAAGCTCGTCATAGCTGTCAGAAAAAAAAAAGGGTGTGGGGAGATGAAGTTACACTTTGCCTAGCTTAGTGAGGAGAGCTCTGAGAGCTGATTGGAGGAAAGGGACACACCCCCTCCACACAGGAACAGAGCTGTGACTGTCAATCACAAGCTGTGTGTTGGAGCTCCCTCCCCTGTCATTTTGTTTTCTCTTGGTGTCAGGAAAACTTGTCAGAAGTGATTCATGCTGATAGCAGAACAATGAGGCAGCAGACCGAAATGACACTTAGGCCCCTTTCACACGGAGGTCCGTTCAGGTCCGCCTGTCAGTTTTTTAGGCGGACCTGAAACGGATCCTCCATGTACCCCTATGGAGGCACGGATGTCAGCGGAGACATGTCCGCTGACATCCGCTCCGCTCCGCCAAAGTGTGACGGAGGAAAACCCTATTTTTCCTTCCGTCTGCGGAGCGGATCGGATGACAACGGACTCTACGGTCCATCGTCATCCGATTCCCCATAGGGGAGAGTGGCGCTCTGACAGGGCGGTCCCTGCACAGTGTGCGGGGACCGCCCAGTCATCCGTCGGCTCAGCGGGGATCAACGGAGCGATCCCCGCTGAGCAAGCGGAGCTTCACGGGGCGGATCTGCACGGATCCGTCCCGTGTGAAAGAGCCCTTAATGCTCTGGATAGAGACAAGTACACATTATAGAGGGATATGCTTTGTTCATATTTAATGTCTTGGGTTTATAACCACTTTAAAACATATGCCATAAAGGAAAAGAGTTGTGAAGGGGTGACTTTATGCAGTTGTAGCGGGTATGTACTTTCCCGGGTGTAATTTGAACTTGGCAGAGACATCAGTGATGTGTAATTCCCTGCGGCCCAGTGGGTGGCGCTGTCGCCCTGGGTTGGGGTTGAATCATTGCTGTCCTCTCTCGGCAGCAGTATGGTGGGGCGGGGAACCCGCCGTGCTTGCTGGGAGAGGGTATAAAGGGGCCGGCCATCTTTGTCACGGGGTCGGAGTCCCAGGCACCTTCAGCCTGAGGGCGGTGGTTCGTGTCGGTCCTCTAGGCGGCCTAGGCCTAGAGGACAGCCGGAGGTCATGTTCCATCTCAGGCACCTTTAGCCTGGGGTGAGGTACTCGGATGGAGGTCTGGAGCTCAGTGCCCAACACTGAGTTCCGCGAGGGAAGGAGATCCTAGGGAACCCCGGGAGTGGGTACCCGAATCCGGAAGGCGTAATGGACCGGGGGGAGCTCCTCACTTGAAGACCCGGTGCAGCATATTGCCAGTGACAGGTGAGCCTCTCATCGGAGACCGCCTGGAGGGAAATCCCCCTCGTGCGGAGACCGTAACCCACTTTCAGGAAGGAAAGTGGAGAACGCATTGTGTCTGGGCCTACTTGCATCCACACCTCCTTTCCTGTTCTATTCCTCAAGGGAGTTCAACTGATTGTGTTCATTCGCATGAGAATAAAGGAGTGTTGGACTTTAATGGTGTGGGGGTTATTTCCTGACAGACATTGTTCAAGGTGACTCTGTGATGGAGGATCCAGGTGCACAGCACTGACCTGAAGGTAAAACAAGAACGTTGCTTATACCGCACTGACACATGTGGTGGAGGCCAGGCGTGGTGTCCCCGCCCCCTCCCCTCTAAGGTACCCCTAGACAAGAGACAGACGAGCAGAAGATGAGAGCGGAGTGAGGGGGGGGTGCTACATAGTCATACTTGGGGCCTTGTGGCATTGTTAATCTTTGCACCTCCTCTAGTTTAGCCTCATAACAGGCCCCCACAATGTCTGCCCTCATGCTGCATAAAGCATCCCTGTATTTAAATCTGTATCTCTCTCTCTCTCTCTTCTGCTTTTCCTCCAGGGATTTCGTACATCTTATTTGAGACCCGTATTGGCTGTCTGGAGAAGAAAATCCCACCGGAGTCTAAAAAGTTTATTGACTCAATTGGAGCCATGTTGAAATATTCAGTATTTGTGGGCATTCTTCCAGCCTGGACCCACAATTTACTACCCTATCACAAACTCTACCTAGAGAACTGGGACAACATTTTTAATTTTGGTGAGTAGTTTAGGACTGGAAATAAAAAAATAAAATAAAAAAAAATATTTATGTGCAGGGACCCAATCAGAAAGCAGCATTCATGTGTCTGTTGCTATGAATGACTGTTTCTATAGGTTACTGCTGTTTACGTGTTTTTAGTTTCGTTTAACACCTTCCCGCCCGGCCTATAGCAGGATGACGTCCGGGTGGTTACTTTACCATCCTGACTGGGGAGTGGACGTCGTATGATGTCCTGTCAGGAAGCGGCGATCACGGGGCCACACAGTCGTAAGATCTGTCATTGGCTGTGTCCACGAGACACAGCCGATGGCTGATTAGTGTACCGACTCGCTGACGGTACCATGTGGCCAATAACAGCAGGTCACGTGGCAGTTGTACACCATGGATGGCTTCCTTTCATGCCACCATTGTGTAAAGTTTGTGTTGCTAGCTGTGATTGGTCAATTTTATCACATGGTACAGACAGGGCCAATCGCAGTTCATCGGTATCATGTGATTTAGCTTTGAACAATCACAGATAATCACAACAAAATAAACTGAATGATTCGGTTTCATTCAGTAAAATACTTGCTTATAGCAATGTAATGCAATGCTATAAGCAAACATAATATGTATGAAAAAAAAAAAAATCCTGATCACTTCCCAAGAGTAGTAAAATGTTACTCTGGTAACATTATATTATTCTTGCCCCAGTGTGGCTAAAATAAAATAAGAATGATATAATAATAATAATATTTTTTTTTATATATATATATTGTGAGGGGGTTAGCTCGGCAGCGGGTGTGTGTGACCCCCGGGATGGGCTCCCCACACAAAACAGGCCCAGCAAACGGAGGTTGTGGTTTTCAAAATCAAAAAGGTGCGGTTTATTTTCTATTTACAGTGACAAAACACAGCAAAGCAAAAGAAACATAAACAAAATAAATCCTGGTCAAGTTGACCTCTGACTAAACATACAGGTTTCCTAACTAACAACTGGGATCAGCCTAGTGCTGTCCTAGTCCCTAAGTCCCTGGTTTTAAATGTCCAAGCAAATAGCCACACAGGCTTTGCCTCACCGCACAGGGGTTCACTCTCCCTAGACAGTCCACACAGGTCTGGTTCCAGGCATGAGCAAACACCTAATGAATCTGGGAGTTCTTATAGAGGCCTAAATGAGCTGACAAGCTTCAGCTGGTCTCATCAACTCCCTGTCTGCACGACGCCCAGCACTCTCCCTAGAGGTATGAGTCATCCATGAGCCCACTAGCCTTAGCTGGGCTTATACAACTCTCCACCTAGTTGTATAAGTCGGCGTAAAGCCTGAATCTGGGCGAAATATATCTACCCCCCTGGATGCAACCAGGTGACTTTACCTTCCTGCTGTCACAATATATATATATATATATATATATATATATATATATATATATGTGTGTGTGTGTGTATGTATATATATATATATATATATATATATATATATATATATATATATATATATATATATATATATATAAATTTATTATTATTAATTTATTTTTACATACTGTCACCAGCCAATTTCCCTGACCACCACCATTCCAGTTATAGGATGATACTGCACTGGTGACAGTATGTAAAACAAAAAAACTAATTGTGATATATATTTTTTTAATTTCTTAATTTTCCCAAAAATTATGACAAAAAAAATACAACTTCAAAAAACCCACCATGACTCTTACTAAATATCTTGGATTGTCTACTTTCCCCAAAAAAAGGGGTAATTTGGGGCATAGTTGTACTGTCCTGAAATTTTAGGGCCTCAAGAAATGAGATAGCCCACCAGTACATCAGGATTGATCGATTTTCAGGTAATATACCATAGATAGTCTGTAGGAAAGTTTTATAGAGTCAACAAAGTAATATACACTGATTTGGGTTATTTTTCGCCAAATAAATGGAGCAGAATAGATTTTAGGCTAAATGAATTAAGAACAATTATTTGCAAAATTCTATTACCGAAACAAAGTAAACCCTGTTTTTTTTTTTTTGTTTTTTGCTAAGCCTATTTGTGACATTTGGTGTTTACAAGTTAAAATCCGTATTTATTGCTAGAAAATTACTTGGAACCCCCAAACATTATATATATTTTTTTAGCAGAGAATCTAGAGAATAAAATGGCGATTATTGCAATATTTTATGTCACACGGTATTTGTGCAGCTGTGTTTTAAACGCAACTTTTTGGGAAAAAATTACTTTAATGAATAAAAAAAATGGAAAAGTAAAGTTAGCTCAATTTTTTTGTATAATGTGAAAGATGATGTTAAGCCGAGTAAATAGATACCAAACATGTCATGCTTTATAATTGCACGCACTTGTGGAATGGCGAAAAACTACGGTACCTAAAAATCTCCATAGGCGACGCTTTTTACGGTTACCGGGTTAGAGTTACAGAGGAGGTCCAGGGCTAGAATTATTGCTCTCGCTCTTACGATCGCGGCGATACCTCACATGTGTGATTTGAACACCGTTTACGTATGCGGGTGCGACTTCCGTATGTGTTTTCTTTGCTGCGCGAGCTCGCGGGGACGGGGGCGCTTTAAACAAAAATGTTCTTATTTATTTTTATAATATAAAATTGTGTTTTTTAAAAAAATATATTTTTTGATCACTTTTATTGCTGTCACAAGGAATGTAAACATCCCTTGTGACAGTAATAGGTGGTGACAGGTACTCTTTATGGAGGGATCCCTCCTTTGCACTTCAAAGTATTCAGATCGCCAAAAACGGCGATTCTGAATACTGTATACTTTTTATATTCCGGCGCCATTGGCAGCCGAGTAAACCGGAAGTGACGTTGTAACTTCGCTTCCGTGTTTACATTCAGGAGACTGGCAAAAAGCTGTTTACGGCTTCATGCCAGTCTGTCACAAGGCGCCGGAAGCGGCGGATCGGGTCTCCCGGTGGGACGGAAGGCCCGGTCAGAGCGGCAGGAGGGGGGGGTGGTCCCCTCCCGCTCCTCCGGTATAACAACTGAGCGGTTTTTAGCCGCATCGGTTGTTATGCCTGGATAGCCAATCGCCTACTCTAAACAACGGTACCCGTATCAAGCCTGTATAACCCCTGAAAGCCGAGGCCGCATATGTGCGTACGCTCGGCAGGAAAGAGCGGTGCGGCTCTCGCTCTGGGTGGACGTCATATGACCGCACCAGAACGGCCGCTCTCGCTGATCTCTGTAAAGAGCCGATAACACGTGCCTGCTCACCAGTCCTTCCCATCAGTGCTGCCGATCCGTGCTGCCTATCAGTGCCCACCAGTGCTGCTTGCCTGTGCCACCTATCAGTGCCGCCTATCACTGCCACATATCATTGCCACCTATTAGTGCCCATCAGTGCGGCATAATATAGCCACCTCATCGGTGCCGCCTCATCAGTGCCCATCAGTGCAGCCTCATCAGCGCACATCAGTGAAGGAGAAAAATTGCTTGTTTACAAAATTTAATGACAGAAACTAAGAAAACATTTTTTTTTTTTTTTACCAAATTTTCAGTCTTTTTTTTTTCTTTTATTTAAAAAAACAAAACAAAAAAAACAGCAGTGATTAAATACCACCAAAATAAAGCTCTATTTGTGTGAACAAAATGATAAAAAGTTCTCAATCATTTAAAATACACCCATCAGTGGCGGCCGCCCAATTAGGGGCGCTGGGGCGCTCCCCTACCAAGTTGAACAACTGTGATGGAGTTTTTCTGATTGTCGATTGAACAAATATTTGCAAATTTTGGGGAGAATGCATTGTAATTCAGATTGATTGCTTGATTTAACCCCTATCCTTATACAGTATTGCTTAGTGGTTCCAAATGAATAATAACTTCTGCAGTAGGGAACAGACACAAAAAGATACACTCAGCATCTTTCCAAATAACTCTTCTGTTTATTCGGTGCAATTGAAGTTTTTTTTATATACGTGATTACATAGGTATCACATTAATATTACAATTGTACTTTTATGGTAATGTAGCGGACCCTCCAATGATGGGGGTCGCTATACCTAAATTTAGAGGGTAGCCTGAGCTAATAGTTTGGCTCAGGCTGTTGAATTCTTTAAACTGGCTTTTGCTCTGAGGTAATGTTGCCTGGCAGTACAGTTCCCTGTCGCCAGTGGGTGGCAGTGCAGCCCCAGGCCCAGGTTGAACCACAGGTAGCATTGCAACGTTATTGGGTGTCCTCTCTCGGCAGCCGTGTAGTGGGCGTGGTCTACCCGCTGTGCATGCTGGGAGAGGATACATAAGGGGCAGACGCCATTATTCGGGGAGCAGTTCGCGCCTCCAGGCCGGGGGTGCGTGTGTGTACCAGCCCCGGGCGAGTTTAGCCCGAGGCTGCATCGTTCCAGGTAGGCCCAGCACCTTTTGGCTGAGGCCTACATTAGAAGAGGAGTCCCAGGGTACTCAAGTAGGGGGTAACCCGCTCTAAAAGAGAGGAAACCAGGGGAGGACCTATCCAAGGGGATCGGTGAAGGATATCACTGTCTCGGGAGAGGCCTGGTTACCTATCAGAGGGAAGGACTCTATAATCTGCCACAGGCCTTGTAATGTGCCCCATTGGCACCTAAGGACTTAAATATTACAAGTGCTGGGAAGTTCAAGATTTGGATGCTGTCTCTTGATCGTATCCCTAGGAAATTATCAGTGAATGTTCCGTGCTCCACACAGGCTGCTAGGACCGTGAGAGGGGACTATCCGGGTGAGCAAAACCCACTCAAGCCTGAGTGGCGATGATTGTTAGTTGAGTGCCGTGTGCCTGAACCTAATCTCCAACTTTCCTGTCAAGTTATCAAGCAAGGAAAAATAAACCTCTCTTTATTGGGTTTAATATTGTCTGGACAATGGCCTTCTTGAAATAAAGAGAGAGAATAGACTTCTTCCTACACTCTAGGGTGAAGAGCAAATGGAAACTCGCTGCAGGACCCAAAAATAGATAACACCGCTCACCCTCTTCATCAAGGAGGACACTGGGCATGTGGCATGGTGTGTCCCACTTGCTAGCGGAGGTAAGCAAGAAAGGGAACTGTGTGCTACAGTAACAAGGGGCGTAACATAGGCAGGCTAAATTCTAATCCGGACTCGAAAGAATGCAACATGTAATCAAAACATTATTAGTGCCGTGTACACAATGAAGTGCATAGGCAAAGCATATGAGATAGAATACAGTTGTATACAGAATGTACAATTTCTTTTACGGTATATAGTCAATTCTTTACATTTTCAACTGCTAGATCATGTTTTTGATCAATATTTTCAGTCAATTGCAAGATGTAGAACAATACCAGAACAAGTTTTCCATTTTTGTTCTTTCGAGTTAGGGCTCTTTCACACGGGGCGGATCAGTCATGATCCGCCCCGTGAAGTTCCGCTTGCTCAGCGGGGATCGCTCAGTTGATCCCCACTGAGCCGGCGGATGACTGGGCGGTCCCCGCACACTGTGCAAGGACCGCCCTGTCAGAGCGCCGCTTTCCCCTATGGGAAGATCGGATGAACACGGAAAGTCTTTCCGTGTTCATCCGATCCGCTCCGCCGACGGAAGGAAAAATAGGGTTTTCCTCCGTCACACTTTGGCGGAGCGGATGTCAGCGGACATGTCACCGCTGACATCCGTGGCTCCATAGGGCTACATGGAGCGTCCGTGCAGGTCCGCCTAAAAAACTGACAGGCGGACCTGAACGGACCCTCCGTGTGAAAGGGGCCTAAATCAAATGTTTGACTTCTGTGAAGCGGGGATGTCTACACATTGATCTACAATGTTCTGCATTCATGTAATCGGGGCCGCTGATAGAAATCAATACAGTCTACCTGACAGGGCCCCCTTCAGCCCCACCTATGACCCCACCCCTGGTCCCTCCTTCAGCCCCACCCCTGGTCCCTCCCCAGAGCCTGCTATAAACAAAGACTGTCAATTAAAAAAAAAAAAAAAAACATTATTTTTTACTTCCTGCTATAAAACATCCAATAAAAATGTAAAAAATCTAATGTCTTAATCAATTTAGGCCAATATGTATTTTGCTACATATTTTTGTTAGAAAAATATCCCAATAAGCGTATATTGATTGGTTTGCGCAAAAGTTATAGCGTGTCATAATGTGTATGTGCTGCAGAGACCATACCAATGCCATAAGGTGTATGTTATGTGCTGCAGACAGAGACAGATTCAGTGTAATAATTAGATCTTGTCTGAATCCCAAGCAAGGACACGCCTCTGTTGGACACTGGCAGCCCCACGAACCGTTTCCTCACTGTTCCAGCTGCCTTGACAAATGTCAGCTGAGCTGTCTCTTTTGCCGCCGCCGTTCGCCTCACAGCTTCTCCAGTCTCAGGCCGAGTGGGGAACAGAGCTGAGCGCAGTGAGCGTAGGTAGACAAATCACTCCGCCAGGGAAGGCAATATGCAGGCAGGTGGCCGGGACTTGTGCCAGGATCCAGGGCCATCTTTTCCATTGGGCACGCTGGGCAGTTGCCCGGGGGCCACACTTGCCTGGGGGGCCCCCACCGGCTGCCCAGCGACCCCAGTAAAAAATGGTGGGAAGTGGCGGGGTCAGAACTGTGTATGCGCAGTTTGCGGAAATCGCAGAGAAGATCCGATACTCCACGAGTGCTGCCTCTGTCTGTCCGCCAATGATGACGTTAGCCACACCAGCCGGACTTAAAGAAAAAAAAAAAAAAGCAGGAGGAGCTGAGGGTGAATGGACAGAGTAGAGTTGTCAGAGCAGACAGCACAGCAGGCTTGAAGCAGAGTGTAGCGGAGTTGGACCCCTGTCGGCAGTGCCGGTTTTCGTGAGCCTGTAACCTGCCCAGCCACCAGCCAGTACAGACACGGAGTGCCCTGATCGGTGTCGTATGGTGAGTGGCTGTCTGGCTGACTGTGCAGCTTGCACAAAGAGATCGGGGGGTGGTCTGTTACTCTGATGTAAGTGGGAACTCTGATGTAAAGAGAAAGCAGTGGACTCTGATATAAGGTGGTCTCTGGTCACCACAGCCCCCCTTACATCAGCGTTTCCCCTTACATCATGATCTGCAGCGTTCCCCTTTACATAAGAGTTCCCTTTCACTGTAAGGGGGAATCCTGCAGACTCTGATGTAAGAGGAAACTCTGTGCTGGCTGGGTTATAGTAACCTAACCTTCATGTCAATTTTTACTTTTGTTTAACTTAAACACATTGCTAATAGCACGATCTATATGTTTATAGTTTAAATACACTTTTGCACTGTTTGGCACTGAAAACTGTAATTTTAGGTACCTTTTTGCAGTGGCAGTAAAAAATGGGGTTCTGCCAGTAAATGTCATGATTTTTGTCAGTAAAAAATTCTTGTGCGTGATTGTGTAGACAGGGCCCCAGTGCACCGTATTGCCCGGGGGCCTATAATGCTCTTAAGATGACACTGCCAGGATCAACGTGCGGAGCGTGCGCGGTGCAGATTTTACATGCGCCCAAAACAGAGCAAATAGTCCCTCCCACCGCACACTCACTATAACATTGCAGAGGGAGTGAGGGGCCCAGAAAATAGATGATAAAAAAACAAACAAGCAAAGTTAGTAGGAGGGGAGCAGGGTCGGATCGTGGTTCAGAAAGGCTTTTCTTTATTCTGCACTCTGTTCAGATTGCCCGGGCCCCCCTGCAAAACTGAAGACGCCGGGCCCGGTACAACGGGGCCGATTGTACTGGCTTTTCAGCGGCCCTGCATGTAATCTGATGGTCCCTTTGTGGCTCAGTGATGGCATCTTTTGATTAAATCCATAGGAACAAAGATGATCGAGCAAAAGATGGAGAAGATACAAGCTCGCTTGGACCGTGGGGAGGAGGTGCAGGGGGAATACCTAACCTATCTGCTGTCCAGTGGAAAACTGACGGATAAGGAGGTGAACGGCAGTGTGTCAGAGCTGCTCTTGGCTGGAGTAGACACGGTACTGGCATCCTATAATGTTCTATGATATTCCAAAAATGTTCGTTTTATAGGGTTGCATGGCAGTGTTAATTTCGTAGACAAAAATATTTTCGTCATAACTTTTGTCAGCTGCATGTTTTCAGTGATGAAAACTAAACAAAAATAAAATTTGAGTTAAGTCAATTGATTAAAACGATGACGAAAATCAATTCCAATTTTCACCAACAAACGAAAACGGAACAAAAATGTGAAGGAGAGAAGTTTTAACCATTCGAACTTCCGCTTTCCTCTGAGCTCCGCTCTGTTAAAGCCCCAGTCCCCTGACTCTATTGGTAAGCTGTATTGGCTGAGAGACGCAGCAGGCTCCCATCAATGCTTTCCCTTTCCTATGCAGTTCCACACATTACACTTATTCACACTACCTCTCGCACTCCTGGCCCCTCCTCTTCATTGGGTGCCCCCACAGAGAGCCGCTTTCCATGGGAGGACTCGTGCGGGCGCGCTCCCGAGTCCTGCTGCTGCGTCCATTGACACAGACAATGGCTCCTGCTGGCATCAATCTATCCAATGAAGACCTGAGACAGTGGCTGGAGCTGTTGGGCTCGTGCTCGTCGCTGGAATGATCGGGTTCAGGTAAGAAAAAGGGGAGGGCTCTGGGGGGCAGCTGCAGCACAGAAGGTTTTTCACCTTAATGCATTTTATGAGACCCTGAGACTTTACAACTCCTTTAAGATTGGGTTCACACTGAAGCATGGAGCGGCTCAAAGCAGGGTACCAGTGCGTCCCCGATGTCCGGGGTGAAACTTGTCAGAGGGCATGGCTGGAGCAGCACTGGCTGAGGCCACGTTTATCCACATATTCATGTACTTTGTCGGTGAGTAGCGTTCCTTCCTTTCTCTGTTAACAAACATGTTATATTTACCTGCTCTGTGCAATCGTTTTGCACAGAGCGGCCCCGATCCTCCTTTTTCTGGGGTCCCCTGATGGCACTCCTGACTCCTCCTCTTTTCAATGTGCCTATGAGCATCTATGGACACAGACAATGCAGCTTGGCTCAGCCTTCCCCTCACTCCACCTCATCACAGGATTTGATTCACAGCAGCAGGATCCAATTGCCTGTGAGGAGGGAGAGAGCAGACCAGGCACAGCGCTGGATGGAGATCAGGCTGAGGTAAGTATAAGTAGGTAAAAAAAAAAAAAAAAAACTTCTACCTTGACAACCACTTTAATGACAGGATCATTGGGTTTTAATTCATTGAAAGATACTGGTTTTAAATATTTAAAACAACGTTTGGAATTACATCGACATATTAAAGCGTTAATAAGATTGTAGTTTAACCACTTAAGGACCAGCTCACAACGATATACGTCGACACAATGGCTCCTGTGGGCAGATGGGCGTACAGGTATGTCCCCTTTAAGAAGCGGCATTGTGGGCGCACGCGCTGCCGCAAAATCCGTGAGTCCGACCGCGGGTCCCGCGGACTAGATGTCTGTGGAGATACCCACGATCGTCTCACGGAGAGGAAGAACGGGGAAATACTGATGTAAACAAGGCATTTCCCCAGTCTTCCTAGTGACAGGACACTGATCACAGCTTCCTGTAATCGGGAGCGGTGATCAGTGTCATGTCACACACAGCTCACCCCCCCTACAGTTAGAAGCACTCCCTAGGACACACTTAACCCCTTCAGTGCCCCCTACTGGTTATCCCCTTCACTGCCGGTGTCATTTTCACAGTAATCAGTGCATTCTTATAGCACTGATCGCTGTATCAATGACAATGGTCCCAAAATGGCATCAAAAGTGTCCGATGTGTCCACCATATTGTCGCAGTCACGATAAAAATCTCTGATCACCGCCATTACTAGTAAAAAAAAAAAAAATTATTAATAAGAATGCCTTAAAACTATCCCTTATTTTGTAGACGCTATAACTTTTGCGCAAACCAATCAATAAACGCTTATTGCATTTTTTTGTTTTTTTTTTTATTTTTTTTACCAAAAATGTGTAGAATATCGGCCTAAACTTAGGAAAAAAATAGTTTTTAATATATTTTTGGGGGATATTTAATATACCATTTTTGTTTATAGCGCAAAAAATAAAAACCGCAGAGGTGATCAAATACCACCAAAAGAAAGCTCTATTTGTGGGGAAAAAAGGACATCAATTTTGTTTGGGACCCACGTCGCAAGACCACGCAATTGTCAGTTAAAGCGACGCAGTGTCGAATCGCAAAAAGTGCTCTGGTCTTTGGCCAGCCAAATGGTCCGGGGCTTAAGTGGTTAAATCTACATTTAATATATTAATCGCTGGAATGTGGTAAGGAGATGAGGAACAGTAAACTACATAAGGAGCAGAAGACTACATAGTCTTACTACATGTTGTTATATACTGGAATATGTTGATTACATTTTCAGTGTGTTCTGTGGCTTTGTGACCTGTTATGCAATCACCGCCTGACATGGCAGATTGGTCAGTGAACTTTGGTTGTCCTTGCTGTGTAATATTATTATCTTTGTCTTTTATGCCCTCAGACATCCAACACCCTCTCCTGGGCACTGTACCACCTTGCCAGGGACCCAGAGATCCAGGAATCCCTTTATCAGGAGGTCAACAATAACATCCCAGACAATGGTATACCCACCGCTGAGGATATTGCCAAGATGCCGTTGCTGAAATCTGTGATTAAAGAAACACTTCGGTACTTTTCATCCATATCTATTTCCTATTTGTTCTGGTATCAGTCCAAAAAGCCAACATTTTAAATTTATGGGTAGAATCTACCTGGCTGGTTTGATGCATTTCTCAGGTGTTTTCACCAGTGAGGCAGTCCCAGTTTTCCACTATCGCCTCCATCTGTGTATAGAGGAGAGGTGAAGACTGTATGATGGGGGGGGGGGGGGGGGGCAATAGGTGTAGAAAAGGAGTGCTAGGGGTATCATGGCATGGAGTATGGGCAGCAGTGGCGGCCCGCTCATTAGGGGTGCAGGGGCGCTGCCACCTTAATCCATGCGCCCGGCCCCTAATCTCTGTGCACCGTGCCGGACACATGGATTTTTATGTTTTTTCTTTCTTTTTCTTTTTAGAAGCATGTGATAAGAGCCAGAGGTTCTAATTGGCTTCAAAAAGAGTGGGCTCAGGGCGCACCCACTTGTGTGACATTAGCGAATTAATATTTGCTAATGTCTTTCTGCTTCTCCTCCCAGCTAATCAGAAAGCGGGTCCTGAGACCGGCCGAGAGGAGAAGCAAGGGCCCCAAGGCTCAGCTCTTCCCTTCGCAACCTCCTCCCCGAATAAGGTAAGGCTATGGATCGCCGCCTTCCCGATCGCTCGATCCAGCGCCGTGGGGGGGGGGGTTAGTGCGATTGAGCGCCGTGGGGGTGGGGGGGAGTGCAAGTGGGGGGCCAGGTTTGTTTGCTGCACCCCCTAAAAAAAAATTGAGCACCAGCCGCCACTGAGGCAGGGGAGAAGTGCAGAGGTTATGACGGTAGGAAAAATGTGTCAGATATGACAGTGGGCAGTGAGCAGGGTGTCACTGTCGGCAAGAGGGCAGAGATGGATGTCTCTGTGCGTTGAGAAGGGGTATTTGTGTCTGTAGGAGTGGGGAGCATGAGATGGTTGGGGGGGGGAATTATCTAATAGCATGAGCTGGCCTGAGCGGAGATGCCCATTAGCATAAGGCAGCTAAGGTAGGGTGACCAGACATCCCCGGTTTCAGGGGACAGTCCCCGGATTGAGGACACTGTCCCCGGACCAAGTCTGTCCCCGGTTTTGTCCCCAGATTGGATTTGAACAGGGGCTGGGGCAATTTCAAAGAGACAGTCAGTGCAGAATTAATAAAAATAAATCTGAATTACACCCCCCCGCTCCGCCGCTCCTATTAGCTTAGGGGGGGGGGTGTCTATTTTCTCCATTATCTGTGCCCCTTTCTGATGATCATGTGCTGGTCGGAGCGGAGGGAATATTTCTTCCGTTTCGGGTAGGGCTAGGGAAAAAATCGATTTAAATCTTGAATCGAGTTGAGAGATCAAATCGATTCAAAATTTCACCAAATCGTTTTTGTTTGTTTTTTCACCAGAAGGAGCTGCGGGCAGGAGTTTTTAGGTAAGGCCGCGGCTTCGGCCTAGTCTGCGAGGCCGGACGCCTGCGGACTAGGCCGAAGCCGCGGCCTCGCCTAAAAACTCCTGCCTGCAGCTCCTCAGGACCGGCGCGGTGTCCATCAAAAAAAAAAAAACTCGTTTCGAATCGTGAATCGCGTTTTTTTTTTTTTTTTTTTAAATCGCAGGGTTTTTTTTGGAGAAAATCTCCCAGCTCTAGTTTTGGGTGCCCATCCAGCTCCGTTCGCATGTTCTTCTGCCTTGGCTCAAGTACCGGCCAGCCACCTTCCTGCCTATCTCCTCGCCTTCCCTGGCGGAGTGATCTTCCTCCGCTCCCCACCCAGTAGTAGCCGGGGCCCGGAGAGTAAGACTTGACAGGCTGTGAGGCTGGCAGTGGCGGCGACGGGCAGAGAGTCACTGATTGCCGCCATTACTAGTAGAAAAAAAAATATGTCCCCGGATTTCATTTTAAAAATCTGGTCACCTTAAGCTAAGGGGTGTCTCCAACTGTTAGCAGGAAGTGTGAGTGGGCCTGGAGGATACGTCCATCCGCCAGGGGGTGTGAGGCATCCTGCGGAAAGATGTTTTGGCGGTGGTTTTGAGTGATATCTCTTGATGCCAGTCCTTGGTGTGGTGTCTTACTGCCTGCAGCCTACTGTATGAGAGCAGGTTTGGGCCGGGTCCCCAAGCTCTCCTGCAGTAAGCCATCCCCTACCCCAGGCAGGAGGGTAGGATCTCTCACAGACAATGAGGAGCCAGAGACTAGCATGGAGTGTAACAAAACAAAATTATGACTTAAAGTGATTTGTAAAGGTTCGTTTTTTTTTTTTTTTATATTTTTTAAATACCAAACATGTCATACTTACCTGCTCTGTGCAAGGGTTTTGCTCAGAGCAGCCCCGATACTCCTCTTCTGGGGTGCCCACCGGGGCTTCTGTCTCCTCCTCTTCATCAGGTACCCCCACAGAGAGCCGCTTGTCCTAGTAGCAGCACCCGTGCGGGCGTGCTCACGAGTCCTGCTGCTGCGCCCAATGACAGAACTCGGCCCCCGTGTCAAAGAATTTGATTGACAGAAAGTGGGAGCCAATGGCACCTGCTGCTATCAGTCTATCCAATGAGCACCCAAGACGGCGGCTGGAGCAGCTGGGCTCATGCACATCGCTGTAACGATCGGGTGCAGGTAAGAAAAAAAGGGGGGGGTCTAGGGGCATCTGCAGCACAGAAGGTTTTTCACCTTAATGCATAGAATGCATTAAGGTGAAAAACCATGAGATTTTACAACCCCTTTAAAGTGTTACTAAACCCAGGAGCCTGCATTCGCTATATCTGGTCTCCCACAGAACATGGAAATGCAATTATTTTAGTAAATACAAACTGCTTAATACCTTTTCTCATCAGCAGTATATACCAGTTTTGTGTCTTCTATCAGTGTCCAGATAAAGCTTGCAGGAGGAGTTTTCATTCTGCTCTGACTGTCCTATGAGGCTGAATGACCCCTGACCATCTGTCTGGACAGTGCTGATTGGCTCTGTGCTGATCACATGCACCTTCCCAAGAAAACAAAAAACCTCTCTAGCAATACACACCAAACTGAGCATGTGCAGAGTGACTCCAAAGGCTCTGTTTAATCAGGAGATAGGTTGGGACATGTTTCGCGACAACAGCCGCTTCCTCAGGGGGTGTTAATCATTACCATCTATAAGGTAAGTATAATCTTATAGTTAGTTATATATTCCCAGATAGTATTTAATAATGAACAAAGAAATCGGGATATACAATACGTGTTTACGCCTTCAAGTGTCTCCTGTGTTCGCCGTGGGGGAATTACCTTCGGGTGCCTCAAACAGTGCTGCTCTGGGCTCCATTACTTTACATTGGTAAGCAACACATGATTTTATAGTAGCTCCAACACTAATGCTTATGTTTGTTGTTTGTATATCCCTATTTCTTTGTTTATTATTAAAGCGGAGTTCCACCCTTTTTTTATGTTTATTAAAAGTCAGCAGCTACAAAAAGTGTAGCTGCCGGCTTTTAATAAACATACACTTACCTGTTCCACTGTCCAGCGACGCGCCGCCTGGAGCTCCGCTCCTCTCCCCCCTCCTCCGCCGGCGCGTCCATTCACAGTGTGGGCACCCGGCCGTGACAGCTTTCGGCTTCACGGCCGGGCACTCACTGCGCATGCGCGAACGGCGCAGCGCTCTGTGAGTGGACAGGTGATCGCCTGGGACCTGTCACGTCCCAGGTGATCGCCTACAGGGAGGAGCCGCCACAAGGCGATATGACGTATCGCCTAGGCGGCTCCAGGGCGGAAGGAGGAAGTGGGACAGGAAGTCCCACTCCTACTGAAGCCCCCACTCCCCCCCAAAAAAAATGACATGCCAAATGTGGCATGTAAGGGGGTGAGGAGTGGAATAAAAAAAAGTAAAAAAATTGGGTGGAACTCCGCTTTAAGTATCTGTGACTATATAACTATGAGATTATAACTTACCTTTATAGATGTTAATGATTGACTCCTCCTGAGGAAGCGACTGTTGTCACTAAATATGTAGAGGATCATGTCAAGATATACATCTCAGCTCCTCATATGTTTATGGGGTCCATTTGTTTCTTTGGAACCTTCTGTACCAATTATGCACGGTTGTAATCAACTATTTATGAACTCATGTACCTATTGTTTTTAAGCATGTCTGTTTTCTAATAAATTGTTATTTTAGCATAACTTTGGCCTAATCCTGGGGTACCAAGATAGTCCTAAATCCACAATTTGCTGGGGGCATGTTTTGAACAGCCCTAGGTAATCCCTTCCAATATCCTACTGTTAAGGATGATGGTACCCATCCTATGTTTATACCAACCTGATTGAGGCATTACTTTTTTGTTTTAGAACACCCATAATAAAGAACAATCTTTTATTAGTGAAAACGGCATAAAAAAAACATTTTGTTTTTGCCCAGTTTGCGAAGAGCAAATGTACATGCAGATTTTCTAGATAAAATGGCTATGCGCTTTTTTAATTTTTTTAAATAAATAGACCATTATGTGTTTCGGAGTGCAAATTGCTCTCTTTAGCAGTAAAAACAATCATTAAATGCACAGATCCTTCCCACATCTAATTACAGATAGTCTTGCACCTGATCATTACCCATGACATTACATTTACCATAGACCGGGGCAGGGCTGCCATCAGGGGGGTACAGGCAGTACACCTGTAAGGGGCCCGGATGGCCCCCCTTTTTTTTTTTTTTTTATTTAATTTAAATTTTATTCATTTTTTTTTTTTTTTTGTAAGGGGCCCAGAGGTCCCCAGGGGCCCGGAGTTCCCCAGGGCCCCCGAATGTCAACCCCCCTTTTTTGTATATTTTTTTATTTATTTTTTTATTATAAATTTTTTTGTAAAAATTATTTATTTATTTATTTTATTGTTTTGTAAGGGGCCCAGAGGTCCCCAGGGCCCCGGATGGAAACCTCCCTTTTTTTTATTTATTTTTTATAAAAAAAATTATTATAAATTTTTTTATTAAATGTTTATTTATTTATTTATTTTATTTAATTTTTTTTTTTTTTTTGTAAGAGGTCCCCAGGGCCCGGATGGAAACCTCCCTCTTTTTTTTTTTTTTTTTATAAAAATGATTATTATTATTATTATTATTATTATTTTTTTTTTATAATTTTTTTTTTTTTGTAAGGGGCCCAGGAGGTCCCCAGAGGCCCGGAGGTCCCCAGGGCTCTGGATGGCAACCCCCCTTTTTTTTGTTTTTTTGTTTTTTTTGTGTTCGTCAGCACCCAAACCCCCTGCTTCTCAGTTCGTGGCACCCCCCACCGCTTCTCAATTTGCGGCAGCCCCCCCACTTCTCAATTTGCGGCGGCAGCACCCCCCCCCCCCCCCGGTTCTCCTCTGCTCCAGGGGGGGCCCCCATGTCTGAAGCTGTGTAAGGGGCCCCAAAATTCCTGATGGCGGCCCTGGACCGGGGTCAAGCAGGTTCAATATATGGAGTGGAGGAAAGGGGTTATTCAGGCAGATGTATATTATGTTCACTAATTTCACCTTGTCTGTCTTTTTTTCAGGCTGTACCCAGTCGTACCGACTAATTCCAGAACGACTGTTGATAAGGACATAACCCTCGGGGGCTACTGGTTTCCCAAAGATGTAAGTGGATTGTGGATGAGTGAAGCAGCCCATAGATACGAGACATGCAGGCACAATCTGATCACCATCTTTACAGCGCATCTCCCAAGTGCTCCAAATAACGGCAAAAGTTACCATCCTAGCAGCTTAACCGCTTCAGCCGCGGAAGTTTTTACCCCCTTCCTGACCAGAGCACTTTACAATTTGGCACTGCGTCGCTTTAACTGACAATTGCGCGGTCATGCAACGTTGTACCCCAAACAAAATTTGCGTCCTTTTTTTCCCACAAATAGAGCTTTCTTTTGGTGGTATTTGATCACCTCTGCGATTTTTTTTTTATTTATTTTTTTTGCACTATAAACTAAAGAACAGCGACAATTTTGAAAAAAAAAAAACACTATCTTTTACTTTTTGCTATAATAAATATCCCCAATTTTTGTTTCAAAAAAAATATTTTTTTCCTCAGTTTAGGTCGATTTGTATTCTTTCTACATGTTTGTGGTAAAATACGCTTATTGCGATTTATATTTATTGGTTTGCGCAAAAGTTATAGGGGATAGAAGTATGGCATTTTTATTATTACCGTATATACTCGAGTATAAGCCGACCTGAATATAAGCCGAGGCACCTAATTTTACCACAAAAAACTGGGAGAACTTATTGACTCGAGTATAAGCCTAGGGTGTCCATCTGCATGCCTCACTGTGCCTCACTGTGTCCATGCCTCACTGTGTCCATGACTAGACTGACGTTTAACATGGGAGTCTATGGAAGGGGTGCCCGGCTTTGAATAATCGGTGCTCCCCGGCCATAGGTCCCCCAGACAACAAACTTGTAGAGGAGACATGGGGGTACGTGTGCCAAGTTCCTGGTCCAGGGGACCTACGACCGGCCAGTACCGGGTCCCCAAAATCACCATTTAACATGGGAGTCTATGGAAGGGGTTCCCGGCTTTGAAAAATCGGTGCTCCCCGGCCGTAGGTCCCCCGGACAACAAACTTTGCAAACTTGTAGAGGAAGAGTTGGGCTACATGTGTGCCAAGTTTGGGATCCAGGGGACCTACGGCCAGCCAGTACCGGGTCTCCAAAGTCCGGGAGATCAGGCGCAAAAAGGCGACTCGCGTATAAGCCGAGGGGGGCATTTTCAGCACAAATAAATGTGCTGAAAAACTTGGCTTATACTCGAGTATATACGGTATTTATTTTTTTACTAGTAATGGCGGCGATCTGAGTTTTTTTATTGGGACTGTGACATGATGGCGGACACATCGGACACCTTTGACACATTTTTGGGACCATTGTCATTTATACAGCGATCAGTGCTATAAAAATGCACTGATTATTGTAAAAATTTCACTGGCAGGGAAGGGGTTAACACTAGTGGGCAATCAAGGGGCTAAATGTGTTCCCTAATGTGTGTTCTAACTGAAGGGGGGATGGGACTGACTAGGGGAAATGACAGATCGCTGTTCATACTTTGTATGAGCACATGATCAGTCATTTTTCCCCTGAAAGAACCGGGATCTGTGTCTTTACACACACAGATCCCGGTTCTTGCTGTGTCACGAGCGATCACAGGTGCACTCGCGTTGGCTCCGGGGGGCGAGCGCGTGCCCCTAGTGGCCACAGGGCGAAGCGACGTAACATAACGCTGTTTCGCCCAGCCAAGACATGCTGCCGCAGTAAAACTGCCGCGGCTGGTCAGCAAGTGGTTAAAGATAAACTATAAGGGCCGGTTCACTGTGCATTCCTGTGTGATTGAAGTGCAGTTCTGTGTGGTGCAAATTCAGCCTTTCCTCTGGTATCACACCTGAGGTCACAAAACCACTCAGGTTTACTGTGATTGGTGGACTGGCCCACAATCTATAGATTTAACTTTCTCTAACTGTATTCTCTATGCTGAGAAAAACGTTAACCTTTTGACAGCCAGCAAGACTATGTATGGTTACTAGCTGTTAGACCCGGTCACTGACAGATCCCATCCCCACTAATGGTCAGCTATGACATGGCGATCATATGCAAGTTTGAGGCTTAAAGGAGAAATAGGGCCAAAGCTTTTTTTGGCCCAACCTCTCCTGGAGGATCACAGCATTGAACTTCGTTCTAGCTTGGCCTCTCAGTGAGTTGCTAGGAGCCGCTCTCGCCCCCTCCACAACCTGGTGCTCCACTGAGCACTGGAGGGGGCAGAGCAGAAAGCCGTGGCTGACAGTTACCAGCTTTCTTCTCACTGAAGACCGAGAACCGAATAATCAGTGGCCTTTGATCGCTCCATTTTAAAGTGGTTGTAAAGGAACAAGGTTTTTTACCTTCATGTATTCTATGCATGATGGTAAAAAACCTTCCATGTGCAGCAGCCTCCCCAAATACTTACCTGAGCCACCTCTCGATGCAGCGATGTTCATGAGAGCCTTGGCTTTTTGGGGACTCCCACTCCTGATTGGCTTTTGGCAACAGTGGGAGCCATTGGCTCCCCTGCTCTCAATCACAGCCAGAGAGCCATTTAGGAGATGGAGGGGAAGGGGCCAAGCCATGGCTCAGTGTGTGAATAGACACACAGAGCTGCAGCTCAGAAGCACACCTGCTTGGGTGGGGGCACCCGGCAGGAGGGAGGGGCCAGGAGCACCGGCGTGGGACCCGAGAAGAGGAGGATCCGGGCTGCTCTGTGCAAAACCATTGCATAAAGTAGGTACCGTATATACTCGAGTATATACGGTAATTTAAAAATAAAAAAGACTGCAGATTCTACTGTAGCCTGAAGATGGCAGTGTGCATTGGTTTCGTACTGTAACTGTTAGATACAGTTAGTGTTAAAAAAAAAAAAAGTATTACAAAAAAAATTGAAACAAGTGGTGTACTAGATTAAAAAAAAAAAAAAGTTTAGGTAGGCAAATTATTCAGTTGTTACCCAACACATACTGATGCAGCTAAATTTGGTCTGGGCAACTATAGTTCAATGACTGCTTGGCACAAGAGGGTTAAACCACACTTTATTAAAAAAAAAAAAAAGTTCAATGTCCATTGTGTAATACAGTGGAATCTTGGTTTACGAGTAACGCGGTTAACGAGCATTTTGAAAGACGAGCAACTTTTTTTTTTTAAATTCTGACTCGGTTTGCGAGTGTTGTCTCGCAAAACAAGCTGAATTCAAGCTAATGGGGTGTGCAGTACCGCATTTGGCCAGAGGTGCGGGGGCACCGGTGACACTCGGAAACGGTTCGGAAATACTCCGTTCCCGGGTGTTTTCGAGCCTTTCCAAGGGTTTCCGAGGTCAGCCGAGCTGTCCCCGAGCATTTCCGAGGCTCTCCGGCGCCCTCCCACCTCTGGCTCTGGCCACATGTGGTATTGCATGCCATTAAAGTCAATGCAAAACTAATTATTTTCATTTCCATTGACTTCTATGAGGAAACTCGCTTTGATATGCGAGTGCTTTGGATTACAAGCATTCTCCTGGCATGGATTATGCTCGTAATCCAAGGTTCCACTGTATACGTTATGGAAACAATTGAAAAAAAAGTATCCCTTTCATGTAACGATGATAATTTTGCATCCCTCCCTTGCTGGGTCACATGACCAAAGCTGAGATATTTGCCCCACTGTTCTCTGTTATCATTCCTCTGCAGAGGGTCCAAGTTGGCCATAGAATGATCATATACCATTTATGAAGCAATCTGCTGAGCAATGTTCTCAAGACATTTTACAGACCTGTAAATTGCCCAAAACTGGTGATGAGGTTTTTCTTTTCCTTTTTTCACAGACGCTGTTTGCGTTAAATCACTACCAGATCTCTCGAGATGAGGACAACTTTCCAGACGCCAACAAATTCCTCCCAAAGCGCTGGCTGCGGGATAACAAGGTGAAGAATAATCCCTTCAGCTATATCCCATTTGGATACGGAGTCCGGGCTTGTGTTGGTCGCAGGATTGCGGAGCTGGAAATGCATCTCGGCTTATCACGGGTAAACTTCTCTCCACTGAGTATTTCATAGGAGCAGAGATAGACAGACGGAGCAGAGTCCTCCAGCAGTGCAGGGCATTTCATTAGAGGATGGAGCAGAGTCCTCCAGCAGTGCAGAGCATTTCATTAGAAGAATGTAAGAGGATGGAGCAGAGTCCTCCAGCAGTGCAGAGCATTCCATTAGAGGATGGAGCAGAGTCCTCCAGCAGTGCAGAGCATTTCATTAGAGGATGGAGCAGAGTCCTCCAGCAGTGCAGAGCATTCCATTAGGAGAATGTAATGCCGCGGACACACGGTCGGAATTTCCGACAGAAAAAGTCAGATGGGAGCTTTCCGTCGGATATTCCGACCGTGTGTATGCCCCATCTGACTTTTTCTGTTGGAATATCCGACGGCCCTGGATAGAGAACAGGTTCTCTATTTTTCCGTCGGAAATTCCGACTGAGGTTTTACCGTTGGAAAGTCCAACCGTGTGTACGCGGCATTAGAGGATGGAGCAGAGTTCTCCAGCAGTGCAGAGTATTTCATTAGAGGAATGTTAGAGGATGTTCTCCAGCAGTGCAAAATATTTTGGAAGAGGAGTGACAGAGCAGAGTCCTCATACAGTACATACTAATTCACGAGAGGAGAGTTGGATACAGGAACGTGCAGATTCTATAGCAGTGCCGAGTATTTCCAGAAAGGAGAGTTGGATAGAAGGTGCAGAGTCCTCCAGTAGTGCAGAGTATTTCAGGAAAGGAGAGTTAAATAGAGGAAGGAGCAGAGTCCTTCAGGAGTGTAGAATACTTTGGGAAAGGAGGGTGAGAAAAAGGAAGAAGCAGAATCCACCAGCATTGCAGGGAATTTCAGAAGAGGAAAGTTTGATAGAAGAAGGAGCAGAGTTCTGCAGCAGTGCCGACTATTTTGGGAGAGTAGGATACAGAAAGGAGCAGAGTACTCCCAGAATACTGAGCATTTCTGGAGAGGAAAGTTAGATCGAGGAAGGAACAGAGTCTTCCAGCAGCGTATTTCAGAAGAAGTGAGTTAGAGGAGGGAGCAGAGTTCCAACAGTGCAGAGTAGTTAGGGAGAGGAGAGTTAAGGTGGCCATAGATGGACTGAACCGGCTGAATTTCGATCCATGTGTGGCCACTGCAGTTGAACAGAAGTCGATCTACCCATATACTTCTGTTCAACTGCCTTGTCGAATAAAAGCTGCTCAATCAGCGCTGCAGGCAATAGGCTGCAGCACTGATCTGTGTATTCTGAAATGTACAAATCACAATAGCACAGCGCAGAGGATTCCCCCATTCACCACAAATGTGTAGATGGGGGAATCAGTTCAGTTTTTTTTTTTTCCTTCAACCCACTGGCTAATAAAAAAAAAAACATGTATGGTCAGCTTTAGGCCTGGTTCACACTGGGTGCAGGTTTTTTTTTTTTTTTTTGGCCGTACCAGAATTGGACTGCATTTTGCGAAACCGATTTTGGCGTATCTTTAACATACACACCCACATTGGTGTTCGCATGAATGGAGTGCGAATTTTGATGCAGTGTGAACCAGTGTGAACCGGGCCTAAAAGTGGGGAGGGAACAGAGTCCTTCAAGAATACAGACTATTCCTGAAGAGGAGATTTAAAAAGAGCATTGGTCTCCAAACTCCGGCCCGGGGGCTGGATGTGGCCCTTTGCTTGCCTTTATTTAGCCCTTGGGGCACTATTTCTTCCACTGATACAATGATACCAGGTACTATTCCTTACACTAACACCAATGATGGTTCATAATTCTTTTCACTGACACCAATGATGGGGCACTCTTCCTCCCACTGACACCAATGATGGGGCACTCTTCCTCCCACTGACACCACTGATGGGGCACTCTTCCTCCCACTGACACCACTGATGGGGCACTCTTCCTCCCACTGACACCACTGATGGGGCACTCTTCCTCCCACTGACACCACTGATGGGACACTCTTCCTCCCACTGACGCCAAGGATGGGACACTCTTCCTCCCACTGACGCCAAGGATGGGACACTCTTCCTCCCACTGACGCCAAGGATGGGACACTCTTCCTCCCACTGACGCCAAGGATGGGACACTCTTCCTCCCACTGACGCCAAGGATGGGACACTCTTCCTCCCACTGACGCCAAGGATGGGACACTCTTCCTCCCACTGACGCCAAGGATGGGACACTCTTCCTCCCACTGACGCCAAGGATGGGACACTCTTCCTCCCACTGACGCCAAGGATGGGACACTCTTCCTCCCACTGACGCCAAGGATGGGACACTCTTCCTCCCACTGACGCCAAGGATGGGACACTCTTCCTCCCACTGACGCCAAGGATGGGACACTCTTCCTCCCACTGACGCCAAGGATGGGACACTCTTCCTCCCACTGACGCCAAGGATGGGACACTCTTCCTCCCACTGACGCCAAGGATGGGACACTCTTCCTCCCACTGACGCCAAGGATGGGACACTCTTCCTCCCACTGACGCCAAGGATGGGACACTCTTCCTCCCACTGACGCCAAGGATGGGACACTCTTCCTCCCACTGACGCCAAGGATGGGACACTCTTCCTCCCACTGACGCCAAGGATGGGACACTCTTCCTCCCACTGACGCCAAGGATGGGACACTCTTCCTCCCACTGACGCCAAGGATGGGACACTCTTCCTCCCACTGACGCCAAGGATGGGACACTCTTCCTCCCACTGACGCCAAGGATGGGACACTCTTCCTCCCACTGACGCCAAGGATGGGACACTCTTCCTCCCACTGACGCCAAGGATGGGACACTCTTCCTCCCACTGACGCCAAGGATGGGACACTCTTCCTCCCACTGACGCCAAGGATGGGACACTCTTCCTCCCACTGACGCCAAGGATGGGACACTCTTCCTCCCACTGACGCCAAGGATGGGACACTCTTCCTCCCACTGACGCCAAGGATGGGACACTCTTCCTCCCACTGACGCCAAGGATGGGACACTCTTCCTCCCACTGACGCCAAGGATGGGACACTCTTCCTCCCACTGACGCCAAGGATGGGACACTCTTCCTCCCACTGACGCCAAGGATGGGACACTCTTCCTCCCACTGACGCCAAGGATGGGACACTCTTCCTCCCACTGACGCCAAGGATGGGACACTCTTCCTCCCACTGACGCCAAGGATGGGACACTCTTCCTCCCACTGACGCCAAGGATGGGACACTCTTCCTCCCACTGACGCCAAGGATGGGACACTCTTCCTCCCACTGACGCCAAGGATGGGACACTCTTCCTCCCACTGACGCCAAGGATGGGACACTCTTCCTCCCACTGACGCCAAGGATGGGACACTCTTCCTCCCACTGACGCCAAGGATGGGACACTCTTCCTCCCACTGACGCCAAGGATGGGACACTCTTCCTCCCACTGACGCCAAGGATGGGACACTCTTCCTCCCACTGACGCCAAGGATGGGACACTCTTCCTCCCACTGACGCCAAGGATGGGACACTCTTCCTCCCACTGACGCCAAGGATGGGACACTCTTCCTCCCACTGACGCCAAGGATGGGACACTCTTCCTCCCACTGACGCCAAGGATGGGACACTCTTCCTCCCACTGACGCCAAGGATGGGACACTCTTCCTCCCACTGACGCCAAGGATGGGACACTCTTCCTCCCACTGACGCCAAGGATGGGACACTCTTCCTCCCACTGACGCCAAGGATGGGACACTCTTCCTCCCACTGACGCCAAGGATGGGACACTCTTCCTCCCACTGACGCCAAGGATGGGACACTCTTCCTCCCACTGACGCCAAGGATGGGACACTCTTCCTCCCACTGACGCCAAGGATGGGACACTCTTCCTCCCACTGACGCCAAGGATGGGACACTCTTCCTCCCACTGACGCCAAGGATGGGACACTCTTCCTCCCACTGACGCCAAGGATGGGACACTCTTCCTCCCACTGACGCCAAGGATGGGACACTCTTCCTCCCACTGACGCCAAGGATGGGACACTCTTCCTCCCACTGACGCCAAGGATGGGACACTCTTCCTCCCACTGACGCCAAGGATGGGACACTCTTCCTCCCACTGACGCCAAGGATGGGACACTCTTCCTCCCACTGACGCCAAGGATGGGACACTCTTCCTCCCACTGACGCCAAGGATGGGACACTCTTCCTCCCACTGACGCCAAGGATGGGACACTCTTCCTCCCACTGACGCCAAGGATGGGACACTCTTCCTCCCACTGACGCCAAGGATGGGACACTCTTCCTCCCACTGACGCCAAGGATGGGACACTCTTCCTCCCACTGACGCCAAGGATGGGACACTCTTCCTCCCACTGACGCCAAGGATGGGACACTCTTCCTCCCACTGACGCCAAGGATGGGACACTCTTCCTCCCACTGACGCCAAGGATGGGACACTCTTCCTCCCACTGACGCCAAGGATGGGACACTCTTCCTCCCACTGACGCCAAGGATGGGACACTCTTCCTCCCACTGACGCCAAGGATGGGACACTCTTCCTCCCACTGACGCCAAGGATGGGACACTCTTCCTCCCACTGACGCCAAGGATGGGACACTCTTCCTCCCACTGACGCCAAGGATGGGACACTCTTCCTCCCACTGACGCCAAGGATGGGACACTCTTCCTCCCACTGACGCCAAGGATGGGACACTCTTCCTCCCACTGACGCCAAGGATGGGACACTCTTCCTCCCACTGACGCCAAGGATGGGACACTCTTCCTCCCACTGACGCCAAGGATGGGACACTCTTCCTCCCACTGACGCCAAGGATGGGACACTCTTCCTCCCACTGACGCCAAGGATGGGACACTCTTCCTCCCACTGACGCCAAGGATGGGACACTCTTCCTCCCACTGACGCCAAGGATGGGACACTCTTCCTCCCACTGACGCCAAGGATGGGACACTCTTCCTCCCACTGACGCCAAGGATGGGACACTCTTCCTCCCACTGACGCCAAGGATGGGACACTCTTCCTCCCACTGACGCCAAGGATGGGACACTCTTCCTCCCACTGACGCCAAGGATGGGACACTCTTCCTCCCACTGACGCCAAGGATGGGACACTCTTCCTCCCACTGACGCCAAGGATGGGACACTCTTCCTCCCACTGACGCCAAGGATGGGACACTCTTCCTCCCACTGACGCCAAGGATGGGACACTCTTCCTCCCACTGACGCCAAGGATGGGACACTCTTCCTCCCACTGACGCCAAGGATGGGACACTCTTCCTCCCACTGACGCCAAGGATGGGACACTCTTCCTCCCACTGACGCCAAGGATGGGACACTCTTCCTCCCACTGACGCCAAGGATGGGACACTCTTCCTCCCACTGACGCCAAGGATGGGACACTCTTCCTCCCACTGACGCCAAGGATGGGACACTCTTCCTCCCACTGACGCCAAGGATGGGACACTCTTCCTCCCACTGACGCCAAGGATGGGACACTCTTCCTCCCACTGACGCCAAGGATGGGACACTCTTCCTCCCACTGACGCCAAGGATGGGACACTCTTCCTCCCACTGACGCCAAGGATGGGACACTCTTCCTCCCACTGACGCCAAGGATGGGACACTCTTCCTCCCACTGACGCCAAGGATGGGACACTCTTCCTCCCACTGACGCCAAGGATGGGACACTCTTCCTCCCACTGACGCCAAGGATGGGACACTCTTCCTCCCACTGACGCCAAGGATGGGACACTCTTCCTCCCACTGACGCCAAGGATGGGACACTCTTCCTCCCACTGACGCCAAGGATGGGACACTCTTCCTCCCACTGACGCCAAGGATGGGACACTCTTCCTCCCACTGACGCCAAGGATGGGACACTCTTCCTCCCACTGACGCCAAGGATGGGACACTCTTCCTCCCACTGACGCCAAGGATGGGACACTCTTCCTCCCACTGACGCCAAGGATGGGACACTCTTCCTCCCACTGACGCCAAGGATGGGACACTCTTCCTCCCACTGACGCCAAGGATGGGACACTCTTCCTCCCACTGACGCCAAGGATGGGACACTCTTCCTCCCACTGACGCCAAGGATGGGACACTCTTCCTCCCACTGACGCCAAGGATGGGACACTCTTCCTCCCACTGACGCCAAGGATGGGACACTCTTCCTCCCACTGACGCCAAGGATGGGACACTCTTCCTCCCACTGACGCCAAGGATGGGACACTCTTCCTCCCACTGACGCCAAGGATGGGACACTCTTCCTCCCACTGACGCCAAGGATGGGACACTCTTCCTCCCACTGACGCCAAGGATGGGACACTCTTCCTCCCACTGACGCCAAGGATGGGACACTCTTCCTCCCACTGACGCCAAGGATGGGACACTCTTCCTCCCACTGACGCCAAGGATGGGACACTCTTCCTCCCACTGACGCCAAGGATGGGACACTCTTCCTCCCACTGACGCCAAGGATGGGACACTAATGATCTTTTATTGAAAAGAATCAAGCAACCAATTTTATACAAAAGTAAAAAACAAAACCATAGTACAAAACTTCAACAGAAAACAAAGGAATACACATCCATGTTCAGAATATATACAATATATACATAATCCACTACCAAAACATTAGAAAACTATTTACATAAAGCAGCAGAGAGGGCCTAAGAGGCACAACCCATCACCTATGTATGCAGCCATTTATCAAAAATTCATCAAAAATAATAATAATCTAGGGTGATAAGAGACAGACAGCCACACCCGGGAAAGAGACTCCTGGCAGTCAGGGAGGCTTGAAACCCCTCCACGCTTTCAACCAAGCCCCCTGACCCCGCTTGTCTCTCTCAAGCTCCCAAATCTTCCCCACCTCATGCAAAATGTCATACACCACCACCTCAACAGGAAGGATTTTTTGCCGAATGCTGACCTGACACCGTGCGTTCCAGGTGAAATAACGGACTACTAGGCTAACTAAAAAAAGTGTATCCAAACAAAAAACTCCACCGGTATTGAATGCTCCGTACACCCACTCAGCATAACCCAGCCTGGAGAGGAAAGGGACACCGAGGGCCCGCCCCACCTGTTTGTACACCTCTATGTTAAAAGGGCAATGAAGCAGAAAATGGTCCATAGTCTCCTCCTCATCTGCACACTCCTCCCGAGGACAGCTACGATCCATCCCACTGCGGAATTTCAAATTGCCCCGAACATAGAGCTTCCCATGGAAGCACAACCAGGCCAGATCCCTAAATTTAGGGGGTACTCTATCCAAATTAATCAGTCTTAACCCCGCCCTCAAAAACTGGGCCCGGGCAATCCCTTAAGGCCAGTGGGTCATGAAAGACTTCGCTCAAGACTCGACTCATAAGGACTTTCCTTGGAACTGATCTGAGATCTTCAGCCGACAATCGCCACTGCCGCAGTAACTTCAGGCACGGAGCGACATAGGCTGGTAGCTGACCACGATGACCCCTGCGATTCTTCACTTGGCCACCTTCTTCCCAAAGTCGTAGAAAAGGCCTAAACCAAGATCTAAATATGCCTACCCATCCAGGAGGTTCCACTGCAAGCATATTACCAATGTTAAACTTTAGAAATAGCAGTGAAAAGAAAAGAACTGGGTTGACCATACCTAAGCCACCCTCCCTCCTGGATAGGTAGGTGACATTCCTCCTTGATGGGGTTTAGTCTGTTCCCCCACAGCATCTGGAAGAACACACTACTGACCCTAGCATAGAGAGACACTGGCAAGATGCAGACAAAGCTGACATATAAGAAGATCGGAATCAGGTAAGTCTTAATCAGATCAACCCTTTCCCTTATAGATAACTTTCATCTCTTCCAGCTGACCACCTTAGTATTGGCAATTTCCAGTCTGCCTTCCCAGTTTTTGAGGCCATAATCGCCGGGTCCAAATTCAATGCCTAGTATCTTAATTCTTTCCTTGGGCACTGGAAAGGTGTCCGGGAGATCAAACCCCTCACCTTCCTTTCCCATCCAGAAAACTTCAGTCTTTTCCTGATTGATCTTGGAGCCTGATGCTTCAGAATACCGTGATGTCAGAGAGACTACCTCCTCCGCTTCATCCGTCCCAGTGACAATCACCGACACATCGTCCGCATAGGCAACAACCCTCAATGGCGGCTCACCCGGGAGCCCCACTGGTACCCCACACAACATGCCGCTCTCTAGCCTCCTGATGAAGGGGTCGATTGCAAACACATAGAGCAGGGGACTCAGGGGACAACCCTGGCGCACCCCGGAGCCAACCCCAAAGGACTGTCCAACCCAACCATTAACAAGAGGGAAGCTTTCTGCCCCCTTATACAAGACTTTCAGCCAATCGACAAAACCACCCGGCAGACCGTACTTACTAAGGAGCAACCACAGGTACTCATGGTTAACACGATCAAAAGCCTTTGCCTGATCCAATGTCAGCAAATACTTTCCCCAGCCTGCAGCCCTGCACCGCTCCAAGGCCTCCCGGACAGCTAAAACCGCTGAGAAGGTGCTCCTACCCTGGACCGAACAGTGCTGATGGCGAGAAAGCAAAGACTCTGCCACTGACGATAGGCGCCAGAAAAATATCTTTGCCAGTATCTTTCTATCGACATTAAGAAGGCTGATGGGGCGCCAATTCTCAATCATCGAAGGATCTTTACCCTTTGAAAGAAGAATCACAGCCGAGTGCCTCATGGAAGGGGAAAGCACCCCCTCAGCAAGGCAACTGTTAAAAACCTCTACCAAATGCGGGGCCAGAATAGACTTAAAGGCTTTGTAAAACTCAGCCGTCAAGCCATCCGGTCCAGGCGACTTTTTGATGGCAAGCTGTTCAATTGCCCTCATCACCTCTTCGACTGTGATCTCCTCTGTCAAATTCATCAATGGAACATCTCCACCATTTAGACCTGGAGTAGAGTCCAAAAAGCTTTCCATCTTGTCACGATCAAGCTCTTTCCTCCCAAGAAGGTCGGCATAAAAGGACCTCACGACCTCCAGAATCCCTGACCTGGACTTTGTCAAGGAACCTGTACTGTCCTTAAGGCCAACGACCGTTTTAACAGCTACACCTTGTTTGCAGTTCTGGTAAGGGTCAGGCGAGTGGTACTTCCCATAGTCCCTCTCCAGAACCAAAGAGGCATGCCGGTCATATTGACACTTCCTGAGAAGGAGTTTCACTTCGGAGATTGCCCCAGGATCTCCTCCTCTCGAGACAAGAATATCCAGCTTCCTCCGTAAACGTTGGTAGGTCATGTATTTATTAAACTGATTTCTATTGGCTAGGCCCCTGAAGAATTCAGCGATCCTCTTTTTGGTCAGCTCCCACCACTCAGCCTTGCTGCTACAAAAGTCCAGGATGGTCACCTGTGCCTGAAAAAATTCCTCAAAGGATTGTCTAACATGTTCTTCCTTGAGTAGAGTCGAATTTAATCTCCAGATGCCCTTGCCCCTCTGAGGGGCGTCTGAAGCATTCAGTACCACAGATAGAATACAGTGATCAGAGAACTCTACTGCCTGCACCACTGGGGGCGAGAAAGCAGAGGCCTCCTTCAAAAAAAACCTATCTATCCTACTCTGACTATTACCACGATGAAAAGTGAACCCCGTGTCATCCGGGAGGTGCTTAATGTGCACATCCACAAGACCAGCATCCCTAACCATACTATTTAAAAAAACGCTATCATATCCCAGTCTGTCCTTGAAGTCCTTCCTGTCCTTGGGCCTAGTTACTGTATTAAAGTCACCTCCAAAGACCACTTGCCGGGATGTAAAAATAAATGGCTTGATCCTTGTAAAAAGGCATTTCCTGTCCCACTTTGTGTGCGGCCCATAAACATTGATTAGGCGCAGGTCCTGCCCTCCCACAAGGACGTCTAAGACCATACATCTCCCAATCTCCACCTCAATAACCCGCCGGACAGTTACCATGCCGGTTTTAAACAACACCGCCACACCGCCGTAAGGCTCGGCCGCAAGAGACCAGTAAGATGGACCATACCTCCACTCTCTCTTGGCCATATGAATATCTGCCAAGGAGGTGAGCCTAGTCTCTTGCAAAAAATAAAATTTCAGCATCTAATTGGCTGAACAAAAAGAAGGCCATAGAACGAGCTCTTACTGACTTAATGCTGGCGACATTAATTGTCACCACTTTTAACGGAGGGGGAACCGCCATTTGGGTTATTGGGTGGATTGCTTCTTAGCTCCCCTCTGCTGCTCATCACCAGAAGCCTCTCTCTTTCTAGAGGCCGCCTCAAAGTCCATTTCGGAATCAGAACTTCTCTCCGAAGAAGCTCCGGATGAAGAAATATCCCACTTAGAGGACCTATGACGGCTGGAGACAGGCACCGGAGCTTCTCGTCCCCGTTCCGTCCTCACCGCCTGCCTCTTCCGCCTCCCAACCTTCCTTCTCTCTTCCAGGTACCGCAGGTCAGCCTCAGAGAAGCCCTCATCTCTTTCTTTTTTCTTTAAAGTCTTTCCACAAGACTTCTTTCCAGAGGAAGAAGCGACCTTTTTAGTACACGCTGGTGGGGGGGGTGATCCCTTTAAGTCAGACTCAGGAGGGGTAGACTCCTGGGGGGTAACTGACTCGGGGGGCTCAGACTTGGAAGGTTCCGACACAAAAGGAGAGGGTACAGTAGGCTGGGGGGACACAGAGACAGATACAGAAGGAGTACTTACAGACACAGGAGGGGTGGCCACAGGAACTGGAGAGGGATCCTGAGCAGGACCGGGGGAGGCAGTCACCGCAGAGGAGGATGGTACACCAGGGGTCTCACCCTCCATCCTGTCCAGCCTTGACATGTCCTCTACTACCTCCTTCTCCATATTGTGCCAGGCTTCAGGACACCTGCTGTAGGGGTGGCCAAGGCGCAGGCACAGGTTGCACCTGATCATCTTGGTGCAGTCCTTAGCCATATGACCCTGACCCCGACACACTGAACACATCAAGGCTGAACAGGAGGAGCTCAAGTGCCCCTTTTCTCCACAGCGGTGACACAGCTTCGGCTGACCAGGGTAGAAAACAGTCATCCTATCCCTCCCTATGAAAGCTGAGGAGGGCAGGTGACGGACAACATTCCCATCCCTGGCCAACCTGACTGTTACCGACCATCCCGCAGTCCAGATGTTACGCTCATCATGGATTTTATTGGGTTTGGTCAAAACCTCCCCATAGTTCTTTAACCAAACCTCTAGATCCCGAGCAGGAACACTCTCATTAGTCAGGATAATGGTTATTTTTTTTACTGTTGACCTCTGAGACACCGCAACTGGGACCAGACCTTCCCATTCAGGTCTTGACCTGCACTGAGCCTCATATCGCTCCCAGAACAGGTCAAGATCCTCTGGCCTGGTGAAGCTAACTGTATAGTCCCTTGTCCCAGCTACGTGTATAAAGGCATACAGGTCATTTGCACCAAAACCCAACTCCAATATCAAGTCCACCACTGCACGCCGTCCACCTTCCCATTTCAGAATAACTACATTCCGCCTTGGACCCCCAGCAGAAGCCAGAGACCCAAGACCAGATCTTGGGGTGCTCAAAGTGGCAGCTTGCAGTGGAAAACCCCGCTTGGGAGCAGGACTACCAGGAGCAGAGTGTGCCACCTGTGCAAAAGTAGGTTTATCAGGGCCAAGGGCCGACACTGAAGCCACATCACTCTGTATATTATTATTATTATCAACTGTATGAACTGAATTGGTAGGATCTGTAGCAGGACGATTGTTCATCACACTGGTACTGGGGTGATTGTTATCAGTCACAGAACTAATCAAATTCCCATCAGGAATAGTCACAGTTGCTGCAATACCAGCTGTCTCTTGATTCTGCACTGTAGAGTCCTCAGCAGCAGTGGGGCAAACAGCTTTGGACTCAGCCAAAGAAGGGTTAATGGGCTGTGCTGACACTTGCAGTCCATCCACAGAAATGACCTTTTTTAAACGTATCTCTTGCTGCATTGCAGCCTCAGCAGGCACAACATTGCTGCACACAGGACTAGCAGCCTGATTGTCATTAGGCACATTGTCAGTCACAGTGTTAAAAGGAACAAAAACAGTCTTATCCACAACATGGGACTTAGCAGGCTTAACTTTATCAGGCACATCATCAGTAATGTCTTCCTCATTAAATATCATCTGATCTCCCCGCATAGGAGACTCCATTACCTGGATGACCTTCAGCATACCTCCTGAATCTTGGGAAGGCATGGGGCTGCTTACCTCTCCCTGGGGGGGCAGGGGGGCAGAACTGGGGGTCTCCTCCTCCTCCACCTCCATCTTTGTCACCCTTCCAAACCTCCTGTCATTCCCAAACTTTTCCTTAAAGGGCCCATCTCTGCCTTCCATCATGGCCACGATGGTCTCCTGATGATCCACACGGACCTTGGCCAGCTGGATTTCCGGATCCATGGATCCCCGTTTCTGGCTGTGTAAGCCCTCACGTTGCCTTCGCAGGCGCTTCAACTCCGCTCTCAGCTTGTACAGCTTGTCCCTCTCCCTGTTCAGGACCTTAATCCCGGCCACCACTTGCTCCTGAATGGCCTCCGAGCCTTCATCCTCACCAGGGGTAGAGAGATCAGCTTGTGCAGAGGCAGACAGTTCACCTGATGGCCCAGGAGATGGCTGGGAGCCTCCAGCAGGAGAGGCCCTGCTGGCCTCCATGGCCTCCCCAGAAAGGGGGCCAGGGAGCTGGGATAGATTTCACCACCACTCCCCTCTCACAGAGCAGCTTCAGAGGCACCTTCCTCCTGACACACCTGTGCTCCAATGATGGGCGGGGCACTATTCCTCCCACTGACACCAATGATGGGGCACTCTTCCTCCCACTGACACCAATGATGGGGCGCTCTTCCTCCCACTGATACCAATGATGGGGCGCTCTTCCTCCCACTGATACCAACGATGGGGCACGCTTCCTCCCACTGATACCAATGATGGGGCACGCTTCCTCCCACTGATACCAATGATGGAGCACGCTTCCTCCCACTGATACCAATGATGGGGCACGCTTCCTCCCACTGATACCAATGATGGGGCACGCTTCCTCCCACTGATACCAATGATGGGGCACGCTTCCTCCCACTGATACCAATGATGGGGCACTCTTCCTCCCACTGATACCAATGATAGGGCACTCTTCCTCCCACTGATACCAATGATGGGGCACTCTTCCTCCCACTGATACCAATGATGGGGCACTCTTCCTCCCACTGATACCAATGATGGGGCACTCTTCCTCCCACTGATACCAATGATGGGGCACTCTTCCTCCCACTGATACCAATGATGGGGCACTCTTCCTCCCACTGATACCAATGATGGGGCACTCTTTCTCCCACTGATACCAATGATGGGGCACTCTTCCTCCCACTGACACCAATGATTGATCTCTATTCCTTTTACTAATACTGATGATGCGGCACTCTTCCTTTCACTAATACCAATGATGGGGCACTCTTCCTCCCACTAATACCAATGATGGGGCACTCTTCCTCCCACTAATACCAATGATGGGGCACTCTTCCTCCCACTAATACCAATGATGGGACACTATTTCTTACCATTAAATCAACAATGGGGCAATACCCTCCCAAATAATACCAATGATGGGGCATTTTCTACTCCCACTGGCCACAGTCCGGCCCCCTTAAAGTCTGAAGGACAGTAAACTGGCTCTTTGTTTAGAAAGTTTGAAGACCCCTGCTCTAGAGGATGCTCAGTGCATACTATGGCAGGATAGGCTAGTTACTTGGAGGAAGGAGCAAGGTCCTTCTGCAGCACACAGAAACAATGCAAGGCACACGGTGCAGGAAGATTTTCTCACCTTTGAGTCATGACTGGGGTGGAACGAATGAAAGAGAGACTGTAACATACGTTTTTTTTTCCTTCCTTGTTTCATAGATAATTAAGAAGTATGAGATCAGACCTGACCCCGAATGTGTAGAGGTTTCTGCTATGGCCAGGATTGTCCTGACCCCGAGCCGCCCGATTAACCTCCAGTTTCTGAACAGAGCTTCCTCCAAGTCACCCTGAACGTCCGTCCGTCCAATCACAGAGATGTGTCTAGCTAACTGTCTGTATTTTGGGAAAGTGGTGACACTTGGTCCAGCAACTGGCATCATGCTTCAAATCTGAAGACGAAGGTACCAGAATCCTAGAATGAATGCTGCAAACCTCCAACTGAAAACATGATTATTTTTGTAACTACATTTAGAGTTGTTTGTACACTTCTGAGGCAGTAACTCTTTACTTTGATCCAAGATCCTTAAAATGGACTTCTAGTGTATCTGAAAATCTCTTAAAACTACCTGTGATCCTGCCATGTATTTACAGGGGGAGAGGGGTCTCCCAGCCTCCAAGTCTGTGACCCAGAACTGTAGTTATAGCTTCCTTCTGCACGGCCACCTGCTGGTGAAAATGAGTATTGCAGCACAGACAAAAATTCAAACTTTTACCAGCTGGGGCCAAAACCTCTCTAGTCCCCATTTTAAAAAGCAATGGTTGTAATGACAAAGAATACTAATTTATTTCTTAAAATGTATAAAAGATGCCTAAAATATGTATATATCCATCCAAATATATTTTTAAACTTCTGTTCCTACCTGCATAAATCTATTGCTATATGGTCTGCTATAGCTCTAGATACACACCTAATTACATGTAAAATTACTTTTAAATTACATGCATGTCTACCTAACTACAATTAATATTTCTTTGTTCAACCACTTGCCGACTGCCTAACTTGGATATACGTCGGCAGAATGGCACGGGCAGGCAAAGCAACGTACAGGTACGTTGTTTTGAATCTAGCGCCTAGCGGGAGCGCACCCACTGCAAGCTCCTTGGCCTTGCCCGCGGGACCCGCGGACTCGATGTCCGCCAGTGTCCCGCGATCCTGTCACGGAGCAGCAGAACGGGGAGATGCCTATGTAAACAAGGCATTTCCCTGTTCTGCCTAGTGACAGGACAGTTAATGGAAACACTATTCATGGCCAATAGGATCTCAACACACTTTAATGCATCAAAAAAAATGCACATGACCTTAATGCACTGGAAGGCATACACCTGCATTGCATTACAATGACAAAATAAGGGGGTTGTGTGTTTTTTGATGTGTGGACTTGGGTTGAAGGCCCACAAGAAATGGTTAGTGTATATGCAAAAAAGAAAAGCACCCTTGTCTATTCAAACAAAGTGATCGGGGTTGATTTACTAAATGCAAATAGACTGTGTACTTTGCAAAGGGCAGTTGCTCCAGAGATTCGTAAATGAGGTAAAGCTTCACTTTGCAAAAAATACCCAATCAAATGCAAGGAAAAAAAAAAAAAAAAAAAAATTCTTGCACATGAATAGATGATGGAAGTCAGCAGAGCTTCTGCTCATTTAATAAGCTCTGGAGCAACTGCACTTGCTATTTGCCTTTAGTAAATCAACCCCATAGTGTCAGCTTGTTGGATTTATGGCAGGATCAACAAGTGTTTGTTTTTTTTTTTGCACTTTTCGATCAGATATAACAAAATGCTTCTAATGACATATAGAACAGGCCAAAATGGGAAGAAATGAGAGAAGCACATTGTTGGGGTTCACATATCCTTTAAGTTTGTTTCCCTGCAGTTGGTGAAACATTTTATAGCCAAGTGTTGAAAAGAGAAGCACTGCAGTTAAACTCTATGTGTAGGTAATAGGGGTGCAACGGATCAAAAAACTCACGGATCGGATCGATCCTCGGATAAGAGTCACGGATCGGATCATTTTTCGGATCGGCAAAAAAAAAAAAAGACAAATCTTGTTACACCCACCGGAGTTTTAGATTTCACAGTTATTTTCAACACAAAACGGAGCTTATATGCTTAAATACAGGTTATGTAAATCCGACGGACTGTTTACATGTTCAATTTTAACAGCAGCAGCAAACCTGCTGACCTTACATGGTTGCTAATGTGACAGAACACCTCTGATTTTCACATTTAACTAAAATGTTAAATGTGAAAATCAGAGGTGTTCTGTCACATTAGCAAGCATGTAAGGTTTGCTGCTGCTTTTAAAATTTAACATCTAAAGAGTCCGTTGGATTTCCAAATGCTGTATTTAAGCATATAAGCTCCGTTTTGTGTTGAAAATAACCGTGAAATCTAAAACTCCGTTGGGTGTAACAAGATGTCTGCTTGCCCCTTCTCACTTCTCTCATTACTGCAGGAGTGTGGGGTGGAGCAAGATGGCGGCGATGAAACATCACTACAGCGGCCGCCGCCGGGTGTACCAAGATGGCCGTCGCTCCGTAGCTAGGCCAAAGCCGGGGCCTTTCCTATGGCCGAGGCTCCGGGGTGCTCCGCGGATCGCGTGGTGTGCCGATCCGAAAAGGGTGACCCGTTCGGATCACGGATCGGTGACGATCCGTTGCACCACTAGTAGGTAAGCATAAATGGCTTTATTCAATAAAACAGTGCAAAGTGATCGGTACAAATGACATTACCACAAGCCACCAATCAAAATTCAACGTCTAATGAGAACTCCGATTGGCTGATTTGAGCCATTGCATTCTGCATTATTTATTTGAATAAAGTTGAAAGAGTTCATAATTAAAGTGCTTTACATTATTCTGTTTTACAACTATTTTACCAAATAATTATTTTAAAGTTAAAGCTGAACTCTGGGCACCAAAATGTTTAATAGCCACATAGGAAATAAATTCACTCTGTGTGCACCAAGTGTCTTTACAAACCCAGATATTACCTTGGAAAAGTTGCAGTGACGTCATTGCTGTGCTGTACATGGCCTGTGCAGACAGCTTGGCTGTGGGCGTGGCAAAGCAGCCCCGCCCACTACAGGCTGCCTTCAGAAAACTATAGTAGGGGGGCGTAGACAAGACCAGTCCGCCTGTACAAGGAGAGAGAGCAGCAGTGAGCGGTCTTTATTTACAGGAAGTTCCTGCACAGAGGAAAAGTCTCACACTGGGCTACTGCACAGATGTGGAAGAAATACACAAAGCACACCAAGATTCATGGAGGAATGTACATGACTAATGTATTAAGACAATATTTGTTTATCCTGGAGTTCCACATTAAGGCCCAACCCCAGCAAACACATTTTTTTTTTTTTTTTACTTTTTTTAATACTTTTAAGTGGGAAAAGGTTAGAATATTTTTTTTTGGGGAGTGTAACGACACCCCCAAATATAAAAGAGGTTAACTCCGTTTTAGATATCTTCCCTCTCCTGAACACAAATTCACTGTCGATCTTCCACAGTCAGACGACCACTTCCCATAGGAATTAATCCTTCCAAAAGAACGAGACGCACTCTGTATCTTTCCAGGATAGACTGACATTTATTGAGAAACACTGTAACTTTTTATACACTCAACCAATACTGCATTAATCTAAATGAACAATGGTCCAGCTCCACCCACAACATAACAAGGTACAATACACATTATTTTGACACCTCTTAGACGACAACAGGTTAGCTTTTGTTTCCTAATCCACATTATCAAACGACTTCACATAATGAAAGGATCTGTAGCATACACAAGCAGGCAGGTGACTCATCAGCATTTCTTCAATTAACCTGTCTGTCTGCTAGTTCCACAACCTATAATTATAGGCTTAATTCCCATTATCAAAAGACTTTACACAATAGAAACATAACGAGCTCCCCTATAATTACAGACTTAATTACCACAAGCCACACTAGACAGTAGAATGTAAATCACACCCCCCCTCATCACAGCAATGATTACACAACCCCCACACACAGTATACATCCAATCTATATACAATATATATACAGCATTGAATCTGATTATCACAGATCATGGTGGGGTTCTCATTCACCCTGTGCCCCTAAGTGAGACACAGGGTGGTTTACACATAAGAGGCATTGGGGAAGCTGAAGCAAGGGTATCTCATACTGTCTGAGAGATTCTGGGTTCCCCGGGCCTTCCCGTTACAGGGAGTGTTCTCTTTTTATCTTGTTCTGCTGACCACATAGGAAATGATCGCAAATCTCCCCAATGAGGAAACGGACAGCAGCAAAAACCTGAAAAAATAACTTCTAACTTTTCCCTTGAAATATAATTGAATTCGAATTGTTACTGAATCTAATTCTAATTGTTAAATCTAAGTCCTAATATGCACATTGCAGATCACCTGACTGTAAATGATAGGTGCAGGGCTTTTTTTCAGCGGGAACGCGGGGGGAACGCAGTTCCGGCACCTACAACACTGTATGTAATGGCAAAGGGTGCTGGGGTGTGCTGCAGGGTATACTGATGCTGGCTGCTGGGGGGATCTATTCTAGCTGGAGGGATCTATTTGCCCAGGGAGGTCTATTGCCACTGAGGAGGTCTATTGTTGCTGGGGGGGTCAGTTGTTGGGGAGAGATCAACTGTTGAGGGACGGGTCTATTGTTGCAGACTGATTGGGTGTCTATTGATGCTGGCTGTGGGGAGATCTGCTTTTTGCTGCTGGGAGTCTATTGTTGCAGGTGGTCCATTGTTAGGATGATCTATTTTTTGCTGGCAAGGCATCTATTGTTACTGGCTGCAGGGAATCTATTTTACCGCTATCCTTGTTATTACCAAATTCCATACAAATTACTTGGCACCACAAAATAATACTTGGTTCTGTATTGTCTAGAAGTTCAGTACTAGGAGGTGGGTAGATGGAACCAAGGAATGGTGCTCAGAGGTGGGTAAGGGCGGGGGTGGCTGAGAAAGGAGGAGTTCCTGCACCTATTCTCTGAAGAAAAAAGAGCCCTGGATAGGTGGATATGCAAATTGACTGACAATTTTAATTTTAATAAAGATGTATTTTAAAGAAATGTAACTGACACTACCTCAGCCTGGAAATAATTCTTCTAGTAGATTTTGACTGTAACAAATTATCTTTTTACCTCATTTTCTCAAACCTGCAATAAAATATTTTCAATACAAACATGTCTTGTCTTAAGCTCTTATTGCATATAGAAACTATCACAAAGCACTGCTGACTTGTTCAGTGAGGGTGTAGACTTCCTAGGGAGCCAATGACTTGGGTAAGACCAATGGTTGAGAGTCCAAATATTTTTATTTCATCATAACATATCCTATGAAAACCGGTCAATACGTTTTGGAGATACTCTTTTCTCTGTCTCATAGCAATTTTCTTCTTGTGTGTGCCGCCTATGGCGCATGCGCAGTGAAGTGTACACTCCTGGCTTATTCCCGTCATAGGTCAGATGCCAAGAATGGGGCTGGGTGCCAGGACAATGTAAATCTAGCACTCATGCGCAAAAGTTACGTCATCAGTGGCCACCCAGTGGCTGAACACAGAAGATACCAGACCCTGAAGAAGCAGCAGAGAAGATGGTGGGGGACAGAGAAGTAACAAGGATCATGGAGCTGTCATCAATGGTGGAGGACAAACACAGAGGAATTTCTACGGTCATGTGCACATTTGCTGTGCATATTATGGCAAGCCCTGCATTCCCTTGACCATGCTACAGTTCAGCTTTTAGCCCCGGTTCAGGCATTGCATTCCTGTGCAATTTACATGCGATTCAGTGTGGTGAGATTTGAGCTCATTCATTTTTGATGGCTCAAATCGCATTGCATCCGCATCCAAAGGGTGGTACTTTTATGTCACAATGCAATCATAACTTATTGCCTTGAAATGCATCTGAACAAACCTAGTACATTCACGTTGGCCTCACATTCTCTCTCTCTCTCCCCCCCTCTTTATCTCTCTCCCTCTCTTCCCATCTCTCTCTCTCCTTTTCTTTATCTCTCTCCCCTTCTCCCTCTTTATTTCCCTCTCTATCTCCCTCCCTCCTCTTTCTTTCTCCCTCCCTCTCCGTCTCCCTCCCTCTCTCCCTGTCTCTCTCTCTCCCCCATTCCTTCCTTCCATCATCCCCCCTCTCTCCTTTCACTCTCTCCCTCCCCCCTTATCCGAAAACACACCTAGTACATTCATGTTGGCCCCACATTCTGTATGACATATGTTCTCTCTTCCTCCCCCTCTCTCCCCTTCATTCCTCTCTCCCCCCCACTCTCTCTCTTTTACCCCCTCTCTTCCTCTCTCTCCCCTCTTTTTTTTCTCTCTCCACCCCCTCTCTCTCTCTCTTTCCCACTCTCTCTCTGCCCCCTCATCTCAACACACCTAGTACATTCATGTTGGCCCCACATTCTGTATGACATATATGTTCTAATTCTCCCCCCTCCCCTTCCTCCATTCCCCCCTCTCTCCCCTTACTTCCTCCCCCCTCTTTCCCTTTCCCCTTACTTCCTTCGTCCCCCCCTCTCTCTCCCCTTACTTCCTTCGTCCCCCTCTCTCTCCCCTTACTTCCTTTGTCCCCCCGCTCTCTTTCCCTTCCTCCCTCCTCTTTCCCTTTCCCCTCCTCTTTCCCTTTCCCCTTACTTCCTTCGTCCCCCCTCTCTCCCCCCTTACTTCCTTCGTCCCCCTCTCTCTCCCCCCTTACTTCCTTTGTCCCCCCGCTCTCTCTTTCCCTTCCTCCCTCCTCTTTCCTTTCCCCCCTCCTCTTTCCCTTTCCCCTTACTTCCTTCGTCCCCCCCTCTCTCCCCCCTTACTTCCTTTGTCCCCCCGCTCTCTCTTTCCCTTCCTCCCTCCTCTTTCCCTTTTCCCCTTACTTCTTTCGTCCCCCTCACTTCCTTTGTCCCCCTCCCCCTCACTTCCTTCGTCACCCTCTCTCTCCCCTTACTTCCTTTGTTGTCGTCCCCCCGCTCTCTCTTTCCCTTCCTCCCCCCCCTTTCCCTTTCCCCTTACTTCCTTCGTCACCCTCTCTCTCCCCTTACTTCCTTTGTTGTCGTCCCCCCGCTCTCTCTTTCCCTTCCTCCCCGCCCCCTTTCCCTTTCCCCTTACTTCCTTCGTCCCCCTCTCTCTCCCCTTTACTTCCTTTGTCCCCCCGCTCTCTCTTTCCCTTCCTCCCCCTCTTTCCCTTTCCCCTTACTTCCTTCATCCCCCTCCCCTTACTTCCTTCATCCCCCTCTCTCTCCCCTTACTTCCTTCGTTGTCGTCCCCCCGCTCTCTCTTTCCCTTCCTCCCCCCTCTTTCCCTTTCCCCTTACTTTCTTCGTCCCCCTCTCTCTCCTTACTTTCTTCGTCCCCCCTCTCTCTCCTTACTTTCTTCGTCCCCCCTCTCTCTCCTTACTTCCTTCGTCCCCCTCTCTCTCTCCCCTTACTTCCTTCATCCCCCCCGCTCTCTCTTTCCCTTCCTCCCCCCTCTCTCTCTCACCCTCTCCCCCTCATCTGAACACACCTAGTACATTCACGTTGGCCCCACATTCTGTATGACATATATGCATTGTCCCCCCCATCCTTCCTTCTCTCGCTCTGTCTCACTGACAAACCAGATTTTTTTTTTTATATGTGGTCAATTTAAGGTAAATCATAAATGCGCAAAAAGATTTAATAGTAATGGAAGAATCCATGTCCTGTTTTTCTTAGTTTCAGGTTTGAATGCACTGCATTTGCGACCTGTGTTTGGAGTGTCATTAACTTTTAATTGACACCTACAGCAGATCGCAGAACACATGTGATGTGGGGCAGAGAACACATAGGATTTGCTGCGTTTCCCACATCGCATCAGTGTGAACCTGAGTTAAATGAGCTCAAATTGCACCAAAAGTAGTGCATGAACTACTTTTGGAAATGCAGTGCAACTAGATTGCATGGTACTTTTGTACCATGTGATCCGGTGCAGGCAAATGCACTGCATTTGCGACCTGCGTTTTGGGGTGTCGTCAACTTATCATTGAAACCCTCTGCGGATCGCAACTACAGTGCATTTTGAACGTGGTGCAGATAAAAACACACAGATCGTGGGATTCTTGCACGGTGCACCGCATTCTAGGTGAACCTAGCCTAATGCCGCGTACACACGACCGCTTTTCTCGACGAGAAAAACTGCATTTTTTCATTTCGCCGAGAAAAACGATCGTCTGTGGGCTTTATGTCGTTTTTCTCGTCGAGAAAAACGGCATAAAAAACGACGAGAAAAATTAGAACATGTTCTAAATTTTCTCGTCGTTTTTTCCAGCATTTTTTTCCGCGGCAGTTTTCCCATAGGGAAACACTGCCGCGGAGCCCACAGACGGTCGTTTTTCTCGTCAAGAGAAAAAATGACGGGAAAAACGACCGTGTGTAGGGAACCAAGCGGTTCCCTCGTTTTTCCTGTCATTATTCATGGCGGTTTTTTAACCCCAGTGAATAATGATCGTGTGTACGCGGCATTAGGCTGGCCATAGATGGTTCGAATCTCGGCAGGTTTAGCTGGAACTATCAATTTGGGTCCAACCAGCCTGTCAGATTCACTTGCGATTATCACTAGCGGCTGCTTTAGCCAATAGACATAATCATTGTCTTCTCCCGACGGGGACGTTTCCCTCATCCACCTCCGAGAGGAGCAGACAATTGCTCCGCAGGAGGGATTCTCCTGTCAGATCTGTCTGTGTGGATGGGGGAATCTATGTCTATGGCTGGCATAAGGCTATACAGACTTCTGGAAAGTTACTTTCACACTGGGGCGGTGGGGCCGTCGGCGGTGAAGCGCCACTATTTTTAGCGGCGTTTTACCATCTTTTTGCGCCGCTTAGGGGCACTTTTAACCCCCGCTAGCGGCCGCAAAAAGGGTTAAAATCACCCGTAAAGCGCCGCTGCCCATTGATTTCAATGGCAGGGTGGCCCGACGGAAGCCTCTCCTCAGTGCAAGACACATGAAAGCCGCATGGAGTTTGCTAAAAAAAAACACCTGAAGGTCTCCAAGATGGTGAGAAATAAGATTCTCTGGTCTGATGAGACCAAGATAGAACTTTTTGGCCTTAATTCTAAAGCCCCGTACACACGGTCGGACTTTTGGCCAACAAACTTCATTTTGAGCAAGTTGGACCAACAATCAGACCGTGTGTACGCTCCATCGGACAAACTTTTTTTGTTTTCGTTTTGTTTTCATCGGACAAAAATTGGGTTTGCAAACGGACAAACTTTTGGCCAACAAAAGTCCGATGGAGCAAAGTCCGACTGTGTGTACAGAACACCATCGGACTTTTGTCCGATGGACAAAACAAATAATGTTAAAATCAACCAACAATAACAGAAGTTGACCAAAGGATGGCGGTAAAGAGCAGAAAAGAGCAGAAAAACCACGTGATGTTGCAAAAAGTTTTGGGAAAGTTTGCAGAAAAGTCCTGTGGTGTGTATGCTATGGGTGTTCCCGACCAACTCCGTTTGGACAAAAATCCACGGAAAAGTCAGATGGAAGTCCGACCGTGTGTATGGGGCTTAAGCGTTATGTGTGGAGAAAACCAGGCACTACTCATCACCTGTCCAATACAGCCCCAACAGTGAAACTAATTTTAGTCGTCTAAAATCTAATGAGTGTAATTAAATTGTAACGCATTAGTTAACATTTCTCTACAATTTCCAAACTCATTATATACTGCTGGAATGAAAAATCGTATTATTTATCTTATTGAGGTATGAACATGCACTATAGACCAGTGTTCATTTTGAAGTCAAATTTCAATTTAGTCTTATGCCGCGTACACACGACCGTTTTTAATGACGAGAAAAAAATAAATGTAAAATGGTCATTAAAAATGATCGTGTGTGGGCTTCAGAGCATTTTTCACGACGTGAAAAATGGCCATGAAAAAATTGGAACATGCTCTAATTTTTCACGTAGTTTTTTAAATCGTCGTTTTTCTCGTCATGAAAAACGGCCGTGTGTAGGCTTTAATGACGTGAAAAAAAATGCGCATGCTCAGAATCAAGTATGAGACGGGAGTGCTCGTTCTGGTAAAACTAATGTTCGTAATGGAGATAGCACATTCGTCACGCTGTAACGGACTGAAAAGCACGAGGCTGAAAAGCGCGAATCGTCTCTCACCAAACTTTACTAACATGAAGGTTGGCGCCATCCGAATGGAACGGAACTTCCCCTTTATAGTGCCGTCGTACGTGTTGTACGTCACCGTGCTTTACTCAAGCATTTTTTTCCACGATAGTGTGTAGGTAAGGCAGGCTTGAGAGGAAACACGAAAAAGCACGTCGAGAAAAATGCAGTTTTTTTCAATGACATTAAAAACGGTCGTGTGTACGCGGCATAAGTCTTAGGACTAAAATGGCATTTTAGTTTTAGTCCCATTTTAGTCTTTTGACTAAAATGCCATTTTAGTTTTAGTCGTATTTTAGTCATCTCAATTGTTTTAGTCGTATTTTAGTCGACTTAAATAGTATTCATTTAGTCGACAAAAATGTTTTAGTCATTTTAGTCGACTAAATTAACACTGCTTTCCGTACCCACTGTATCTACAGGCCAGCCACGGTGTATTTTTAAAAAGAGTCCTGTGTGTTTTTTAGTCCCGGTTCAGGTGCGATTTCAAGTAAAAATTTGAACCTGAATCGCACCTGAACCGGTGAACAAAACCTCACCTGACTCCTTTGAAAAAACGCAGGAAACCCGGCCCTGCACATACAGTATGTGAATCGTCCCTCACTGAAGGTCACTGAAAATATTTACTCAATAGATACAGTCAATCCCTAAAATCTTCCCAAAAACAAGCACTTTAAGGAGCAGGCCTAGGAAGGAAAAGGGACTGATAAAGCAAGACATTACAGTGCAACTTTGTTTGCAATAGATTTTTATTCAAAAGTTCAACAAAATACAGAAGTACAGTCATTATTTGAACAATGTCCATAGATGGATGCACCTAGGGTTGCCACCTGTCCGGGATTCACCAGGGTAGTCCAGGTTTTGAATAATTTGTCCGGGTTTCAGTCGGCCTGAAACCCGGACACATTATTAACCACTTAACGACCGCCCACCGCCGATTTACGTCGGCAGAATGGCACGGACAGGCAGAATCACGTAGATCTACGTGATCGCCTTTGTGCAGTTGGGGGGTCCATCCGGACCCCCCTTCACTGCAGTGAGCGGCCGTTAAGTGTTCGGGAGCGATCAGGCATGAGGGGGGGCGCTCGATTCCGCCCCCCCCTCGCGATCGCTCCCGGCCAATGAAAATGCTTCCTCCGCCATGTGATGTAAACAAGGCTGGAGGAAGTGATGTCATCTCCCTCGCCGCGGTCTTTCCGTTCCCGGCGCCGAGCAGAGAGGAAGCAGGTTAGTGCACTAACAGTCCACTGACACGTAGGTACACATAGGCACACAAATCACCCCCCAGTCACCCCCAGATCACCCCCCAGGTCACCCCAAAGCCCCCAATCACAGTGTCACTGATTGCAGTGATCATTTATTTTACTGATCACTGCATTTAGTGTCATCTGTGATTGTAAAAAGTTGCAGGGCAGTTAGGATTAGGCCCCTTTAGGTCCAGGGTAGCCCCCTAACCCCCCCTAATAAAGGTTTAACCCCTTGATCACCCCCCAGGTAACCCTTTCACCCCCTAACTTCAGCGTCACTAAGCGATTGTTTTTCCGATCGCTGTATTCGTGTCGCTGGTGTTTTAGATAGGCAGTTATTTTTTTTTAGGTTCGCCGCAGGTTTTTATTAGTGTCAGGTACCCCCATATATTATTTTAACCCCCTGATTGCCCCTAGAGTTAACCCTTTCACCAGTGATCGCCGTATAAGCGTCACTGGTGTCACTGGTTAGCCAGTAAGTTATTTCGTTATTTAGGTTACCCGTCAGGTTTTTATATAGTGTCAGGTACCCCCATATTTAACCTAATAAAGATTTTAACCCCCCTGATTGCCCCTAGTTAACCCTTTCACCAGTGATCACCATATAAAGGTTACGGGTGACGCTGGTTGATTAGTTTGCTTTTTATAGCATCATGGCACCCGCCGTATATAACCCAATAAAGGTTTAACCCCCCTGATCGCCCGGCGGGTGAGATCAATTAGGTTTTAGCGCCAGAGAGGGTCTGCGTCGCCCCAGGCAGTGTTAGGTTAGTGACAGTAACGCTAACACCCACGCGCAAAGCATACACCCCCCTTAGTGGTATAGTATCTGATCAGATCTGATCAGATCTATACTAGCATCCCCAGCGGTTTAGGGTTCCCAAAAACGCAGTGTTAGCGGGATCAGCACAGATACCTGCTAGCGCCTGCATTTAGCCCCTCCGCCCAGCCCAGCCCAGCCCACCCAAGTGCAGTATCGATCGATCACTGTCACTTACCAAACACAACACACAACTGCAGCGTTCGCAGTGCTTGGTTTTTGGGGTCCCGTACGCGGCTAGGCTCCCAAAAAGTCCCACACATGTGGTATCCCCGTACTCAGGAAAAGCAGCAGAATGTATTTTGGGGTGCAATTCCACATATAACCATGGCATGTGTGAGCAATATATCATTTAGTGACAACTTTTTGTACATTTTTTTTTTTTCTTTTTGTCATTATTCAATCATTTGGGACAAAAAAAAAAATATTCAATGGGGTCAACATGCCTCTCAGCAAATAGCTTGGGGTGTCTACTTTCCAAAATGGGGTCATTTGGGGGGGTTTTGTGCCATCTTGGCATTTTATGGCCTTCAAAACTGTGATAGGTAGTGAGGAGTGAAATCAAAAATTTATGCCCTTAGAAACCTTGAAGGCGGTGCTTGGTTTTTGGGGTCCCGTACGCGGCTAGGCTCCCAATAAGTCCCACACATGTGGTATCCCCGTACTCAGGAGAGGCAGCAGAATGTATTTTGGGGTGTAATTTCACATATGCCCATGGCATGTGTGAGCAATATATCATTTAGTGACAACTTTGTGCAAAAAAAAAAAAGTTTGTCATATTCCCGCAACTTGTGGCAAAATATAAAATATTCCATGGACTGAACATGCCTCTCAGTAAATAGCTTGGGGTGTCTACTTTCCAAAATGGGGTCATTTGGGGGGGTTTTGTGCTATTTTGGCATTTTATGGCCTTCGAAACTGTGATAGGTAGTGAGGAGTGAAATCAAAAATTTGCGCCCTTAGAAATCCTGAAGGCGGTGCTTGGTTTCCGGGGTCCCGTACGTGGCTAGGCTCCTAAAAAGTCCCACACATGTGGTATCCCCGTACTCAGGAGAAGCAGCAGAATGTATTTTGGGGTGCAATTCCACATATAACCATGGCATGTGTGAGCAATATATCATTTAGTGACAACTTTTTGTAATTTTTTTTTTTTTTTTTTTTTGTCATTATTCAATCACTTGGGACAAAAAAAAAAAATATTCAATGGGCTCAACATGCCTCTCAGCAATTTCCCTGGGGTGTCTACTTTCCAAAATGGGGTCATTTGGGGGGGTTTTGTACTGCCCTGCCATTTTAGCACCTCAAGAAATGAGATAGGCAGTCATAAATTTAAAGCTGTGTAAATTTCAGAAAATGTACCCTAGTTTGTAAACGCTATGACTTTTGCGCAAACCAATAAATATACGCTTATTGTCATTTTTTTTACTAAAGACATGTGGCTGAATACATTTTGGCCTAAATGTATGACTAAAATTGAGTTTATTCGATTTTTCTTATAACAAAAAGTAGAAAATATCTTTTTTTTTCAAAATTTTCGTTCTTTTTCCATTTATATCGCAAAAAATAAAAATCGCAGAGGCAATCAAATACCATTAAAAGAAAGCTCTATTTGTGGGAAGAAAAGGACGCAAATTTCATTTGGGTACAACATTGCATGTCCGCACAATTTACAGTTAAAGCAGCGCAGTGCCGAATCCCAAAAACAGGCTTGGTCCTAATGGCCCGAAATGGTCCAGGGCTTAAGTGGTTAAGAAAGAAATGTTGCTCGGAGCAGGGCTTAACAGGAGGGTGAGGGGGCAGTATGCGCATCGCATTACTATTCTCTTTGGAGCGCTCAAAGGTGTCCCAGGTTTGTCATTCTATATAGTGTATACAAAAAAAAATGTTGCGGTGGCCCACTAACATGTTTGGGGTTTGGCTAGAAGAAAAAGTGCCAACCATAGATGCACCCTCCAATACAATCAAGGGCCCAAGTACCGTGTTTCCCCGAAAATAAGCCTGGGTCTTATATTAATTTTGGCAACAAAAGACACAGAAGGGCTTATTTTCGGGGTAGGTCTTACCATGTAATGTGCTGTCTTCTCTCCCCCTCTCTCTCCCTGCCTGACAGGAATCCCCAGTGTGAACTGAGTTAAAATGCTTGTAAAATCCTATAATCCACTCTATTACAGTATTATATAATGTACAATGTGTGTGTTTCTGTAATATAATTTTGCCAAATACCTTCGTTATAGCGCCGCTCTGCACTTCTGTGACACACCGGAGCTCTCTTCCCCGCAATTATATTACAGAAACATACACATTTTACATTATATATTACTGTAATAGAGTGGATTATAGGATGTTACAAACATTTTAAACTAGGGCTTATTTTCGGGGTAGGGCTTATATTGCAGCCCTCCTGGAAAATAATGCTAGGTCTTATTTTCGGGTAGGTCTTATTTTCGGGGAAACACGGTATTATAGGCAAAACCCCAATAAACAAACCTAACAGGCGGGCCACCAAATGGAGCGACTTGCTTACCAAGGGTATAATCACGGTAAATGCAATCAGCCTATTACAAAAACAGAATAAGGCTCCATGCACACTATAAGTTAAAAAAAAACGCCAGAAAAACATTGGATGAAAAATGCTGATATAATAGCATTTTTGTGCCAGCTTCTAGTAGCATTTATTTATTTCATTTTTTTGAAAAATCTTTTTTTATTGGTGTTAAAAACACGTACAGACAAATAACACACAACAGAAAGAAAATCACAAGGCGGCCCACACACGGGTCATCTGTGCATATATTATGAAATAAACGCTGTGTCACCTTGATTCGTGGAAATAAGTTCAGAAAAATTATCAACTTTCTTTTTTTCTCTTTTATTTTTTCTCTCTTTTCTCTCTTTCCTGTTCCCACATTTGTCTAATTATCCAGTAGAAAATACAAAAACTCACAGAAAATCATATTGTGGAAAATAAACATCTGCTTGGCTGTATAACCGAGAAGGACTACTTACTACACATTCAAACAGAAACCCCCCCAATTATGCTGTGGATGGCTCTGCTAGCCACTTACACCATACTTTCTGGTATTTATTAGGACAGCCCCTGTTGATATAAGTGTCCTTGGTGGGGCCGATTTCTTCCATTGAAGTGTGATGGCTTAGAACAATAGTAAACTCACCATAGCAGTGGCGGTGCGTCCATAAAGGGCGCACGGGCACCGCCCCCTCTTTCCTGCCACCTGAATCTCACCATAGATAGATTCATGCATTGCATGAATCTATCTATGGTCGCCACTGCCACCCCCTATTCGGGTGCCCGACCCCTTTTCAGGCGCCAGGCACCTGAATTACAGCGGCGGGGGTATTTTTTGGAAGCACCTGATTAGAGCCATAGGCTCTAATAGGCGTTCAAAAAAGTGAACAGCGGGCGCCATGCTGGGCGCTCGCTGTTCATTCAGCTTTGTTTTAGGAAAGCGAATGAAATCGCTTTCCCTAACACTGAACCGCCTCTCAGCCAATCAGGTGCTCGGGTCTGTTACCTGTCACCTGATTGGCTGAAATGACAGGCGCTGTGATTGGACGTTGCCTATCAGGCGTCCAATCATAGCAGAGGACGGGAAGAGAGAACGGGAGAAGACATTGAGGAGCATGGAGGACATCGCCGTTACCCGCTGCCCCACCGAGACAAGGTAAGTGCTGGGCGGGTGGGGGGGGGTGCACATTGGCAGCATTTGATGGGTACAGTAGTGGCCCCTTCTGCCCCTCCCCCCTTCTACCCTTCCCTTCTCTCCATTTCTCCCCCCCCCTCCCTTTTTTCCCTCCCATCACCCTTCCCTACCCTCCTCTCCTCATCCTACCCTCCCTATCCCCTTCCCTCCCTTTCCTTCCCCCCTTTCCCCCCCCTTCTCCACTACCCTACCCCCTCGTCCTTCCCTTTCCCTCTTCACCCTCCTCCTCCCCCCCTTCCCCTCTTCTGCCTGTATCCTTCCTCCCAACACCCCCCCCACCCTATTATGGGTTACTTATTGGGTCCTTAACTAATTATACGCCTTATACCTAGAGATCAACGCACTATCCCCCTTGTACACCATGGGGGGGGTACCACATGGGCGGCCCGTCTCGGCGCCTGTTCTATTACTCATCGGGTAAGCCTTTACTTCTCCTAATGCATCATTTATACTATTGCTGAACTGTATTATATATCTTTTATCATATTATTCATTGTATAGATTGGCTCTCCTGAAGAAGCGGTATCCCTGCGAAACTAGTAGAGACTCCGACCAATCCTTGATGTGCATCACTGTCCATCTCTGTACAATTTTTATTTGTAATAAAACTTTTTAATTCAACAATGTTTATCATGTGTTTCAGTACCGAGATAGTCCACAAATTATCTGGGTGGGTTGCTCAAGGTTTAGCCTCAGTAACTATCCCCTTGCCCCCACCCCTCCCCCTTGTTTTTTTACCATAGGCTCTAATAGGCGTTCAAAAAAGTGAACAGCGGGTGCCATGCTGTGCATTCGCGGTTCATTCAGCGTTGTTTTAGGAAAGCGAATGAATTGCTTTCCTAACACTGAACCGCCTCTCAGCCAATCAGGTGCTCGGGTCTGTTACCTGTCAACTGATTGGCTGAAATGACAGGCGCTGTGATTGGACGTTGCCTATTAGGCGTCCAATCATAGCAGAGGACGGGAAGAGAGAATGGGAGAAGACATCGAGGAGCATGGAGGATATCGCCGTTACCCGCTGCCCCACCGAGACAAGGTAAGTGCTGGGCGGGCGGGGGATGCACATTGGCAGCATTTGATGGGAACAGTAGCGGCAATTGATGGGCACAGTAGCGGCAATTGATGGCACACTGGCAGCAGTTATGGGCACAGTAGCGGCAGTTGATGGGCACACTGGCAGTTGATGGGCACACTGGCAGCAGTTGATGGGCACAGTAGCGGCAGTTGATGGGCACAGTAGCGGCAGTTGATGGGCACACTGACAGCAGTTGATGGGCACAGTGTCAGCAATTGATGGGAATACTGGCAGCAATTGATGGGCACAGTAGCAGCAATTGATGGGCACAGTGTCAGCAATTGATGGGTACAGTAGCTGCGTTTGAGGGCACAGTGGTGGCAATTTATGGGTACAGTGGCTGCGTTTGATAGGCACAGTGGCGGCATTTGATGGCACAGTGGCGGCAATTGATTTTTTTTTCAGTTTGTTTGCGCCCCCTCCCAAAAAATTTTGAGCACCAGCCGCCACTGCAAGTGATCACATACCCTCTGTTCTCAGCTGCATAAGGAGCTCAGAGAGTTCCTTTAGTTGCTCTTTTAGTTGAACAGTTGGTGTTGTAGAGGGTCACAAACAAAACCGTTCTTTCTTGTAGGTGTTTATGAGTTTCAGGCATCCACGTCCTATTTTGCCCAGTCTTTGACATGTTCACTTTGCACTTGGAAATGCGATCAAAGAAGCGTCCGGAACAGCGCCCACCTGTGGCCGGGTTGTGATGCTCTTGAGTTTACCCAAGAAGTCTTCCATAATAGATAACAGGCTGTGAAAAGTCATCGGTGTAGGGAAACAAGAGAGTTACAATATGAGATTCAAAGCGTACTTATACTTAATGTAGTGAGAAACATTTACTTGTTTGGAGAGAGCCAAACGTCATGTATAATAGTGATATTACTACCGCTATTATGCATGACCACTTCCAACTGTCGATGTTTGTTAACAAAGTGATGTCACCTCACCAGCCCATTTCACTTAGGCAGGCCATAGACCGTGCAAATGTCTTTCCTGTAACAACGGGTTGCAGGAAAGAAATTTGCACAATTTCCGCATCAACACAAACAGTGCTGACAGGGGAATTGCGCAATTGTTTTCTCCTGGCGGGGGAAGCCGTCCCAGCGGGGAGAAGACAGTGATTATCGCTAGCGGCTATAGCAGCCGCTTGTGATAATTGCAAGCGAATCCAGCGGGCTGGTTGTACCCAAATTGACCGATCAACTTGGTACATTCAGCCTGCCTGTTAATGGTTCAAATCTTAGCCCATTTCCATGGGCGTCCACTCCATAGGGCAAGAGGGGTCAATTGCCCCCCCCCCCCCCCCCCCCGGAGACACACTATATTTATATGGACATGGAGTGAAGCGGAATTATCCTCAAGAGCTGTTTCACACTGCCAGCTGGCCATGTTATCGGTAAAGCGCCGCTAGTTTTAGCGGCGCTTTACCATCGTCTTAGTGGCGCTATTCGGCCGCTAGAGGGGGGGGGTTTAACAAAAAAAATTAAATTGCTAATTAGACAGCAGCTTGATCCTTCTATTAAGCTTTTGCATCAAGTTTCTCAAACCTTTGCATGCCTGCGCTTTATGTCATAATGACTAAGCCCCTCCCCTTCATGACATTGTCAAAAAGGGACTGAGCAACGTTTAGTCCCCCCCCCTGAAAAAAGTTCAGCGGACGCCCATGCCCATTTCTACTGAACCGGCCGAGTTTCGAACCGGAATTACATGACAGGGAATCCCCCCCCCCCCCTCACCATGTTGAGAGCATGTGGCCTGCCAGGCTGTGTGCTCAGATTAAGGGTCTGGTATGGATTTGAGGGGGGACCCCCTTAAAATCTGTAGCAGATCTGGTAAAAATTTTAGGGGGGCTCATGTTTATTTTTTTTGTTTTTATGCGCAGGGTTTCCCCCTTTAAAACCAATGCCACAATCCGGAGGCTCTGGTATTGATTGTGCGAGGAAACAATATCATTTTTTTTTACTTGTACAGCAAAAGTGACATATAGAAAAATGTTGTTAATGCAATTTTTACCCCAGCAAGCTTACATTATTTTTATTTTTATCCAAAGAAAACTTTATTAAAGACAGTCCAGTACGCCATAGCCAAGCGGTGCACTTCAATTATTGTACAAAATCGGTCAAAACCAGTACAACCATGTGCCACAGAACAAATGCCAGCAAAACTCTAGTGGTTACGTTCAAAGTTTAACCTGAACAAAGGCATTTAACAGCGTTATCAATATACCAAAATGAAGTATCATCCAACAAACATAAAAGTATCATCCAACGAAGATAAAAAGCCTTCTGTGTGCAGAAGCCCCTCTCAGCACCCCCTAATACTTAGCTGAGCCCCATCTAGATCCAGCGATGTTGCACGAGGGACTCGACTGTCTGGGACTCTCCCTTCTCATTGGCTGAGACAGCAGCGTGGCACCATTGGCTCCCGCTGCTGTTAATCAAAGGCAGTTAGCCAAAGAGGTGAGAAAGGGGTGGGGCCGAGCCGGGGGTCAGTGTCTGAATGGACACCCAGCTGTGGCTCGGCTGCCCACATAGCAAGCTGTTTGCTGTGGGGGCACTCAACAGGAGGGAGGGGCCAGGAGCACCGAAGAGGGACCTGAGAAGAGGAGGATCGGGGCTGCTCTGTGCAAAACCAACTGCACAGAACAGGTAAGTATAACATGTTTGCTATTTTTTACTAGAACAAAAGGAGACCTTAGTATTCCTTTATTTTGTAACTAATGCAATGGGGACCCCCCAAAATACATAGTCTTCATTCTCCTTGATGTGGGTGTGGTATGTATTTTGGGGGGTCCCTATTGCATTATTAAAAAAAAAAAAATGGAAGCTTGCTGGGAAATGTGATTGAACGACATTTTAAACACCTTTTTTTTTTCATTGTAAATTTCACTTTTGCTATACAACTTTGCCAAATGTTAGATATGCACAGGCAGATTTATGCAATCCCCCAAGTAGGTTTTTAAAGAATAATGCATTTTTTTTAATGATGAAAAAGATGCCGGTGTGTTGTCATATTCTGCTCCCTATCATAGAATGCTCCGGAAGTGACGTTGCGGCCAGAAATTTATCACTGCGCATGCTCGATGCGTTCCGAACACTTGCGCCATGCATTCCAAACGATTTGCGACAATACACTCCAGTGAAACTGTCAGATAATGTCGGCTCCCCATCACAGATTGCTCAGGAAGTGACGTTCCGTAGCCGCCATCTTGCTACACCTCACACTCCTGCACAGTAATGATAGAGTGAGAAGGGGGCAAGCGGACATCTTGTTACACCCACCGGAGTTTTCGATTTCAGTTATTTTCAACACAAACAATTGCTTATATGCTTAAATACAGTATTTGGAAATCTGACGGACTGTTTACATGTTAAATTTTAAAAGCAGCAGCAAACCTGCTGACCTTACATGGTTGCTAATGTGACAGAACACCTCTGATTTTCAAATGTAACATGTAAACAGTCCGTCGGATTTCCAAATACTGTATTTAATTATATAAGCTCTGTTTTGTGTTGAAAATAACTGAAATCTAAAACTCTGGTGGGTGTAACAAGATGTCCGCTTGGCCCCTTCTCACTCTGTCATTACTGTGCAGGAGGGTGGGGTGTAGCAAGATGGTGGTGACGGTACGTCACTTCCGGACCAATCTGTGAGCCGAATGTGACGAGAGAGCTGGTCCGTATTGTCGGCAATCGTTTGGAACGCATGGCGCATGCGCAGTGTGAAATTTCTGGCCGCAATGTCACTTCCGGAGCATTCTATGATAGGGAGCGGAATATGACAACACACCGCCACTGCTCCAGGCAAGTGATAGGCAACATCCAGCCTGGCTCTCTCATGTAGGTGCCCGTCTGGCTCGCCACCGCAGTTCTTGCAGCGCATTTTTATTGTTGAACTTTCAGAATTAAATTGACTACTCTGCAAAAATGTTTTTGTTCATTTTTGAATTGGTACATATTGCCTGGGGCAGTGCCCAGCCTCCTGTGTACTTTTTTGTCAATTCGTTGGCTATTAGCCTTAATAATGGAGAAAATTTATTTGACAGATTTGCCTCCCATTGACGTCAAGATTCAAGATTTAAACATCTAAACGTTTCATATATTTGGACGAAACGCCATGAACCAAACCCAGGTGTGCTCGGCCTATCCCTATTGCCTGTAATTGAAGCTCTGTAATAAAAGACGCATAAAATAAAAACCTGGCGGGAACTTATCTAATCACCAACTTTTCTTAAAAAAGGGAAGAACTGCTTAGTGTGACAACATTTCAATAGAATTTATTGCACATAGTAAAATATTATTTTTATACTTGGTCGAGACACATTAAAAATAAAAAAACAACCATGTTCGTACTGCTCCCTACTTACTAGTAATCCTATTATTCAGTCCATATCACAGCCTAGAAGGGTACCTTGTGTTTATTTTATCAATGGCATTGCAATAAATTCAACACAATAAATGATATTGAAATATTGTCATTAGCAGTTTTTCCCTAAAAAAAAATAAAAAAAAAATGTAATTTTCTGAATAGAGTGGTTAGTTGAGTCCAAATCAGGTTTTTATTTTTTGTGTGTTGTACGGAGGACTCCTCCGCTTACTACAAATTATTTATTGGGACTTTGAGATAAAGCCTTTTGTGTTAAAGTGGATGTTAACCCAATTTCTTTTTTTTTCCTGTCACAATGTAGAGTATAAGATTTCCTATCATTTGTGCCAGGTCTTGCCACAAAGAGTTAATCCAGCTCTGAGCAATCCTCTTTTATTGTTCGGTGAGATAAAACAGACAGAGTTACCTTTGTCCGTTCCGCCCCCTTGCTTTGAGTGACAGGTTATTTACATATCTCGTGCACTAGCTTTTTTAATTCCCACCCCCACTCCTTTTCTGAAGTCATGTGGTTACTTTTCTGGATTTTGACTGGATGTTAGTGATCATAGCAGAAGGAATACACAGGAGAAAATGCATGTTGACAAGGGGAGTGTAGAGGTGGGCGGGGAGTCTACTGACATCACGACTCCACCCACAGAGCTCCAGACAACAGATCCACCCACAGAATCTGCAGTTTTTCAGTTCTTATAACAGACAGAGGGGAGACATTTGACAGATAAGGATACATGCAGGAGGCCTCTATATCCTTATAGATCAGCACTATGGCAGTAGTTTAGAAAGGATGAGAGTGGCTTTACATCCACTTTAAGCATTATAAGTGTCTGAATTTGACCTGGTATAAACCTCCTGCAGCACCCAATACAGTAGAGTGAGGGAAAAAGAAGCAACAAAAGGAACCACTCAGTGGCGCCTTAGTGCTCATATGCTAACAAGGAGCATGCTGGTAGGAAGAGAGAGCAGAATGGCAGAGAATTTTGCAATTTCGAATTTTGGAATCTCGAATTTTCGAAATTCTGAATTTCCGAAATTCGGAAATTCCGAATTCCGAAAATTCGGATTTTCGAAAATCCGAATTTCCGAATTACCGAAATTCGGAAATTCGAAATTTTCGGAAATCCGAAAATTAGTAAATTGAAAAATTCGGAAATCCAAAAATTCGGAAATCCAAAAATTCGGAAATTGAAAAATTCGGAAATTCAGAAATTCGAGATTTCGGAAAACCAAAAATTCGGAAATTTCAGAATTAACGAATTTCTCTAAATTTGTGAAAAACTAATTATAAACTAAACAAATTGCACATGTCTACCTGCTACGTTTGGCATATCATTTTTTTTGGGGGGGGGGAGGTACCTAGTTTTGACAGGTATCCGCTCCCACTTCCACTCAGATCGCCGAGAGAAGGTTCTCCTCCCCCTGCAGTCTTCTGGGACATGTCACTAGTCCCAGAAGACTGCTGAACCATTCCAGAGGCGCACCATGACTCGCGCATGCACAGTGGGCACCCGGCTGTGAAGCTGCAATCTGTCACAGTAGGGTGCCCACAGTTGAGATGCTGACGCCGGGGAGAGAAGGGATGGCTCGGGTAAGCACATCGCTGGATCCTGCGACAGGTGAGTGTGTGTTTATCAAAAGTCAGCAACAGATAAAGTTTTTGTAGCTGCTGACTTTCAACCACTTCCCAACCGCGTTATAGCAGAATAACAGCTACAGTGTGGTCGGCTAGTTCTGGGAGGGCATCATATGACGTTCTCCCGTGATCGCAGGCGGCACGCTCTGTGATCGCCATGTCCTTCAGACACAGCTGATCACAGATCGGGGTAAAGGGCCAATCGCAGCTGTAAACACAAGCCGTTTATATGCATTTCTTTCCTCGCACTGACAGTGAGAAGAGAGGAGAACCGGTAACCAGCTTGTGTGAAAGGGACAGCTACACTGTTAATTGGTGCAGCCCCAACAGTGCCCGGGACCCGGGACAGATCTGCAAAATGTGGGACTGTCCCGGGCAATGCGGGACTGTCCCGGGCAATCCGGGACACGTGGTCACCCTAGCCGACACACATTGCAAGGCATGTTTTACTGTTGTCACCATTAGGTAACAGGCCATGAGAAATGCCATCGCTGGAGCACATGTGGCTGCAAAGGTTGAAACAAGTCTTTTATTTACAAAGAAACTCTAAGCACTCTTCATTTTCAGTGAGAGATCTGATGATCTATGGCCAGCCTAACTTAGAATAACATACAAAAATGACCATCTACATATGGACTCACCTCATCTCTTCAAGCAACAACATCATCCCTAAGCAACTCAGTCTCAGTCTACTGAAGTCACTCATTTCATTTAGGTTTCTGAAAGAGAATATATCATAAATATAAACACACCATGATGTCCACAAATGAACGTGGGCGCCTCCATTTTTGACTTTTGGACAGCCTCATCTGTTAGACAGGTTGAAAAGCAAGTGTCCCATATGAGTATAGCAGCATAGGAGGTTAAAGCGGAGTTCCACTCAAAAGTGGAGCTTCCGCTTATCGGATCCGTCTCCTCCCCCCTCCAGTGCCACAGTTGGCACCTTTCAGGGGGGGAGGGGGGAATGGGTACCTGTTTTTGCGCATGCGCAATAGGGAACCGGCAGTGGAGCCCGAAAGGCTTCACTGCTGGGTTCCCTTAACAGGAATGGCGGTGGCAGCACCCAACAGCCGACCCAAAGATCGACAGGGGTGCCGACATCGCAGGCTCCCTGGACAGGTAAATGTCCATATATTAAAAGTCAGCAGCTGCAGTATTTGTAGCTGCTGACTTTAAATTTTTCGTGGTAGGCTGGACCGCCTCTTTAACCTCTTCACGCATGGACCTCCTGGCCCTTTAAGAGGTTTAGGATGCCGGGAGGTGGGGCAGGGTTTAAGATCACATGACTGCTGTGATTGGCTGTCACGGCAGTCATGTGATTTTTTGCTTAGATGCCGGTAACTGTGCCGAGAGCATGCAGGGTGCACACTCTCGGCACAGCTATATTGACCTCAATTCACACAAATATGCAGCCTTTCGGTGCCCAGGCACTGAAAGGACGCATATTTGCGTGCGGCCAGTGCCAAGGGGTTAAACCTTCCTACCAGCCAGCTACACAATGAAGTCCACCATCCCATTTAGAAGCAGCGTCTTAGCAGACATAAGGAAGATGGGGGGGGGGGGGCTAGGCCTGCCTGATATTTCTGAGTATTATAAGGCAATGGGGTTAGTCCGCATTCTTAACTAGTGTTATAACCCGAGAGACAAGATCTGGGTCACCCTAGAGAAATCCACTGCAGGCCACAACCTAGCGGTAGGGTTGCCAACTTTTCTTCAAACCACACCCGAACACTTTAGCGGCACACGGCACACGTTCGGGTGGCATGATTGAAGATAGACGGACATCGCGGGAAACTTTTCTTTTTTTCTTTTTTAATAAAGGAATTTTCAAAAACTGTCTGTTGTGGTTTTTACTTTTTGAAAAAAAATTGGAGAATGGGTAGGAGTACAATGTACCTGATACCCATTCACATAGGGGGGGCTGGCATCTGGGGGCCCCCAGATTACGATAACCCCCCCCCCCCGCAGACCCCAACATCCACCTGCCAGGGTTGCCTGGAAGAGGCCCTTGTCCCCATCAACATGGGGACAAGGTGCTTTGGGGGGCACCCCAAAGCACCCTCCCCATGTTGAGGGCAAGCAGCCTGGTATAGTTCAGGAGGGGGGGTGCTCACTCGTCGCCTCTCTTTTCTGGCCTGCCAGGCTGCCTGCTCGGATAAGGGTCTGGTATGGATTTGGGGGGGGAGCCCCACGCAATATTTTTTTTTAAATTTAGGCATGGAGTTACCTTAAAATCCATGTCAGACCCAAAGGGACTAGTGTGGATTTTGGGGGGGGGGGGGGGCATGCAGTGCATTATGGGGCATTCCGCGGCGGTCAAATTTGCCATGAACGCCCCATATGTTAGTTTCATCTATGAACATCCAGCCCATCCCTAGAGAAATATGGCGTTTAAAAAAACAAAAAAACCTTATACTCACCTAGGTGGGTGCAGCATTGATCCAATGCTGCTTCTGTCCCCCGCTGCCTCTTCAGTGAGAACTGAGCGATCAAACACCACTGATCACCCTTATATGTATTTCATCTATGTGTTTGGCTGATTACCTGAAGTTCAGCTTTAAAGTGGTTATAAAAGCATGAGGTTTTTTTCTTTAATAATTATTATTTTCTGTGTTTATATTTTTACTTTAATGTATTCTCTGCATGAAGGTAAAAACAATGAAATACTTACCTGAGCCCAATCTCAATCCAGCACTGCTCTCTCCTCACAGGACTCAAAGGCAGCAGTAGGAGCTATTGGCTCCTGCTGCTGTCAATCAAATCCTGGGATGAGGGAGTGGGGGGGGCGGGGCTGAACTGTGCTGGGTGTTTCTATAGACACACACAGCCCAGTTTAGGATTCAGCCTGCAGAAGTGCCCCCAAAGCATGGGGCTTGCTATGGGGGTCATTTGATTAGGAGGAACAGCAGAGAATCGGAGGGGGACCTCAGAAGAGGAGAAAATGGACCACTCTGTGAAATACCATTGCATAGAGCAGGTAAGTATAACATGTTTATTATTTTAGTAAAAAGAAGAAACCTTACAATTACTTTAATATTGAAAATTATGAAAAAAACAAAAAAAAAAACAAATGTAAATTATCTGCACTCATTCTGACTTTTCATGAAATAAAACCTGTTATAGAACTCTGCATTCACAAATAAACTCACTTCGGTACTTCAGGAAGATCCAGTGGCTCTCCAGTAGGGTGCAATATCGCTCTTATCTTCCTGACAGTTCTAATAAAATAAAAAAACGGATACATAACATCTTGAATAGGGTTGGTGCACTTATTTCAGGTAACGGTCATTGTCATTTAGTGATGGGAGACAAGAGCATACAGGTCACCTTGCCTGACCCTGTGATTGATGCTGGATTTTGAGGGAAATTCATGAACTTTATTTTCCTACTCATACATTACAGGACACAGGAGCAGAGTCTTAGACCATGGGTTATGCAGCTGCCTTCAGAGAATTGGAAAGTGGCCAAAGGACAGCCCTAATGTAACCCCTCCCACTACCAGCAAGACTCAGTTTTTTGCTATAGTCCTTACATATTCAACATCTCTCCACACTCTGAAAGAAGCAAGACTACTTTTTCCTTTTCACAAAACTTGTAGCAAGTTTCCCAACTGCTACCACTGCAGCCCTCTTTTTGCAACTTTCCGGAATGCCGGAGTCCCCAGTTGAGCCTTGGGGAACCATACCCAGACACCATCAGGTAAAGACGAGGGTCTGACCTGAAATGCTCCTTAGACATGCAATTCGTTTTGTTGTGAATGTAAATTAGGATGAATTTTTGTTATTCAGAGATTCAGATGTATCCGAATCTCCAAATGAAATAGTAATTAATTTTGTTGAAATTTTCAGAACGATTCGAATTCAGATCGAAAAATTATCGACCGATTCGAATTCTGTGTGAAGAATAGCTGGTTGTTGAGGAGTAGGGATGAGCTTCGAGTTCGAGTTGAACTCATGTTCGACTCGAACATTGCCTGTTCGCCCGTTCACCAAACAGCGAACAATTTGGGGTGTTTGCGGCAAATTCGAAAAGCCGCGGAACACCCTGTAAAAGTCTATGGGAGAAATCTAAAGTGCTCATTTTAAAGGCTTTTATGCAAGTTATTGTCATAAAAAGTGTTTGGGGGCCCGGGTCCTGACCCAGTGGACATGTATCAATGCAAAAAAAGTTTTAAAAACGGTCGTTTTTTCGGGAGCAGTGATTTTAATAATGCTTAAAGTGAAACAATAAAAGTGAAATAATGCTTAAAATTTCTTACCTGGAGTGTGTGTATAGTATGCCTGTAAAGCAGCGCTTGTTTCCCGTGCTTAGAACTGTCCCTGCACAAAGTGTCATTTCTGAAGGAAAAAAGTAATTTAAAAGCACTTGCGGCTATAATGAATTGTCGGCTCCCGGCAATACAGAGAACAGTCATTGAAAGTCATTGATAAAAATAAATAAAAATGCGTGGAGGTCCCCCCAAATTCAATTACCAGGCCCTTCAGGTCTGGTATGGATATTAAGGGGAACCCTGCGTCCAATTTAAAAAAAAAATAACATGGGGTTCACCCCAATATCCATATCAGACCCTTCAGGTCTGGTATGGATTTTAAGGGGAACACAACGCCAAATTTAAAAAAAAAATGGCGTGGAGTTCCCCCCAAAAATCCATACCAGACCCTTTATCTGAGCACGCAACCTGGCAGGCCGCAGGAAAAGAGGGGGGGGGACGAGAGAGCGCCCCCGCCTCCAGAAACATAACAGGCCACATGCCCTCAACATGGGGAGGATGCTTTGGGGTCTGGACCCCAAAGTACCATGTCCCCATATTGATGGGGAGAAGGGCCTCATCCCCACAACCCTTGCCCGGTGGTTGTGGGTGTCTGTGGACGGGGGGCTTATCGGAATCTGGAAGCCCCCTTTAACAAAGGGGACCCCCAGATTCTGCCCCCCCCATGTGAATTGGTAACGGGGTACATTGTACCCCTACCATTTCACAAAGAAAGTGTAAAAAAAATTAGACACAGTTGGGAAAGTCCTTTATTAAAAATAAAAAAATAAAAAATAAAAAACACATTCCAGCGATGTAATCCAGTCTGTCCAGCGTTGTTCTCTATGTCCGATGTCCAGCGCGGCAGTCTCCACTCCACACGAAACCCCCATGACGTACGAGGGGGTGGGGTCACCCGTCACATCATAGGGTAAGCCCCAGCTTTCCCCACTTGCCGGGGAATAGCCAATGACGTAGGTGGGATCCCGTCTACATCATTGGCTATTCCCCGCAAGCGGGGAAAGCCGATGCTTACCCCTATGATTTGACGGGTGACCCTGCCCCCTCGTACGTCAGACCCCGCCTACGTCATAGGCTGAGTGGACCTGATAGGGAACGTGATTTGATTCCTCTCCAGTGTATTAAATTAATAGACCCGCCCTTCTCACGTTCCCCATCAGGTCCGCTCAGCCTTACACCCAGTGAAGGTGACCCCGCCCCCCTACATCATTGTATGAGCAGACCTGATGGGGAACATGAGAAGGGGCGGGGTCTATTCATTTATTACATTGCAGAGGAATCAAATCACAGGTGGGGGAAGGGGTGGTTTACACACAGACAGAGAGGAAAGGGGGAAGGAGGACACAGGAGCAGAGGGGAGAGCAGATAGCAGACTGCTGATGATGGAGGCATGTAAACTGACCACAGTGTCTGGTCTCAGCAGCCATGATACACTGTGGTCAGTTTACAGAGGGGTGGGGAGAAACTGGCAGGATCAGCCAGGTTTTTTTAGGTGTTACAGGGTGCCAAATGACAGAGGACAAGCACTGGGTCATATAACATGCTTTAAAGGAGCAGAATCCATTTTTTTTTTAGGGGGTTAACAAACGCTTTAACCCTCTTGTATTTTATTGTATTGTAACTGTACTGTCTCCCTTTAGATGGTAAAGCGATGCAAAAACTATTGGCGCTATATATGTGAGCATTGCTTGACAGGAGGAGATGGCATCAAGCACCCTTGCTGCAACGCCAGTCGGCTGCTCCAGATCAGGGGGAAGACAGTTCCCCATCTTCTCTATGTGGCTCCTTGTCTTGCTGCCAGAATTTATTGAGCTTAGAGCCGGCATTTGGGTCCTTCTAAGGTAGGGACATAATGGACAGGTGGGTGGGTACCCCCAGGGGATTGCAGGCTGAGCAAAAAAGGGCACAAACACCCAGAGGGTGGCGAAACCAGGATCGATTATGAGCAGAGCTCTGTTCACAATCGTCGTACTCCATGACACCCCAGGCCACATATTCCCCTCCTTCATTTAATAATAAAAAAAAAAATTCTCATATTTTGTCCTGAAATTTAATTTTAGTGCTGTAAACAGGATAAATTATAGAATAACTTGTATATTTATATGTACAGTAACACTAGTTGCCTTAAAACCAACACTGGTAAAAATAGGAAAAAATGTTTTTGTTTTGTTATAACTTTTTATCTCTAGATTGCATAAAAAATAAAATCCTTTTTACAGGACAATATTATCAAAAGAAAACCTTGTTTGTCTTGCAAAAAAAAAAAAGATATACGGCAAATATTACTTCATTATCTAATGCACTGGCAAATTAATTGCTAAATCAAAGGCCCATAGTGAGAATGTAAAAATATCTTTGGTCCAAAAGGGGTGCAGGAGGCGTGAGAGTTGAGCTGGTTAAATTACAGAAAGATATAATACCAGAAGATTGGTAAATAATAAACTAATTATCTCAATAGACACACCTTAATTCTTGTGTCATGACTGATTTCTCACAGAGTGTGTCCCGAGATGTCTCCCCACAACAGGAATATGAGCCATCAGTGTAAGTCCCCCAATGATTTATAAGAGTTGAAAGTGCTTTTTCAATGCCGTGAACTGAAACAGGGCATAGTTTATGCTGTTGAGATGTTTTCAATTTTTCTTCATTTTCCTTAATGGTGTGTCCATAACCCAGAAGGTGGGAGGCCTCATGGATGAGGGTCTCTGGTCGGGAATTGAGCTGTAGGAATTCACACTGCCCAAAAAAACTTTATTATTATACAGGATTTATATAGCGCCAACAGTTTGTGCAGCGCTTGATAGACAGATACACAGTTCTATCTCCATCAGTTGGGCGGACATAGGCAATACATTTTTTTTCTCCTTCTGGATCTTTGTTTCTCTTAAATGTCACTTTTTGGAGTTCACCGATCAAATCTTTCACCAGATCCGTGCTGATTAATGGAAACAACCTCAACTTCTTTTCTTTACCAAATTCCTCTGGATCATCTACCAGCAGGCTGTCCTTCTTCTTCAGAGTGTCATTGAGGATATTCAGGGCTCGTTGTTTAGCCTCATTTGCCAATTTACATTCTTCTTCACTTAACATAGAGGCTTTCTTACTATATAAAAATGAACTCATTTTGGATTTATTGCACACAGTATCCCTGGATGTCTTCCCACAACAGGAATAAGAGCCATTAGTGTAAGAAGCTTCATGAACCATACAAACTGAAAATGCTAACCGAATGCTAGGTGCTGAAATAGGGCACAGCTTGCGTTGTTGGGACCCTTTTACCTTTTCTGTGTTCTCCTCAATAGTATCTTTATACCCAAGTAACATTGAGGTTCCATTGATGAGGATATCTGTGCGAGAGCTGCGTTGCAGGAATTCGGGCAGTTTCCAAAACTGCGGACACAGATATATAATTCCATCTCTATTCGTTGGATGTAGATAAGCAATTATCTCTTGGGATCTTCCTCTCTTGAATGTCACTTTTTCCGGAGTTGGCTGATCAGGTTTTTCACCAGCTCTGTGCTGATTAACGGGAAGTTACTGCGCTTCTCCTGATCACTGAACTCAGCTGGATTATCCACCAGGAGTGCGTCTTTCTTTTTCAGAGCATCGTTGAGGATATTTAGGGTTCGCTGTTTACATTCATTAGCCTTTTTATTTTCCTCTTTACTCAGTGTAAGAAGAACCAAATTCAACAGCCAGTCTAGCATTGTTCCAAGATGTCTTCTTCCAGATCATATCAGTCCCGTCTACAGTGCAGCTTATTTATATGTCTTACAGAATTTGTCTTAGAAATTCCTATCATAATAATTTTCATAATAAAGTAAAACACAACCTTTCACTTTCGCTTTCCGAGAAAAACAGCGTTTGCTTCACACACCCTCCAGTATAGGGCAGTAAAGTAATCCAGGCTGCCATTTCCACCCCCTCTGGCTGCATTTGGCTTCAATACTTTTAAAGTGTATGTCGGGCCAAATTTTTTTTTCTAGTTTTGGATACAATAAGGCAGTAATAGAACTCCTGTTTTTTTCTGCTATCTGCTGGCTCTGTTAGGGCCCCTGCAATAGCCCTCTGCAGAACGAATTGCTTTTCAGAGGGAATTTGAAAAGCGCTAAGGAAACATTATGTTGCCTGTTTAAACCCCTAAAAACCTGCACCACCTTGTCATAAAACCATTGCAGTGTGGCACCATGCATTTGAATAAGTCTTGTTATAGGAATGGCATCATTTTTGCCATGCTGCATCTCGTCTGCTGCCTTTTCAGCTTAAAGTGATGCTAAACAGAGAAGTGTTCATTACCATAATCCATTCACATAAATTATATATGAAGGCCAGTATGGTGGCCTAAATTTATGGGAGGAGTCCGGGGGGTATATAAGCAGCCCACTCACCTGCATTCCTTGTCGGTTCCGGTGTGCAATACGTCACGTCACTTTGGGTTTGGGTTCCTGGAGGACTGGGCCGACCTCTCAGTCGATCACCAGTACTATAGAAGGGACGGACTGCACCTAAATAAGGAGGGTGTAGATCAGCTGGGAGTAAAGATGGCCAAAGAGTTAGAGGGGTTTTTAAACTAGGCGACGGGGGGGGAGGGTGCAGAGGTAGAGATAGTCAGCGTGGAACATGTTCTAGAGGGTAGTATTGGGGGCATTAGTGGTAGGTTGACTAAAGCACATAAGCCCAAAGTAAGTATAGTAACAAGTCCTAGTTGCAATCTCGGGAACACCCAATAAGAGGATAGTATGCGACCAGTCTAAACTACGTGGCATGTTCACCAATGCAAGATGGGTGAACTAGAGATACTGTTGTATGAGGAGGATTTGGGTTTTGTGGGAATTTCAGAGACCTGGCTCAACAGCTCTCATAATTGGCTGGCAATCATTCAAGGGTATACCCTTTATCGCAGGGATAGAGAGGGTAAAAAGTGGGGAGGGGTATGCCTAAATATCAAGAATAATGTACAAGTGAATGTGAGCGATGACATCACTAAGGAAGCTAGGGAGGAGGTGGAATCCTTATGGGTAGAGCTCCAAAGTGATGAAGCTAAGGGGAAAATAATACTGGGAGTATACTATAGGCCCCCTAACCTGAGGGATTGGGGGGGACGGATCTCCTATCACAATTTGGATTAGCAGCAAGGATGGGAAGTGTTATCATAATGGGGGATTTTAATTATCCAGACATAGACTGGGCAGAGGGAACCACGCATTCGTCTAAAGCTTGCCAGTTCCCAAATGTCTTGCCGGACAATTTCATGGTTCAGATGATAGACGCACCAACTAGCAACTAGCAATAAAGCGTTACTGAATCTATTGATTACCAACATTACAGACCTGGAAAATTTGAAGATAATACCTATCACCTGTATCTCATAGGCACCACATCCCTTAATTTGTAAACTAAGTATAGGTATGGAGAGTATGGGACTTTTAAGGTGCAACAACTACACAATGTTCTATTTAAAATATGATTTTATTACAAAGACATTTTCATAGAAAGATATATTTTCTCATATGTACATTAAATACATGAGCCATCGAATAAACATATTTAAAATTTCCAACATGCATATAGACAGATTAACTCAACATGTTTCGCCAGTTTTTGGCTTCTTCAGGAGTAGTGTCATGCAATTGCTGAGAATAAAAAAGGAAAATAAATACAACATAATTTGTTCAATCTATTATCAAAGTTAAAGACACAAAAAACACAAAAAATATAGTTATATTTAGAGATGACTGAAATCCAAATCCACCCAGAAGGATATTTCCAATCTCAGTTCAGTTTTACCCCATATTATATATATATGCTTTACCTGTAAATTTGTTGGTATGATCATAAAGAAAGGGTAAAGGACGGATAACCAGTAAGTTGAGCCACGTAGGGAGACCTCAAAAGGAAAGATTATTGGTGTATCATAGAAGGGAGAATATACTGGCACGAGTAGCCACCCGAAGCACACCAACAAAAGAACAGAGGATCATCTGGGGGAAACTATGAAAAGGAGTATTGGTCAGAACTTATAATATCTTTTATATTGACTTACTTCGTCTTATATCTTATATTTCCCATCCATATTTACCTTTCTATATATCAAACTGATTTCAAAACAAGCAACCGAAGAGATGGATGAGGGGGAGAAAAAGGAGTGGTAGAGAAGAAAAAGGGAAATTATCCCAATCTCTCCAAATCACCCCTTGTCGCCCCACTTCTATCCGCTCTATGGAGACACAAAGAAAGGGAGAAGAAAAAATTATTAATTATAAGGATGTTAAATAACCTTATTTTATTATGTTTTAATTTTTATTTTTTATTTCTATATATAGTCAAAAATTGCCATATATTTATGACTATTGATTACCTATTGTTTTCCCACATCTGGGTTAGATCCTGTACCTGGGGGGGTGGGAACGGGAGATTTTTTCGTCTCAATCAATGGAAATGTTTTTTGATAAGGTCTTGATTTGGCGACGCTTTATCGATGACATTTTTATGGTGTGGACTGGCTCTTTAGAAGAATTAACCTCCTTTATGTCTATATTGGCTGTAAACTCTTTCAATCTGAAGTTTACAATGATGTGTGATCAAAATTTGATAAACTTTCTTGACATTACGATTTATCTGAATCCTGATAATACTTTGGGATCCTCCCTATATAGAAAGCCTTCATCAGGCAATACTATCTTACATGCCAAAAGCTCTCATCCTAGAACTCTGGTACAAAACATACCGTATGGTCAATATCTACGAATTCGAAGAAATTGTAGCAAGGAAGCAGACTTTGAGAAGGAGGCATCAGCCCTCCAATCTCGGCTGATTGCTAGGGGATACAGCAGGTCAACCCTTAAAAAAGCCTATAAACGAGCAAAAAACAAAAATAGGAAAGATCTAATACATCCTAAAAAATCTCAAACCAAAGACCAAACGGTACGCCTAATTACCAGGTTCTCAGGTGAACACTATAAAGTAAGAAGGATCATTGAAAAATTCTGGCCACTGCTAGCAACTGACCAGACTATTTCAAAATATGTTAAGCCGTTCCCTCAAATTACATACAGGAAATCCAGATCTTTAAAAGACCAACTAGTACATAGTCACTTTGAAACTAAAAGGATTGAAAGTAGAAAGGGTTCTGCACCATGTGGTCACTGTGAGTATTGTAGGTTCATCTTAGATGTAACTGAATTAGTTTTGCCTAATGGAATCACCTACAGACCCAATTTTTTCTGTAACTGCCAGTCAATTGGCGTCATTTATTACTATGATACACCAATAATCTTTCCTTTTGAGGTCTCCCTACGTGGCTCAACTTACTGGTTATCCGTCCTTTACCCTTTCTTTATGATCATACCAACAAATTTACAGGTAAAGCATATATATATAATATGGGGTAAAACTGAACTGAGATTGGAAATATCCTTCTGGGTGGATTTGGATTTCAGTCATCTCTAAATATAACTATATTTTTTGTGTTTTTTGTGTCTTTAACTTTGATAATAGATTGAACAAATTATGTTGTATTTATTTTCCTTTTTTATTCTCAGCAATTGCATGACACTACTCCTGAAGAAGCCAAAAACTGGCGAAACATGTTGAGTTAATCTGTCTATATGCATGTTGGAAATTTTAAATATGTTTATTCGATGGCTCATGTATTTAATGTACATATGAGAAAATATATCTTTCTATGAAAATGTCTTTGTAATAAAATCATATTTTAAATAGAACATTGTGTAGTTGTTGCACCTTAAAAGTCCCATACTCTCCATACCTATACAACATTACAGACCTGATCACGGATGTGGAAATACGCGGCAATTTAGGAAACCACGATCACAGGTCAATTGGCTTTTGTATAAATCACACAAATAGGAAACATAAGGGGAATACAAAGAGACTGAATTTCAAAAGAGCCAACTTCCCTAAACTACAAACCTTGCTAGAAGGCATAAACTGGGATATAATCTTAGGAAAGAACACGGAGGAGAGATGGGTTTGCTTTAAGAGCATATTAAATAAGGGAATTGGCCAATGCATCCAATGGGGTAATACATTTAAAAGAGCAAACAAAAGTCCTGGATTGCTTAACTCCAATGTAAAAATGCATATCAAAGCAAAGGAGAATGCCTTCAAAAAATACAAGGTTGAGGGATCATCATCAGCATTCAGACTTTATAAGGAATGCAACAATAAATGTAAGGGTTGTATAGAAAAAAGGATGAGGCTGGGGTGGACTTTTCTATACAATGTCTAATGGGACGAAGGCACCATTTTTATATATATCTTTTATCTTTAGCACTTGCAATATAAGAAATGTAAGGGTGCAATTAGGGTGGCTAAGATAGAACACGAAAGACCCATAGCGGAGGAAAGCAAAAAAAATCCCAAGAAATTCTTTAAGTATGTAAACAGTAAAAAAGGGAGGACAGACCATATTGGCCCCATAGAGAATGAGGAAGGTCATCTGGTTACAAAAGATGGGGAGATGGTGAAGGTATTGAGTTTATTATTTTCAGTCTTCACAAGGGAATAAGGGGGCTTCAGTAACCAAAACTGCAGTGTTTATCCTCATGACACCTCACAGTAAGCACCTCCATGGTTAACAGAGGACAGAATTAGAGATAGACTTGGGAAACTTAACATTAATAAATCACTGTGAACAGATGGCTTGCACCCGAGGGTACTTAGGGAACTCAGTCAAGTAATTGCCAGACCATTGTTCTTAATTTTTACGGACAGTCTACTGACTGGAATGGTACCAGCTGATTGGAGAAAAGCCACTGTAGCACCAATATTTAAAAAGAGCCCAAAATACATCCCTGGAAATTATAGACCAGTTAGCCTAACATCAATAGTATGCAAGCTCTTGGAGGGGATCATAAGGGACTATATACATGATTTTAGTAAGGTTAACGGTATCATTAGTTTTGAAGGAGTGAGGTAGCAACCCTAACACTACCACAGCCCGAGTCGAATCACGGTCGCAAAGGCGACATAGCGATTTGAATCCTTGGCACGACATAACACAATTTTATTTTTCACACACACCCCAGCTTCCTGCAGTTTGGTCTCCCCCCAAGGCACCTGCCACAAGCACCCAGACATTACTCATATCATTCAAAAGTACGTTCGCACTCATTTACAACTTATACTATACTCCAGGTTCCCAACTCCGATACAAGCCGGCACGATTATTTTCATTGCCACGAACACACGATCACGACATATGATGAAACATGACTATGGTTCATCCACACACATGCTCCAATTTTTCTACTGTCCTTGTTTTCGCCTGCCTCATGGGGCTACTTTCTTGCAACACGCTAGTGCAAGCACAGTGGCGTGCGATTCGGCCACTCATCGTCTCTAGTGGCACACAACCCGGCCGCTCAAGTTTTTTTGTTTGTCTTCTCTCCCCTAGGTGAGTCAAGTTAAGGTGGTTCCATCGTGCACAAGGTTGGACGTTTTTTCTTTAAGTTAAGAATAAATAAATAAATAATAATAAAAAAAAACTAACACAAAATAAAAACGATATAAAAAAAAAAAAAAAAAAAAGGGTGAACACAACGGGCCCACACAAGTTCACCCAAAGGGGGGGTGAAGTCACATTTAAGGGGGCAGGGCAGGGTTAGGGGTCTATTCACAGCAGGTAAAAAAAACCTGGACTGTCATCTTTTCCACAGGTTCCCGGTTGATTAAGTTCCACCCTTACATCACCCTGCAGCACCCTTTTCACCCTGTTGACTTCACATGCACAATTTGGGCTGCTCATCGGGCGCTGGCTACTGTCACATTTCCTTTTCTCGACTTACTATTTTCGAAGGACATCGCCTTCACCTAAGCAGACATGGTTGCAACAGGGGGCTTGTAGACAGTACATTAGCATTCCGAACATACTTTACGTACTACAGAACGCAACATTCCTACTTAGGCCATACCAGACTTCAGCTTCTCGCCCCAGTACGCCCTGGCCCTCTGGTCTCACAGGTTTTACACAGACCGGGCACCCGAGCTATCGGCGACCTGGCCAGTCACCTTCTGGCTCATCTCGGTTTCCCCACATTCTATGGAGTTTTCTAAATTTCCACTCAGCAGCATTCGTCGCACAGAACGCAATTAGCTTCTTCACGTCTGTCGTTCCTTGTTCTGTCCTTCACGTTTCCTTACTTACCTGATCTTGTGTATGCAACTCTTCTCTTCCGTTCTTATCTTTATGACTCTTCTTAACACATACCCCCTCCCCACCCCCCCTCTTTGTCTTATCGTCACAATTTGATACCTGGAGAGTCAACCCTATTGGGCTTGTCAAGGACAAGTTCTCTAACAAACTCTGCTTGGTTTACAATTTGTCCGCGCCTCATTCTTCCCACATTCCAAGTTTAAACTCCCTAATTCGGTCTCAGGAGTTCTCCCTCAAGTACATGTCCGTCGACCTAGCCATACAGGCCATCAGTAGCATAGGCTCAGGTTCAGCCTGTCCAAGGCGGACATTTTAGATGCTTTCAAACTGCTACCCATCGAACCGTCAAATGGAAAGGCTCGTACTACTTCGCCACTAAACGGACCTTCGGCTCAAAGAGCAGTCCGTGGCTGTCAAACACTTTCGCTCAATCCCTTGCCTGGATCCTGGCTCACCAAGCGCAGTGCCAAAAAGTCATCCCCTACCTTAATGACTTCCTGCTGATCGAACGGCCCAGCGAGCCCCCCCCCTCAGACTTGGACAAGTTAAGAGTGGTATTTGGCAATCTCAACGTGCCCATAGCAGAGCATAAAATGGAAGGCCGGATGCAGTCCATCACCTTCCTAGGCATCACTCCTGACACCTGCTCCATGCAGGTCAGCCTGCTTCCTGACAAACTGCCCCGGATCACGCCTCCTGGTCTTCCTCTCTCTGGCACAGGACCCCGATCAAGTCTTTAGGCTGAACAAAAAACAGGGGGGTGTTGGAAAGAGGTTCCAACCGAGGGTTTAAGTCAGGGGTCTCAATCTGGCGGCCCTCCAGCTGTTTGGAAACTACATGTCCCATGAGGCATTGCAAAGCTGATAGTTACAAGCATGACTCCCACAGGCAGAGGCATGATGGGACTTGTAGTTTCACAACAGCTGGAGGGCCACCAGTTTGAGATCCCTGGTTTAAGTGGTGGATCAACCACAACACAGCCGGTTAATTTAAAGACTTTATTGATTAAATAATTAATCCCAGAGTTGCGTCACAACATAAGGAAGAATGGATTCCTCCAACACATGTGCAGAACATGAAACACAAAGAAACATACATGTAACACAACAGGCTAAAAATAGGACAGGCGAACGGGACCTACTACCCCTCTAAACATTCTTCAATGGCCATGATAAATCTTTAGGCTGGACCAAGCAGCAATCGCTGATCTGACAATGTGGGGCGAGTTCCTCAAAAACTGGAACGGCGTATCTATGTTCATTCCAGTAGCATCGGCTTTGTCACCTCACGTAGTGACAGACGCTGCAGCCTACACAGGCTTCACTGCAATTTTTGGCCCTCATTGGTTTGCAGGTCCATGGCCACAAGAGATTCTCCTGATCCCTGGGTTTAGCCAATCGTCCTCTCTATTTGAACTCTACCCTATTGTGGCAGCAGCTCAGGTCTAGGGCCACACCTGGACAGGGCAAACTGCGGTATTCTCTACACACAACCCGGCCATGGCCGAAATTGTCACCAAAGGCAGGTCCAAGTCCTTAACCGTCATGTCCTTCCTACACCCGGAGCTGACCCGACCACTTCTCCTGTCCCACCTTGGTCGCAGCTGACGATGGGCTGAAGGAACACCTTAGCAACGCTATCCATCTTATAAACCAGTCGTTGTCTCGCAACACACTGAAGGCCTGTCACACCGCCTGGAACACCTACTGCGGGTTTCTAGCCTCGTACCCCGGGTTGGGGACAGGAAACATCAAGCACATTCTACGTGGCATCCAGAAGCATCAGCCGATGGGTAGGGGACAGGAAACATCAAGCACGTTCTACGTGGCATCCAGAAGCATCAGCCGATAGCCGGTAGCAAGCGCTTACCCATCTCAAGTGCCATGTTCCGGGACATGTCGGCCATCCTGTCACGGTCTACTTTCAGGTTGCTGCCCAGCCTGGTCATACAAGCGGCTATCTATACTTAGCCTTCTACGGTTTCCTACGGCCAGGCGAGTTTACCTACAATGGCCCCGGTTGCCAGGTCCTGCGCAGGTGCCACCTGGCCTGTCTCCCAGACAACTTTGTTCTACACCTAGCAGTGTCCAACACCCAACAGTCCGGCCCTGGGGTCGACCTCAAGCTATTCCAGACCCACAATGACTGGTGCCCAGTAGCGGTCCTCGACCAGTTGTTGACACACCTACCTAGCCAGTCTGGCTCCAGCTCATTATTGCCTTTTCCTACTAGCCCCGAGTGCCAACCAGTTTACTAGACACGTTCGTATCCTCCTGGCTAACCTAGGCCTTGACCCGGCCGGTTTTCTGGGCACTCTTTTTGGATCGGAGTGGGTTCAGTCGCATCTCAGCATGGGGGGCCAGACCATGTCATCAGGGCAGGTGGAAATCCACTTGCTTTGCCCAGATCATTCCAAACCCTTTGGGTTGAAATGTCGCAAGCCTTCTCCAAACTTGCTCAGTAAATGTCACAAGATCAATAAAATACTACTTCCCTATCCTGGTATTTTTGCCCCCTTTTTTGGCGTACCGACCAGCTGACCAGGGCACACCTCATGTCTGTGTGATGTTGTGAGTCTTGTGGCGTCTTTATGTGGTTCCATATCTGTCTCGGTTGAAGGACTCCGACTATATAGATAGATAGATATATATTTATCTATTTCATTTTTTTAAGCATTGACAATTTAGTTGCTAAATCAAAGGCCCATAGTGGGAATGTAAAAATGGGTTTAGTCCATAAGGGGTGTAGAGGTGTGAGTTGAACTGGTTAAATTACAGGATGATACAACCATAGATTATTGGTAAATAAACTAATTAGCTCAAAAGACACATACCTTAATTCTTGTGTCATGATTGATTTCTCACAGAGAGTGTCCCGGGATGTCTCCCCACAGCAGGAATATGAGCCATCAGTGTAAGTCCCCCTGTGATTCATAAGAAATGAAAGTGCTGTTTCAATTCTGTGAACTGAAACCGGGCATAGTTTATGCTGTCGAGATGTTTTCAATTTTTCTTCATTCTCCCTAATGGTGTGTCCGTAACCCAAAAAGTGGGAGACCTCATGGATGAGCGTCTCTGGTCGGGAATTGATCTGTAGGAATTCATGCTGCTCAAAAAAGTTTATAGACAGATACACAGTTCTATCTCCAGCAATTGTATTCACATAGGCCACTGTTTTTGTTTCTTTTTCTGGATCTTTGTTCCTCTTAAATGTCACTTTTTGGAGTTCACCGATCAAATCTTTCACCAGATCTGTGCTGATTAATGGAAACAACCCCAAGTTCTTTTCTTTACCAAACTCTTCCGAATCATCCACAAGCAGGCTGTCCTTCTTCTTCAAAGCGTCATTGAGGATATTCAGGGCTCGTTGTTTAGCCTCATTAGCCATTTTACCTTCTTCTTTGCTTAAAAGAGAGGCTTTGCTGATATAGAAAATCCTTAATAAAGAACTCATTATGGATTTCTCACACACTGTATGCCTAGATGTCTCCCCACAGCAGGAATAGAAGCCATAAATGTAAGACCCACTATGATTCATGTAAGATGAAAAAGCTTTCTGAATGAGAAGTGCTGAAATAGGGCACAGCTTGTGTTGTTTAGACTTTTTAACTTTTTCTGTATTTTCCTCAATGGTATCCTTATACCCAAGTAACAGTGAGGTTTTATGGATGAGGGTGTCTGGACGAGAGTTCAGTTGTAGGAACTCATGCAGTTGCCAAAACTGCGGACACAGATATACAATTCCATCTCCATCAGTTGGACGCACATAAGCATTCATCCTTTGGTATCTCCCACTCCTAAATGTAACATTCTGGAGTTGGCCAATCAGGTCTTTCACCAGCTCTGTGCTGATTATAGGGAAGCCATCAAGCTTTTCCCGATCACTGAACTCAACTGGATTATCCAACAGGAGTGCGTCCTTCTTCTTTAGAGCGTCATTGAAGATATTCAGGGTTCGCTGTTTGCATTCATTGGCCTTTTTAATTTCCTCTTCACTCAGTGGAACAACAATTAAATGCTGTAACAGCCAGTTAAACATTGTTCCAAGATATCTTCTTGCAGCTCATATCAGTCCTGTCTACTGTGCAGCTTATTTATATGTCTTATAGATCTTGTCTTGGAAATTCCCATCATATTTATCATGGGTAATGTTTGTCCAATAAAGTTAAAAATACAATCTTTCAGTTTCGCTTTCCGAGAAAAACAGTGGATTCTTTATACACGCTCATTATAGGGCAGGTTCAAAGTAATACAGGCTGCCAAGATTCGAAACCGTGTGCGGGTAGGCTGAATGTACCAATTTGATCGATCAAGTAACTTGAGTACAACCAGCCGGCCTTAATTTAGTGATAATCACTAGTGGCTGCTAAAGCACTGTTTGTATTGATGGGGGAATCGTGCAAACATGTGTTGGAGGAAATTCACTCTATGGCCTGCGTTACATACAATATTTTGCCAATAATTATAAAAATTAAAAAAAAAGTCTGCACCTTTTTTTGAGAGTTGGCATTTATATTATGTAATTATGGGTAGCCCTCTTAGCTCATTCAGCCCTGTTATGCCCCGTACACACGGACGGAATTTCCAACAACAAATGTTCGATGGGAGCTTGTTGTCGGAAATTCCGTGTGTGGGCTCCACCGGACATTTGCTGTGGGAATTTCAGACAACAAAAGTTTGAGAGCTGGTTCTCAAATTTTTCGACATCAAAATCCGTTCTCGTAAATTCCAATTGTATGTGGGCAATTCCGACGCACAAAATTCCACGCATGTTCTGAATCAAGTACGACACGGAAGCGCTCGGTCTGGTAAAACTAGCGTTCGTAATGGAGATAGCACATTCGTCACGCTGTAACGGACTGAAAAGCATGAGGCTGAAAAGCGCTAATCGTCTCTCACCAAACTTCTACTAACACGACTGGTATTGAACTTCCCTTTACTAGTGCTGTTGTATGTCTTGTACGTCACCGCGTTCTTGGCATTTGGAATTTCCGACAACATTTGTGTGACCGCGTGTATGCAAGACAAGTTTGAGCCAACATCTGTCTGAAAAAAATCCACGGTTTTGTTGTCGGAATTTCCGATTGTCTGTACGCAGCATTAGCCCCATTTTCTGCTAATTCAGATGCCTAAAGACCTCCCTTTCTGCCAATATGGCTGCTTAAAGTGCATCTGTGCCCAGATTATGAATATTAAGATTTTTACCTATTCTTAAAGTAGTTGTAAACCTAGTTACACCACTTTTACCTACAGGTAAGCCTATAATAAGGCTTACCTGTAGGTACTGTGAATATCTCTTAAACCTGCACGGTTTAGGAGATATTTACCATATACACTTGCGCCGACATCATTGGCGCATGCGCACTGACTAAACGGTGCCGTTTCTTCTGGGCCTGTGCCATGACCGATGGCTTCCACGCGCATGCCCTGGTCAATCACAGCGCTGGACCCCTCGAATCCGGAAATAACTCTAGGAGACATGTCGCCGGTCACAGCGATGTAAGGGGACCACTGCAACAGCTTCAATCTAAGGTAAGTATTTCATAATGAGCTAGTATGCAATGCATACTAGCTCATTATGTCTGTCTTACAGGGTTTTTTTTTTTCTTCTTAGGGTTTACAACCACTTTGAAATGATTGTAAAGTCGGTTTTGTTTTTTTTAAAGGTAACAAACATGTTATACTTACCTGAATCCTTCCCTTCTTGGGTCCCTCTTCGCTACTCTTAGCCCCTCCCTCCTGTGGAGGGGGCACCCGAGCCGAGCTGCAGCTCTGTGTGTCCATTCAGACACGGAGCTGCCGTTCGGCTCCATCCCATCTCTCCTCTGATTATTGGCGAACTGACTTTGATTGAAAGCAGCGGGAGCGGGAGCCCAGATGGACTCGTGGACATCTCTGGGCAGAGATGGGGGCTCGGGTAGAGGGGGTGCTGGGGCGGCTGCTGCACACAGAAGATCTTTTATCCTAATGCATAGAATGCATTAAAATAAAACTTTTGCATTTACAACTCCTTTAACAAGCAGTAAAGAGCTTTAAAAAACAATGTATCACTGACCTCTCTAGTTGCACGTTCTGTGGAGTAATTGATCTTCAAAAATCACAACTGAATTGGTTTTAGTGGATTTCCAACAGCTTACAGCACCCGCTAATTGTTTACATTAGAAGTCTGGCAGGCTGCCAAGTTTCTGCTGCCATAGAAATTAAGGTGAGAGAAGCTGTGATTTCAGTTCAATAACGTTGAAGATTACGTTTTTCCACAGTGCTTGTAGAGGTGAATAAGGGCTTTAATTGCTTGTTCATAATATGTAAATACTTTAATAAGCATAGTTATTACGGACAAATCAATGATACCAAGTTCACAGTCCAAAGTCAAACCATCATAATATTTATCCCTGATGACGTCATAACCATTAAAAACACGTTGGACGGAGCCTCTTTCACTACATACTTTCTGACTTTGGATACATATACCAAAAAAATACCTTTTATGGACTTTACTGGTAACAGAGAGGGACAACCACACCAAACTATAAAAAGTTACATTTTATTAAATTTTTATTACATTACATTTTATTACAAATCATTAAAAAAAAATCCCTATTATGCAATGTATGCCAATATGGTTAGGACTTCACTATAACATCCAAGGAGGTCAATGCTTTTCACATCTTCATGCATCCTCAGGACCTTTTTATCTTGACAGCAAGGAGAGAAATAACCTAACTAAAGAAGGACATAGAAAATCTGTATATGACAACATCACTACATACAGAATCTCACAAAAGTGAGTACACCCCTCACGTTTTTGTAAGTTTTTTATTTTTTATCTTTTCATGTGACAACACGGAAGAAATGACACTTTGCTACAATGTAAAGTAGTGAGTGTACAGCTTGTATAACAGTGTAAATTTGCTGTCCTCTCAAAATAACTCAACACCACAGCCATTAATGTCTAAACCGCTGGCAACAAAAGTAAGTACACCCCTAAGTGAAAATGTCCAAATTGGGCCCAAAGTGTCAATATTTTGTGTGGCCACCATTATTTTCCAGCACTGCCTTAACCCTCTTGGGCATGGCGTTCACCAGAGCTTCACAGGTTGCCACTAGAGTCCTCTTCCACTTCTCCATGACCACATCACAGAGCTGGTGGATGTTAGAGACCTTGTGCTCCTTCACCTTCCATTTGAGGATGTCCCACAGATGCTCAATAGGGTTTAGGTCTGGAGACATGCTTGGCCAGTCCATCACCTTTACCCTCAGCTTCTTTAGCAAGGCAGTGGTCTTCTTGGAGGTGTGTTTGGGGTCGTTATGTTGGAATACTGCCCTGCGGTCCAGTCTCTGAAGGGAGGGGATCATGCTCTGCTTCAGTATGTCACAGTACATGTTGGCATTCATGATTCCCTCAATGAACTGTAGCTCCCCAGTGCCGGCAGCACTCATGCAGCCCCAGACCATGACACTCCCACCACCATGCTTGACTGTAGACAAGACACACTTGTCTTTGTACTCCTCACCTGGTTGCCGCCACACACGCTTGACACCATCTGACCCAAATAAGTTTATCTTGGTCTCATCAGACCACAGGACATGGTTTCAGTAATCCATGTCCTTAGTCTGCTTGTCTTCAGCCAACTGTTTGCAGGCTTTCTTGTGCATCTTTAGAAAAGGCTTCCTTCTGGGACGACAGCCATGCAGACCAATTTGATGCAGTGTGCGGCGTATGGTCTGAACACTGACAGGCTGACTCCCCACCCCTTCAACCTCTGAAGCAATGCTGGCAGCACTCTCATGTTTCCTGTTAAACCTTTGACAGGCAGCGAGAAAGCATCACGTTGCCTCCTCACTGCCCGTTTTAACCCCTAAAAACCTGCACACCACATCACAACCAGCTGCAGGGATATTGTGGTGTGGCCCCATGCAATTGGACGGGTCCCGTTAAAGGGGCCAGATCATATTTGCCACGTCGCAAAGCACTGCCACGACAGCATGCGTATACTCCTGACTGCTGCCTTTACAGTTTAAGAGGAAGTGGTTGGAAGGTAGTAAAAACATGACTCAGCTGCAAGTTTAACCCCCCCTCCACCTTTCACAGGTATAAACCTGGTCAAGGGTGATTTTCCTCCCTTGCTGACAATGGTTTTACAAGAGAGAAAATATGAGCAAACGCAACTCAAAATCTGGGTTCTTTCCTTGCAATACTCCACCTATAAATAAGCCCTTGTAAATGATCTCATGAAATTACACTGTTAAATACCACCCCCCCCCCCCCTCCAGAAAAAAAGGCAGACACAAAATGTTGGATAAAATGTACATTCATAATTTATTTGGTTGTTTATAAATTAAAATAACAGGAGGTGGTGTTCTGTGTCAGTGAAGCTTTCCTCCATCCATTGTCAATAGTCACAGTATGAAATAAGAGGGTCATCATTAAACACCTGGCCACTCACACAGCCTGGTAAAAGAGTTTTATCAGGGTTCCATCATGAAACTTCAAGTGAAAATGTTTTTTTTTTTTTTTTTGTAAATAGACCGGTCCTTCAAACTATTCTGAAAAAAGCAAATCCCAAAAACTGACCTCATTTCTTATAGCAACTCCAACCTTACATTTTTCCAATCAAATAGTTTTTATTGAGGTTTCATAGGTTGTTCCAACAACGTACGTTCAAAAAAAACAAAAACAGAAGAGAAAAAAAAAAAAAAAAAGAGATAAAATGAAATACAAGTAAAACCTTGGATTGCGAGCATAATTAGTTCCATGAAACATGCTTGTAATCCAAAGCACTTGTATATCAAAGCAAATTTCCCCATAAGAAATAATGGAAACTCAAATGATTTGTTCCACAACCATTTATTCATAAGTCCTTCAGTTTATAGGTCATATAAAAAGATTATAGCAATGTGATAGGTTGTGCAACCATAAAATGTCCATCCACAAATGGAAGTCTCCACAAAGGGATAAGAAGCAAAATCCAGCAGGAGCTACAGAGTATTAAAGAGAAGAGAGGTGCCTCTAAGTGTAGCAATATGTTAAAAACATTTAGGAACTCACATGTTTGACGATTAAAAGAGGCACATCCAAGTATGATGTCTGCATAGACTATCCTCCGCACTGCCGGCTCTCACCGCTGTCAGTCTGCAATCGTGACCGGGAAGACTACCCTGCAGTAGAGAGATCTGAAAGTGAGGCTTGAATCGCTCGTGGAGCGCAGAGTGGAAGGGATGACATTGATGGTGGTGCGGGGGATGGTCTATGTGGATATCTTTACCCTGGATGCCTGCATACTTAGATGTGCCTCTTTTAATCATCAACCATGTAAGTTTCTAAATATTGTACCTTTATTAGATGTAACCATATTGCTACACTTACAGGCGCCTCTCTTCTCTTTTATACTCAGTTGTTATTAAAAAATTTTGCTTGTCTTGCAAAACACTCTCAAACCAAGGTTTTTTTCTGTACACTAAAATAGACCAACCTTATATTCTGATTGTTCTTGTAGCTATGTCTGATTAGCGATCAGACATAGCAGGATCAGGACAAAGCTGTTATTGGCTGACTGTTTGCAGATCTCCAATCATCATAGAGATGAGCCGACAGCTCATCTCTATGATGATTGGAGATCTGTGTAAGAGCAGCCTTAGGTCATACTGATCATTCTTTATAGATTCACCATATGGCCTTGGTTACCTGCATGGGGATACACAGGTGTGCATGCATCCCTGTGCAGGCATGTCAATGGGGACACAGCCACTGCTCCCAAGTTGACATCTGTGCGGGTGCAAGGCTCAGAACACACACTGTCTGCATATGGGCCGTGTACTGGCATGGCTGTCATAGACATGAATGGGACTGCCTGCATGGGGATGCATGGAACACCTGTGCATCCCTGTGCGGGCAAACGTGGCCTTCACACGGGTGTACATTCCCCTGTGAACGGGGCCTATAACTATTTCACAAATATGAATAAAATACCTTTATATAGATGGGCCACTGGTAAAGGATCACCCAGAAGAGCTCTGTATAGCCAGCTGCAGATAGAATTATGAATATTTTCAGTTAAAACAGCAAAAATGTTTTATATACAACAATCATATCTTATTTTACTTGAAGTTTCAAGGTAGACTCCCTGAATAAAAACTCTTGTACATGGTGTCCCCTGTACACAGCTTTTATCGGATATTGGACCAGGAAATCTCAATGGCATGGTGGGAAATAGGATAAACCTCTACACATACACCATCATTATAAGAGATATATATATTTGAACATAATAATTGTATATAGATACATGGTCATTGAGTTTTGCAGCAGAAGAATCAAGTTAGTGAGCAAACTGCATTTCTACAAGTAGTGTTAATGGAGACATAGATCAGCTTATGTACTGTATATGGACAGAATAGAAATTGATGCATGTGGTCTAAAGGAGACTTTGAAGAAGAAAGAGTACTGCTTAATAAATTATTTGGACCAATGGAGAAACACACAGGGGTCATCAGCTCTTGAAGGGGACACGTCTTGGGATATTATTTCGTCACTGAGCAGAAGGAAGCCCATACAACCTGAAATGATAGCACTACATGCCACTGTAAATAAGTAGCCTGCAATACTATATTTTGTCAGCTGGTGGCTGTGCAAGAAAATTCCTCTGCAAACAGTGTTTACTAAATCCAAGGTCAATAAAACGTATGTCTGGACCAAAAAAAAAAAAAAACTTATACACAGCACATCTCTGCAATACTCGCACATTTCACCCGGATTTGATCTCTCGCTGTCTGTGACAATTTTTTCACACCCGTTAAAATCTGATTTTTTTGCTACATAATTACTTAGAACTCCCCCAGACCATTATATATATATATATTTTTTAAAGCAGAGGCCTCAGAGAATAAAATGGTGGCTGTTGCAATTGTTTATGTAACATATTTGCGCAGTTGTTTATCAAACGCCAATTTTCCTAAAAAAACAAAACAAAAAAGAAAAAATATCACTAAAATTTGTTTTAGTCCACACAGATACAATAACATAAAAAAAAGATGAGGTTGCAAGTGGATACCAAACACGTCAAAACTGTGTACACCTGGCGGCAACCCACGGTACCTAAAAATTTTCATAGGCAACACTTTAAAAGCCTCTACAGGTTATCAGTTTAGAGTTCATATCCCCCCTATAATCACCCCTCCACCAAATGATTTGGACCAGTGCACAAAGCAAGGTCCCTAAAGACATGGATGAGCGAGTTTGGGGTGTAGGAACTTGACTGGCCTGCACAGAGTCAGTACCTCAACCCGATAGAACACCTTTGGGATGAATTAGAGCGGAGACTGAGAGCCAGGCATTCTTGTCCAACATCAGTGCCTGACCTCACAAATGTGCTTCTGGAAGAATGGTCAAACATTCCCATAGACACACTCCTAAACCTTGTGGACAGCCTTCCCAGAAGAGTTGAAGCTGTTATAACTGCAAAGGGTGGGCCAACTCAATATTGAACCCTATGGACCAAGACTGGGATGCCATTAAAGTTCATGTGTGTAAAGGCAGGCGTCCCAATACTTTTGGTAATATAGTGTGTATATACATACGGTGGTCAGTAGGGATGAGCTCAGGCGTGTTCGCATTGAATACGTGCAGGGCCCGCCAAGGAAGTCGGCACTGTCGGAACCACGCTGCGCTAATCACAGGCAGGGAGACATTGTCCCGATGCTTGGCTGCAGAGATCGGGAAATGTCTCCCTGCCTGTGATTAGCGCAGCGCGGTTCCGACTTCCTTGGCGGGCTCTGCAAGTGTTCAATGCGAACACGCCTGAGCTCATCCCTAGTGGTCAGCAAGTGGTAAAACCACGCATTTCTACCACAAATCCAGCGAGTGCCTAATTTCCTGCAGCTGTAATGAATTCCCAAACAGTGTTGTCAGCCCCACCTCAGAGGATAGTTCTCCTCTCTTCAACCCCCATGACATAAGAATGGGAGGGTGGATTCTGTAGTCCAGCAGGGGAGAGCTCTGGCAGGGTTGTCAGCCAACAACAGAAAGTCCGGAGCCTGTTGAATTTTTTGCTGAATTAATGGGCATTACATTTGTACTTGCAGCATTGTTTAAAAGGACAAAACATTGGCAAATGTGCACATATTGCAGAAATATACTGAATATATTTTTCTTTATTATTCCCAAATGATTTTAAATCACTGAGCTAGGCGTGACCACTGTGTGCTTCTCATAAGGTCACTCATTAAAAGGCCTGAAAGGCGTTATAATTATTCCTTACTCAATCCAAATGAAAAAAATCTGGCTTTAGTTCTACTTTCAGAGTAGGGCACTTTCTTCTATTGGTTTACAATCCATTCTTATTTACATTATACTTATACATATATGATTTTAGGTTCTTTAGTATAATCCCACATAGGTTCAGCTTTAGGAGAATTTGTAACGTGAATAACTGTGTTTAAAAAAAGAATCATGTCACCATCTTGGTACACCCCGCACCCATCTACAGTAAGGATACAGTGAGAAGGCGGCAAGTGAATATCTTGTTACACCCACCGGAGTTTTGCATTTTGCACTTATTTTTAACAGTAAACTGAGGTTATATAGTGAAAAATAGGATTTAGAACTCCATCTACGTGTTTTGATGTTGAATTTTAAAAGCAGCCAACATCTGTCGGATTAGCAAATTTGAGATGAGCAGGCTTGCCGCTGCTTTTACATGAAAAAAAATTAATCCGGACTATTGTGTCCCTGCGTAGATGAGAGAGAATGTTTTTGGACCTTGGAAGTTGGTGGATACGGTCGATGATAAGCTCCTCCAGTGGAGCATCAGGGAGCGCAGCTTTCAGGAGGTTGGTGAAGTAATATTTCAATTCTGGGGGTTTGACAGATTCAGGGATCCCTCTGATTTTAACATTGTTTCGCCTGGATCTGTTTTCTAAATCAGCTAATTTGGTTTTTATTCTCAATAGTTCATCACCCCTATCATTGTGAGCATCAACCATGTCATTAAAAGTAGATGCGAATTCCCCCATTTTGAATTCAATATGTGACACTCTGTTAGTGACTGCTGAAACTTCTGATTTAAACTGCTGTGTAATAGTCATTATATCAGCCTGCAGAGTAGAGCGCAGGGAAACCAGCATGTCTTTGAATGTTGTGCCCATAACTGGTTGATTCAAAGTGGGGAAATCAGTAATGGAGTCCTGCAACTCCCTGGTATCATCTAGGGACAAATTAAAGCAGCTTACTTCCTCAGTGTCTGTTAATGCAGCAGATGTCCTTTGCTTGCTTTTAGCTGGGCTAGAAGAGGCTGAAGGTGGTGGGGAGTAAAAATCACTCCTCTGCCTACGGTCGCCACGGCTGCGGTCTGAAGTGGGAGCCGCTCCATCCTGCAGATGAGAGCCGCGAGGTGACTTTGTATGGCCGCCGGCGCCATTTTGGTTGTTGTAGCGGCGCAGCTGCACGAGGAAGTCTGTCATCTTCCCCAGCTTGACACCCTCCTTTCTTTTCCGGGAAGGCATCAGGGAGTGTGCCCCCACTCAGTAGTCCTGTTGGTGGTGCGGAACGAGGCTCGGAGTCGCTGTAGATCCCCTGTCGGCCCGAGGTAGAGAGGAGCGAACTCAAAGTGCTGCCATCCGCTCCGTCGGCTAGCCACGACCCCTCCTCTTGCCGCTGCTTTTAAAATTCAACATCTAAACAGTCAGATGGAGTTCAAAGTATTGTATTTCACTATATAAGCTCAGTTTACTGTTAAAAATAAGTGTAAAATGCAAAACTCTGGTGGGTGCAACAAGATGTGCACCTGCCCCCTTCTTGGTGTATACTTACTGTGGAGGAGTGCGGGTGTAGCAAGATGGCGGCGACGGAACGTCACTTCCGTTTCTGACGGGTCGCCAAATCTGACGAAACACCATAACTGGGCTGATATGGTGAAGAAATATAAAAAGAGCAAATTGAAGCGCCAATAAAAGCCTTCAGTTTAGTAAGGTCAGATCAGTGGAAATGAATGCTGATTATCCGCAATGGGTTACTGCACTTTCCAAATCACTATAGCCTGCCTCATCCTAAAATCATACTGGAATATGCAGGCATAGAAAATATTTTTTTTTTCTTTAGATTAAAGAAACATTATTTGGAGCATAAATAAATCTGGTCAAAAATCTTGTTTTAGATGACGCATATAAAAGATAATTTTTAAAAATTTAAAACGGAACTCCTGGCAGATATAAAAGATACAAATGAATGCAGAGCTCACAGAGGGGGAGGAAGAAGCAGCACAAGAAGCCAATCGGCTGTGCTGCAGTGCCCATGTGCCAACAAGGGACATGCTTATAGGAGGAGGGAGAAGACAGATGAGCCAATCAGCCTGCTCCTTTCACTATTCAATCACAGGCTGGGGGGGGGGGGGGGGGTTACCTGCATCAGAAAAAAGATATGGCCTCTTTCTCTGCCAGACAGGGATGTTACATTTGGCAGAGTTGTGTAAATCTCAGGACTGGATGTACAGAAATACAAATCCTTTAGCAGGTAAAAAAAAACTCTCCAACACGTGCACCATTTGTCTTTTTACACGGAGTTCAGTCCCAAACCTTAATAAACAATCTCGCACAATTTAAAAACGTTTTTTTTTTTTTTTAGTACAAGTATATAAATATCTGGATTGATACTTCAGTCCCAAAATGTAAATGCACCGTCTCACGTCGGTGTATGCACCATTCGTTTTGGGGCGATTGCAGCACAGCCCCATTTGTGGCCCTGGCCTGTATATAACCCAGTCTGCTGTCTTTGCACCTAAAGGGGAGTGGTAAAAAAGCATGGCTCAACCGCCTGTTTTTACTGCCCCCCCACTTTAAAGTCTAAACAAGCCCTTACCAGAGCTGTTATTTGACACGATTATGCACTCTTAGGGCTCATTTACACTAATAGTACCCTAAGGAAAGCAATCTGCAGTGACAGGCTTTTCAGTGTTTGACAGGCAGTGAGGAGGCGTTACGTCGCCTCCTCACTGCCTGTCTTAACCCCCTAAAAACAAAAAAAACACACACCACCATGCCACAACCATGTACAGAGGGAAGGCCCCATTCAGTTAAATGGGCCATGATCGGTAGGCGGTACTGTCACCTCCAAACGCAACAAGGGGGATCATTCTTGACATTTATACAGCCCCATCTGTTGCCTTTGCAGCTTAAAGGGGAACAGTTAGGAAGCGGTAAAAACACAACAGTTTTTATTTTTACCACCCCCCCCCCCCCAATCACAACTGTAAACCTAGGTGGGAAACCGTGAGGCTGATTTACTAAAGTAGTGGACAATCCTCACTTAATAAATGGAGTAGATATTCACTCCAGTTGTTCGATTGTGTTAAAAGAAAATTCTTGTTCATTTTGAATACCCAGATAAAACGATCAATCACATGAAGCATTTCAGTTTGAGTTATTTCCCTAGTGAAGGTTTGCAACTCCTTTAGTAAGTCATTGTCTGTGTGTATAGTCATGGAGCCGACGTGGAGTCAGATTAAAGTGGTTGTGAAGGCTGAAGATTTTTCTTACCTTCATGCATAAAGGTAAAAAACCTTCTGTGTGCTGCTCCCCCCACAGCCCCCCCCTAATACTCACCTGAGCCCTCTCTCGATCCAGCGATGTCCCAGGACTCCCTCATTGGCTGAGACAGCAGGGGGAGCCATTGGCTCACACTGTTGTCAATCACAGCCAATGAGCCAATGGGAAAAGGGGGTGGCTCTGGGTGTCTAATGGATGCATAGATCAGGGCTCGGGAGTGAGCATGTACCAGTGTCCTTATAGCAAGCATCTTGTTATTGGGGGCACTGGTCAAGGGAGAGGAGCCAGGATCGCTGGCGGGGGACCAGAGAAGAAGGGGATCGGAGATGCTCTGTGCAAAACCATTACACAGAGCAGGTGAGTAAAACATGTTTTTCTTTTTTTTAAAGTTGAACCTTTAATACCACTTTAAGTAAAGATAAACAAGGAAGAAGATTCAGAAGAAGCATCTATAAATTATAATAAGTGACACTGTAACTCTGATCATTCAGGGCTAAGTGACTGTGTCTACTGATGGCTCACTCCACAGCAAGGTATACTCACCAATACACATTTTACCTTTCCTGCTGCAGAAGTCCTGGAAAATCCCAGTGACAGATCTTACCTGGCGGGATGACGTCACTGCCTCTCCCCATGTGACAGTGTTTGGAGCCAATTAGGACAGAGTGCTGTCACAGGGGGGAGGTCACATGCTCCCCTCATACCTGGAATCCCAGAGGCAGCAAAGCAATGTGAATTGGTGAGTAGAACTTTAAAGTCTTTGTTACCCCAACACTTCATATTCCTCATATGTGCCTGCTCCACCATGTACTTGTATGAGAAAGTATCCTCTTCTCTTTGCATTGCTTCCTTTATGTGAAATCTCCGGTGTTCCTGCCTGTCCCTCTGCTTTCCTATTAAAAACTGACCACACTAAAAAAGGAGATCAAACTGTGGTCAGTTCTCTAGCTATGCTGGGAACTCAGAGAGCTCTTCTCCAATGATCAGACTTGTCCTGACATACCCCCCTTGCAAAGCCTTTCACAGGGAAATCCAGTGTACTGTTGCTTCTCCCCCCCCCAGCTCTTATGCAGCTGAGAACAGAGGGAATGTGATCACTTATAAAAAAAAGGGAAGAAAATTTATTGATAGTGTTTTACAAAAAATGTTTTGCCTTTCATTTCTATTTTAAACTGAATATGCTGTTTTACAAGGTGATCGCTTACAATCACTTTAAGAATGAAATATAGTTTCTGCTAGTTATCCAGTCATAAAGGATTCTCATTAAGCACAATTGGAAGTTATTTCTCCTTCACTTCCGTTTTTATAAATCAGTCATACTGCATGTTACATAACTTTCTAGCACCGAGTCAATTTCATATAGCAACAGCAGATAACTTTTGGCTTACATGCTGCTGCTGAACTACAAATCCCAGCAGACTGGAGGCAGTGGTATACCAGCAGCAGCAGACATACCAGAGTTTTATATATTTAGATACTTCTATAAAAAAGGCTCAATTATTTTCAAGCAGCAGGAATGAAACATGAATGCTCATAGCATGGCAGACAGGACTGAAAGGCTTTCTTACTGGTGATGCCTGATAAAATATATATACAGTTTCTTTGGAAATGTTTAAAATGATCATTTAAAAAAAGAGCACCTGTTGCCTACACACTGTAAAGAAAGCCATTTTGTGGGCTCAATCACTGTTAAAGAGAATGCGGCTTTAGATCAAAGATGTATAAAGAACGAACGGGGCCTGTTCTATCCCTTTGATTGACACCCTGAGGCTGGGTTCACACTGATATGAATTGAATGAGGGTTTCCCGCATCCAATTCACATGACAGGAGACTGACTGACTCTCAATTGAGCCGGTTCACAAATCTATGGGGCAACTGCGGTCAGCATTGGAAAAGGGTCCTGTGCATCTTTGGCTCCGTTTCCGCTGGCTCCGTTTCAGGTGCAAATTCAGGCAAAAATTCGGACCTGATTCGCATCTGAATCGGTGTACAGGGACGCACCGGACCCCATGCTGGAGCACGCGGCCGCATCAGTGTGAACCCAGCCTTAAGGCCCGTACACACGATCCAATTTTATGGCCATAATTGTCTGATGGATGTGTTTTGCCGGATAATCCGACCGTCTGTATGCTCCATCAGACAATTGTTGGCTGAATTAACGACAAAAAATGTTGGCTGTTCATGCTCACCAATAAGGATGAGCTCCGGCGTGTTCGCACAGCCCACGTGCAGAGCCGCCAGGAAGTCAGCACTGCACATCACTAATCACAGGCAGTGAGACATTTCCCAATCTCTGTAGCCGCGCATCGGGACAATGTCTCACTGCCTGTGATTAGCGCAGCGCCGACTTCCTGGCGGGCTCTGCACGTGGGCTGTGCGAACACGCTGGAGCTCATCCTTACTCATCAACTGTCTGGCAATAAATCTGTTATGTCGGTTTATCCGATCGTGTGTACACAAGTCCGTCCAACTAAAAACCAAAGTACAAACACGCATGCTCAGAACCAATGCTAATCATCAGACAACAATAGCAGAAGTTGCACAAAGGGTGGCGGTAAAGAGCTGAAAAAACACGTGGTTTGGTGAATGTTGGCTGAAAATGTTGTGCAGTCTGTATGCAGAACAAGTTCACGGGCAACGCCCTTTGGACCAAAATCCACGGAAAAGTCTGATGGAAGTCTGATCGTGTGTACGAGGCTTTAGAGACACTGGGGTTGATCTACTAAAACTGGAGAGTACAAAATCTGGTGCAGCTCTGCATAGAAACCAATCAGCTTGCAGGTTTTATTGTCAAAGCCTAATTAAACAAGCTGAAGCTAGAAGCGGATTGGCTACCATGCACAGCTGCACCAGATTTTGCACTCTCCAGTTTTAGTAAGTCAACCCCCACTGTCACCTTGACCATACTCTCATCTTACCTGCACTTCCGCTGAACTCTAACCTACACTGTAGCCTGCTCTGAAATCCAAGATGTCAGCTAGTGTCAGATGCTAAAGCAAGCATTGAGATCACTCCTCTGGTCATGAGACAGAGCTTGTGCCTAGAATTTGGCTACTAGACCCCCAAGCACTGTGAACTGGGATTAGGTCACACGCTCCCCTATATTCAAGAGTACTGGGAATTGTTGAGGGCTGTGATGGAGGCCGTAGCTGTGAAGAAGCGCTGGAAAGGTGAATAGAACTGGTGAAGAGTCTTTACAAAACTAGTGATACTTTGCCTTGAATAGGTCAAATTAAAAAACATAAAAAAACAACACACACCATCTCTTGCAGTGGGGCCTTTGCCCACAATGCAACAGTTACCTGCTTGTTTATATCTAGAGGAACAACAAAAAGGAAATAAATGTTCCAGATCCTCCTTACAGCTAAACTTGTCTCTGCAGCCTCTGCACCCCTGCACTCTATGGTCCTGACGTCATCAAGACCAGAGCAGGGTCCATCATCCTGTTCTGGATGTGAGGACGCAGAGGGACAGTCCACCGAGGCAGTGTGAAGAAGAAGTGCCTTCTGCCAGGGGAGAGGCGCGCAAGTAAAATGTTTTTCCTCTCCCCTGGACAAAACAAGATCCTAACCCTTGCAGTGTGGGCACAGCCCCACTGCAAGGGTTAATTTTTTTCTTCCCGGAGTTGAACTATAATGGACTGCAACAGGCAGAGAGAAGTCTACCTAGTTGCATTGAAAACAAAATCTCCTGCACACAAGTGTAATAGCCAAAGTACAGGTAATGGTGCAAGCTTCACATCACAAGGAGGCCACTTCAAGTCTTGTTGCCCTCTTGGGCTGGGGGTGTCCTGAAACCACTACAAAAGACAAAACAAAAGAGGGTGCACCAGCTTAGTGCAAAGTCCCACAGCATTTATTAATTAAAAAGCAGCATAAAATGTACTCAAACATGTGACTTAAAACCACTTATCAAGCTACTCATCTCTAGCCGAGTAATCCTATACTGGGCAGGTTCCACAGTGTAGAACTGACTGGCTTAACCATTTAGAAGGATACACTTCCTTCATCAGAGCTCTTCTGATGAAGGTGTATCATTTGAAACGCGTCAGTCAGGATCTCGGTAGCTCAAATGAGCGGTTTTAATTCACGTTTGTGAGTATATTTTTTACATTATCCCAAAGCATTTTTACATTTTAATTAATAAATGCTGTGGGATAATGCACCAGGCTGGTGCGCCCTCTCTTTTGTTAACCTATTTGTATATGGCCCCATCCGACACCAACTGTCTACAACTCCCATTTAGAAGTGAAGGGCAGGTGTGCAGCTCAGAGCAGTGGTCTCCAAATTGTGGCCCAGGAGTTAAAAGCAAGCAAAGGGCAGCATCTATCAGCCCTTGGGGCATTCCCCCTCCCCACTGTCAGGAACAGTGGGGCACTATTCCTCCCACTGACACCAATGGTAGGGCACTATTCCTCCCACTGACACCAATGGTGGGGCACTATTCCTCCCACTGACACCAATGGTGCGGCACTATTCCTCCCACTGACACCAATGGTGGGGCACTATTCCTCCCACTGACACCAATGATGGGGCACCATTCCTCCCACTGACACCAATGATGGGGCACCATTCCTCCCACTGACACCAATGATGGGGCACCATTCCTCCCACTGACAACAATGATGGGGCACTGTTTCTCCTACTAATGTCAATGATGAGGCATTGTTTACTGACACAAGGGCATCTTCTACTCCCACTGGCTAGAGTTTAGCCCCCTCTAAAGTTTGAAGGACCATAAACTGGACCTTTGTTTAGAAAGTTTGGAGCCCTCTGTCTTAGAGCAACTTCCCTATCCCCCTAGTTTACTGCTTGAGCATGAAGGCTGTAGCAAGGCCCATTAAACATCTATCAGGCCCTACGCTCCCGTCTAGGTAACCTTGTGCATGAATTGGCAATGCCCTGGATAGATCACCAGGACTAGTTGACGCAAGTGGCTGCATTCTCAAGATCTGACAAAATGGCTTCTGTAGTGTCAAACAACAGTTTATACCTTCCTTACTTCCAGCTAATGAGACCAGACAAGTGGCCTATACAGCCTACAGGAAAAGAAGTGATAGAAACTCAGGCATGCAAAACATCATCCAAATATTGTGTCCGTTCTGAAGAGTAAAAACCCAGAGTTGTGGCTGAAACTCAGAATCGTATTGCAGTTCCTGCTTCTGTGCTTGGGGTTGGGTGCTGGTCCGGTGCCGTGCTAGCACATATTACACATACTCTGTTTGGCATCACGACTCGGTCCCTAAACATAGATAGTACAGCTGCATTTAGTGCATGTAAAGAGCCATTATATTAAAACAATAGAAAGGACAGTGTACACACAAGTGAATCAATGTTACATACAAGGTACGAGTAGGCCAAAAAAAAAATTAGAATTTGGAAATGTTTTTAAACACTTACCTGTTGAATTAGGTGCAAAATCCTATGTGTGTCGTTCAGAGCACTGGAGGGAAAAATATTTAAAGATTTCTTTTTAAACTGGGGTTTTATTTAGAGTGGTTGGAGCTGGTCTATTGGTACCTTGTATATAGTAAGAAGTCAAACCAGAGGTAGAGCAACAATATTGGTATTACATTATAAAAAAAAAAAAAAAAGAAGAACAAAACGTAAAAGCAAAAATTTTCGGAAAAACAACCAGAACAGGGCACCTCCATCTTAATGTAGACCATGAGTGCTCAACCTGTGGCCCCATCATGCCTCTGCCTTTGAGAGTCATGCTTGGAACGGTCAGCCTTGCAATGCCTCATGTAGTTCCGCAACAGCTGGAGGGCCACAGGTTGAGCACCCCTTATGTAGACTGTATAAAAAGTGACATTAGAAAATAAAAATATTGCCCTCGCTATATAAAAGGTGGTCAGTGGTAATGTCATCCTTGGGGAGTGTAGTCATCAGGGAAACTGTAGCGATCGGCAGGTAAGCGGCTGGTATAGGCAGAGCGGTACAAGGAAGTGGCTGGACGTCAGGTAGTCTGCAGCCGAATTGGAGAATGTGAAGGCTGCTGGGAGCTGGAACGCAAGCTAGTCCGGCTTTGTGGCGGCTTCCGGATCCTTGCAGCCCACTTGGCATGGATCGGCAGGACTCGTTTTACTAAGAGGATGAGGTCAATCTGTAAAAGGGGCGTGGTTACACATTTTGGAGGCTCCACCCTTTTGTAAAACCAATAGGGAAAGGTTTTATAGGAAAGTTTCCCTATTGGTTTGACAAAGGGGTGGAGGCCTGAAACGAGCAAGCCATGCCATCTTTTCCGTAGTGATCCGGAAGCTGTCACACAGCCGGACCAGCGTGCGTTTCCAGCTCACAGCACACATAGGACTTCACATTCTTCAATTCAGCTGCAGACTGCCTGACGTCCTGCCGCTTCCTAGTATCGCTCTGCCTATTAGTCTACAACCGACTGAGCAACCACCTCCTTGAGAATAACCTTCTTGATCCCTTCAGTCTGGATTTCGCCCACAGCCCTCCTAAAACTCACAAACGACTTGCTAACAGCGAAAACCAACAGTCATTATTCCGTACTCCTATTCTTGGACCTTTCCGCTGCCTTTGATACAGTTGACCACCCCCTCCTCCTCAAAAAATAGGATTTTTATAACAGCTTACCTGTAAAATCCTTTTCTTGGAGTACATCACGGGACACAGAGCGGCATAGTCATTACTATGTGGGTTATATAGTTTACCTTCAGGTGCTGGCACTGGCAACTTCCAAACCGGAAGTACCCTCCCCTATATAAGCCCCTCCCATCCGGGAGCACCTCAGTTTTGTAGCAAAGCAATAAGTGTCCCCAAAAGAGGGGTGGGAGCTCTGTGTCCCGTGATGTACTCCAAGAAAAGGATTTTACAGGTAAGCTGTTATAAAAATCCTATTTTCTTTCTCGTACATCACGGGACACAGAGCGGCATAGTCATTACTATGTGGGACGTCCCAAAGCAATGCCCAATGAGGGGGGGGGGGGGGGGATACACCATACATAAGCTGGGCGCTATCTTAGACATGAGGATCTTTTGCGGCCTGCAACACAATGCGCCCAAAGGCGACATCCTCCTGACTTCTAACGTCCACCTGGTAGAACCTAGTAAACGTGTGTACTGAAGACCATGTTGCGGCCTTACAGATTTGAGCCAGGGAAGCCTGGTGATGCACTGCCCATGAAGTTCCAACTGCTCTCGTGGAGTGCGCCCTAACTTTGAACGGAGGCGGTCTCCTTCTCAAGCCATAGGCTTGCATTATGACCTGTCGAATCCACTTGGCTAAAGTAGATTTTGACGCTGCCTGACCCTTTCTGGGGCCTTCCGGCAGAATAAACAAAGTATCCGTTCTGCGAATCTGAGCAGTGGCTTTTAGATAAGCTTTAACTGCTCTTACTACATCCAAAGAATGTAATAACTTTTCCTCTACCGAACTAGGTTTGGGGAAAAAGGAAGGAAGAACCACATCTTGGTTCAAATGAAACCTCGATACCACCTTAGGAAGAAAGGCTGGATGAGGACGTAACACTACTCTGTCCTTATGGATAACTAGATATGGCTCCTTACAGGACATAGCGGCCAATTCCGACACTTTTAGCCGAACAAATGGCTACTAGAAAAATCAATTTCCTGGTGAGAAGAACCAAGGAAATGTGCTGTAATGGTTCAAATGGTTGTTTCTGTAGAACCGACAGAACCAGGTTTAAGTCCCATGGACATACGGGAATATTAACCGGAGGGCTAATACGCATCACTCCTTGTATAAAGGCTTTGACTAGTGAATGCGAAGCCAAGGGCCTTTGAAAAAATATTGACAAGGCCGAAATCTGACCCTTGATAGTACTCAAGGCAAGCTTCCTATCTACAGCCCACTGTAGGAAGTCCAGAATCCTACCTATTACGTACTTACGTGGATGCCATTTCTTGGCCTCACACCAAGCGATGTACGCCTTCCAGATTCTATAGTAGATCTGCCTGGATACCGGCTTCCTGGCATTGATCATGGTAGATACCACAGGATTAGAGAGACCTCTCTTTTTTAGAATGTGGGCTTCAATAGCCAGGCTGTCAAACCTAGGGCTAGTAAGGAAGGGTGGTATATCGGTCCTTGTGAAAGCAGGTCCGGACGATGTGGGAGGGTCCAAGGACTCCCCACAGACATTTTTACAATCTCCGCGTACCATGCTCTTCGGGGCCACGCTGGAGCCACCAGAATCACTGGTTTCTTTTCTACCCTGATTCTGCGGAGTAATCGAGGTAACAATTGTGGCGGTGGGAATGCATATATCAGCTTGAACTGATCCCAAGGGAACACTAGGGCATCCGAGCCGCAAGCTAGGGGATCCCTTGTCCGAGAGACAAATCTGTCCACCTTTGCGTTGAATCTGGATGCTAGCAGATCTACATCCGGTGTTCCCCACCGCTGACATATTTTCCGGAAAACCTCGGGGTGAAGGGACCATTCCCCTGGGCATAATTGTTGGCGACTTAGAAAGTCCGCCTTCCAATTCTCCACTCCTGGAATGAATACCGCGGATATGGCTGGGACATATCTTTCTGCCCATTTCAGGATGCAATTTACTTCCCTCTGGGCTGCACGACTCCTGGAGCCACCCTGATGATTGATATATGCCACTGCCGTGGCATTGTCCGATTGAATTCTGACAGGGGACCCTTGGAGTTTGGATGTCCATGCTACTAGGGCATACCGGGCTGCTCGTATCTCTAAGAGATTGATGGGCAGGGCCTTTTCTGCATCCGACCATCTGCCCTGGAGAGACCATTGCTCCAGTACTGCTCCCCAGCCTATAAGGCTGGCATCTGTAGTGACCACCTTCCAAGAAATCGGACTGAAGGATTTCCCTTTTTCCAGATTCTGGGGAACCAACCACCAACGGAGGCTCTTGCGAACGGAAGGGGACAAGGACATTGGTAAGTCTAGGGCCTGAACTTTTTTGTTCCAGGCTGACAGTATGGCCCTTTGCAAATTCCTTGAATGGAATTGACCGTAGGGTACTGCTTCGAATGATGCCACCATTTTTCCCAGCAGCCTCATGCACAGGCGTATGGACGGCTGTCTTTTTGTACCCACTAGGTGGATCAAATCTCTCAAAGACGACACCTTTTCTTGAGGCAAGAAAATTTTTCTCTGGTCTGAGTCCAGCCTTAGCCCCAAGTATTCCAGACTTTTGACTGGTTTTAGGGCTGACTTGTCTCGGTTGATAATCCAACCGTGAGATTCCAGATACTTGATTGTCTCGTGAACAACCACTTCTAGTTTTTTCACTGAGTGGTCTATCAGCAACAAGTCGTCTAGATATGCCATTATTGTTACACCTTGTGTTCTTAGATTGGCCAATAATGGGGCCAGAATTTTTGTGAACACTCGTGGTGCTGTGGCCAGACGGAAGGGTAAGGCTCTGAACTGAAAATGGCGCCCTTCTACTGTAAAGCGTAGACATTTTTGGTGAACTGGAAAGATGGGAATGTGCAAATAAGCATCTTTGATGTCGATCAAGGCTAGCCATTCCTCCCCTTGTAGGGCAGTGGTCACCGATCGGATCGACTCCATCCTGAAAGTTCTGATATGTAGGAATTTGTTTAGCCCTTTTAGATTTAATATGGGCCTCACGTCCCCGTTTGGTTTCGGGACTGTAAAGAGGTTTGAGTAAAACCCGAACCCGCATTCTTCCAGGGGAACCTCCATAATTACTCCTTGGAGCAATAGTTGTTCTAGTGCCAACAGGAGGGATCCTCTCTTCCGGGGATCCCTTGGCACGTTCGACCTTATAAAATGGGAAGGAGGGGAGTCTTAACTCCAATTTGTATCCCAGACTTACTGCGGAGAGCACCCATCTGTCTCTGATCGTGTCCCGCCAGGTCTCTGCGAACAACTGAAGTCTTCCCCCCACCCGATTGAGTGGGGGCAACCCTTCATGCATTTGATTTTGGGGGAGGTTTTGTACCTCTCCTGACCCAGGGTTTCTTGTTACCCTGCGATTGTCCCTGATTTTTACCCCCGGGATTTGACCGAGGAGGCCGTCGGAACTGTTTCACAGCCGATGTCCCAGGGACTGGAGAAGCAGGCCTCTTAAAAAAGGGGCCTCTAACTCTGTTTTTAACCGGCAAGAGTGTACTTTACCGCTAGAAATTTTCTGGAAATATTTGTCCAGGTCTTCCCCGAATAAGCGTTCACCATGAAATGGGAAGCACCAGCAATTTTTTACAGGGAGCTTCAGCAGACCAGTTTTTGAGCCATAAAAGCCTGAGCATATGTACTACAGACAGCGTAAGGCGGGAGGCCTGATGGATTGAATCCTTTATAGCGTCAACCGCAAAGCATAAGGCTCTAGGTAGATCAGCTAGGGCAAGGGCCTGCTGATCTGGCAGGACCCTTAAGACCTGTTTCAACTGATCCTTCACTGCTTGGCAGACCCCAATAGCTGCCACTGCTGGTTGTGTCACCAAGCCTGCTGTAGAGAAAGCAGATTTTAATAAGGACTCCAATTTTTTATCTATTGGGTCCTTGAACATTTGGACATTATCTACTGGACATGTCAGTGATTTATTCACACAAGAGATGGCTGCGTCCACTGTAGGGACCCTCCATTTTTTGATGAACTTATCCTCCATGGGATAGACCACCGGAAATCTCTTGGGAGGAGTAAATATTTTATCAGGATGTTCCCAATCCTGGTAAATGAGCCCTTCCAGTAAAGGATGGATTGGAAAGGAACAAACAGTCTGGGGAGCTTTTAGCGACCCCAACGAGGAGACAGAAGTGAATGATGGCTCCGCAAGGGGCATTTTAAATGCTGATCGGACCATGTTAGTCAGGGACTGAACCCATAATCTTTCAGCATGTGATGCTGAGAATGGCTCTTCCACTGTTGGTTCCTCTACAACAGAATCAACCTCATCCTGATCCCCTTCAGGTAGGTCGATCCCTGTATGGGACTGTTGCTCTGCTAACAGGTACTCTGAGGGAGGAGACGGAGATCGGGCGCGCTTTCCCTCTGACAGGGAAGCAGCGATCAATGTTGTCAATCTCTCTTCCAGTCCTCCCAGAGCTGAGGAAAAAACCTCCTCTGTTACATACACAGGAGCAGGTGAACTGAGGACAGCCACAGTACCAGGTACTCCTGAGGGTGCTCTACGGTCACTAACCTCTGATTCTTCAGGGGAGATTGGTGCAGCCAAAGCATGCCCAAGATCCTCAGAGCCCGATGGAGACCCCCTTTGCTTCCTGGGATTCTTAGTCCCGGAGACTTTAGACGGCATATTCCTAAGCCCAAAGCTGAGGTATTCCAGCCGAAATACACCACTTACTGACAATAGTCTAGCACAATTGCTGCTATATAAACAGTTGGTGTCTACTAATGTGCCTTTCTATGGGGATGCCTGCATCAACCGCCTGCTGTATGCCTTTCTAAATGTTGCCAGCTCTGTTTCTGCCTTCCATAACCAGCTGACAACACCTAATTGTGCTTTTTAACATGCTGGGACGCCCGCACATGCGCAGAAGCGCTGCGGCGCGCACAGAGCGTCATCCACCAAGCTCCGCCCCTTTTTCCAGCTCACCTCTAAAAATAGAGGCGCGTGCACGCGCATGGGCACGTGCGCTCTTTTTGAAAAGGAACTAGGGATAGAAGCCAGGGCCCTGTTTGCCACAGGGCCGGGGGATGGACGAGCATTGCAACATGGCAGAGGAAACAGTTTCCCATTCAGAGAACTCACCATCTGCCTGGATTTAGACTTGGAAAGAAAAAAATCCACATGACAAGAAAACAACGTTCCACAGCGGCCTCTAGTGGTTTAACACAGGTACCGCGGTTTAACCATTTTTTATTTTTTTTTCTTGACCACTCTTAAAATTATTACATTTTTTAGTAGTTACAGGCATGCACAGATATTTAGCGGGAATACCGTTAGGTAACAGGCAGAAAGACATATTAGGCTTGGGGGTCCCCCAATAGAACCAAGTTCCTGAGGGGCCCCCACTTACCTTTTCCCCGCCGCAGGACTCTGTTTGGTCCACAGAAGCCCAAACTTCACCTCTCACGGCAGGCATTGTAATTAAACCTTCAGGGACCGGGTTCCCAAGGATTCCACTCCCCTGGACCTGTATAGCACCCTGCACAGAAAACATCTTGGTCGTGGGTATGACCAGAGCTCTGGATCCCAGGGTCCAGCCCTCCTAAGAGAAGCATTACAGGCAAAACCTTGCTCTTCTCTGCAAGGCCCGGGTACCGACCGTTTAGCTATGAAGCTTTTTTGGTCGGATCCGGAATAGCTTACTGAGGCCCAAAAGAACCTGTACGCAAGCTCAGTGAAAAACACATGTTACTTCTTGGCCAACACCTTAGACACTGGCAAAAAACTGAGGTGCTTCCGGATGGGAGGGGCTTATATAGGGGAGGGTACTTCCGGTTTGGAAGTTGCCAGTGCCAGCACCTGAAGGTAAACTATATAACCCACATAGTAATGACTATGCCGCTCTGTGTCCCGTGATGTACGAAAAAGAAAACTAAATTTGCTTGGTTTCCATGGCTGCACTCTCCGTTGGTTCGAATCTTACCTATCTCACCGCACCTTCAGTGTCACTTACAACTCCACTTCCTCCTCTCCAACTCCTCTTACCGTTGGGGTCCCCCAAGGTTCTGTCCTTGGACCTCTACTATTCTTGATCTACACGGCCTCCCTGGGTCAGCTGATAGCCTCCCATGGCTTCCACTACCATTTATATGCTGACGACACCCAAATCTATCTCTCTGCCCCTCAGCTCACCCCCTCCTCACGCATCACGGATTTACTAACAGACATATCAGCCTGGATGTCACACCACTTCCTCAAACTGAATCTATCTAAAACTGAGCTCTTAATATTTCCTCCCCCACGTTCCCCTTCCCCTGACTTCTCTATCAAGAAGAATGGCACATCTATCAGTCCGTCCCCACATGCCAGGGTGCTAGGGGTAACCCTAGACTCTGAACTGTCCTTTCAGGCCCACTTCCAATCCCTGTCCAAATCATGCCGCCTTAGCCTCTGCAACATTTCCAGAATACGCCCCTTTTTAACTAATGATACCACTAAGCTTCTAATTCACTCCCTGGTCATCTCTCGCCTCGACTACTGCAAATCCATCCTCATTGGATTACCTTTACATAGACTATCCCCCTTCAGTCCATCATGAATGCTGCTGCAAGACTCATACACCTTACCACCCATTCAGTGTCCTCCACCTCTCTCTGCCAATCCCTCCACTGGCTCCCACTCACCCAACGAATAAAATTAAAAGTACTAACAATAATTTACAAAGCCACCCACAACTTGGCCCCCAGCTACATCACTAACCTAGTCCTAAAATACCAACCAAGCCGCTCTCTTCGGTCCTCCCAAGACCTTCTGCTCTCTAGCTCACTTGTCACCTCCTCCCATGCTCGCCTCCAGGATTTCTCCAGAGCTTCTCCCATCCTTTGGAACTCCCTACCCCAATCTGTCCGACTGTCCCCTAATCTATCCATATTTAGACGATCCCTGAAAACACTATCTTTAAAGAAGCCTATCCTGCTTCTAACTAACTTGTACTTCCTGCATCAGCTCATCCCCCCACAGCTATTACCTTTTGTATCAATTGACCCTCCCTTTTTAGATTGTAAGCTCTAATGAGCAGGGCCCTCTGATTCCTCTTGTACCAAATTGTAATGTAACTGTAATGTCTGCCTTTTTTTTTGTAAAGCGCTGCGCAAACTGTTGGCGCTATATAAACCCTGTATAATAATAATAATAATAATAATAATAATATACCAGACGCTCTAGGTGCCTGTCTTTTGAATGCAGAACAGGAATGTCAGAGAGCGGAAGAGTAAGTCATTTTTTCAGGAATATGATTGCACAGGTGTAATTGCTGCAAAGGTTTTTAATTATAAATGGTGAGCTAACCTTTTAAAATTAAAAGGTGATGAGCGAGTATATCTTCTATGCCTAAACTATATTTTAACAATGATTCAAAAGGGAACATGAATTTTACTGACCGCTTGTTGTCGTCTGTATTCTTCTTCACTAGCTGACAAAGCTCGGGCTAAAGCAAAGTCTTCTTCTTCCTGAGTGCTGAGAGATAAAAACACATGTGAAAAGGATCAGAGAAACACACAAGAACATAATTTGCTTTAAAGCGGTTGTATAGTCTTTTTTTTTACTTTTACCTACAGGTAAGCCTATACTAAGGCTTACCTGTAGGTAAAAGAAATATCTCCTAAACCTACACGGTTTAGGAGATATTTGCAAAAAAAGACATGCACCGATGTCTACGGCGCATGCGCGCCGTAGACAACGGTGCATTCACAGGGTTAATCCCATTCAGAATTCCGGCGCTGCCGGAATAGAAAGCTCCAGCGCGCATGCGCGGGGTGACGTCTTCGCTGCTCCGGCCAATCACAGCGCAGGAGCGGCGCTGTGATTGGCTGGAGCGGCGATACCCGGAAGTAACGTTCCGGGTATCTGAGGAGCGATGGCTGCGGTAGGAGCGGGGGACGAGGATGGCTTCGGGGGTCCCGATCTAAGGTAAGTGATTCATAATGAGCTAGTATGCTAGTCATACTAGCTCATTATGGCTTTTTCTTGCAGGTGATTTGAAAAAAAAAAATTTTGTCTGGGTTCACAACCGCTTTAAGTGCTCAATAAAAGCACATTTATTCAGAGAAATATATTAGAGTTTCTAGTTATTGTCTCCTCTAAAACATTTCTCAGAATTTAACCCCTTCCCGCCCACGCTATAGCCGAAAGATGGCTACAGCACGGGCTTACTTTGCCGGGAGGAAGTCCATCGATGTCCTCCTGTGCTCAGGCAGCGCATTCTGTAATTGCTGAGTCCTTTGGACTCGGCTGATCATAGATCAGGGTAAAGGGCCAATCAAAGCGGCCCTTTACCACGTCATCAGCTGTCAGCCAATGACAGCTGATCATAGAAGTAAACAGAAGAGAGTTTTCGGCTTCTATTTTTTCTCACGCTATGCGTGAGGAGAAAAGAAGAAAGCCATTATCCGGCTTCTGTTACAGGGACGTCAGTCCCCACATTACCAACCAGTGCTGCTAATCAGTGCCCACCAGTGCTGCTAATCCGTGCCCATTAGTGTTGCCAGTGCCCATCAATGCAACCCATCAGTGCAGCCTCATTAGTGCCACCTATCAGCGCACATCAGTGCAGACTCATCAGTGAAGGAGAAAAATTACAGTTTGCAAAATTTTATAACAAACTATGAAAAATATTTTTTTTTTAAATTAATCGTTTTTTTTGTTTGTTTAGCAAAAAATTTAAAAACCAATGGTGAGTAAATACTACCAAAAGAAAGCTCTGTGTGTTAAAATGTATAAAAATTTCATATGGATACAGTGTTGCATGACCGCGCTATTGTCATTCAAAGTGCTGAAAGTTGAAAATGTAACTGGGCAGGAAGGGGGTAAAAGTGCCCAGTAGGCAAGTGGTTAAAAAAAGAGGGGATGCACTCATACTGGGGCTGGTTTTAACGGAACCGCACCAGAGTTTGATCTTCCCTCACCTGCAGGTCTGCATTCACACTGGATTGTAAGGAAATGTTCCATACTCCCCTGCTAACCATACCAGCGATCACTACACAGTCCACTATAGAGAGAACTGTGCTCCGGCAGCACTTCAGCAAGCAGTACCAGATTAGAAAAGAACAGCACCCAGGACCATTTGAAAAAGGTACATGGTGCAGTTAAACCAGTCCCAGGCGCAGTTTGAAGCACTCACACTACACAAAAGAATGGGCCCAAGGGGCTACACTGAACCCAGACCGAGTTCAGAGTGCTAGTGTGAGTGCATCCTTAAAAAAGGGGTTTGTAAAGGTTCAGCTATTTAGAAAAAAAAACAAAAAAAAAAACATGTGATACTTACCTCCATTGTGCAGTTCGTTTTGCACAGTGTGGCCCTGATCGTCCTCTTCTGGGGTCCCACGGCGTCGCTCGTGGCTCCTCCCGGCAAGAGCCAACCCCCTCTCTGGGAAGCTCTCTCCCGAGGGGGTTAGCTTGCAAGTGCGCTCCCGTGCCATACAATCGGCGTCCATAGCCGCCAATTGTATGACTCGGCCCCGGGGGGGGGGGGGGAGAGTGCAAAGTGTTTTTTCACCTTAATGCATAGGATGCATTAAGGTGAAAAAACACGAAGCTTAACAACCACTTTAAGCAGCCCATATTTGGCGGAAGGAAAGAAAATCACAGTCAGTATTGATGGGAGAATCCCTTTCGCAGCACTATTGTGTCCTGCTGGGGGGAGGGATTCTCCCATCTTCCACAACCAGAACACTAAGGGCCTGTGTTAATAGGCTTCTGTTTGCGTCAATCGGGTTTTGCATTCCCGTACAATTCTTTGGGAATGCAAAGCCCTTTCAAAGCCGGTCAGAAGGTGGTCAGCCACAGGTCAAATGCACCTGTATATGAATTCCAGATGATCTCCAAAGCATGGGTCAATGGAACCTTTCCTTCCTCAGATATTTAAAGTGGTTGTAAACCCCATTTATGATATTTGACCTAAGCACATATATATATGTATGGAATGAAGATGTAGCGCTAAGTGAAGAAATGAAGCCCAATGATTTGGGCCTCCAATCAAACCAAATAGTATCATGCAAACGATGAGTAGAAACAGGAAGTGTCATGTAACCAAAGCGAGGCTCCGTGGTAAGTTGACCTGGAGGTGGAGACTACCCACCTTGGATCTGGTGAGCTGTTTACCCAATCATATGTTGTAATCAATTATCTGTCTGATTGGTTGAGAACCTTGTTAGATTGTATTTGTTCACTATATATATTTCTGCAGTGGAAGAGGTTGGTTGATGCCCCTGTTGAAGAACATTTGTTCGAAACGCGTAGGGCTTGGTACACTACCTCATTCACTGCCCCTTTTTAAACGTTTTTATTGTTTGTGATCACTTTTATGTTGGTTGAATAAACCCTCATTGACCTGCACCATTGGAGCATTCCTTCCCTTCTTTTCTCCTCACATGGGTGGTTGGTCAAGTAATAGCTTCCTTTGGCCACTGGTTACTAATATTCACCGTGGTAAAGAGTCTCCTTGCTGAGTGGCGGTTCCAGTTCCATCGGAGGACCACCTGGATTGGTGTGAAACCCAGAGTCTGCTGTCAAGTCGGGGAGCCTACCGGACAGTCTACATTGGGGACCCATCTGATGCAGTTTCCAGACTAACTGATGAGGAGTGCCACTGGGATTTCGTATGCCTATTTGACCTGCCTAAACCACAGGTCTAATGTTCCGGTAAGAGTATTCTACCTCTCTTTTTCTACAAGAGTTATGTGATGACCCTTCAGTGCTACATGTTCTTTCTTCACAACACGAAAAATTTTCTATGGACACTGTATGGACTCATTATATTGATATTATTTATCACTTTGGTTTGATTGGAAGCCCAAATCATTGGGCTTCATTTCTTCACTTAGCGCTACATCTTCATTCCATGTTTATTAATTTTAGTCACATTTTATGTAGCAGCTTTATTTTTATTCACTATTTTAGATTAGCGCAGTATTTTCTTTTTTTATATGCACATATATATGTAGTGTTTACTTATCTGTCTCCAAATCTCTAAGTGCCATTTCTCTCTGGTGCTCGTTCCTCTGTTATCAGTAGAGTCACTTCTGTCAAGTTCTCTGACACATGAGATAACAGTAGCTGTAAATTTGTGTCGGGGAGGGTGATTAACAGAGAGCTCGTCTATTCAGACTGCAGCTCTGCATGTTTCTTCATTCCTCTGCCTATGTGGAGGGGGTGCCTTTCCTTCAATCAGCTCACACAAGGTGAAAGCCCAGACACCACACCCACCCCTATGTATTGCTGAAAGAAGAAGAAAGATTTCTAACACAATTTGCACTTTCCATAGAGTGTAGAAAGGGGAAGACAGCAGACATACAAGTTTGGGCAGCACAGTGGTGTATTTGTTAGCACTTTCGCCTGGAAGCAAAAGGGTCGCTGGTTCAAATCCCAATCCTGCCCGGAGTTTGCATGATCTCTCTCTCTGCCTGCGTGGGTTTTCTGTGGGTACTCCAGTTCCCTCCCACATTTCAAAGACATACTGGTAGGTTAATTGGATCCTGTCTTAATTGGCCCTAGTATGTGTATGTATGATTGTGAGTTAGGGACCTTGGAATTGTAAGCTCCTTGAGAGCAGGGACTGATGCGATTGTACAATATATGAATGTATATGTACTGCATAGTGTAGTGCTGCGTAAATTGGCGGTGCTATACAAGTACCTGAAAAAAAAAACGTATGTAGGGAGATTTGTTTCATCCCTGTGTATCATCTGAGGCTGTTCACTTCTGTGTATATGTGAGGGTTTACAACCACTTTAAAGAATGACCTCACTTTTTCAACAGCAAAACCTTTTACTATACCCGTGCTGCTGGGGCGTGTTCTGTGCTGATTCTGCAAGCGACATTTCCAGAGCCCTCTGTAAGGCTTCCTCCTCCGTCTACAAGAAAAAAAAAAAAAAAAGTGTGTTAAATGCATAAAATATATTGCTTGTTAAAACAAATACAGAATGATAAAATACATTGCATTATACTTACCATTATTGCCTTAGTTGAATAGAACCTTTACTCTTTTCTGGGGTCACAAGCATCTTTGGGACATCACCATCCGATGCCTGCGTCTTCCCACTGTGGCTCCCGTCACTATGTCACTAGTGTGATCCTACAGGTCTGCAGGGACCCGTTCGTAAATTAGCTGCCAGGGTGGGGGGAGCCTTAGCAGGCAGACGCAGGCATCGGACACATCTGGAATGGTCAGATGCTGAACATACTAAAGATACCTGTAGTAGTGGATGAGAATGAAGATTCTATTTAACAGAGGCAACTGTGACAGGTATATAAAATAATATTGTGTTTTAAAATAGGATTTTTAATATGTGCAACCTAACAACGTCTCTTTAAAGCAGATTCAAAACCTGTACTATGCCGCTTGAAAAAAATAAATAAAAAAAAGCAAAAAAAAAAAAAAAACCATAAAGTTCAATATGCGAATAAACGCATTTCTAAAATATGCTTACAGTGTTTTTTTTTTTCCTATCAGTCGTTTTTCCTCACTCCATCTTTGAAAAATACTTTTGTGCTCCTGCCCTTCACTGACATGAGCCACAATCTCACCAATGCACAGACTGGAATATCATTTTAATAACAGTCAGCACCCCTTGTGATGCCTCTAGTCACATGGGGGTTTCAGAAAGTAAGACCCCCCATACACACTATACAACTTTTGTTGTCTGATTTCCTTTAGATTTACCAAAACCATGTAGTGCAAGGGCCTGCCTGATTGCATACAAATTAAAACTCTTAAGGTTTGACCTCATATTATATGGTTTTGGCAAATCTGAAGGAAAAAAAAAAAAAAATCTACAGAAAATTGGATAGTGTGTATCCAGCTTAAGGGTTCAGGAGGCTGGCGTGACTGCGCACCTATGCTGAAGATGTCTCTTCGGCAAGGCACTCAGGAGATCTCAATACAGATAGCATGCTGTGACTGTAGGATAAAGTACCCATGCACATAAGTAGTGCCACCGACCAAAGCAATAAACAATATCTGTGACTGGAAAAGTTAGAGAGGCTGGGTGGTGACATCACGGTCTCCACCATGTCCAATCAGAGAACGCTTTGCATTCATTCAGAAAATGCAAAGAAATCTCTGAATGGTGTTTGGCCGAGCGGCTGACCTTCTGTGTTCAGAATGAAGCAGGGCAGCCACCGAAAAGCAAATGGAGATCACTGGAGTAGAGGTGTATATTCAGTGATTTCCAGCTTCCATTGGCCAGGTATGGTATATACTGTACATAGTTACACGGGTCCAAGCTGGACCAATGTAAATATGTATGAAACATCCATAACTAGAATTCATATTTAAAATAAAATCCAGCCTCTCTTGCTTCTAAGAAACACGGCTGCTGACAAAACACCATATAGTAAAAGTTGGTTGTGTTTTATGGCTAGTCTGGTTCTAATAACCCATAACAAAACAGTCAGTAAGACAGGGCACAGAAAGTCAGAGAAGAAGAGTGCTGTAAGGGTAATGACAACACAAATCTTCAGAAAATGAGCAGAGACACTTACTAATCCGTTCTGTAGCACAACTGAGGCAGGCGGCTGCACACTAGGGACACTCGCCCTAAAAGAGACGGGTATTATGTCATTGTACAGAAAGGAGAGGTGAAATACTGCTTATTGTCTAAAAAAATTATTAATCTGCACAATTTAAATTTCTTCATTACTTACAACTCAACTGTAGTTTTTTAAAAAAAATATATAGCAATAAATTGAGCTTGTGTTAAATAGTGCATTTTTTTTTTTTTTTAAATCAGAATTTTTTTTTTTTATTAAACCGAAGCAAGCATACATAACAGATACAACCAAAGAAAATATTACCGGCAATAGGATTCCAGGTCAAAAATAGTACATTTTGAATATCTGTTTTGTTTTTTAAAGCTTCCTTTTGACCAGCTGAAAAGTTCCCGCCCATCTAGAGGTTGCTGCTAGATCGGTGCCCCCTGTTTAGCAGTCCAACACACCCCGCTAAATGCAAAGCTGTAGGGGCAACTCAGAAGAGGGCATCAGACAGCACTGCAATCACAGAGGGCAGCAGACTTTAGCTGCAGCTTTCAGAAAGGCAGGGACGTTTTAGCTAGGGAAGCTATGAAAAGAAAAAAAACAAACAAAAAAAAAAACACAGTACCCTATTGAAAATAAATGATCACCAAGAATACAATTTTATGAAACCATTCAAGAAATCTCAAAAAACTGAGGCTATTTCATAAAAAGGCTGATGACGCATAGAGGCATTTGCAAAAAAACGCAAATTAGGAGTTCCAGCAGTGCCTGCAATACTCACAGTTTTGTGTTCCTTAAAAGAATATACCCTTGTATTTTGGGCTGACAGTTAAAAGTGGAACTAAAGTTCTGCTGTTGTTCACAGCGAGCAGGCATGCAATGTCTCTTCTGCAATAAAATATACTTATCTGCCTGTTCGCAGCGTCCCCCAGCAAGTAAACTGAACTGTGCATACACAGCTCAGCTGACAGATGCCAGCCCGATCTGTGTCAGAGTGACATCATCGCGTGCATGTGCAGGAGTGACATCATCGCATGCATGTGCAGGAGTGACATCATCGCGTGCATGTGCAGGAGTGACATCATCCCGTGCATGTGCAGGAGTGACATCATCCCGTGCATCTGCAGGAGTGACATCATCCCGTGCATCTGCAGGAGTGACATCATCCCGTGCATCTGCAGGAGTGACATCATCCCGTGCATCTGCAGGAGTGACATCATCCCGTGCATCTGCAGGAGTGACCTCATCCCGTGCATCTGCAGGAGTGACATCATCCCGTGCATCTGCAGGAGTGACATCATCCCGTGCAGGAGTGACATCATCGCGTGCATGTGCAGGAGTGACATCATCGCGTGCATGTGCAGGAGTGACATCATCGCGTGCATGTGCAGGAGTGACATCATCGCATGCATGTGCAGGAGTGACATCATCGCGTGCATGTGCAGGAGTGACATCATCCCGAATCAGCCAATGAAGATGGCCCGAAAACCATCACACAGAAGATGCCAGCACTAGGAAGGGACAGGGACCCTTAGAGGAAAGGCGACTATAGATCCCTTTAGTTCTGCTTTAATAAAAGGAGTTTTATAGTCTATTTGAGAGATTACAGTACCTGTTCCGCTGAGGCTGTGCTGTCGGTTTTGGTGCTGTCAGTTTTGGTGCTGAACGGCTGGAGGAAACTGAGGCTTTGGAGGAAGATGAGGCTTTGGAGGAGGAAGCATGAGCTCTAAGCAATGCGGCATGCCTGTAAAGATTAACAGCAACTTGACAAAATAAAGATGTTTTTCTTACATAGGAAGAGTGATTAAAAGACAAGCTATTGAGACTTAAGCAATTTAAAATAGGCAGAAAAAAAATATATAAAAGTGGAGATACTTTATAAGACCTGTGCTTGTAGAAGCTTAGAACAATGCTTAACCTGCAGTCCATCAGAGCTACCAGGGAGACCCTCCTAACCAGACCACAGAAAGGACAAGTAAACTTTAAAGGATAAGTTCAGCTTTTGGAACATGTAACATGTTCCAGCAGCTGCAGGTTCTCCCCTTCTCCCTGTGACAGTGAGCGGGGGATCTTCTCCCTGCGCTCGCTATCACCATTTGAAAATAACGGTGCCGTGCAGGGCTCCGTCCACACAGCTGCGTCGCTCAGTTTCCTGTTAATACATGAACTACAACTATCATCAACCATTGTGGCTGACGGCTTGTATTTGTGAACGGACAGGGAGGTTGCTGATGAGTTGTCTTGTAGTTCATTCACAAGCCCTGCAGCTTGTAAACAGCACAGAGGTATGGGCTGACAGCTGCAGGGCTTATCTGCAGGAGTCTGGCATTGCACCCCGATCCACTGATTAATCACGGGTGCAATGCTTTCCCAGGCTCCTTAAGGAAAAAATAATAAATGCACATTTTTTTCCTGTAAAAATTTTTGCATTCCCCCCCCCCAAAGACGAACTAATCCTTTAAAGCAGCGGTCCCCAAATTCCCAGGACGAAGGACCAGCCTCGCCAACTACAACCCCTCCACTGACCAGGGGGGCGGGGGTTAGGTGGTCGCGGCAGTCATAGCTCCCATGTGCAGATCCATATATAAAAAAACTAAAGGAATATGTGCAATGCATAATTAACATCACCATCAATTGTCAAATGGTGAAAAAACAAGATAATTAATAAAAACAAATATAAATAAATAAAAATAGAAAGTGTCCATATGCACAAAGAACAAAAAATAAATAAATATTCGGCTCCTAGTGACCTAGTGAAAATAACGCCCAAGCAAATGTCCAACCTTACCTCTGTGCACACAAAAGGCTCTTACCAGAATGATGTGACCATCACATCATAAAAGGTCAAATGTGCATGAAGTGTTAACAATCCAGATCGTTGTTAGATCTGCCAGCAATCACCAGGGAAAGGTGCATCGCGTCTCACCTCTTAGAGGAAGTGGGGGGGGGGGGGTAGTTGGGGTGTCTGCAGCCTGTTAGCCAGTGCTCTATGACCCTATTTGGCTCTCCTCCCTCCGCTTCTCTTTCATTGTCCCATCCTCTCTGTAGGCAAGGTGACCACAGAGAGGGAAGGGAGTAGTGGTGCTCGGAGAAGGGGAACGGGCGCACACTAATAGTGGAAGGATGGTGCTGCTTCTAGCTCGCTCTGACGCCACCCACCACCTACTGTGAAGTCCGGCCTCCAACAGGCAACGCACCGGTACGGTACTGGTCTGCAGCGTGGGGGTTGGGGACCCCTGCTTTTAAGAACATTATCAAATGACAGTAGACGCTCACCCTGCTTGGGAGATAGAGGCGCTCTTGCATGTACAGTCATGGTCCAGCGGGTGTCGGTGTTTGAGGCAGAAGTTCCCATGGCAGTCTCCACATGTAACCTTCATCAGTTCTTTCTGTTTACAGCCTGGCTTTTGACACTTATTGGTAAAAATCTGAATATTTAAAAATGCATTAGCTACAATGAGCACGCTGAAATTTATTAGGGATATAAAAAAAAAACAAACGCAAAAAAAAAAAAAGGATGGCGAAAATTATGACACCGTTGTGTTTAAGTCCTCACCTTGCGCTTCTGCTGGGCCGGATCAGACTTGCAGTCCCGATCAATGTGATCACCGACTACGATATCCGGAGTCTGTCCTCGGGTCACTGGGATTGGGATGTTACAGAGCGGACAAACTGGGACCTGGACATCCTGACACACACAAAGCACAGTCATTAGAGAAAAGGACACTATGTTAGTGAACAGATCTACACACTACCAGGAGTGTCAGGATTACCTTCTTATAGGCTGAGCTGCACTTATGAAGGATGTATGTGATGTGGTCTTTGCAGAAGATCTGCTCACAAGCGTCACATTTTAGAGGTAGGAAATCTGCAGAAAGATCCAGATTAAAAAAAAATGCTAGGAGGCTGTAGGCACACACAACTCTCCTGCTTCCCGTCTGGCAGTAATAAAACAATATGCATACTTTACTATTCCTGACCCATTGAAAGCAAGGCATAATCCGAGATAAGAAGCTGATATCTAACCTAAGTGTATGTCCATCCAAAACCTTAATTTCTAGTTTTAGACAGAGTGGGAATGGATTAGAACTCCTGTCTTGGTTTTACAGAAATTTGGGAAGATTTACCTTCACTTCCTGTCCTGCTGTCAACAGTTTCAAGATCAAGGAAGTCTGAAACAGGGACACGGACAGAGTGTGAGAGAGAGTGTTCTAGCTATCCCCTTCTAGAACTTTTTTTATTTCTGTCCGTGTTGCTTTTGGAAATTTCCCCTCATATCCTGTCTGGTAAACACGGTCAGCAGGACAGCAAGTGTAGGCAAGTCTCTCTAATGCCTAGTACACACGATCGGTTTTCCCGGCAGTAAAAAGTCCGCAGGGAAAACCGAGAACCTGCTCGCCAGCTTTTTCCCCCTACACACGGCCGGGTTTCCCGGCAGGAAAACTGCCATGAGAGCTTTGGTCAGGAAACCCGGCCGTGTGTATGCTCCACCGCAGTGTTTCCCATAGGAAAACTGCCGGCTTAAAAACCACCGGGATTCCCGGCAGGAATAAAGAGAAAACCCTGAACAAAAAGCAGTACTCCAAGATCCATCAAAATTCTTGTTTAATGAACGAACATCCCAAGTGTTACAGACAGTTCAAATGGTAGACGCGTTTCACACAAAGATGTGCTTATTCATTACTGTTAATGGTAATGAATAAGCACATCTTTGTGTGAAACGCGTCTACCATTTGAACTGTCTGTAACACTTGGGATGTTCGTTCATTAAACAAGAATTTTGATGGATCTTGGAGTACTGCCATTTCTTCAGGGTTGATCGTATGCGGAGGAGAGCCGAGGCAGGCACCCATGATACCATTAGGCTTCCTGTCTCATCTGGAGCAGCGAGTTCTTTTGTTGTTCTCATTTTTCCCGCTGGGATTCCCGTCGGTTTTCCTGTCGGGAAAACAGCGATGGAGCATACACACGGCCGGGATTCCTGGCCAAAAGCTCTCATGGCAGTTTTCCTGCTGGGAAAACCGGTCATGTGTACGAGGCAAAAGAAAACCCTATTTATTTATTACATGTTCTTATATAGCTCTGTCAAGTTACGCAGCACTTTACACATATATATTGTACATTCACATGAGTACATGCCCTCAAGGCACTTACAATCTAATGTCCCATACACTCACATTCATTCATACATACTAGGGCCAATTTAGATAGGAGCCAATTAACCTACCAGCATGTCTCTGGAGTGTGTGAGGAAACCGGAGCACCCGGAGGAAACCCACGCAGACACAAGGAGAACATGCAAACTCCAGGCAGGTAGTGTCGTGATTGGGATTCAAACAACCCTAATGCTGCTAGGCGGAAGTGCTAACAACTTAGCCACTGTGCTTCCCAGCAATAAAAAAAACATCAGAAGTTGTAATCCAGGGGTGACCAACACGCCCAAGACAATTCCTCTTCTTCCAATGTGGCCCAGGAATATCAAAAGGTTGGACACCCCTGCTCTAATTCTTCCCCACTCTATCCAAAATGAAGGAAATGTTTTGGCTGGACGTACACCTAAAACCAAACACCATGCCTGAGACAAAAATTACCCTTGCATTGGGCTCCTCTCCACACTGCAAGGGTTACCTACTCATTTTTTCCAGGGGATGATGAATATGTAGAATTACTTAGCCTATTTTTTCACCCCCTCCCAGCAGCTACTGTTCTCTTTGTGATGTGGGTTGGCAAACTGGCATACAATGCAGTACCACTGGTCAGGCAGCGAAGAGAAGAAGGCTTTGGTGGACTGAGCATATGAGGAGAAGGAAGCCTGCAGGAGTGAAGAATAAGGTGTGTGTACACCTTATTCTATCCCCCCCTATACAAAATGAGCAGTAAACTCATATAGTCGAGAAGGGAGCCCACTATAAGGGTAACATTTTCTCCAGCCAAGCTTTAAGGCAACAAGATGGGGTTATATACAGTACAGAGTCGTTTTTCTCCAAATCGCTATATTTAAAGCAGAGTTTCACCCAAAAGTGGAACTTCCGCTCATATGTCCCGTCCCACCCCCTCTGGTGCCACGTTTGTCACCTTTCGGGGGAGGGGGGGGACGGATACCTGTCCCCACTTCCGGGAGATCTCGCAGCTGCGAATTACACCAGCAGCTCACCTCCTCCTCCTCCCCCCGCCACCGGGCCAGTAGGAGAGAGGAGCGGAGCCTCACGCATGCGCAGTAGGGTTCCCGGCATGAAGCCGTAAGGCTACACTTCCGGGTTCCTCAAGACCCCTTTCACACTGAGGGCGTATTGCAGGCGCTATAGCATTAAAAATAGCGCCTGCAATCCACCCTCAAACAGCTGCTCCATTGCCTAAGCAGGACGGTAAAAAAAGTCCTGCTAGCAGCATCTTTGAAGCGGTGAAGGAGCGGTGTGTTTACCGCTCCTCCACCACTCCTGCCCATTGAAATCAATGGGACAGCGCGGCTATGCCGCCCACAATGCGCTGCTTCAGCAGCGCATTGTGGGCCGTTTTAACATTTTTTTCGGCCGCTAGCGGGGGTTAAATGCGCCCCACTAGCGGCCAAAATGCGCTGCAAATCCGCCCATAGTGTTGGCGGTAAAAATAGCAGCGTTTTACCGCCGACGCAATGGGCGGCTCAGTGTGAAAGGGGTCTTACCCGCAATGGCAGCAGCCGCTTTAAAACAATAAAAAAATATAAAAGAGCAAGCAATTAAATGAGAAAGTCACACCAAACATGTTGTTATTAAATTAAACAAAGCAATATTAATTAATAATAGATGCTTACAAGAAATTCACTATGCTTCCTTTTCTAGCAGCACACCCTCTTCCCCACTAAGAGCAGACTCTTGGGAATTAACAATAGATGTCTAATGCAAAAAGTCTTCCATCCACACAATTCTTACCTAGCTGTTTACATGTTGGTTCTGAACAATGCTTCCCCAGGTCCGGAAACTCCATCCTGATACCTTCCAAGAGGAAAAAATTGAAATATTAAGTATCAAAATATCCTTCTATATTGTAATGACAACACACTCAATATTCAATTAACAAAAACTATTTTGTTTGATCCCCTGCAGATTTTGTAAGTTTTCCCACTTACAAAGAAATGAAGGGTCTATAATTTTTATCATAGGTGTATTTTATATGATAGAGACAGAATATCAACCAAAAATCCAGAAAAAAAAACACATGATACAAATGTTATAAATGGAGCTGCAGTTCAGCGAGTAAAATAAGTATGTGATCCCCTACCAACCAACAATAATTTTGAATCCCACAGACTGGCTACAGTAGGTTCTCATGTGGTACACAGATTAGTCCTGCCAATTCAACCACTTCCTTACTGGGCACTTAAACCCCCCTCCTGCCCAGACCAATTTTCAGCTTTCAGCACTGACACATTTTGAATGACAATTGTGCAGTCATACAACACTGTACCCAAATGAAATTATCATTTTTTTCACACAAATAGAGCTTTCTTTTGGTGGTATTTAATCACTGCTGGGGTTTTTATTTTTTGCTAAACAAACAAAAAAAACATGGAAAATATAAAAAAAATGTTTTAGTTTGTTATAAAATTTTGCAAACAGGTAATTTTTCTCCTTCATTGATATGCACTGATGAGGTGGCACTGGTGGGCACCAATAGGCTGCACTGGTGGGCACCAATAAGCTGCACTGGTGGGCACTGATAGGCACAGATAAGGCAGCACTGATACGTGTTACTGATAGGTACCACTGATGGGCACTGATAGGTAATGGTGGGTGACACTGATAGGTGGCACTAATGGGTGACACTGATAGGTGGCACTGGCAGGTGGCACAGATGAGCAGGCGGCAGCTCTCCCTGATTGGGACCCATGTCCCTCTGACAGCCGCCAGTGATCGGCTTTTTATTTTCTCCTCACGCTATCAGTGTGAGGAGAAAAAAATAGCCGATTACCGGCCTTGTTTACATCACATGATCTGCTGTCATTGGCTGACAACAGCTGATCATGTGGTAAGGATTCGTGATCGATCCCTTACTCCGATCTGTGATCAGCTGAGTCTCATTGACTCGCTGATAACAGAGCGCGCCACGCAGGTCGCTCGCGCTTTAGCCGTCTTTTGACTATAGCATGGATCTGAAGTAGTTAAGAAGGTGCTTCTAACGACAACTTGTTATGTGTATAAAAGACACCTGTCCACAGAATCTTTCTTCCGTTCAAACCTCCCCATCATGGGGGAGACCAAAGAGCTGTCAAAGGATGTCAAGGACAAGATTGTAGACCTGCACAAGGCTGGAATGGGCTACCAGACCATCAGCAAGAAGCTGGGTGAGAAGGAGACAACTTGGATTATTCGCAAATGGAAGAATTACAAAATAACCATCAATCGCCCTCGGTCTGTAGCTCCATGCAAGATTTGCCTCATGTGGTGAGGATATCATGAGAAAAGTGAGGGATCCGCCCAGAAATACACGGGAGGAGTTTGTGAATGATCTCAAGGTAGTTGGGACCACAGTCACCAAACAAACCATTGGTAACACAATACACCACCATGGATTGAAATCCTGCAGTGCACACAAGATCCACCTCCTCAAGAAATGCTACATCTAATACTAACCCTCTATATCAGTGGTTCTCAACTCCAGTCCTCAGGGCCCACCAACAGGCCAGGTTTGCAAGATAACTGAAATGCATCACAGGTGATATAATTTGCTGCTCAGGGATTGCAGTATTCTAGTCTGCATCTCACCAAGGTAATACTTAAAATCTGGCCTGTTAGTGGGTCCTGAGGACAGGAGTTGAGAACCACTGCTCTATATAATGTCCCCTCTATATAATGTCCCCTCTATGAGGGCTCACCCTCTATATAATGTCCCCTCTATGAGGGCTCACCCTCTATGAGGGCTCACCCTCTATATAATGTCCCTTCTATGAGGGCTCACCCTCTATATAATGTCCCTTCTATGAGGGCTCACCCTCTATATAATGTCCCTTCTATGAGGGCTCACCCTCTATATAATGTCCCTTCTATGAGGGCTCACCCTCTATATAATGTCCCTTCTATGAGGGCTCACCCTCTATATAATGTTCCCTTCTATGAGGGCTCACCCTCTATATAATGTTCCCTTCTATGAGGGCTCACCCTCTATATAATGTTCCCTTCTATGAGGGCTCACCCTCTATATAATGTTCCCTTCTATGAGGGCTCACCCTCTATATAATGTTCCCTTTATAAGGGGTCACATCTATACAGCCCCCTCCATATAATGCCCTCTCTATATAACGCCCTATCCTATAGGGACTCACCTTCTATATAGTGTCCATCTATATAAAAAGGACTCACCCAGCATATGATACCCTTCTCTACATAATGTACCCTTCTAAAAGCACTCAACCTCTATACACTGTACCTCTCTATATAGCCTTCCCCCTATATAATGTTCCCTCTAAAAAAGATCTAACCCTCTATATCAGGGGTGCGCAACCTTTTGAAGAGCGAGGGCCACCTAAGTGACTTGGAAACTAGTTGCAGGCCACAATGAACTATGGGGTTTTACCACCCACAAAAACTTCAAATGTAAATGAGCCTTTATTGTCCTAATCCCCCTATATGGCTGCTTTCATACTTTTGCGCTACGGTTTACCTGAACCCTCTATTATATCTTGCAGGTGGGGTGCACTTTCAGAAACCATTATTGTTAGGTGCTATTATGCCCATTACAAGAGTGCAATGGATGTGATGTTTAACCACTTGCCCACTGGGCACTTATACCCCCTTCCAACCCAGACCAATTTCCAGCTTTCAGCGCTCTCATACTTTGAATGACAAATGCGTGGTCATGCTACACTGTACCCATATGCAGAGTGCGCCGCACGAGGACGTACATAGATGCTCTCCCGGCATTTGAGGTTCGTGCTGTAGCCAAAAGGACGTCAAGTGGTTAACCAAATGACCCCTGGGCCTTTTCTGGCACTTTTCATTTACATGTAAGAATCAATATCTTTTGCTAAAAAAAAAATATCTTACAACCCCCATATTTTTTTTTCTTCAAAGCAGAAACCCTGTAGAATAAATTGGTGGGTTTTGCAATATTTTATATCACATGTTATTTGGGTAGAAAATTTTCAAACGCAATATTTTGGGGGAAAAAATACTTTTTTAAATGAAAAAAACAAACAAACACAATACATAACCCAATTTTTTGTAAAATATAAAAGTAAATGTCAAAACATGATACCAAAATACCATGTCATGCTTTAAAATTGCACGCACCCATGCAACGGTGACAAACGACATACATTTTACTATCCATAGGAGGCGCTTTAAAAGCCTTTACATGTTACCACCAGTGTCAGCTTAGTTGACTAAAACATTTTAGTCGACTAAATGAATACTATTTTAGTCGACTAAAATACGACAAACAATTGAGAGGACTAAAATGGGACTAAAACTAAAATGGCATTTTAGTCAAAAGACTAAAACTAAAAACTGAAATTTTACTTCAAAATGAACACTGGTCTGTAGTGCATGTTCATACCTCAATACCATAAATAATAACTTATTCGATTTTTCACTGCAGCAGTATTTACTGTATTTATTGGCGTATAACACTCACTTTTTTACCCTGAAAATAAAGGGTAAACTGTGCCTGCATTTTATATGCAGGGGACTATGGAAAGTTTTTTTCCTGAAACTTCCCTCTTAAAGTTAGGGTGCGTGTTATACGGCTGTGCGTGTTATACGCCGATAAATACGGTAAATGAGTTTAGAAATTGTAGAGAAGTGTTAACTAATGCATTACAATTTAATTACACTCATTACATTTTAGACGACTAAAATTAGTTTTAGTCGACTAAAATATACTGGAGATTTAGTCAAATAAATTACGACTAAAAATAAAACAAATTGCAGCAGACTAAAAGGGGGCTAAAACTAAAATGCCATTTTAGTCCTAAGACTAATGCCGCGTACACACAACCATTTTTAATGTCATTGAGAAAAAAAAAAGTTTTTCTCGACGTGATTCCTCTCAAGCATGCCTTGCCTACACACTATCATGAAAAAAAACGCTCGAGCAAAGCGCGTTGACGTATGAAACGTACAACGGCACTATAAAGGGGAAGTTCCATTCGGATGGCGCCATCCTTTGGGCTGCTTTTGCTGATCCTTGTGTTAGTAAAGTTTGGTGAGAGACGATTTTCAGCCTCGTGCTCTTCAGTACGTTACAGCGTGACGAATGTGCTATCTCCATTACGAACGCTAGTTTTACCAAAACGAGTGCTCCCGTCTCATCACTTGCTCCTGAGCATGCGCGTTTTTTTTTCATGTCGCTAAAGCCTACACACGGCCGTTTTTCATGACGTGAAAAACGACGAGAAAAATTAGAGCATGTTCCAAATTTTTAATGCCCATTTTTCACGTCCTTTTTTTCTTTTTCCCCCTTTTTTTAACACGGTTGCTTTAAATCATTTTTTTTTTCTATCGCTTATATTGATGTTACAAGGAATGTAAACATCCCTTGTGACAGCAATAGGCATGTGACAGGCAGTGTTAATTTAGTCTACTAAAATATTTTAGTGGACTAAATGAATACTATTTTAGTCTACTAAAATATGACTAAAACAACTGAGATGACTAAAATACGACTAAAACTAAAATGGCATTTTAGTCAAAAGACTAAGGCCCCTTTCACACGGGGCGGATCCGTGCAGATCCGCCCCGTGAAGCTCCGCTTGCTCAGCGGGGATCGCTCCGTTGATCCCCGCTGAGCCGACGGATGACTGGGCGGTCCCCGCACACTGTGCAGGGACCGCCCTGTCAGAGCGCCGCTCTCCCCTATGGGGAATCGGATGATGACGGACCGTAGAGTCCGTTGTCATCCGATCCGCTCCGCCGACGGAAGGAAAAATAGGGTTTTCCTCCGTCACACTTTGGCGGAGCGGATGTCAGCGGACATGTCTCCGCTGACATCCGTGCCTCCATAGGGGTGCATGGAGGATCCGTTTCAGGTCCGCCTAAAAAACTGACAGGCGGACCTGAACGGACCTCCGTGTGAAAGAGCCCTAAGACTAAAAATTAATTGAAATTTGACTTAAAAATTAACACTGGTCTGTAGTGCATGTTTATATCTCAATACCTTAAATAATAACATAACATATGAGATTTTTCACTCCAGCAGTATATAATGAGTTTGGAAATTGTAGAGAAATGTTAACTAATGTATTACAATTTAATTTCACCCATTAGATTTAAGACGACCAAGATGTACTGGAGATTTTAGTCGACTGAAACGTAGGACATTTTAGTCGACTAAAATGTCCTGGAGATTTAGTCGACTAAATATGACTAAAACTAAAACAATTGCAGAAGACTAAAATGGGACTACAACTAAAATGCCATTTTAGTCCCAAGGCTAAAACTAAATCTGAATTTGCTGCCAAAATGAACACTGGTGACAGGTACTCTTTATGGAGAGATCTGGAGTCTAAAAGACCTCAGATCCCTCCTCTGCACCTAAAAGCATTTGATCACACCAAGATCATTGTAAGCAAATGCTTTTCATTTTTAAAAATGACGCCTTTAATATCCAGGTAAACCGAAAGTGATGCAAGGTCATTTGCTTCCAGGCTCCTATATCTCTGAGGCGATCAAAGCTGTTTTGGTCTTTGTTTGGCTCTGTGATCAGCCTTCGGAAGCGTTGGCTGGTCAATCGGGACTACCGGTGGGACAGGAGATCCTGGTAAAGCCCAGGAAGGTGGCGGGACGTCCCCTCTTGCTACTTGTAAAAGTAATCCAGCGGCCAGTCAGCCTCTAGGACTGCTTTTACAAGGGAGCCAACTGTCAGCTTTAAAACAGTACCGGGGTGATGGCATCATCCCAGTATAATCGCTTGAAGTTTAGCAACGTACAGGTATGTTGCTTGGTGGCAAGTGGTTAATACACTGAACTTTTCTTCTTCCAGCATCTGCAGGCTGCTAGAAAGGTCCAAGGTGAAGTGCACCTAGTATCCCTGCGCCTGGGACAGCAGCTGGTGCAATAGAGGAAAAAACCTGCTTCCTCTGCAGCCAGCGCTGGCTCCATGCACTCTGATGCTCTGGGATGGCGGATCGTTATCTGGGCTTGCTGATCAGCCATCCCAGAGCATAGGCATGTGCTTCCCCGGTTTGTGGTCTCAGGCCACTCGAACCCCTGCTCTATTTAATGCCCTCTTCTATAAGGACTCACCCTCTAAAGTCTATCTCTATATAACCTCACCCTCCATATAACGTTAATCTCTATATGTTCCTCTCTATACAACCTCACCCTCTGTATAACGTCCATCTCCATATATAACCTCACCCTCTATATTATTATTATTATACAGCATTTATATAGCGCCAACAGTTTGCGCAGCGCTTTACAACATCAGGGAAGACAGTACAATCACAATACAATTCAATACGGAGGGATCAGAGGGCCCTGCTCATTAGAGCTTACAGTCTAGAAGGGAGGGTCACGTGAAACAAAGGGTATTAGCTGTGGGGGATGATCAGGTGGACAGAATGGAAATATAGTTGTTAGGTGTGGGTGGGATAGGCTTCTCTGAAGAGGAGGGTTTTTAGGGATCCTCTAAAAGCTAATAGAGAAGGAGATAGACGGATAGATTGGGGTAAGGAGTTCCATAGGCTTGGAGAGGCTCTGGAAAAGTCCTGGAGACGAGCATGGGAGGAGGTGATAAGAGAGCTAGAGAGCAGGAGGTCTTGAGAAGAACGAAGAGAATGATTAGGTTGGTATTTAGAGACTAGGTCAGTGATGTAGCTGGGGGCAGTGTTATGGATGGCTTTGTAGGTGGTCGTTAGTATTTTGAATTTAATTCGTTGGGTGAGCGGAAGCCAGTGGAGGGATTGACAGAGAGGAGAATGAGAAACAGAGCGGTTGGTAAGGTGGATGAGTCTGGCAGCAGCATTCATGATGGACTGAAGGGGGGTTAAAGTTTTCCGAGGTAAGCCAATGAGGAGGGAGTTGCAGTAATCGAGGCAAGAAATTACCAGGGAGTGGATAAGGAGCTTTGTTGTATCTTTGGTTAAAAAGGGGCGTATTTTGGAGATGTTGCGGAGGTTGATGCGGCAAGATTTGGACAGTGATTGGATGTGAGGATTAAAGGAGAGTTCAGAGTCCAGAACTACTCCTACTCTATATAATGTCTATCTCTATATGTCCCTCGTTACATAACCTCACCCTCTATATAAATGTCCATCTCTATATGTCCCTCTCTATATTTTATCCATGTCTATATAACCTCACGCTCTATATCAGTCTCTCTCAAACTTTGTAACATGGAGGGACCCTTTAAAGCGGAGTTCCGCCGAAAAAAAAAAAAAAAAAAAGGGAAGAATTAAACTCGGCAGTTACAAATACTGCAGCTGCTGACTTTCAAAATAAGGACACTTACCTGTCCAGGGAGCCCGCGATGTCCTCACCAAAAGCCGACCCGTCTTTCGGCTCCCGGGTGGAGGCGCCGGCATCTTCAGTAAGAGAATCAGGAAGTGAAGCCTTGTGGCTTCACAGCCTGGTTCCCTACTGCGCATGCGCAAGTCACGCTGAGTGTCCTGAGTGGTCCCTGCTGTCTTCTGGGACCTGTGTGTCTCCCAGAAGGCAGCGGGGGGGGGGGGGGGGGGCTGGACAAGGCGCAGATCGCTGCAGAAATCGGATCAGTGGAAGTTCCATTTTTGGGTGGAACTCCGCTTTAAGTAACATTCAGATCTCAGGGAACCCCGGCCAGTAATGACGGAACCTCCATCCCTCTGTACTGTGCTGGTGAGAGGAGAGAATCCCTCCCCATGTCACCCCATGTAGTCACCTGAGAGGCAGACATTGCTCCTGGCTCAGGGACCTCCAGACACCTCTGAGGGAAGACTGCTCTACATAATGTCCCCTATATATGGCCTCACCCCTATACAATGTCCCCTAAATATGGCCTCACCCTCTATATAATGTCCCCTATATACAGAACACACTATAAATATATTATATATAGATCACCCTCCTGGCACCTCCCTCTTCCGTACTGTATTTGCGATATCACCCCAATTCCCCAGTGGTGACCCCCTCATCACACCCCGCTACACCCGCTTACACTCACCAGAGCACAGGCAGCAGCCTCACACACCCGGAAATTGCGTCACTTCCGCCCGTTACCCCTGGAGACCGTGCGCAAGCTCTTGCCAACCAGCCCGTCCATTGGCTGGGAGGAGCTGTCACTCCAGGGTGGGCGGGTCTTGTCGGCCATGTTGGTACACCCGACGCTGCGGGGAGTAGTGTTAAGCAATGTGTTGTGACAGCTGAGTCATGTGTTACGCACGTGACTTCCTCTGGGGATCGGTGTGTTCTGTTCGGAGGAATTATTTTTAGTCCTCTTTGAATCAGACCTCTCCTGCAGAGTCTATATATCATGGCAGCCTGTTTATGTCCTTATTTATTATAATTCTTATTATTCTCTACTTATAGTAATATGTTCTTTTACTATAATAATTCTATGTACAACACGACAAATCAATTGTTAGAAGATTTATATCTATTTATCATTTTCATTTATATTATTTATACACACACGCTCTATATTTATATTATATGTAACTATCTACAATATAAAGATTTATATTTTTCTAGCTTTATATCAGATATATTTATATTGATTTATTTTTATCTATATTTGCAAATATCTGAAAATGTCCTGCGCATTTAAAAAATGGGTATAGAAAAAAATGACCCCCTTTAACCACTAACAGACCAGGCGATTTTCTGACATTTGTTGCATACAATTTAAAATCAGGATTTTTTGCTAGAAAATTACTTATAATCCCCAAACAATATATATGTATATATTTTTTGTTAGCAGAGACCCTAGAGAAAAAAAATCAAGGTCATTGCAATATTTTATGTCACACGGTATTTGTGCAGCGGTTTTTCAAATGCAATTTTTTTGGGAAAAAAAAAAAAAACACTTTGCTGAATTAAAAACAAAACAAACAAACAAACAAAAAAAACAGTAAAGTTAGCCCAATTTTTGGTATAATGTGAAAGATGATGTTATGGCAAGTATATAGATACCTTACATCGCACACTGGTGGAATGGAGACAAACTCCGGTACGTATAAATCTCCATAGGCGATGCTTTCATTTTTTATTTTTTTACGGTTACCAGTTTAGAATTACAGAGGAGGTCTTGTACTAGAATGGTTGCTCTCGCTCTAACGATCGCAGCGATACCTCACATGTGCGATGTGAACACTGTTTACATTTGCGGGCGTGACTTACGTATATCTTTGCTTTGGAGATATGGGGGCGCTTAAAAAATAAATAAAAAATGTTTTCTTATTTATTTATTTTTTACACTGTCCCTTTAAAAAAAAAAAATTCTGGTCCCTTTAATTGCTGTCACAAGGAATGTAAACATCCCCTGTGACAGTAATAGGCGGTGACAGGTCCTCTTTATGGAGGGATCGAAGGTCTATAAGACATCAAACCCCTCCTATACACTTGAAAGTATTCAAAATGTCAAGATCGGCGTTTTTTACAACCCATAAGGGGGAGAGAGAGGAGCCTTGGAGGAGAGATCCTTGAGTGCAAATAGACCCACTTACTATACGAAGGGGTCATGGTTGGCTGGTGAGTGTGGAGTTCAAAGGGGGAGCGTGTGAACATTGGCACTGGAGTGAAAATTGCATGATATTTTGAATTGAAGATAATGAGCACAAGAGACACTTTGGAGCACTTTATTGGACTTTTCACATTTTATATATACATCTGGCACTTTGAATTTTAAATTTTATTTTGTTGCACATGAATTTATATAATATTTATTTATTTATATTGCACTATGTATATATGTACCATATTGCACTGTATAGGAAAACGCCCCATTTTTTAACAAACAAGGGGAGGTGTATTGTAGCGCCACATCTATAAATATGTTTCTTAGATGAGTAAAAGTGCTCTTACCCTCCCTTTGATATGTGGTTCTCAACCATTGGACCGTGGATTTTCCTCTTCAGCCAGCTGCAGATACTGGAAGGCTGGGTTCACACTTGCTGCGGCCGCGGCTCACAGGAGGGGTTCCCGGTGCATCCCTGTACACGGTTTTAGGTGCGAATCAGGTCTGAATTGTTTGGATGAATTCGCACCTGAAATGGAGCAAAAGACGCACAGGACCTTTTTCCAGTGCGGACCACAGCCACCCCGGAGCCGTGTTAACCGGCTCCATTGAGAGTCGGTCACAGTCTTCTGTCATGCAAATTGGATGCAAAGAAACCTGGCCTAAAGTGATGTTAAAGGCAAAACATTAAAAAAAATATAAAAAATAACAAACATGTTATACTTACCTGCTCTGTGTAGTGGTTTTGCACAGAGCAGCCCCGATCCTCCTCTTCTCGGGTTCCCTACCAGCGCTCCTGGACCCACCCCCTCCTTTCGAGTGCCCCCAAGGCAAGCGGCTTACAATGAGGGCACGCTCCCGAGCCGCTTCTCTGTGTGTCTATTCACACACAAAGCTGTGGCTTGGCCCCACTCGCTCTCTCTCTCCTCTTTGGCTCAGTGGAAATGATTGATGGCTCCTGCTGCGGTCTCAGCTAATGTGGAGGGAGTCCCCGGAGAGCCGATGCTGTTGTGCACATCACTGGATCGAAAGGTCAGAGCTCAGGTAAGCATTAGAAGGGCTGATGCACATAGAAGTTTTTTTTACCTTCAGCCTTTACAACCACTTTAACCTCCCACAGTGCCCCCAGCCCCCCTCAGCCTGCACAGTGCACCCTAACCCCTCATAGTACCACCCAACCTCCCACAGTGCCCTCACCCTGCTGCAGAGTCTCTTTAAAAAAAATAAAAAATCTGCCACTTTGCACATTCAGGATAAAGTGAGGGTTTCTCTTGATTGGGCACCCCCACCCATTGATACTAACCCTCAGTCCTCCTGGCCTGAGGGTTCTCCTATGTAAACTTATTGCTGGTTTCTGTTTGAATGACCTTCTCCTTATCCCTCTGTGACAGTGTTGTGGTCTGGTTATTGGCTACTCAAGCCTGAGTACCAACTACAGGGTACGTGTGAATGGGATTACCTTTGTTCCATATAGTCTTAAAGTGGACCTAAAAAAAAATATTAAAAAAATGTATCCTTTTGCCTTAAAGCATGAATTACAGAACAGTGCTTGTGCTGTGTAATTTGGCCCCGTTTAACCCAAAATACCTGGCTGATCCTGCCCTCCCCCCTATAAACTGACCTTGGTTTATCATGGCTGCTGAGCCCTGACATTTTGGTCAGTTTACGTGCCTCCGTCATCCGCAGCTCTCCCGTCTCTCCTCAGTCCTCCTCTCCCCCCTCCCCTCCCTGCGGGTCAGCTTGTGACAGTGCCAATCTGTCTTCCTCCTCCTATAATAATTAATAGTATATTCATGCCATCCCCTCTGTTAAATAACAATATGTGTCCCTGTGCTGATTTCTACCTTATATCAGAGCGTCTCCCGGCGCCCACCTGACCTCTCGGCTCTCTCTCCTCCCCTCCTCCTGGCTGAGGTCAGCAGGAGTTCTTGGCCCCTCCCATTGTAGCTGTCAGCCTGGGAGAGGAGAGAGGTGAGGAGTCACGTGAGCGCCGGGAAACGCTCTGATGTAAAGTAGAAATCAGCATCTTTTTTATATAGCACAGACACTGGGACACCTCGTTATTTAACAGAGGGGATGGCATGAATATACTATAGTGGCTTAACAACCACTTTAAATTCCTCATGAAAAATTGCAGTGCACTTTCTCTGCTCACAGTCTCATAGTAGATGGTTTTGATACACAGGTAATGGGATGGGTTCCTGGCTATATAGGCTCAGTACTGTACAGTGACACCTTCTATAATAGATGGTTGAGGTACATAGGTAATAATATGGATGGGATCTCTGAATAAACTGTATAAGCACAGTTCTTTACTGTCACACCCTGATGTATGGGGTGCAATGGTAGTAATGCATACCTCTCAACCATCCCACATTCTGTGGGAATGTCCTGTGATTTCAAATAGTTCCCAGCATTCCACAGATCTGGGAAAAGTGATAAAAGGATTAAACCAATCTTTTTTTGTGCATTAATCCTCATGGTCCGTGTTACTGAAGGCATGGAAGAGTAGCGTCATTGCCTATTACGCAGGTAGAAAAAGTATTGAACATGTCACCATTTTTCTAGGTAAATATATTTCTAAAGGTGCGTCCGATTGACATGAAATTTTCACCACATGTTGGTAACAACCCATTAAAAAGAAAAGATTACCCAGCGCATAACAATGAGAAAACCTGCATAGTAATTCAAATTTATATATGTATTGTCCTTAATATGTATAAAATCAGTCCATATATACATAATAAGAAAAGTACATAAGAGAGTTCAGGTGCCAACCATCCCCAGAGCGTATCCGGAGTACTCTGTGAGAAATGCAAAAGAGGAATGGAGGAAGGCGCACCCAAGACCCCTTTCACACTGAGCCACCCATAGCGTCGGCGGTAAAACGCCGCTATTTTTACCGCCGATGCTATGGGCGGATTTGCGGCACATTTCGGCAGCAGCGGTGGAGGAGCGGTATACACACCGCTCCTTCACCGCTCCAAAGGGCTTTCACACTGGAGACAATGGAGCATCTTTTTAGGGCGGAATGGAGGCGCTATTTTTAACACTATAGCGCCTGCAATACGCCCTCGGCGTGAAAGGGCTCTAATGCCGCATACACATGACCGTTTTTCATGGCGTGAAAAATGCCATTTTTTAAATTGGTCATTAAAAACGATCGTGTGTAGGCTCCAGAGCATTTTTAACGACGTGAAAAATGGCCTAAAAAAAATCTAGAACCTGCTGTATTTTTTCACGTCGTTCTTTTTATTGTCGTGAAAAACGGTAGTGTGTATGCTTTTACGAGGGTAAAAAAAATGCGCCTGCTCAGAATCAAGTATGAGACGGGAGTGCTCCTTCTGGTAAAACTAACGTTCGTAATGGAGATATCACATTCATCACGCTGTAACGGACTGAAGAGCATGAGGCTGAAAAGCGCGAATCGTCTCTCACCAAACTTTACTAACACGAGGATCAGCAAAAGCAGCCCAAAGGGTGGCGCCATCCGAATGGAACTTCCCCTTTATAGTGCCGTCGTTTGTGTTGTGTGTCACCGCGCTTTGCTCGAGCATTTTTTTTCACGATAGTGTGTAGGCAAGACAGGCTTGAGAGGAAACATGAAAAATCACGTCGAGAAAAACATTGTTTTTTTCAATGACATTTAAAACGGCCGTGTGTACGCGGCATTAGTGTAGTATTATAAGATAGTTTAATAGCGCAAATTGTAATGCACTTACAAGAAAGAAGACATCATGAGCATATTTACGGTATGGAAAGTCCTCCTCGAGGGGTGACAGCTATCCGGTTTCCCAATGTTTGGCAGGTGTATAAGCCTGTGCAGGACGCTGAATCCAAGACAAGTAGATGAGGAGAATCCAGGCAGCCTGACATGGATGGCACAAAGGGAAATGACATCACCTTGTGGGTGGACCTTGGTATAAGAAGGACAGGAAACTAGGCTATGCGCTCAGAGCATACATTCTCCTTCTACTGGCCTGTCAGTTTCTGTGTGCGAGCAGCTTAAATGCAGTCTGGCCACGGCCGTGGAACTAGAAGGGCCAGCGAACCAAAGACATGTGGAAAGTCATTATGATGACTTAGGTTGTCCCAACATTGCCCCACCTTTCCACCGGTACAGTATACAGTGGAACCTTGGATTACGAGCATAATCCGTTCCAGGAGAGTGCTTGTAATCCAAAGTACTCGCATATCAAAGCGAGTTTCCCAATTGAAGTCAATGGAAACGAAAATAATTTGTTCCGCATTGACTTCAATGGCATGCAATACCGCATGGGGGGTGCCGGAGAGCCTCGAAAAGACTTTGTTCCCGAGATTTGCAGAGGTCAGCCGTGCTGTCCTCAGGCCTTTCCGTGCATTTCCGAACGGCTGTGATCGGCTCTGGCGCCCCCCCACCTCAGGCCAAATGCGGTACTGCACACCGCTTTGGCCTGAATCGTGCTCGTTTTGCGAGACAACACTCGCAAACCGAGTTACAATTCTTAAAAATACAGTGCTCGTATTGCGAAATGCTTGTTAAAGCGGAGCTCCGCCGTTAAAAAAATATTAGAAGCCAGCAGCTACAAATACTGCAGCTGCTGACTTTTAATATATGGACACTTACCTGTCCTGGAGTCCAGCGACGTCTGCAGCAGAAGACGAGCAATTTCTCGTCTATCTACTGCCCCCACCGCCATCCTCGGTGAGGGAATTAGGAAGTGAAGCGTTCCGGCTTCATTGCCCGGTTCCCTACGGCGCAGCGCCGTCCTTACTGGTACCCGCTGTGTTCTGGGAGCTGTGCGTTTCCCAGAACACAACGGGCGGGGGCAGGAAGTGACGCACTATCCGCAGAATACCCGCAGAGAGGACTCCCGGAAGTGGGTACAAATACCTGTCTTAGACAGGTATCTGTACCCCCCTCCTCCCTGAAAGGTGCCAAATGTGACACCGGAGGGGCGGAGGGTTCCGATGAGCGGAAGTTCCACTTAACCGTGTTACTCGCAATCCGAGGTTCCACTGTACCAACCTTAGGCCCAGGTCAAATTTCAATCCTGTGCATAAAAAAGGACCTTATATACAGACTTTTTACCAAGTTGTCTTGGATTGTCAGAGATGATCTCGTGTTGTATTCAGCGTCCTGCACAGGCTTATACACCTGCCAAACGTTGGGAAACCGGATAGCTGGCACCCCTCGAGGAGAACCTTCCATACCGTAGATATGCTCATGATGTCTTCTTTCTTGTAAGTGTATTACATTTGCGCTAGTAAACTATCTTTTAATACTACACTTAGGTGCGCCTCCCTCCTTTCCTCGTTTGGCAACAACCCCATGTAACCCATACATACAAAGACACCAAAATAAATAAATTCCGAAATGAAGTGGTGTGCAATAAAATGGAATGACACAGGGAAAAAGTATTGAACACGCAAATTGAAATATATTTAATACTTGGTACAAAATCCTTTGTTGTTAATGACAGCTTCAAAATGCCTCCTGTATGGAGAAACGAGTCGCATGCGTTGCTCAGGTGTGATTTTGGCCCATTCTTCCACACAAACAGTCTTCAAATCTTGAAGATTCCATGGGCCTCTTCTATGAACTCTGATCTTTAGTTCTTTCCATATATTTTCTATTGGATCCAAGTCAGGTGATTCTAGCAGCTTTATTTTCTTTCTTTGAAACCAATTGAAAGTTTCCTTGGCTTTGTGTTTTGGGATCATTGTCTTGCTGAAATGTCCGCCCTCGTTTCATCTTCATCATCCTGGTAGATGGCAGCAGATTTTTATCAAGAATGTCTTGGTACATTTTTCCATTCATCCTTCCTTCAATGACATGAAGTTTGCCAGTACCGTATGCTGAAAAACAGCGTCGCCCACACCATGATGTTCCCACCTCCAAACTGTTGGTATGGTGTTTTTGGGGTGACGCGTTTCACCCATCCCACAGGGCGTTATAGACCAGGGGCGAAACACATCGACGAAAGTTCCGGTTTCTTAGTGACGTCACTTTCAGCAGTGGTGAAATGTACGCAGAGTCATGGCGAACCAAGAGAAATCCAAACCTTGCTGGTGGTTTATTTGTATATGATTACAAAGTGGTTGACCTTTTGGATTATTGTAAGTGTGATTTTATACTTTTTATTGAATAAATGGAACATACTACACTATATGAGCTCTCTCCCTTTATTTACTCGCAATGCAATATGAGTGATGGAATGCTGACAACTAGACATCATACCATACCGTTCATATAGGAAGAGTTTGAACGGTCATTCTCTATATTACCCGCCTCACAAGCAATAATCACATAAGACCCTCATGCACATCAGCTGGGGGTCCACACATTCTGGTGAGTAAGGGCACAGGAGGGTATGCAGAACACTATTCACAGCATGTGACCGGACCACTTCAACACTTTATTGTTATTATATATGCACAGAGCACTTTGGAAGAAGAATGCCAATGATGGATTGAATTTTTGTTGGGACTAATTTTACATTCTCTCTCTGTATGTATGTATGTATGTATGTATGTATGTATGTATATATATATATATATATTGTGACAGCAGGAAGGTAAAGTCACCTGGTTGCATCCAGGGGGGTAGGTATATTTCTCCCAGATTCAGGCTTTATGCCGACTTATACCTCTAGGGAGAGTGCTGGGCGTTGTGCAGGCAGGGAGTTGATGAGACCAGCTGAAGCTTGTCAGCTCGTTTAAGGCCTCTATAAAAACTCCCAGCTTCATTAGGTGTATGCTCATGCCTGGAACCAGACCTGTGTGGACTGTCTAGGGAGAGTGAACCCCTGTGCGGTGAGACAAAGCCTGTGTGGCTATTTGTTTGGACATTTACTAAACCAGGGACTTAGGGACTAGGACAGCACCAGGCTGATCCCAGTTGTTAGTTAGGGAAACCTGCATGTTTAGTCAGAGGTCAAGCTGACCAGGATTTATTTTGTTTATGTTTCTTTTTGCTTTGCTGTGTTTTTGTCACTGTAAATAGAGAAATAAACCGCACCTTTTGATCTTGAAAACCACAACCTCCGTCTGCTGGGCCTGTTTTTGTGTGGGGAGCCCATCCAGGGGGTCACACACACCCGCTACCGAGTTAACCCCCTCACAGTTGGTGGAGAACCAGTGGCAGTTTTTTTTTAAGCCAGCATGGAGGAGATATTGAAACAGCTGGCTCTAGCAAATGCCAATCAACAGCAGACAAATGCAGGTTTGCAAAAGAGCTTCGCAGCCCAGCAACAAGCCCAGCAGCAATCTGAGGCCCGCTTCATAGACCTGTTGCAGAAGCAAGAGCAGAGACTACAACAACAGATGGAAGCAGTAATGCAGCAACGTCCGCAGACCAGTGAGGAAAGCCGTCCCACTAATACCGCGTCCTTTGGGGTGAGTCGTTTATTGACAAAAATGACTGGAGAGGATGATCCAGAGGTATTTTTGACTACATTTGAAAGGACTGCTGAAAGAGAAAAGTGGCCTGAGGAGCAGTGGGCTGGACTGGTGGCTCCTCTGTTAACTGGTGAATCGCAGAAAGCTTACTATGACCTAGAGCCTGACCAAGCAAAAGACTATGGGATGCTAAAAGCTGAAATATTGGCAAGGCTGGGTGTCACCCTGGCTGTCCGGGCTCAGCGTGTGCATAACTGGACTTTCCAGCTTGGAAAACCCCCCAGGTCTCAAATGTATGATCTCATTCACCTGAGCAGGAAGTGGCTACAGCCAGAGACTTTGTCCGCACCGGAGATTGTGGAACGTGTTGTGATGGATCGTTTCTTGAGAGCTCTTCCTACCGCCATTCAAAAGTGGGTAAGCCATGGAGACCCAGAAACGGCTGGTAAACTTGTGGATCGTGTAGAGAGATACTTGGCTGCAGAGAACCTGACGGCCTCTTCCAGAGACTCTCGGACTTTCCACCCTAAGACCAGACCATCCCCAGGGGCGGATAAGATGATTCCAAGGGGTGAGGGTGGAGAGAGTGAGAGGGTGGGAGCTCTGCCCAGGGTTTGGCGAGAACAGCCTGGGAAGTCGGGGGCTCAAGAGGCAGCCAAAAGGATTGTTTGCTACCGCTGCCGGCAAACGGGACATATTGCAGCAAATTGCCCGGTTGTGGAGGAACCCATGCAATGTGACTTTCTGACGGACAGACGTCAGTCGCTGTGTGCGACAGTCGCATGCACTGCCATTCGGGGAACTGAGAAACATTTATGCAAAATGTGTATTAATGGTAGAAATGTTGTGGTATTACTGGATTCAGGTAGCCTTGTGACCCTGATAAAGGCTGAATTAGTTAAAACAGAGGTCTCTGGGAATAGCAAGGTAGCTGTTATTTGTGTGCATGGGGACACCCGAGAGTATCCAGTGACTACAGTGTGTTTCAAGACCCCCAAAGGTACCCTCTCTCATCCAGTGGGGTTAGTATCTCAATTACCGCATGATGCCATTGTGGGAAGGGATTTTCCGAAGTTCTGGGAACTGTGGGATGATCCTGAGCCCCCCACTGGTGCCCCTATGTACCAGGAAGGTGATAGCCAGAACTCCTCTGAGAGTGGTGAGGACTCTCCAGAATTTCCCTTGTCAGTATTGGCAGGCGAGACTCAAGAAACTGGAGAGGAGCCCACCTCCTCAGACGAAAACCTACCGTCTGTGGAGTTTTCTGATCTTGAGGTTCACAGGGAAAATTTTGCCACAGAACAGTTAAAAGACCCCGCCCTAATAAAGGCACGGGAAAACATAGTGGAAATAGATGGCGAGTTAGTGAACCCAGATAATACCTGCACTTACCCATACTTCAGCGTAGAGAAGGACCTACTGTATCGGGTGGCAAAAAGGGCAGAAGAAACCGTTGAGCAGCTTGTGGTGCCCAAACCTTACAGGAAGTTGGTGTTGGAGTTGGCCCATGGGCACATTCTTGGAGGTCATCTGGGGACAGAGAAAACCCGAGAGAGGGTATTACAGAGATTCTATTGGCCTGGGGTGATGAAGGACATAGAAAATTATTGTTCCTCCTGCCCTGTGTGTCAGAGGTCGGCCCCGATGCCACATTTCCGTAGCCCGCTGGTCCCTCTACCCATCATTGAGGTCCCGTTTGAGAGGATCGCAATGGATTTGGTAGGTCCTATAATCAAGTCCGCTAGGGGGCACCAGTACATATTAGTTATAATGGACTATGCCACCCGTTATCCAGAAGCGATCCCTCTCCGAAATACCTTGGCCAAAACCATAGCCAAAGAGCTATCTCTTGTTTTTAGCCGGGTGGGTATTTGTAAAGAACTGCTTACGGACCAAGGTACACCCTTTATGTCCCGGGTTATGAAAGAGCTGTGTAAATTGTTCAAAGTGACGCAATTGCGTACGTCTGTGTATCACCCCCAAACCGATGGGCTGGTTGAAAGATTCAACAAAACCCTAAAACAAATGTTGAAGAAAGTGGTGGATAGAGATGGAAAGGATTGGGACTGTCTACTTCCTTATTTGATGTTTGCTATTAGGGAGGTGCCCCAATCCTCTACGGGATTCTCCCCCTTTGAGTTACTGTATGGGAGACACCCAAGAGGGCTGTTGGATATTGCCAAGGAAACTTGGGAAAGTGAGAGTTCTCCCCACAGGAGTGTGATTGAGCATGTCGCCCTGATGCAAGATCGAATTGCACAGGTAATGCCCATCGTGAAGGAACATTTGGCCCAAGCGCAGTTGGCACAGCAGAGAGTGTACAACCGTGGAGCCAAGACCCGTACCTTTTCCCCGGGGGATAGGATATTGGTACTTGTCCCTACGGTTGAAAGTAAATTCCTTGCCAAATGGCAAGGCCCCTACAAGATAATGGAAAAAGTGAGCGAAGTGAATTACAAGGTCAGACAACCAGGAAGGCGAAAGCCCGAACAGATCTATCACGTTAATCTGTTGAAAGCCTGGAGGGATAGAGAGTCCCTAGTCGCAGAAACTTGGTCACCAGCTCAAACTGGTTGCGTGATTCCGGAGGTTGGAATAGCAGCCACCTTGTCACAACCCCAACAACAGGAGGTTAAGGAGTTTGTGCTTCGCAATAAGGAGGTGTTCTCTGAGCTGCCGGGACAAACATCTGGGGTAGAGCATGATATTATTACCCCGCCCGGTGAAAGGGTGAAGTTAAAACCCTATCGGATCCCAGAGGCCCGACGGGAGGCAATACGGGAGGAAGTACAGAAAATGCTGAACTTAGGGGTGATAGAGGAGTCCCAAAGTGATTGGTCTAGTCCCATTGTGTTGGTGCCTAAACCGGATGGGAGCTGGCGATTTTGTAACGATTTTCGTCAGTTGAACAAAGTTACAAAATTTGACACCTACCCCATGCCACGTATAGATGAGTTGATCGACCGGCTGGGAACAGCCCGATACATGACGACTCTTGACCTCACAAAAGGGTATTGGCAAATTCCCCTGGCCAAGTCGGCCAAAGAGAAAACCGCATTTGTAACCCCAGAAGGGGCGTTCCAATATAAGAGAATGCCGTTCGGGTTACAGAATGCGCCGGCCACATTCCAGCGGAAAATGGACCAGATACTGAGGCCCCATCGGAAGTATGCTGCGGCTTACCTGGATGACGTAATTGTCCATAGCACAGATTGGGCCTCACATCTGCCAAAAGTGCAAGCAGTCCTAGACTCTATCCGGGAAGCGGGGTTTACGGCTAACCCCAAGAAGTGTACCATTGGGCAGGAGGAGGCCAAATATCTTGGGTACACCATTGGCAGGGGAGTAATAAAACCCCAACTCAACAAAGTCGAGGCCATCCAGAGTTGGCCACGTCCCAACAGCAAGAAGCAGGTACGAGCCTTTCTGGGAATCGCGGGTTATTATCGGCGCTTCATTCCCCACTTTGCTTCTAAGGCTGTGCCCCTAACCAACCTGACGAAAGGGAAAGGGTCGGTCATGATTAAATGGACCCCCGAGGCTGAGGCAGCATTCCAATTCTTGAAACAAGCCTTATGTAGCCAGCCAGTGTTGTACTCACCCGACTTCTCTAAAGACTTTGTCGTACAAAGTGATGCGTCAGATGTGGGGTTAGGAGCAGTATTGTCCCAGGTCTGGAACGGGGAAGAGCACCCAGTCATTTACCTCAGCAGGAAGTTGAAGTCCCATGAGGTAAATTACGCCACGGTTGAAAAGGAGTGTTTAGCGGTGAAGTGGGCTCTAGATTCCCTTCGGTACTATCTGCTAGGTAGGCACTTTGACATGGTTACGGATCACGCTCCGTTAAAGTGGATGGCTCAAAACAAGGAGAGAAATAGAAGAGTAAATAGGTGGTTCCTGGCCCTACAGGAATTCAACTTCACAGTAAAGCATCGCCCTGGCGTTCAAATGGGGAATGTGGATGCTTTGTCTCGAGTACATGAATGCCTGATTGCTGGTGTTCCAACCCCAAGGTTAAAACAAGAGGGGGGGGTATGTGACAGCAGGAAGGTAAAGTCACCTGGTTGCATCCAGGGGGGTAGGTATATTTCTCCCAGATTCAGGCTTTATGCCGACTTATACCTCTAGGGAGAGTGCTGGGCGTCGTGCAGGCAGGGAGTTGATGAGACCAGCTGAAGCTTGTCAGCTCGTTTAAGGCCTCTATAAAAACTCCCAGCTTCATTAGGTGTATGCTCATGCCTGGAACCAGACCTGTGTGGACTGTCTAGGGAGAGTGAACCCCTGTGCGGTGAGACAAAGCCTGTGTGGCTATTTGTTAGGACATTTACTAAACCAGGGACTTAGGGACTAGGACAGCACCAGGCTGATCCCAGTTGTTAGTTAGGGAAACCTGCATGTTTAGTCAGAGGTCAAGCTGACCAGGATTTATTTTGTTTATGTTTCTTTTTGCTTTGCTGTGTTTTTGTCACTGTAAATAGAGAAATAAACCGCACCTTTTGATCTTGAAAACCACAACCTCCGTCTGCTGGGCCTGTTTTTGTGTGGGGAGCCCATCCAGGGGGTCACACACACCCGCTACCGAGTTAACCCCCTCACAATATATATATATATATATATATATATATATATATATATATATATATATACTGTGAGGGGGTTAGCTCGGCAGCGGGTGTGTGTGACCCCCGGGATGGGCTCCCCACACAAAACAGGCCCAGCAAACGGAGGTTGTGGTTTTCAAAATCAAAAAAAGGTGCGGTTTATTTTCTATTTACAGTGACAAAACACAGCAAAGCAAAAGAAACATAACCAAAATAAATCCTGGTCAAGTTGACCTCTGACTAAACATACAGGTTTCCTAACTAACAACTGGGATCAGCCTAGTGCTGTCCTAGTCCCTAAGTCCCTGGTTTAGTAAAAGTCCAAACAAATAGCCACACAGGCTTTGCCTCACCGCACAGGGGTTCACTCTCCCTAGACAGTCCACACAGGTCTGGTTCCAGGCAGGAGCTAACATCTAATGAAGCTGGGAGTTCTTATAGAGGCCTAAATGAGCTGACAAGGTTCAGCTGGTCTCCTCATCTCTGTCTGCACGACGCCCCACACTCTCCCTAGAGGTATGAGTCATCCATGAGCCCACTAGCCTTATACAACTCTCCACCTAGTTGTATAAGTCGGCGTAAAGCCTGAATCTGGGCGAAATATATCTACCCCCCTGGATGCAACCAGGTGACTTTACCTTCCTGCTGTCACATACCCCCCCCTCTTGTTTTAACCTCGGGGTTGGAACACCAGCAATCAGGCATTCATGTACTCGAGACAAAGCATCCACATTCCCCATTTGAACGCCAGGGCGATGCTTTACTGTGAAGTTGAATTCCTGGAGGGCCAGGAACCACCTATTCACTCTTCTATTTGTTTCCTTGTTTTGAGCCATCCACTTTAACGGAGCGTGATCCGTAACCATGTCAAAGTGCCTACCTAGCAGGTAGTACCGAAGGGAATCTAGAGCCCACTTCACCGCTAAACACTCCTTTTCAACGGTGGCGTAATTTACCTCATGGGACTTCAACTTCCTGCTGAGGTAAATGACTGGGTGCTCTTCCCCGTTCCAGACCTGGGACAATACTGCTCCTAACCCCACATCTGAAGCATCACTTTGTACGACAAAGTCTTTAGAGAAGTCGGGTGAGTACAACACTGGCTGGCTACATAAGGCTTGTTTCAAGAATTGGAATGCTGCCTCAGCCTCGGGGGTCCATTTAATCATGACCGACCCTTTCCCCTTCGTCAGGTTGGTTAGGGGCACAGCCTTAGAAGCAAAGTGGGGAATGAATCGCCGATAATACCCAGCGATTCCCAGAAAGGCTCGTACCTGCTTCTTGCTGTTGGGACGTGGCCAACTCTGGATGGCCTCGACTTTGTTGAGTTGGGGTTTTATTACTCCCCTCCCAATGGTGTACCCAAGATATTTGGCCTCCTCCTGCCCAATGGTACACTTCTTGGGGTTAGCCGTAAACCCCGCTTCCCGAACAGAGTCCAGGACTGCTTGCACTTTTGGCAGATGTGAGGCCCAATCTGTGCTATGGACAATTACGTCATCCAGGTAAGCCGCAGCATACTTCCGATGGGGCCTCAGCATCTGGTCCATTTTCCGCTGGAATGTGGCCGGCGCATTCTGTAACCCGAACGGCATTCTTTTATATTGGAACGCCCCATCTGGGGTTACAAATGCGGTTTTCTCTTTGGCCGACTTGGCCAGGGGGATTTGCCAATACCCTTTTGTGAGGTCAAGAGTCGTCATGTATCGGGCTGTTCCCAGCCGGTCGATCAACTCATCTATACGTGGCATGGGGTAGGTGTCAAATTTTGTAACTTTGTTCAACTGACGAAAATCGTTACAAAATCGCCAGCTCCCATCCGGTTTAGGCACCAACACGATGGGACTAGACCAATCACTTTGGGACTCCTCTATCACCCCTAAGTTCAGCATTTTCTGTACTTCCTCCCGTATTGCCTCCCGTCGAGCCTCTGGGATCCGATAGGGTTTTAACTTCACCCTTTCACCGGGCGGGGTAATGATGTCATGCTCTACCCCAGATGTTTGTCCCGGCAGCTCAGAGAATACCTCCTTGTTGCGAAGCACAAACTCCTTAACCTCCTGTTGTTGGGGTTGTGACAAGGTGGCTGCTATTCCAACCTCAGGAATCCCGCAACCAGTTTGAGCTGGTGACCAAGTGTCTGCGACTAGGGACTCTCTATCCCTCCAGGCTTTCAACAGATTAACGTGATAGATCTGTTCGGGCTTTCGCCTTCCTGGTTGTCTGACCTTGTAATTCACTTCGCTCACTTTTTCCATTATCTCGTAGGGGCCTTGCCATTTGGCAAGGAATTTACTTTCAACCGTAGGGACAAGTACCAATATCCTATCCCCCGGGGAAAAGGTACGGGTCTTGGCTCCACGGTTGTACACTCTCTGCTGTGCCAACTGCGCTTGGGCCAAATGTTCCTTCACGATGGGCATTACCTGTGCAATTCGATCTTGCATCAGGGCGACATGCTCAATCACACTCCTGTGGGGAGAACTCTCACTTTCCCAAGTTTCCTTGGCAATATCCAACAGCCCTCTTGGGTGTCTCCCATACAGTAACTCAAAGGGGGAGAATCCCGTAGAGGATTGGGGCACCTCCCTAATAGCAAACATCAAATAAGGAAGTAAACAGTCCCAATCCTTTCCATCTCTATCCACCACTTTCTTCAACATTTGTTTTAGGGTTTTGTTGAATCTTTCAACCAGCCCATCGGTTTGGGGGTGATACACAGACGTACGCAATTGCGTCACTTTGAACAATGTACACAGCTCTTTCATAACCCGGGACATAAAGGGTGTACCTTGGTCCGTAAGCAGTTCTTTACAAATACCCACCCGGCTAAAAACAAGAGATAGCTCTTTGGCTATGGTTTTGGCCGAGGTATTTCGGAGAGGGATCGCTTCTGGATAACGGGTGGCATAGTCCATTATAACTAATATGTACTGGTGCCCCCTAGCGGACTTGATTATAGGACCTACCAAATCCATGGCGATCCTCTCAAACGGGACCTCAATGATGGGTAGAGGGACCAGCGGGCTACGGAAATGTGGCATCGGGGCCAACCTCTGACACACAGGGCAGGAGGAACAATAATTTTCTACGTCCTTCATCACCCCCGGCCAATAGAATCTCTGTAATACCCTCTCTCGGGTTTTCTCTGTCCCCAGATGACCTCCAAGAATGTGCCCATGGGCCAACTCCAACACCAACTTCCTGTAAGGTTTGGGCACCACAAGCTGCTCAACGGTTTCTTCTGCCCTTTTTGCCACCCGATACAGTAGGTCCTTCTCTACGCTGAAGTATGGGTAAGTGCAGGTATTATCTGGGTTCACTAACTCACCATCTATTTTCACTACGTTTTCCCGTGCCTTTATTAGGGCGGGGTCTTTCAACTGTTCTGTGGCAAAGTTTTCCCTGTGAACCTCAAGATCAGAAAACTCCACAGACGGTAGGTTTTCGTCTGAGGAGGTGGGCTCCTCTCCAGTTTCTTGAGTCTCCCCTGCCAATACTGATAAGGGAAATTCCGGAGAGTCCTCACCACTCTCAGGGGAGTTCTGGCTATCACATTCCTGGTACATAGGGGCACCAGTGAGGGGCTCAGGATCATCCCACAGTTCCCAGAACTTCGGAAAATCCCTTCCCACAATGGCGTCATGCGGTAACTGAGATACTAAGCCCACTGGATGAGAGAGGGTACCTTTGGGGGTCTCGAAACACACTGTAGTCACTGGATACTCTCGGGTGTCCCCATGCACACAAATAACAGCTACCTTGCTATTCCCAGAGACCTCTGTTTTAACTAACTCAGCCTTTATCAGGGTCACAAGGCTACCTGAATCCAGCAATACCACAACATTTCTACCATTAACACACATTTTGCATAAATGTTTCTCAGTTCCTCGAATGGCAGTGCATGCGACTGTCGCACACAGCGACTGACGTCTGCCCGTCAGAAAGTCACACTGCATGGGTTCCTCCACAACCGGGCAATTGGCTGCAATATGTCCCGCTTGCCGGCAGCGGTAGCAAACGATCCTTCTTGCCGCCTCTTGAGCCGCTGATTTCCCAGGCTGTTCTCGCCAAACTTGGGGTAGAGCTCCCACCCTCTCACTCTCTCCACCCTCACCCCTTGGAATCCTCTTATCCGCCCCTGGGGATGGTCTGGTCTTAGGGTGGAAAGTCCGAGTGTTTCTGGAAGAGGCCGTCAGGTTCTCTGTAGCCAAGTATTTCTCCACACGATCCACAAGACCATCGGCCGTCTCTGGGTCTCCATGGCTTACCCACTTTTGGATGGCAGTAGGAAGAGCTCTCAAAAACCGATCCATTACAACACGTTCCACAATCTTTGGTGCGGACAAAGTCTCTGGCTGTAGCCACTTTCTGCTCAGGTGAATGAGATCATACATTTGAGACCTGGGGGGTTTTCCAAGCTGGAAAGTCCAGTTATGCACACGCTGAGCCCGGACAGCCTGGGTGACACCCAGCCATGCCAATATTTCAGCTTTTAGCATCACATAGTCTTTTGCTTGGTTAGGCTCTAGGTCATAGTAAGCTTTCTGCGATTCACCAGTTAACAGAGGAGCCACCAGTCCAGCCCACTGCTCCTCAGGCCACTTTTCTTTCTCGTACATCACGGGACACAGAGCGACATAGTCATTACTAATGGGTTATATAGTTACCGTCAGGTGCTGGCACTGGCAACTTCCAAAACCGGAAGTACCCTCCCCTATATAAGCCCCTCCCATCCGGGAGCACCTCAGTTTTTTGCCAGTGTCTAAGGTGTTGGCCAAGAAGAAACATGTGTTTTTCACTGAGCTTGCGTACAGGTTCTTTTGGGCCTCAGTAAGCTATTCCGGATCCGACCAAAAAAGCTTCATAGCTAAACGGTCGGTACCCGGGCCTTGCAAAGAGAAGAGCAAGGTTCTGCCTGTAATGCTTCTCTTAGGAGAGCTGGACCCTGGGATCCAGAGCTCTGGTCATACCCACGACCAAGATTTTTTCTGTGCAGGGTGCTATACAGGTCCAGGGGAGTGGAATCCTTGGGAACCCGGTCCCTGAAGGTTTGATTACAATGCCTGCCGTGATAGGTGAAGTTTGGGCTTTTGTGGACCAAACAAAGTCCTGCGGCGAGGAACAGGTAAGTGGGGGCCCCCAGGAACTTGGTTCTATTGGGGGACCCCCAAGCCTAATTTGTCTTTCTGTCTGTTACCTAATGGTATTCCCGCAAGATTCTGTGCATGCCTGTAACTACTAAAAAAAATGTAATAATTTTTAATGGTGGTCAAGAAAAAAAAAAAAAAAAAAATGTTTTTTTATATATATTTAGTATATTAGACTGCGGTACCTGTGTTGTCCACTAGAGGCCGCTGTGGAATGTTTTCTTGTCATGTGGACTAGTTTCTTCTCAGAGAGCAAAGTCCAGGCAGTTGGTGAGTTCTCCTATAGGAAACTGCTTCCTCTGCCATGTTGCAGTGCTCGTCCATCCCCCGGCCTGCGGCAAAGAGGGGCCCTGGCTCCTGTCCCTGGTTTCCATGTTTGAAATTAGCGCCGAGGGCGCACGTGGCCGCGCGCGTGCGCGTGCACGCGCCTCTATATATAGAGGTGAGCCGGGAAAGGGGGCGGAGCCTGGGGGATGACGCTCTGTGCGCGCCGCAGCGCTTCTGCGCATGTGCGGGCGTCCCAGCAGGTTTTAAAAAGCCACAATATTGTAGTAAGCTGGCTATGAAGTACAGAGACAGAGCTGGCAACATTTAAAGGCATACAGCAAGCGGTTGATACAGGCATCCCCTAGAAAGGCACATTAGTAGACACCAACTGTTTATTATAGCAGCATTTATGCTAGACTATTATCAGTAACTGGTGTATTTCGGCTGGAATACCTCAGCTTTGTGGCTTAGGAATATGCCGTCTAAAAACTCCGGGACTAGAAATTCCAGGAGGAATAGGGGGTCTCCATCGGGCTCTGAGGATCTTGGGCATGCTTTGGCTGCACCAGTCTCCCCTGAAGAATCAGAGGTTAGTGACCGTAGAGCACCCTCAGGAGTACCTGGTACTGTGGCTGTCCTCAGTTCACCTGCTCCTGTGTATGTAACAGAGGAGGTTTTTTCCTCAGCTCTGGGAGGACTGGAAGAGAGATTGTCAGCATTAATCGCTGCTTCCCTGTCACAGGAGAAAAGCGCTCGATCTCCGTCTCCTCCCTCAGAGTGCCTGTTAACAGAGCAACAGTCCCATACAGAGGTCGACCTACCTGAGGGGGATCAGGATGAGGTTGATTCGGTTGTAGAGGAATCAACAGTGGAAGAGCCGTTCTCAGCATCACATGCTGAGAGGTTATGGGTTCAGTCCCTGACTAATATGGTCCGATCAGCATTTAAAATGCCACTTGCGGAGCCATCCTCCGCTTCTGTCTCCTCGTTGGGGTCGCTAAAAGCTCCCCAGACTGTTTGTTCCTTTCCGATCCATCCTTTACTGGAGGGGCTCATTTACCAGGATTGGGAGCATCCTGACAAAATATTTACTCCCCCCAAGAGATTTCCGGTGGTCTATCCCATGGAGGATAAGTTCATCAGAAAATGGAAGGTCCCTACAGTGGACGCAGCCATCTCTTGTGTGAATAAATCACTGACATGTCCGGTGGAAAATGTCCAAATGTTCAAGGACCCAATAGATAAAAAATTGGAGTCATTATTGAAATCTGCTTTTTCTACAGCAGGATTGGTGACACAACCAGCAGTGGCAGCTATAGGGGTCTGCCAAGCAGTGAAGGATCAGTTGAAACAGGTCTTAAGGGACTTGCCAGATCAGCAGGCTCTTGCCCTAGCTGATCTACCTAGAGCCTTATGCTTTGCGGTGGACGCCATAAAGGATTCAATCCATCAGGCCTCCCGCCTTACGCTGTCTGTAGTACATATGCGCAGGCTTCTATGGCTCAAAAACTGGTCTGCTGAAGCTCCCTGTAAAAAATTGCTGGTCAGCTTCCCATTTCATGGGGAGCGCTTATTCGGGGAAGACCTGGACAAGTATATCCAGAGAATTTCCAGCGGTAAAAGTACACTTTTGCCGGTTAAAAATAGAGTTAGAGGTCCCTCCTTTAAGAGGCCGGCTTCTCCAGTCCCTAGGACATCGGCTGTGAAACAGTTCCGACGGCCTCCCCGGTCAAATCCCGGAGGTAAAAATCAGGGACAGTTGCAGGGTAACAAGAAGCCCTGGAGCAGGAGAGGTACAAAACCTCCCCCAAAGTCAAATGCATGAAGGGTTGCCCCCACCCAATCGGGTGGGGGGAAGACTTCAGTTGTTCACAGAAACCTGGCGGGACACGATCCGAGACAGATGGGTGCTCTCCGCAGTAAATCTGGGATACAAATTGGAGTTAAAAAACTCCCCTCCTTCCCGCTTTATAAGGTCAAACGTGCCAAGGGATCCCCAGAAGAGAGGATCCCTCCTGTTGGCACTGGAACAATTATTGCTTCAAGCAGTAATTATAGAGGTTCCCCTGGAAGAATGGGGGTTCGGGTTTTACTCAAACCTCTTTACAGTTCCAAAGCCAAACGGGGACGTGAGGCCCATATTAAATCTAAAAGGGCTAAACAAATTCCTACATATCAGGACTTTCCGGATGGAGTCGATCCGATCGGTAGCCACTGCCCTACAAGGGGAGGAATGGTTAGCCTCGATCGACATCAAAGATGCTTATTTGCACATCCCCATCTTTCCAGCCCACCAAAAATTTCTACGCTTTGCGGTAGAAGGGCGCCATTTTCAGTTCAGAGCCTTACCCTTCGGTCTGGCCACAGCACCAAGAGTGTTCACAAAAATTCTGGCCCCATTATTGGCCAATCTAAGAACACGAGGTGTAACGATAATGGCATATCTAGACGACTTGTTGCTGATAGACCACTCAGTGGAAAAACTAGAAGTGGTTGTTCACGAGACAATCAAGTATCTGGAATATCACGGTTGGATTATCAACCGAGACAAGTCAGCCCTAAAACCAGTCAAAAGTCTGGAATACTTGGGGCTAAGGCTGGATTCAGACCAGAGAAAGATTTTCTTGCCTCAAGAAAAGGGGTCGTCTTTGAGAGATTTGATCCACTTAGTGGGTTCAAAAAGACAGCCATCCATACGCCTGTGCATGAGGCTGCTGGGAAAAATGGTGGCATCATTCGAAGCAGTACCCTACGGTCAATTCCATTCAAGGAAGTTGCAAAGGGCCATACTGTCAGCCTGGAACAAAAAAGTTCAGGCTCTGGACTTACCAATGTCCTTGTCCCCTTCCGTTCGCAGGAGCCTCCGCTGGTGGTTGGTTCCCCAGAATCTGGAAAGAGGGAAATCCTTCAGTCCGATTTCCTGGAAGGTGGTCACTACAGATGCCAGCCTTATAGGCTGGGGAGCAGTACTGGAGCAATGGTCTCTCCAGGGCAGATGGTCGGATGCGGAAAAGGCCCTGCCCATCAATCTCTTAGAGATACGAGCAGCCCGGTATGCCCTAGTAGCATGGACATCCAAACTCCAAGGGTCCCCTGTCAGAGTTCAGTCAGACAATGCCACAGCAGTGGCATATATCAATCGTCAGGGGGGCACCAGGAGTCGTGCAGCCCAAAGGGAAGTAAATTACATCCTGAGATGGGCAGAAAGATATGTCCCAGCCATATCTGCGGTATTCATTCCAGGAGTGGAGAATTGGAAGGCGGACTTTCTAAGTCGCCAACAATTATGCCCAGGGGAATGGTCCCTTCATCCCGAGGTTTTCCGGACAATATGTCAGCGGTGGGGAACACCGGATGTAGATCTGCTAGCATCCAGATTCAACACAAAAGTGGACAGGTTTGTCTCTTGGGCAAGGGATCCCCTAGCGTGCGGCTCGGATGCCCTAGTGTTCCCTTGGGATCAGTTCAAGCTGATATATGCATTCCCACCGCCACAATTGTTACCTCGATTACTCCGCAGAATCAGGGTAGAAAAGAAACCAGTGATTCTGGTGGCTCCAGCGTGGCCCCGAAGAGCATGGTACGCGGAGATTGTAAAAATGTCTGTGGGGAGTCCTTGGACCCTCCCACATCGTCCGGACCTGCTTTCGCAGGGACCGATATACCACCCTTCCTTACCAGCCCTAGGTTTGACGGCCTGGCTATTGAAGCCCACATTCTAAAAAAGAGAGGGCTCTCTAATGCTGTGGTATCTACCATGATCAATGCCAGGAAGCCGGTATCCAGGCAGATCTACTATAGAATCTGGAAGGCGTACATCGCCTGGTGTGAAGCCAAGAAATGGCATCCACGTAAATACGTAATAGGTAGGATTCTGGACTTCCTACAATGGGCTGTAGATAGGAAGCTTGCCTTGAGTACTATCAAGGGTCAGATTTCGGCCTTGTCAATATTTTTTCAAAGGCCCTTGGCTTCGCATTCACTAGTCAAAGCCTTTATACAAGGAGTGATGCGTATTAGTCCTCCGGTTAATATTCCCATATGTCCATGGGATCTAAACTTGGTTCTGTCGGTTCTACAGAAACAACCATTTGAACCATTACAACATATTTCCTTAGTGCTTCTCACCAGGAAATTGATTTTTCTAGTAGCCATTTGTTCGGCTAAAAGAGTATCGGAATTAGCAGCTATGTCCTGTAAGGAGCCATATCTGGTTATCCATAAGGACAGAGTAGTGTTACGTCCTCATCCAGCCTTTCTTCCTAAGGTGGTATCGAGTTTTCATTTGAACCAAGATGTGGTTCTTCCTTCTTTTTTCCCCAAGCCTACTTCGGTAGAGGAAAAGTTATTGCATTCTTTGGATGTAGTAAGAGCAGTTAAAGCTTATCTAAAAGCCACTGCTCAGATTCGCAGAACGGATACTTTGTTTATTCTGCCGGAAGGCCCCAGAAGGGGTCAGGCAGCGTCAAAATCTACTTTAGCCAAGTGGATTCGACAGGTCATAATACAAGCCTATAGCTTGAGAAGTAGACCGCCTCCGTTCAAAGTTAGGGCGCACTCCACGAGAGCAGTTGGAACTTCATGGGCAGTGCATCACCAGGCCTCCCTGGCTCAAATCTGTAAGGCCGCAACATGGTCTTCGGTACACACGTTTACTAGGTTCTACCAGGTGGACGTTAGAAGTCAGGAGGATGTCGCCTTTGGGCGCAGTGTGTTGCAGGCCGCAAAAGATCCTCATGTCTGATAGCGCTCAGCTTATATATGGTGTATCCCCCCCCTCATTTGTCATTGCTTTAGGACATCCCATTAGTAATGACTATGTCGCTCTGTGTCCCGTGATGTACGAGAAAGAAAATAGGATTTTTATAACAGCTTACCTGTAAAATCCTTTTCTTGGAGTACATCACGGGACACAGAGCTCCCGCCCCTCTTTGGGGACACTTATTGCTTTGCTACAAAACTGAGGTGCTCCCGGATGGGAGGGGCTTATATAGGGGAGGGTACTTCCGGTTTTGGAAGTTGCCAGTGTCAGCACCTGACGGTAACTATATAACCCATTAGTAATGACTATGTCGCTCTGTGTCCCGTGATGTACTCCAAGAAAAGGATTTTACAGGTAAGCTGTTATAAAAATCCTATTTTCTCTTTCAGCGGTCCTTTCAAATGTGGTCAAAAATACCTCTGGATCATCCTCTCCAGTCATTTTTGTCAATAAACGACTCACCCCAAAGGACGCGGTATTAGTGGGACGGCTTTCCTCACTGGTCTGCGGACGTTGCTGCATTACTGCTTCCATCTGTTGTTGTAGTCTCTGCTCTTGCTTCTGCAACAGGTCTATGAAGCGGGCCTCAGATTGCTGCTGGGCTCGTTGCTGAGCCTCCAGACTCTGTTGCAAAGTTGCGTTTGTCTGCTGCTGGGCTGCAAGGCTCCTTTGCAAACCTGCATTTGTCTGCTGTTGATTGGCATTTGCTAGAGCCAGCTGCTTCAGTATCTCCTCCATGCTGGCTTAAAAAAAACTGCCACTGGTTCTCCACCAACTGTGAGGGGGTTAGCTCGGCAGCGGGTGTGTGTGACCCCCGGGATGGGCTCCCCACACAAAACAGGCCCAGCAAACGGAGGTTGTGGTTTTCAAAATCAAAAAAAGGTGCGGTTTATTTTCTATTTACAGTGACAAAACACAGCAAAGCAAAAGAAACATAACCAAAATAAATCCTGGTCAAGTTGACCTCTGACTAAACATACAGGTTTCCTAACTAACAACTGGGATCAGCCTAGTGCTGTCCTAGTCCCTAAGTCCCTGGTTTAGTAAAAGTCCAAACAAATAGCCACACAGGCTTTGCCTCACCGCACAGGGGTTCACTCTCCCTAGACAGTCCACACAGGTCTGGTTCCAGGCAAGAGCTAACATCTAATGAAGCTGGGAGTTCTTATAGAGGCCTAAATGAGCTGACAAGGTTCAGCTGGTCTCCTCATCTCTGTCTGCACGACGCCCCACACTCTCCCTAGAGGTATGAGTCATCCATGAGCCCACTAGCCTTATACAACTCTCCACCTAGTTGTATAAGTCGGCGTAAAGCCTGAATCTGGGCGAAATATATCTACCCCCCTGGATGCAACCAGGTGACTTTACCTTCCTGCTGTCACAATATATATATATAAATAATTTTTTTTTTGCACAGGGAAGCAAAGAATTTAGATGGATGAATTTTGAAAATCACCATTTTGCACTGTGGTTGATTGCATGATTTTTAAGCAGCGACAACAGGAGTACTAGTAGAATTGGGTTTATTTTATATATTTTTTTCATAGCACAAGTTCTTTTCTTGATTCTTATAAAGGAATCCTGTCACCTGCTCCACTTAGCCCAGAGGCACTTACCAGTCCAAGCTGCATCCATCACAGTGGACACACCCCACAGGGCCTTTTGGAACTCAACACTGGCCTGGACCTGTACAGCACCCTTCCAGTGAGATCTCCTGGTACACTGTACCCTATAGATTGCTGCTCCCAGGATACAGCAACATTACAGGCTGTCCTCTCACGTGCACATGGGGTCCGGGTACAGTTCCTTTTGGGCTTCTGGCTGCATCATCTAATTTGAATAAAGCCCTTTCAGGGGTGTTATTAATAGGCTAGAAAGCCTGGGACTAACACCCACAAAAGGAGAACTTCAGAGAAACCACATCTGTCACCTAAGTAAACTAGCAATGAGCCGAGTTGGGGAAGGTGGGCAGATCCCGACTTCATTGTCGCAATCTTGCCCGAGCCTGGACTGGCTCTGTGACGTCAACCGACAGCGGGCTTCAGCCCGCTGTCTGCTGAAAATGAGTCACAGGAGAGCTTTGACTATACTTCTACTTTAAGAGGTATAATGCCTAGATGGGGATGCCTGTTTTTTTTTGGCTATTGTCCAGTCACCTGAACTTGCAGCACAGCCACAGTAGTCATGAATATGAAATACTCTGTGTCTTGTAATATACAATTGAGAAAATATGTTTTCTAGGTAATTAATGTAATGCTTCTGGTGTCGGCTTCTAGGCAGCACTCTTGCCAGGGTGAAGGGCAAGTTTGCCTTGAAATGTAAAGCAGGGCAGACAGGAGTTGCTTAGCCTTTTCTATTGGTCCTACCTAACCCTCTGCAGTGTTTTATAAACCAATAAGCGTTTCCATAATGAACAAGCAGTAAAAAAAAAAACACAGACAGATGACATTGAACATAATTATTCTTTAATTAGAATTATACAATAGTACAAAATCTGCCATATACATTTCTATACAAAACAGAGAGGAGCGGTGTCCCCTGATAGACAGGTTAGCGGTACACTTAGTAAAGGACAGCTCACAATGACAAGACAGATCCTAAAGAAACACAGGTACCGCCCACTGTAATACAAAGAACACCGCTCATCTACACATCACTCCAGACTTCATTCATAAAAAGGGTCTTAAAGCTGAATTCCGGGATAGGCAAATTTTACCTTAAATCATGAGCCCTGTGTAGTTTTACTTTAATCTTGGTGTGCTTTATGTATTTCTTCCTCATCTGTGCAGTAATCCAGTGTGAGACTTTCCCTCTGTGCAGGAGCTTCCTGTAATAAAGACCGCTCACTGCTACCCTTTCCTTGTGCAGGGTGACAGGTCTGGTCTCCGCCCCCTCCTGTCATTGTGTCTCCCTCAGCTCTGCTCTCTGTATAAGCTATGTTCCTCATTGTGTTGATGTCACTGTTACTTTTACAAGAAAATATCTGGGTTTGTAACCGCAAACAAAAATGTTGCGAACAAAATGGATTTATACATTTTGTGGTTATTAAAGTGTGTACTTAAAAAAAGCTTTTTTTCCCAGAATTCAGCTTTAATCTGAACAGATTTGTTACAATCTCTGTACAAATCTCCTTTAGTTTTACCTACAGCAAATTAGTATCAAACCCTACCCAAACAACCAGGTAGCCAGGTATAAAAAAAAAAAAGGCAGGCAGCTTCTAACTGGTGGCTAAAGGGAAACACATACAGGTCTTCTTTCACACACAGTGAAGCTCCATTTATATTTACGGGAATATTTTTCAGTGCATTATTTCATTCTCGCCCCTTAACATGCAAATAGCACAGCCAGCAGCACCCCAAGAGCTATGCCACACAGGCGATCCTGTTTTCGCCAGCCGCTGCATTGCTTTTGGAGGACACAGCAGGAGTAAAAACACTCACCTGCTTCCTTGTGTTGCTCCCTGAATTGCCAGGAAGTCTCACTCTATCCAGAGATTTCGCTTTTGCATTTTTTTAGGCAAAGAAAGAGCAATCCCTCACTGCCAAAAATGGTCAGTGAGTGACACATACAAAGCCTTATGCCGCGTACAGACGATCGGACATTCCGACAACAAAACCGTGGATTTTTTTCTGACGGATGTTGGCTCAAACTTGTCTTGCATACACACAGTCACACAAATGTTTCTCGGAAATTCCGAACGTCAAAAATGCGGGGACGTACAACACTACAACGAGCGAAGAAAAATTAAGTTCAATGATTCCGAGCATCCGTCAAATTGATTCCGAGCATGCGTAGGCTTTTTGTGCGTCGGAATTGGATACACGCGATCAGAATTTCCGACCATCACTTTTGTTGTCAGGAAAATTGAGAACCAGCTCTGAAACATTTGTTGTTGGAAATTCCGATAGCAAATGTTCGATGGAGCCTACACACGGTCGGAATATCCGACCAAAAGCTCACATCGAACATTTGTTGTTGGAAATTCCGATCGTGTGTGCGCAGCATAAGTCCTCCTTGTCTTTCCTAGAAATCCCATAGCTGTCGAAGTCTCGCTAGTAACAATGTGCATGGTAGCCAATCAGCTTCTAACTTCAGCTCTTTAAGTTAAGCATTGACAATAAAACCTGGAAGCTGATTGGTTTCTATGCAGAGCTGCACTCTCCAGTTTTAGCAAATCAACCCTAGAATCACTAGTATGACATAACCCTAAGGTTCCTGAGCCTATAAAGAAGAGCTCCAGGTAAACTTTGATAATACTCCCTTTAGTCTACTGTACACACATTTTCCTTCAAAGGTTATGAAATGATGTTTTAATTAAATATGTCTGCCTACTGAGCGTGGAATCAGGCTTGCAGCATCAGCAGGTTATCTGGAAGAGTACTTAGGTGAACTGTTGAGAGGCATAGGGCTTAGAAGGGCATCATCAGCATGGTCATATGCACCAGTAGTGCAAAGAGACAAGTGGCAGGGCGGCGGCCCAGCCTTCAGAACGGCAGGCTCTGAGAAGTGTTATCACCCATCTTGCGTTATATTGTAATGGGGAGTTTGCTAAAGGATGTGCATTACTTTACCAATGTTTTGGCTTGTAAAAAAAAAAGTGCCCAGATATGTGTTGTGACTGTGTATTTATTTAGCTGCTGTAGTCCTAGTACTGTATTCCTCTGATGGCTCGGGTGACACATGCTGCTAAAATAGGGTATATTAAATTCTAACGCCATACACAGAAAGAATGTAGACACAGAAGAAGCCGCAGAGATAGCAGTATAACCTATTCCTGTACACACAGCCCACACACCCTCTGACAGCCTGCTGTAAATCTAGATCAGTCCAGTATCATAGCATACATATGCAACACAACTGGATTGCTAGCTATATATATATATATATATATATATATATATATATATATATATATATATATATATATTATATATGTACATCTACTGAGGGCATCACACTGCCAGACACACATACACACAGTTTACAACAGAACTTGTCTCCTGGTGTTTCCTGGTCAACAAGAAACCCATTTTGCCGGGATGGCTTTGGACAGGCAGCATCTTTAGAGACTGCTTGAGATATCACACCTGCGGAGGAAAAAAATTGCAACAAAAAGGATTAAAAAAAAAAGGGTGAAAAACATGATAACTGTTTCCAACATACAATACTTTAGCAAACTAAATGTAATTCAGTTAGGATTAAACTCTACTTAAGCCAGCCATACATGGATCACAATTCGGCCAGTTCAGCAGGGATTGGCTGAACTTCGATCCATCTCTGGGCAGGCTGAGTGTATCCAAGTTGACCCATCGATCGACTATTTAGCATGCGATTACTGCTATAGCCGACAGCAGTAATCATTGTATTCTGCCAGCTGGGAAGGCTCCCTGTGGCCCCCTCTGGCAGAATACAATAGCGCTGCAGGAGGCCTTCCCCTATCAACATTGAATGTGTTGATGGGCCAATAAAGTGATTTTCTTTCCTTCCACGATCCGTTTGTGTCTCACACACCCTCCTTCCCAGACACTGCAGCTCACAATGGGAGGTTTTCAGGAACAGAGGCAGAAATGTCAATCATGTGTGGCCAGGCTTGTGAATTTGCAGTGACAATACCGATAGCCATGCCCCCTGCAATATTTTTCCATTCTACTGTAGTGCAAGCAGGCACAATATACACAAGGGTGACAACACTGCTCTGAATTCAGGAGCAGTGCATCATCGCTGCCACACCATCACTGAAAGCTGCATTAGATAGACCTCACTGGCAGGACCAAATGGAAGTTGTGGGACTTGGCAGAAAACACAGAGTGCCAATAACATACCCAAATGCTGCAGCACATATTTTTTGATAGGAGGCCATAGTTCTACTAAGTTAAAGTGTAAATATAGCCACTGTTGTCCTGAATAGAGTTAGAAATGGTTACAGCTAAACTGTAAAAAAAGTAAACGCACTTTTGTAAATGTCATGTCTTACCTTGCATCAGTCAGTACTCCCTTCTTCCTTTACTGCAGCAGCAACTGAATAAACTGAATCTGATCTGCTTCTTTCCAAGGTTCAGTCTCCCTAACTTCCTGTTCTTAAGACCGGTGGACACTGGTGGTCTCATGTCCTGGGGCTACCTGCAGCGCCTCTCTGCCCCTATGTAGTTTTGCTATATGAGCAGCACCATAAGTACATAATGGCTTGCTGCAGCAGGAGGATGTGAGATGCTCAAATCCCAGACCGTCCTGCACAGTATGACAACAAAACTTGACTGAAAGGTCAGGAGAAGTAACAAACTTATGAATGCCTGCGAGCCCCCCCACCCCGCCAAGCACAACTACCGCCAGAGATAATGTTCTGATGCATCATTGGACTTCTAATTTGCTAAGGTGCCGCTGAATAGTAAATAGTTGTGACATTGGCGCCTCTGTGACATCTTCCCTGTGCCCAGACATGCCTGCACTGTGCTGGGAAGAATGATATTGTCACGCACTTTTAAAATGCCAATTTTGGCAAAAAAAGGTAAAGTATGTGAAATATATGCTTCTTTTTGTAGTGCCTGAGGAAAGAAGTACTGTGGAAAATTTAAAGGATAAGTTCGCGTTTTTAGGGTGGAACATCTAACATGTTCCCAATGCTGCAGCCGCTGCTCGTCCCCCCCCCCCCTGTGACAGCGGTACAGGGAGACGTTCCCCTTACTAGCTGTCACTTTTTGAAATCAGCGCAGCCAAACAGGTCTCCGCCCACACGTCTGCGTCATTCATTCACACAGCTCTGTGTGTGAATGAACTACGAGCCCTGACGTCCTTTGCGGCTGTCGGCTTGTAGTTCTCAATGAACTACTACGGTGCTGTGGGATGCCGTGGACATTCATTGATATTTCCTGTCAGTGTATCTGCTTACCCGTAGGGGATGTACAGGCACACAGAAAGATCTGCAGGAGATCTGCATTGCACCAGTGATCTGCTGATCCACTGGTGCAATGCTTTACAGTCTCCAATAAATAAATGCACTTTTTTTTCCTGCAAAAAATTTGCATTTATTCATTTATTTATTTTTAAAGTGAACTTATTCTTTAAGAATGTTCCCAGGGCTCACCTGGGAAGACTGTCAGGCTTGTCTGCTGTTTAAGAACTTGTTGATATCAACTTCCTGCTCTGGGGACAACAATGAAAGAGAAAATCAGCCTCATTCAATGAAAACTGCTTATTAATCCATAGCAACCAAACTAAATGTACTCTTCCAAGGACAAACCAGGAGAAGATGAATTCTTATTGGAGTACTACGATTCTAAAAAGGCTGAAAGATCACACCACTGGGTTCAGAGATGAGACGCCTTCCATTTAAAGTGGTTGTAAACCCTTTACAACCACTTTATGCCACAGGTAAGTCTATAATAAGGCTTACCTGCAGCTACCCAGGTTATCTCCTAAACCTGCACAGTTTAGGAGATGTCCCCTGCTTGTGCCGATTTCATCGGAACATGCGCACTAAAGCAAACTGAAGCAATGCCACATATGTGCCGCTGCTTCAGTCAGTGTGCTGTAACCTGCGGCTCCCGTGCGCATGCGCGGGAGTGAAGTCATCGCGGCTCTGGCCAATCACAGCGCCGGAGCCGCGATACCCAGAAGTAACCCCTGGGAGAGATGGCGCCGGCCGGAGGGGGGTACAAGGACCGCTGCGGGGGCTTCGATGTGAGGTAAGTAATTCATAATGAGCAGGGTTTTTTTGTTGATAGGGTTTACAACCACTTTAAATCTATTTTACAGAGGTCACATTACTACTATCTAGACATAAACAATGACTTTGCTACTCCTCAGAACAATGTACATAAAGGTTCTATCATGTGGCACTAGAATGTCACATATAAGAAACTGAACAATACCTTATGAGTCTGTGGTGGCAACTCATCCTCTGAGCTTTCCTCCGGAACGGAATCTGGGTGCGTCGCTGTCTGTCCCTCCTCACTCCAGCCTCCCATTGGCTGCCTTGCTAAGGTGGAAGAGACTCTCTGTATGGATCCAAAATCTGCAGATTTAGAAGAACTGCAGTTTATACCACATTTTTATCAAACAATGGCATTACATTACAACTTTGTAACATCTACGTGGGACCAAGTCTGAAGGCCAACGTATAATCAGAATCCTGCATTGAGGAGATAACTAGAAGCACATAAAACATTTAGAAACAAACAGTACATGATGTTTGCGCTATGGAAATATTGCCAGTTTCAGCACATCAATTGATAGGTTAACGTCAAAGGAGTCATGCATTTGCTGACTTGCATTTCTAGGCTTCAGAGCATCTTTTTTTTTTTCCTTCAGTATCTGGTGTGTTATTAAACTGAAGCAAGAACATAATGAATATCCTGACACTTCATTGGTTGCTTCCTATGGGGGCACATATGCGTGCTCGCTCCCGGGCCCTGCTGTCTACATCTATAGACACAGACAGCGGGACTTGGCCACCCCCCTACTCCCTCATCACTGGCTCAAATTGACAGCAGCGGGAGCCAATAGCTTCCACTACCTCAGCAAAGCCTGTGAGACCAGGAAGTGAGGGGAGAGAGCTGCAGACAAGCACAGCCCTGGATCAAATGAGGGCACAGGTAAGTAAAAATGGGGGAGAGGGGGGATACTGATGCCTAAACATTGTTTACAGTAATGCAAGGAATGCATTAAAGTAAAAAAATGTTTAGGCTTTATAACCACTTTGAAGTGGTTGTATACCCCGATTGGTAATTTTTACCTACAATTAAGCCTATAATAAGGCTTACCTGTAGGTAAAATGAATATCTCTAAACCTGCCCGGTTTAGGAGATATTCACCCTGCATACAGCCGCTGACGTCAGCGGCGCATGCGCTCTGAAGGTCTGGCGGATTGTGCCGGAACGGAGGACGTCGTCGCGTCTCCGGTTACTCACAGCACCAGAGCCCACGAACCTGGAAGAAACGCAGAGGGAACATGTCAGCCCCCTCAGCGGTGACCGGGCACGCTGCAGGAGCTTTGTTCTAAGGTAAGTATTTCATAATGGGCTAGTATGCGATGCATACTAGCCAATTATGCTATTGTCTTGCAGGTTTTTCCTCTTTTTTTTTTTCAGCGGTTTACTACCGCGTTAAGGAGTATTTCAAAAGGGGATTCTGTGCAAAGTAAAAGGGAAATGCTTTTACCCCTGCCGCGTTGCAGATTTCCGCTATCTTCAGGTGCTACCGTGGCTGAAAAGGTTTTAGCATCTAGAACCAAGTGTTTTGGATGCCTCTTTGCACTGTTTTTTTCTGGTGACCCCTTACAAAAAGGGACTACAGTGCACAAAAAAGGGATCAGGCACCCAACACACCTGAAAGTGTCAGATGCTAAAAGCTCCTCTCCAGGCTGCCCCCACAGACACACACCCCATATCCACACCCACCCTTTACCCAATCACTCTTTTTACTCACCCAAATGCACATGACATTCCAGTCCATAGTCTTTCTAGTCTCCTGCATACAGTCCTTCTTCGGATCTCCATGTCACTGCCTGTGTGACGTGGACATTTTCTATTGGCTGTCCACAGAGGCTGGGTCCTCTCAGGATCCAGAGGTGGATGACATCAGAAAAAAGGGGATTGACTGGGCACATCTGCATTCCAGGATTACCAGTCCCCTGCACCCGAAAACAACAATAAAGGGGTACCTACACAGTGGACTAAAATGAATATACAGTATCCCCGCTGCACGAGGAATTTAAAAAAAAAAAAGCAGAAAAAGTAAGCAGGGTGGGGAGGTAGATGTTTATTTATTTTTTTGCCAGGAGAGGTTTTTCAAGCTAGAGTAGTCCTAGATAAGGGGAGATTGCAGAGGGCAAATATAAACTTGTTACTTTGCAAGGAAGCCCTTTTTAAATACTCTTTACTGCCAACAAGTAATAAAGGAAGGATACAGATGACAGCCCAATAATTTGTACCCACAAAGTCAAGTCAGTGATGGCAGCTACCATATATTTTGTATACCAATTTTTTTTTTAAACCAACCAGTTCCGCCAAAAAAAATAAAAAAAATTGAAGTCCGCAGCTATAAATACAGCAGCTGCTGACTTTTAAAATAAGGACACTTACCTGTCCAGGGAGCCCGCGATGTCCTCACCCGAAGCCGACCCATCCCTCGGCTCCCAGGTGGAGGCGCTGGTATCTTCAGTAAGGGAATCAGGAAGTAAAGCCTAGTTCCCTACTGCGCATGCGCGAGTCGCGCTGCATGTCCTGACTGGTCCCTGCTGTCTTCTGGGACCTGTGTGTGTCTCCCTGAAGACAGTGGGGGGGGGGCGTAGGAGGGGTCAGGCATGGCGTAGATCCCCCCGCGGCAATCTATCATCGGAAGTGGGAGCAAATACCTGTATTAGACAGGTATCTGCTGCCCCCTGAAAGGTGTCAAATGTGATACCGGAGAGGGGGTTAGGGGAGGGGAACCGGATAAGCGGAAGTTCCATTTTTGGGAGGAACTCCGCTTTAAAAATGAGAATGCAGTCCTCTACTTCTTCTGCTGTTTTTTTTACAAAAATAATTGTTACCATTTGTGGCAAGTGCAAAACCCCAAAAAGTCCAAATAAAGTGCAGAAACAAATCAAATGTCCTCTGAAATAAATCCTGTGATCACCACATGTGACTGTCCCCTCTCCCTCTTGGCAGACACTCATCATCACAATGCCTCTCATTGCCATGATTGGCATAATGTAAACCCACATCTCCATCCACAATGTGGCACCCAACACACCTGAAAGTGTCAGACGCTAAAAGCTCCTCTCCATCCACAATGTAAATCAATAACTCCATGGGGGGGGGGGGTTGCCAATACATCATTCCTTCAAAGCTTAGAACGACTTATTATACATAAAAAGAAAAAGAGCAGCCCCCAAATTTACTGCTTTACAGTCACATGTGGTGATCATGGGATTTATTTCAGAGGAAATAACATTTCTGCACTTTATTTGGACTTCTTTTTAAACTTTTGTGGGGTTCACATTTGCCACACATGGTGATAATTATTCTTGTAAAACAGCATTGTTTGAAAAGACGGAGGCTGCACTTTCATTTTTTGGTATAGGATTTATTATTTAAAGCAGCTGCAGCGACGCTTTGGATTTTAAGTTATTTGTTTATTAATTTAAGGAGTTTTTTTCCTAAGCGCAGGGTGAGCATATTCTATTTTGATAGGTTCCCTTTAATAAAGAAGAATCCTTCAAGAATATGCAGAGAGACGCTCTTACCTGTGCTGGTACTAAACCTGTGAGCGCTGATTGGTGGCATCCTGTCTTTCTGTTGCAGTGTTCCAGGAGAGGGGCAGCTGGCAGAGGATGGAACGTTGCATGTAGTGTTGATAAGTCCATCTGCCGGCCCGCTATCCCCACTGTCATCGCTCTCCTGTCTGTGCCATATGTGCCGCCCTGCTGCCATACGGGTCTGCTGTTGATGTAACTGCCAGAAGGAAGCAGATGGAACAGGCTCAAAGACCACTTTATACAAGCAAGGCACGAAAAACAAATCATCCTGATCTGTATTGCCAAATTCACCGCAGGCTGAATTCACAATGAAATCAAAAAACAATTCAGTTAATCTGAATAATGATGGTAATAGTAGTTTAAAGTGGTTTTAAAGGCACAAGGTTTTTTTACCTTCATCCCTCTCAATCCATTGATGTCCAGGAGAGCCTTGCCTCTCTGGGAACTGATTGGCCTTTGTCAATCACAGTCAGCGAGCCAATCAGAGACCGAGGGGCGGGGCCATGTGTGTTGAATGGACACACAGAGCGGCGGCTCAGCTCAGGTGCCTTCATACAAAGCTGCTTGCTGTGGGGGCACCCAGCAGGAGGGACAGGCCTTGAGCGCCGGTGGGGGACCAGAGAAGAGGAGGATCCGGGCTGCTCTGTGCAAAACCGTTATACACAGAGCAGGTAAGATTACCATGTTTGTTATTTTTGGTAAATAAAAAAATAGGATTTTTGTACTCACTGTAAAATCCGTTTCTCTGACGTCCATGGACTGACACAGCCTCTTCATACTGAAACACGTGGGTATATGTCCCTGCTTGCAGGAGAAGATCTAGCAGGGACATATACCCACGTGTTTCAGTATGAAGAGGCTGTGTCCGTCCATGGACGATAAGAGAAACAAGACTTTAAAGCGGAGTTCCACCCAAAAATGGAACTTCCGCTTTTTGGAACCCTACCCCCCTCCGGGTCACATTTGGCACCTTTTGGGGGGAGGGGGGGGAGCAGATACCTGTGTAATACAGGTATTTTGCTCCCACTTCCAGCCATAGACACACGTGCCACCCGCGGGTATCTACACCACTTCCTTCGTTCACCCCGCTGTCTTCTGTGAGACACACAGGTCCCAGAAGACAGCAGGGACCAGTGGGATCGTGCAGCGCGAGTCACGCATGCGCAGTAAGGAACCAGGAAGTGAAGCCGCAAGGCAATCTCCGGTTCTAAGCCACAGTATATCTGCGCCAGGAGTTCGGAGCTTAGAAATCCTCTCTGCAGCCACACATCTTCTCCATAGCCGACAGGACGGGCTATGCGGCTGCTGATTGGTCGGCGCCACCCATGTGACGGCGCTGACCAATTAGAACGCTCCAAAATGTCCCTCCAGACGAGGGACGTTGTGGACATTCAGCTGAGGGGATTTCTAAGCCCAGGACACCTGGCGCGGATATACCAGTGCTTAGAACCGGAGATTGCCTTAGTTCACCTTACAGAGTTTTCTGTAAAGGTGAACTTACCCTTTAATATCGATTTAATATTGAGACATGAAGAGTAGGGGGGTTAGGTAGGTTAGGTATGAGCACATACTCACTTCATGCATGTACAAGGCGTGCAGGCTCATCTCCATTGAGGCGTATTCAGACAAAGGTCCGCTATTCATGGGGCCCTCCCATAAGCTGCTGCCAAAACTGAAACAAAAATCAATTTAGGAACTTCTCAGTAAGTCAACAGAATATACATAGTGACCAGTGTAGGTTTTTTTTTTTTTTAAAGGTGTTTATTTTCAAATTTCCAAAAGAAACAATACAAAATACATCAAAAACAGTACAGTCTGACAATTGAGCTTGTAAATGGAATCGTCCATAAAGTTTAAATGAGTGCATAGGCAGACTGCAATAACAGAAGTACCCCAAAAAACAAACGTAAGAGCCAGTCACACACACACACATACATACAAAAACATTTAACCTTACAGCACCGACGACCCCATAACATCAGTATTGCGCTAAAGGTCCGTAGACCACTTAACCACCATGACTCATACAGCAAGTGCCACCCAGACATAGGGTTAGTAACCCATAATAGACCCCCAACCAAAAAATAAAAAATAAAAATTACTGAGAGAGCTGTGAGGAGAGGACCTACCCCCAGAAGTCCTTTGAGACATCCACCCATGGCTGCCAGGCCTTAGTAAACTTTTTAGGGCATTCCCTACTCTTGTAAATCAGTTTGAATCTGGGGAAGAGACCATGAACAATTCGAAAGACTGCGTGATCTGAAAGGGGGCCCACGTCCTTCCAGTGTAGCAAAATGGTTTTACGTGCATAAAATAACAGTAGACGTAGCAAGTCCTGGCATGAGTACGAGGCACATGGTCATTCAGCACCCTCAACAACCCAACCTCCGGCATGTGGGGTATCGGCAGGTGCAATTTGTCGGCAAAAAAGGCAAATAAATCCTTTCAGAAGAGTCCCGGACATGTCCAAAACATATGAAAGAAATCAGCAGCAACCGTGTTACATCTACCACACGCAATATCATGACCCAGCCCCATCTTAACCAGCCTAGCAGGCGTATAGTGTAAATGATGGATGAACTTAAACTGTACTAATAGATCAGCAGTGCTAATAACATCCTGAAAGCATATCTCTGTTACCTCCTTCCAATCCTCTTCAGAAAGCTCAGGCATATACAACAGCCATTTGCGGTGAGAATTCTGAAAGGGGTCCGCTTCCACCCCTGGAGGCGGCCATAAAAGGACGTCACCAACTTGGCCATTTCTGGAAACGACAGGAGGTCTTCAATGGAAGATTCCATGAGCTCTATGGTCAAGGACCCAAATTGTGTCCGTAGACAAGTGTATGTTTAGAAGGAGCAGCAAAGTAGGACACCTTGACTTTTCCCAGGCTAAGTAGACAAATCAGGCATTTTTTTCAATGGCCATTCAATTGGCCATATCACAGGGTGTCATAGGACTGCTCTGAAGACTACGACTCCAGTGACTGACTGCCGCCATTGTATTAAGGAAGTGATCCTAACTAGCTACCAATGTTACAAGGACCTCGAACAGTGCGATGTGACTTTCACAGGTCCTAGTATAACAGATCAGACTGATATATTGCAGTGGATAAAATCAGTCAGAGGTCATTTCAGTTGAACAGACACAATCACAAAATCACTAGGGTACCAATACCCTTAAAAGCGGTTGTAAAGGTTTGTGTTTTTTTTTAAAAACACCTGGCAATCACCGCCCCCCGTTTTACTTACCTGAGCCCGTTCACCTGCTCTGCGCGGCCCCGGCGTCCTCTTCTCCAAGGAGTCTCGGCGTTGATTGGATAGATTGATAGCAGCGAAACCATTGGTTCCCGCTGCTGTCAATCAAATCCAATGACGCGGGCGCCAAGAGGCGGGGCAGAGTCATACACTCGACGTCTATGAATGCTGAGTGTATGACACAGGAGCGCACCCGCAAGGTAACCCCCTCAGGAGAGAGCTTCCCAGAGAGGGGTTATCTAATGCGGGGAGAAGCCGCGAGAGCCGCCATGGGACCCCAGAACAGAAGCATCGGGGCCACACGAACTGCACAGTGGAGGTAAGTATGACATGTTTGTAAAGGTTCAGGTATTTATTTTTATTTTTTAAATAACAACCACTTTAAATGGATATTTGTTTTTGTATACAAGGGAAGATTTACTAAAACTGGAGCACTCAGAATCTGGTGTAGCTGTGCTTGGTAGCCAATCAGCTTCTAACTTCAGCTTGTTCAATTAAGCTTTGACAATAAAACCTGGAAGCCGATTGGTTTCTATGTAGAGCTGCTGTACCAGTTTAATACATTTCCCCCATAGTGTTTTTGTATTTATAAAGTAAAGATGATGGTTGCCGTATTAATGCACAGTTGAGTACAGGGGGTCCCCGGGTTACGAACCCGTTAGGGACTTTCCTCCTGTTTGTAATCCGGAAATGTTCGTAAGTCGGGCCGCGCATGCGCAGGACAATTACAGACATTTACAATGTTTTCCGATGTTCTGTCGAATGCCGTTCTGCGCATGCGCGGCCAATTACGGACATTTTCCGAAGCTCCGTCTGGCCGCACAAGCGCAGAATGGCAGATGGTCCGCGCAGAACGTCCCCGCAGCGTCCCGTTCGTAAGTAGGAGTGGTTCGTAAGTCGGGCGTTCGTAAGTCGGGGACCCCCTGTACTGTCAGTCATACTTTTTTATTTGCAGCGATGGCTTGTTCACATCAGGAGGTGCACATGTGAATCGCTCTTCAAAGTGCATTTGACCGGCGGTGGGGAGGCGTTATGTCACCTCCTAACCACTTGATGTAACCATGTAAATGGCACACTACTGAGCCACAATCGCGTTCTTAGCATGTGGTTGCAGGGTGGCCCCTATAGACTTGCACTGGTGGAGTTCAGTGGCAGTAATGCCTGGTAAATGCGACATGTTGTTTAATCTTTGCTGTGCATCGCTCATTGTGGCTGCATGTCCAGGTTCAGGCAGGCAGCTGGTGGGGCGGTAAAAAACATGGCTCAACCACCTAGTTTTACCGCCCCCTGGCCACATGTGTAAGAAGCTTCACAGACCTGCAGACAGCAGTTGAAACCCAAGGCTTCATGTACACTAGCAGCTCGTAAACTTGAGTTTAGGAGCTTTAGGAGTTTTTGGAGTTTTTTTTCTTAAAAACTCAACACCATAAAAGTCTATAGGGTTGATTTACTAAAGGCAAATCCACTTTGCACTACAAGTGAACTTGGAAGTGCAGTCGCTGTATATCTGAGGGGATTATCTGAAAAGAGGGGAAGCTCTGCTGATTTTATAATCCAATCATGTACAAGCAAAAATGCTGTTTATTTTCCTTGCATGTCCCCCTCAGATCTACAGCGACTGCACTTCCAAGTGCACTTGTAGTGAAAAGTTGATTTGCCTTTAGTAAATAACCCCTATGTGTCCATGTAGGCTTTTAGCATTGTTTAGGTGCTGCTGCGGTTAGGCGAGATTCAACCTCCCTCTCCTGAACGCGGAAGAATTGTGTCCAGTTTAGGAGTATTTTGACTACCAGCTGGTATACTGCGGCCGTGTTACATTGCGGCCAAGTCTACATGAAGCCTTACAGGGGTTTTAATCCTCCCCAATGTTATCTGAAACAAAAAAAAATAAAAAATCCTCCCCAATGTTATCTGAAACAAAAAAAAAAAAAAAAAAGGAAAAAATTTGTATGTTTGGGTGGACCTAAAATTTAAAAGAGGAAGTAAACCCTGATGGGTTTACTTCCTCTTTGTTTCCCTGCAAAGGTAAAGCATAATGGGCTACTATACATCGCATAGTAGCCCATTATGTGTCACTTACCTGCAGTAGAAGCCTGCAATGTCCCCAATTTCCTCGCTAGTAGTGAGTGTCCATCTTCACCCCTCTTCTCCTGGGGTCCGCGAACTCCGGCTCTGTGACTGGCCGGAGTCGCGTGACGTCACTCCCGCGCTTTTCACGTCACAGCCCCATTCATAAAAACGTCACGCTCAATGCGCTTGCGACGTTGTCTACGGCGCGCATGCGCCGTAGACATAGTTACAGACTTTTTTGCAAATATCTCCAAGACCGTGTAGATGCAAGCACCTACAGGTAAGCCTTAATCTAGGCTTACCTGTAGGTGTAACTTCCCCCAAAACATAGGCATCTGCTATATATATATATATATATATATACACACACACATATATATATATATATATATATATATATATATATATATAATATGATCTCCAAGTCATGTACTCAAACCCTTATACATGGCTTTCCATCCGAAAATTATAAGACACACACGCATGATACCGCCAATAGGACAAGACAGGCGCCTCCAATTGTTCTATATCATTGCGCTCTTCTCACCCGCTCTGGTTTGGTGCTGTGTGGCAGGACTGCTGTGGAGACAAGGAACGGAGGGCAGAGGCCACCTCAGACACGGCAGAGATGTGTGGAGAGCAGAGGACATCTGTGTGTGGAGGGAAGCCTACCGGAGACATTCCAGTGAAGACATTTGCCATAAGGCTGTGAGGCTGAAACAGAACATGGGAGACAGAAATAAAAACATTAAAATGTTACACCTTTTATCGGCTACTGATAACTAAGGTGGTTATATCTGGTGCAAGAGTATTGTCATCAAGACCCCTTTCACACTGGGGCGGTGCGCTTGCAGGACGTTAGAAAAAGCCCTGCAAGCAACATCTTTCGGGCGGTTTGCGAGCGGTGTATATACCGCTCGCAAACCGCCCCTGCCCATTGAAATGCATGCGCAGCGCTGCCAAAACACCTACAAAGTGCTTCGGCAGTGGCGCTACACGAGCGCTTCCCCCCCTTTTAACCCCTTCTAGGGTTATGCTCAAATGAGGGGAAGCTGAAATGAGGGGGCACTTTACCGTTATCACTATTTGGGGGGAGCAGGTGCTTTTAACCCCCTTCTAGGGGGTTAAAAGCACCCCGCTCCCCCAGAATAGCAATAACAACGGTAAAGCGCCGCTAAAACTAGTGGCGCTTTACCGCTAACGCCCCCTCCTCCCCAGTGGGAAATAGGATTTTTATAACAGCTTACCTGTAAAATCCTTTTCTTGGAGTACACCACGGGACACAGAGCTAGTCATTACATAATGGTTAAGGGTCACCAGCGGTGATTGGACACTGGCACAACCAATGGAAGACAGTTCCCCTCCATATAACCCCTCCCATCAGGGAAGTACCTCAGTTTTGTAGCAAAGCAGTAAGGTTCCCATAAGAAGGGGGGGACCTCTGTGTCCCGTGGTGTACTCCAAGAAAAGGATTTTACAGGTAAGCTGTTATAAAAATCCTATTTTCTTTATCGTACACCACGGGACACAGAGCTAGTCATTACATAATGGGACGTCCCAGAGCAATGCTCATATGAAGGGGGGGAGACACAGATCAAAACAGGCCGCTTGCGGACCAGAAGCCCTATACTGCTGCCTGCAGCACACTTCGCCCAAAGGCGGAATCCTCATGTCCTTTCACATCTATTTAATAGAATTTGGAAAATGTATGGACTGAAGACCAAGTTGCAGCTTTACAGATCTGAGCCATCGAAGCCTGGTGGTGCACTGCCCATGAAGCACCTATCGCCCTGGTAGAGTGCGCCTTAACAGGAAAAGGAGGAGTCCTGTTCTTTAAACCATAAGCTTGAATAATTACTTGTCTAATCCACCTGGAAATGGTGGATTTTGATACCGCTTGGCCCTTCTTGGGCCCATCTGGTAAAATAAACAAAACATCTGTTTTACGTATCTGAGCGGTTGCTTGCAGATACACCTTTACCGCTCTCCCTAGATCTAGAGAGTGTAATAATTTTTCCCCCGCCGTCCGCGGGTTTGGAAAAAAGGAAGGCAGAACAATGTCTTGATTCAAGTGAAAAGCCGACACCACCTTAGGTAGAAAAGCCGGATGGGGTCGTAGTACGATTTTGTCCTTGTGACAAATTAGACAAGGCTCTTTACAAGAAAGAGCTGCTAGCTCTGATACTCTCCTAGCAGAAGCTATAGCAATCAGAAAGGCCAACTTCCTACTTAATATAATTAAAGGAATATGGCGAATAGTTCAAAAGGTTGCTTTTGCAACACTGACAATACCAAATTCAAATCCCATGGACACAAGGGAGTCCTAACTGGAGGATTTATCCTCAGTACCCCCTTAATGAATGTCCGAACTAGGGAGTGAGATGCCAATGGTCTCTGAAAGAAGACTGATAGAGCCGATATTTACCCTTTGATGGTGCTAAGGGCTAAATTCATATCCACTCCTAACTGGCAAAAAGCAAGAATCCTACTTATTTCATACTTCTGAGGATTCCAACATCTGGATTCACACCAGGAAACGTATGCTCTCCAGACTCTCTGATAGATGAGTCTGGAGGCTGGCTTTCTAGCATTAATGAGCGTAGAAAGAGCCGAACCAGAGACCCCTCTCTTTTTAAAAATGTGGGTCTCAGCAGCCAGGCCGTCAACTTTAGCCTTTGTAAGGAAGGGTGGAATACTGGACCCTGTGACAGCAGGTCGTGTCGGAGTGGAAACTTCCAGGGCCTTCCTATCGCCGTTTTTACAATCTCGGCGTACCAAGGCCTCCTGGGCCAGTTTGGGGCCACTAGGATTACTGGTATTCCCTCCTCCTTGATCCTGCGAAGCAGTCTTTGTAGAAGAGGGATCGGAGGGAATGCCTAGATCAGTGAGAACTGATTCCATGGAGTTATTAGAGCGTCTGTATTATTAGAGCGTCTGTCCCGTAGGCTAGAGGATCCCTCGTTCTGGACACAAAGTTGTCCAATTTCTTGTTGAACCTGGCAGCTAGCAGGTCTACATCTGGGTTTCCCCATCTCAGACATATGGCCTGAAAAGATCTCGGGGTGAAGAGACCACTCCCTGGTAGCAGCTGCTGACGACTCAGGTAGTCTGCTTGCCAATTTTCCATCCCTGGAATGAAGATTGCAGAAAGGCAAGGTACATGCTCTTCTGCCCATGCCAGGATCCGGTTCACCTCTCTTTGGGCTGCCCGACTGCGGGTGCCTCCTTGGTGATTGATGTAAGCTACTGCAGTAGCATTGTCGGATTGAACCCGAACTGGGTAGCCCTGTAACCTGTATGTCCAGGTTTTGAGGGCTAGATATACCGCCCGGATCTCTAGCACATTGATGGGCAGGATCCCCTGAGTCTTGGCCCAGGTTCCCTGGGTAGAAGCCTCCTCGAATACTGCACCCCAGTCCGATAGGCTGGCATCCCTAGATACCACCTTCCAGGCCACTGGGAGGAAGGACTTTCCCTTCCGTAAATTCCTGGCTTCTAGCCACCAATCGAAGTTGTGGCGTACTTGTGAGGACAGGCGCATGGGTATATCCAGAGCTTGGCTCTTCCTGTTCCAGGAAGCTAAAATATTGCCTTGAAGTAGTCTCGAATGAAACTGGGCGTAAGGGACCGCCTCGAAGGAGGCTACCATCTTTCCCAATAGTCTCATGCAAAGGCGAATAGACGGCCTCTTGTTTGCTTTGACCTTGTGGATCAGGTCTTTCAGAGACTGTATCTTCGGTTCTGGCAGGTATACCCCGTTTTGGGCTGTATCTATGATCATGCCCAGGTACCCTATCCTTCTTTGGGCCTGGAGAGAGGATTTTTGTAAATTTATAATCCATCCTAAATGCTCCAGGTATCCTACTGTAGTGTGTACAGCGTGACCCAATCCGTCCTTTGACTGATCTATTACTAGTAGATCGTCCAGATAGGCTGTTACCGCAATGCCCCGTGTTCTTAGGTTACTAACAGAGGAGCTAGCACCTTTGTGAATACTATGGGCGCGGTGGCTACACCAAACGGCAGAGCCACAAATTGAAAGTGGCGATCTTCTACCGCAAACCTTAGGAATCTTTGGTGAGCGGGGAGGATGGGTATGTGTAAATGTGCGTCCTTGAATCTATGGACGCCATGAATTTTCCGCCCTTTAAAGTGGCGGCCACGGATCGGATCGTTTCCATTCGAAAATGGCGATCGTTCAGGAACCGATTTAGGGATTTTAGATCCAGGATGGGTCTGACATCTCCATTTGGCTTTGGAATCACAAAGAGGTTTGAGTAAAAACCTGAACCTCGCTCTTTTTGGGGTACGTCTGTAACTACCCCTTGAGCCATTAAGTGATTCAAACCTTTGAAGAAGGATTCTCTTTTTTGTGGATCCTTGGAGAGTCTTGAACCTCGGAATTGAGAAGATGGGATCTCTCGAAATTCCAGTTTGTACCCTGAGGATATTGTGGATACTACCCAATTGTCCTGGATTTCTGACCACCAAGTCGCTCAGAACTGACAAAGCCTTCCTCCCACTCGGCCGAGCGGGGGCGCCCCTTCACTGAGAGGCTTTGGGGGCTTGCTTATTAGCTCTTGCACCCCACGGCTTCTTGTTCTTCTGAGCTTGCCCCTTGGCTTTTGTGGGCGGCTAAAACAGGCCGCCGCCACTGGTTGGAGTCAGATTTCCCGGGAGCTGGGGAGAGAGCGTTTAAAACAAGATCTCTTGTTTTTCTTTCTCTCAGGTAAAAGTCGTTTTACCACTTGATCTTCTGTATATATTTTTCTAAATCTTCCCCAAATAGGCGTTCGCCATGGAACGGGAACTTGCCAACAGCTTTTTGCATGGGGTCTCCGCTGACCAATGCTTAAGCCAAAGTACTCTGCGCATCTGTACCAGCTGGAGTGTAAGGCGTGATGCCTGTATGATAGAATCTCTCATGGCATCCACTGTGAAGCATAAGGCTTTAGGCAAATTTTTCCCAATTTCTAGCCTGCTCTGAAGGCAGTTCCTTCAGCCCCTGCTTTACCTGTTGGCTGATGACCTGACCCATACCGACTGCTGCTACTGCAGGTTGGGTAATTGAGCCGGCCAAAAGGAAGGAGGATTTCAACTTCCTCTCAGAAGGATCTTTTAAACCCTTGTACATTATCCACCGGACATGTCAGGTTTTTATTTACACAAGAAATAGCCGCAACTACCGCAGGCAGGCTCCATTTCTTTAAAAAAAAAAATTTCCCCCATAGGATAAAGAATGTTAAACCTTTTTGGAGGTGAGAAACGCTTATCTGGATGTTGCCAGTTGCGTATATTAGATCCTCTAGTAACGGATGAACCGGGAAGGAGCATGCACCTTGCAGGGATCTTAATGACCCTAGGGAGGAGACAGATAATTCCGTTACCTCCGCAGAGGTTAACTTAAATGCACTGCTATAGCATTGTACCTGTGACCTTAAAATCTGGCTCCTCGTCCTCTGCTGATGTAGCCTCCTTCTCCTCATCCTCCTCCCTCAGGTACTTCTGAAGGGAGGTCCAATACTGGAAGAGACCTGCTTCGCTTATTGTTCCTTTTTAGAGGACTTAGCGATTAAGGTAGCAATTTTTTCCTCCAGATTATTTAGGGCAGCTGATAAAGTGTCCTCAGTGACATATACAGGCCCAGGCTCCACTGGGGAAGCCGCCATACCTGACAGAGGTAATGGCTCATCCTGAACAGGTGCATTTAGCAACACAGGAGAGAAAGGTACCGAGTCAGCACAGTTAGAGCCTCCTCTCAGGCGGTGGTGCTTTCTTATCTCTTTTTGTCCGTATTACTTCCCCTGGAAGGCTTACCGTTTAGACAAAATACAAGGTACCTAAATGCATATACTACCGTGTTCAGTTTAGCAAATACATTAAGTATGCAACTTTTAACACATAACTATGCATAACATGGATGTCTTCTAGGAAGTACCCAATCCAACCACATGGAGTCTTACGTCCCTGTATAGCTGCTGTGTTTCTCTGCCAGGAATAAGAGAACTAACGAGCTTGCTTGCTGCTGCAGTGCTTCTCACACTGACAGTCTTTTAAAATTGGCGCCGTTTCTGTGCCTGCGCGCGCGCGCCACGTGCCCGCGCACGCCTTCGCCCCCCCCCCGATAAAGCGCGCTCCCGCGCGCGCGGCCCTTAGCGCTATGGCGGCGGCCATAGTGAGAGAGGACTCTCATCAGCCCTTGTTCCCACTTACCTGCATCTGCAGGTGTCTGGTCGGCCACCGAAAGGAGGATCGGGGTGCCCCAGCAAGCTCAGCAGCGGAGGTGACGAGCAGTGTACTTCGCCGAAGCCGACACTGAACAGAGTGAGGTGAGTATATTCAGCTCTTTACTCCCCCCAGTGGTGGAAAAAAAGAAGACATCCACTTTTTGAAAAAGGTCCCAACCTAGTTATGGACCTTCTAATCTCACCTTATCCACGCCGCAGGTTTTTCTGCTGAAAGATTTCAGACAGATACCAAACTTCACCCTTCACGGTGGGCTATGTGTGCCAACCTTCAGGGATATGGGTTCCTATTTAAAGGATACCTCTCCCCTGGGCCTTGTACAAGACTCTTACCAGGACTTTATAGCGAAATAGCGAAAGTGCTGGATCTTAGAGCCCAGTCCTCCGAAGAGAGACATTACAGGCGACGCCTCATGGATGAGGCCCGGATCCCATCCAGATTCAGCTCATTTGTAGGCGTCTTGGATGGATCCGAAAGCATAGCTCTTTTACCCCCAGAGGGTCTCTTTGGTAGAGCTTTCCTTTAGCACCTCCTAACGCGTCCAACACCTTTCGACACTGGCGAAAAAAACTGAGGTACTTCCCTGATGGGAGGGGTTATATGGAGGGGAACTGTCTTCCATTGGTTGTGCCAGTGTCCAATCACCGCTGGTGACCCTTAACCATTATGTAACGACTAGCTCTGTGTCCCGTGGTGTACGATAAAGAAAAGGGCTTTAATTGTGTCATTCCCATACCAACTATACTGAGTGCAGTTTTGTTGCCCGTGCTTATTTAAAATGATGTATCAGTTGTATAATCCCTTTAACCTAGCCCTAAGCAATTTACTATTAACATATATGGTAGGCCATATGTTATGCAATTTTCTTTTCTTCCCCCTCAGGTGGAAGGAAAGAAAACTGCTCAAATTCCCCAATCAACACAGTCCGTGTTGATGGGAGAATCCCTCCCGCAGTGCTATTGTGTTCTTCTGGTGGGAAGCCTTCCCTGCCAGCAGAACATAATGATTTGTGTTGCTGGCTATAGCCGGCAGCACGTATTGCTAGTGGAAAATCCGACTGTTTTTTTTGCACTGGTCCAAATCATTTGGTGGAGGGGGAATTATGGTGTTGGGTTTATTTTTCAGGGGTTGGGCTTGGCCCCTTAGTTTCATTGAAGGGAACGCTTAAGGCATCAGCATACCAAGACATTTTGGACAATTTCATACTCCCAACTTTGTGGGAACACAACTTTGTGGGAACAGTTTGGGGATGGCCCCTTCCTGTTCCAACATGACTGCTCACCAGTGCACAAAGCAAGGTCCATAAAGACATGTATGAGCGAGTTTGGGGTGGAGGAACATGACTGGCCTGCACAGAGTCCTGACCTCAACCCGATAGAAGACCTTTGGGATTAATTAGAGACTGTGAGCCAGGCCTTCTCATCCAACATCAGTGCCTGACCTCACAAATGCGCTTCTGGAAGAATGGTCAAACATTCCCATAGACACTCCTAAACCTTGTGGACAGCCTTTCCAGAGGAGTTGAAGCCGTTATAGCTGCAAAGGGTGGGCCCACTCAATATTGAACCCTACGGACTAAGACTGGGATGTCATTAAAGTTCATGTGCGCGTAAAGGCAGGCGTCCCAATACATTTGGTATTATAGTGTAGGCAAATCCTGACTTTTTTTTTTTTTTTTTTTTTACAAAATTTACAGAAAATGTTTCCTCTATTTTAAATAAACAATGTTTAAATAAAGCCCAGAGAACCAGCCAAAAGTTACACGACACAAACTTACCTTTGAATGTTCTTCAGCTGCTTCAAACTATCACTTGATAGCGAGTGTAAAAAATTTACATCAGACCAGATTTTAAATGCATTGCTAATTAAATTTTAGGACGTATGCCTAAACGGAAATGAAGGACGAATAAAAAGGAGACATAGACTTACTTCAGAATCAGACTGCAATGACAATCCAGAGTAGTGCAGCAGCTGTGCCAGACCGGCGGGATTTTTTGGCGTTGTTCCACCGCTGTCCTTCTGCACTCGCTCCCGCAGGTGACTCAGGAAGGCCGAGCACTCCCGAGGTGGCTGCCAGCGCGGGTTAGTTATGGCAAAATGCATGAGAGACAGTTCTGTCTTCCCGTCTTCCGCCTGCTGGTACACAGAGGCCTCCGTTTTTCCTGCGGACATCCACTGTAATAGGAGGAAAGACACATACTGTTTAGCTGATCACGACAGTTCATCCGAAATTATGCGATGGGAAAAGCATGAAAATGTTCCTCGTATAATACCAGATCGTATGATTTTCTTTTAATCAGCACAGTGACACCAACAATGGGGCGCTATCACTCCCAGTGACACCAACAATGGGGCACCATCACTCCCAGTGACACCAACAATGGGGCGCCATCACTCCCAGTGACACCAACAATGGGGCGCTATCACTCCCAGTGACACCAACAATAGAGCGCTATCACTCCCAGTGACACCAACAATGGGGCGCTATCACTCCCAGTGACACCAACAATGGGGAGCTATCACTCCCAGTGACACCAACAATGGGGAGCTATCACTCCCAGTGACACCAACAATGGGGCGCTATCACTCCCAGTGACACCAACAATGGGGCGCTATCACTCCCAGTGACACCAACAATGGGGCGCTATCACTCCCAGTGACACCAACAATGGGGCGCTATCACTCCCAGTGACACCAACAATGGAGCGCTATCACTCCCAATGACACCAACAATGGGGTGCTATCACTCCCAGTGACACCAACAATGGGGTGCTATCACTCCTAGTGACACCAACAATGGGGCGCCATCACTCCCAGTGACACCAACAATGGGGCGCCATCACTCCCAGTGACACCAACAATGAGGCGCCATCACTCCCAGTGACACCAACAATGGGGCGCCATCACTCCCAGTAACACCAACAATGGGGCGCCATCACTCCCAGTGACACCAACAATGGGGCGCCATCACTCCCAGTGACACCAACAATGGGGCACTATTGCCCCCCACTGACACCAACAATGGGGCGCTATTCCTCCCCCTATTGCCAAAGATGCATCGTTCACTCCCACTGATGCCATGACAATTTCTACTCTCAATGGCCAGTCCACCCCCCCTAAAGTCTGAAGGACAGTAAACCTGCCCTTTGTTTGGAAAGTTTGGAGACCCCTTGTTCTAGGAGAGGAGTTCAAGGGATTCCCATCTAAAACCTATGTCATTTCAGGACTGCATACTTACAGCAGGATTGCCATGCTGGCGAACATCCATTTGTGCAAATGAACAGGTGTCCCCGACGCCCACCACCTCCACTGTGAAATTCCTGAAGAAGTCAATGATCTCTAACGACTTAGGGCGCAGTTTGAATATCAGAACAAGGGGAGTAAGCAGCGGGCTGAGCAGTTCCTCCAGAATGAAGACCTGAAAATGAGAACAATAAAGTCAATCAGTGACCCGCCAATACTATGCATTAAATTGCTGCGTTAAAGTGAACCTGCTGCTTTGCATATGCATGGTTCACTTCAATCCCCACATACTTCCACTCACCCACTGCTCTGTTACTGTCAAGAGGAGGAGAAGCCACCTTGTGTAAACTAAAAGGCATTCAAGTCAAAGCTTACAGATCTATGGACTCTTCCCATGTGACAGTGCTGTTGTTTTGTCTCGAGCTGTCACATGGACCGAGTCACATGCTTCTAAATTCCTAGCAGTACTGGATATTTTCCTCACTTCTGGTAGAATGGAGGGGAATGTTAGGTATCTACTCAGTGGCGGCTGGTGCTCAAAAATTTTTGGGGGGGCGCAAACAAACTGAAAAAAAAAAAAAACATCAATTGCCACCACTGTGCCCATTAAACGCAGCCACTGTGCCCAAACGCCCAGTTTTCCCCCTCAAATACAGCCAGTTTTCCCCCAAATGCAGCCAGTTTCCCCCCATATGTTTGTCCCCATATGCAGCCAGTTTGTCCCCATATGCAGCCAGTTTGTCCTCAAATGCAGCCAGTTTGTCCCCAAATGCAGCCAGTTTCCCCCCAAATGCAGCCAGTTTCCCCCCAAATGCAGCCAGTTTGTCCCCCCCAGCCCTGCACTTACCTTCCTCGGGTCAGCGCCGTCCTTCTTCCATCCTCGAAGTCTTCTCCCGCCCTCGATGTCGCTTCAGCCAATCAGGTTACCATTAACCAGACCCGGTGAACCCAATTGGCTGAAACGCCTGTCAGTGTTAACCAGGAAACGCACCCCCGTGCATCCTCTGGTTAACTATTTGGAAGCCTATTACAGCTGGCTCTGATAGGCACTTCCAAAAACCAACCAACCGCTGTTATTCAGATGGCCGGCGCTCAACGGGGGGCCGGCCATCTGAATAGTGGGCGGCAGCGGCGGCGACAATACATAGGTTCATGCAATGCATGAACCTATGTATTGTTATGAGTGACGGGTGCAGGAGCGAGAGGGGGGCAGCGCTCCTGCGCCCACTATGGACGCACCGCCACTGTATCTACTGCTAGTGAGAGGAACATTAATGCAAACCTGCTGCATTTCCCTGCAAAGGCAAAGCATCGGTTTACGTTAAATTTGAAAAGCAACTTCGTTTACATTTAAATTGAGATGAGAAAATATTTACTACAACCCCCTACAGCAGGAATAGGCAACCTGGGGCCCTCCAGCTGTTGCAGAACTACAAGTCCCATCATGCCTCTGGGAGTAATTGTAACTGCCAGCCTTGCAATGCCTCATGGGAAATGTAGTTCCACAACAGCTGGAGGGCCCCAGGTTGCCCCCCCCCCCCCTGCCCTACAGACACACCTCTCAGAGTTTTTAGCTTTTAACTCTTGAAATGTTCCAAGCGGCTTAGTGAAACGCCATACAACTGCCATAGAATAAAAAGAACAAAACAAAAAATAAAGAGGAGGGTATCAATGCTACAGCTTTATACTGAGCTTTACATTTTAAGTGTCCCTGTATCTGCATGCTTGTTGCAGTTAATATCAGGTGATCCTGCTGGATCCTACCTGATGGATTTGCAACTTCTAATATAGAGAAGAAACTCAGTTCTCACTAGTGTGATTCTAAAGTTGCGTAATTTTGAGTGAAAAATTCATGCGACTTTTACACTATTTGGAACTCAAGTCGCAAGAAAGTCACAACAAAGTAGTGGCTTTTCCAAGTCGCTGTGACTTTAAAGTGGAGCTCCAGTCACCATAATCATTTATTTTTATATAAAGGGAGCCCCATGATTGGCACAGATTGTAAATTACTATTTGGATACTGTCCCAACTGTAAATATGTGTGTGTTTTTTTTTCCATCTGTAAAAAATTACCTGATCTCAGAAGCAGGCAAGGGCCATCGCGGTTCTGGGCATCTAAAGCCCACTTGTGTATTTCCGGGATTAGGTGCAGCTGGCTATTCAGCATAATCTCGCACCTGCGCAGCAATGACACTGCGCGGCGCAGTTTGTTGATTGCAGGTTGCCATAGCAATGGAAGTTCCCGCCCCATTGTTATGTTGACCTGTCAATCAAAAGAGTATCAGGAGATTCCCTTGGACTCCTGGGATATCAATGTCATCTTTCCCAGGAATCCAAGGGAATCGCGTGATTCTCTTTTGATTGACCGGTCACCATAACCTTTCCTGATGACGACATTGCCTAGGTGTCCAGGACCAGAAGTGACGCCAACACATTTAATATTAAGGTATTCATAATAATTGAAAAATGGGCTCGAAAAAAATTGGAACAATTTTTCTCATTGTTTTTCTCGTCATGAAAAACGGTCGTGTGTACGCTTTAACGACGTGAAAAAAAATGCGCATGCTCAGAATCAAGTATGAGACGGGAGCGCTCGTTCTGGTAAAACTAGCGTTTGTCTCTCAAACTTTACTAACACGAGGATCAGCAAAAGTAGCCCAAAAGGGTGGCGCCATCCAAATGGAACTTCCCCTTTATAGTGCCATCGTACGTGTTGTACGTCACTGCGCTTTACTTGAGCATTTTTTTCCACGATAGTGTGTAGGCAAGGCAGGCTTGAGAAGAATCACATTGAGAAAAACACAGTTTTTCAATGACATTAAAAACGGTCGTGTGTACGCGGCATAAGGCTTTAAAGTGTTTGTTAACCCATATATAACAAACACTGCCAGACCCTCTTATTAGAGCTTGCCATAGGACAGAATAAAAATTTGTTGTAGTGTATTTGTATTTTCGAACGACAACTGTTTAAGTTAAATAAACTAAAATCGTACGATCTGGTATCATATGAGGAACATTTTCATGCTTTTCCCATCGCATAATATCGGATAAACTGTCGTGATCAGCTATCGAAAGCCCTGTACCAACAATCAAATTATCGCACGATCGTTTCAAAAGCAGTATTTGTCGTACGATTTTTGGATCGTGTGTGCGGGCCATTAAAAAAACAAAAACAAAAAAACATTCTATTTCTATCCAATAAAAGCAGGCTTTCACACTACATAATTGTAGGTAAACCATCAATGAGATTGTACAGAGACAGTACAATCAGACAGTGATATGTGTAACCGGTTAAAACTCTAAGAGCCCTTTCACACTGGGGCAGTGGCGGTAAAGCGCCGCTATTTTTAGCGGCGCTTTGCCGTCGTTTTTGCGGCGCTATTCGGTCGCTAGCAGGGCGCTTTTAACCCTGGCTAGCGGCCGAAAAAGGGTTTAAAACCGGGGCTTTCACACTGGAGTGAATGGAGCGGCTCTTTCAGGGCGCTTTGCAGGCACTATTTTTAGCAATATAGTGCCTGCAAAGCGCCTCAGTGTGAAAGGGGTCTAAGCCAGTGGGGCTTATCATCCCACCTAAAGCATTTCTGGGTGGTCTGACTTTTTAATCTGCAACTGCTAACGAGTTCAGTGCAGGAGTCAGGAGAACACTCACCGCCTTGTACTGGAATAGCTGTGCAAACTCGCAGCGGGTCTCGGCCCGGTGAGCGCTGCGCTGCCAGTGGTCGGGCATGTAGTGGATATGAGCCAGGATCACCTTTAGGAGCTGCTCTGGACAGAAGACCATGTGCTCTTCTGGGATAAATGATCTGAAAGAAGAATGCCATCATGATTTAAAATGTCAAATACCAAACTCTAGCTTTGTTTTCATAGGACAGGCGCACCCTTCCCTTTAGATTACATTTTGTGTTAAATTTTGTGTAGGCAAACTGAATTTTTTATTTTATTGGAATGCAGTCAGGCTGCAGAACAGTAAAGGACATGTCATTTTTTTTTTTTTTTTGCTGTAGAAGTGTTTTTTATTTGTTTGCCTCAGCCTTTGTTTAAATACCCTGTGCTGGAAACCCTCTGTATATCTGGACTAGTGCTCAACACAGACTGCAGTGCTTCAGATCTTTAGCGGTCCAACATGCCCCCTGCATAGTCCTCTGATCAACAATGCTCACTCTCCCTGAACATTGGCGTCAAATAGAACACTACATAGTGGTTGTGTCAGACCGCTAAAGATCAGAAATGCTGTACATTAAAGCAGAGTTCCACTCAAAAGTGGAACTTCCGCTCATTTATCTCCTCCCCCCTCCAGTGGCACCTTTCGGGGTGGAGGGGGAAGCGGATACCTGTCTTTGAAAGATATCCATCCTGTCCCCACTTTCGGGAGCCACGGCCGTTGATGTCACAGCTCGGCTCCCTCCTGCTCCTTCCCCTGCCGCCGGACCAGTAGGAGAGAGGAGCGGAGCCCTGTGCATGCGCAGTTGGGTTCCCAGCGTGAAGCTATAAGGCTACACTGCCGGGTTCCATTACCCGCAATGGCGGCGGCAGCACCCGACAGCTGATGGAAACATTAGCTGCGGTGCAGACATCACTGGACTCCAGGACAGGTAAGTGTCCTATTAAAAGTCAGCAGCTGCAGTATGTGTAGCTGCTGGCTTTTAATTTATGCAGCGGTGGGCGGACCTCCGCTTTTAAGAAAGGCTGCAGAACATTACTACTTAAAAAAAAAAATAATAATAATAATACATTGCTGGAACATTCTTTAGCTGAAAAAAAAGAAGTGAGAGTGCCTTCTTATGCCGCGTACACACAATCGGAAATTCCATGTGCATACTCCATCGGAATTTTTCTGTCGGAATTTCCGCCAGGAAAAATTTGAGAGCTGGTTCTCAAACTTTCCGACAAGAAAAGTTCTTGGAGGAAATTCCGATCGTCTGTATGCAATTCCGATGCGCAAAAAAACACGCATGCTCTGAATCAATTCGACGCATGCTCGGAATCATTGAACTTAATTTTTCTCGGCTCGTTGTAGTGTTGTACGTCACCGCGTTCTTGGCGGTCGGAACTTGGTGTGACTGTGTGTATGCAAGACAAGTTTGAGGCAAGATTCCGTTGGAAAAAAATCCACGTTTTTTTTTGTCGGATTTTCCGATCGTGTGTACGTGGCATAAGGCCTGATTCACACCTATGCATTTTTAGTGCTTTTTGCATATTTGCACTACAGTCCATTTACCATGGTTTCCTATGGAACACGTTCTGTAGTGAAAATCTGCAAAATGTAAAAAGCACAAAAAAATGCCATAGATGTGAATCAGGCTTTAGTGTAGTATTAGAACAAGTTTATTAGTGAAAGTCACAACTGGCAACTCACATTTACAAGGTAAAAAAACTCGCTCTTCACAATTAAAAAGCCGGTGGCATCTCGGTCCTGTGCCGGTCTCTCTGTGAGAGGTGTCCGCTCAATGTGCTTGGCTTTAGCGCTGACAGATGGCATTGTCACATTCAGGACCACGCTAGAACGCACCGGCTTCGCCGGGCAGAAATGTCGTCACGACGGTAGGGAAGCAAGGCACAGCTAAGCATTTCGGAGCATGCACACTCCTTTCTCAAGCCATGCCCTGCTTTCCTCCTATTGTGACGCTATCTCCGCCCAGTGAGGCCAGTGCGTTCCAGCGTGGTTCCGGATGTGATGACGTCATCTGTCAGCGACAGAGCCGAGCACATTGAGAGGATGCCACAGGTCCGGGATGTCAGTGTTTTTTTTAATTGTGAAGAGCGAGTTTTTAAGCTTGTGAATGTGAGTTGCCAATTGTGACTTTCACTAATAAACTTGTCCTAATACTACACTTGGAAGGAGCTCTCCCTTCCCCCCTTTTTTTTTTCTTATGTTTCCTGAGATTGATTCTACTCTTGGGTCAGCAGCCACAAGTGTGGTGAACTTTCGGGACTTTTTAAGACTCTATGCTGGATTTTTAAGAATATACTGTATATACTCGAGTACAGGGCCGCCATCAGGAATTTTGGGGCCCCTTACACAGCTTCAGGCATGGGCCCCCTGGAGCAGAGGAGAACCGGGAGGGGGGCTGCCACGAATTGAGAAGCGGGGGGGTGCCACGAATTGAGAAGCGGGGGGTTGCTGTCGCCGCGAATTGTTGAGGTCAGGGGGGCTTTGGGTGCTGACGGAAAAAAAAAAAAAAACAAACAAACAAAAAAAAGGGGGAGGGGGTTGCCATCCGGGGCCCTGGGGACCTCCGGGCCTCTGGGGACCTTCCTTACAAAAATAAAAATAAAAAAAATAAAAATAAAATACAATTATAAAAAAAAATAAGGGGGGGGGGGTTGCCATCCGGGGCCCTGGGCACCTCTGGGCCCCTTAAAAAAAAGAAATAAAATAAATAAAAAAAATAAAAAAGGGGGGGCCCTGAGGACCTCTGGGCCCCTTGCAAAAGAAAAAAGAAAAAGAAAAAAGGGGGGTTGCCATCCGGGTCCCTTACAGGTGTACTGCCTGTACCCCCCTGATGGAGGCCCTGCTCGAGTATAAGCCGACCCTAATATAAGCTGAGGCACCTAATTTTACCACAAAAAAACTGGGAAAACGTATTGACTCGAGTATAAGCCTAGGGTGTCCATCTGCATGCCTCTTTGCCTCACTGTGTCCATGTGCATGCCTCACTGTGCTCATGCCTCACTATGCTCATGCCTCACTGTGCCCATGACTAGACTGACGTTTAACATTGGAGTCTATGGAATGGGTGTCTGGCTTTGAAAAATCGATGCTCCCCGGCCGTAGGTCCCCCAGACAAAAAAACTTTGCACACTTGTAGAGGAGAAATGGGGCTACATGTGTACCATGCTCCGGGTCCAGGGGACCTATGACCAGCCAGTACTGGGTCCCCAAATTCACCGGAGAAATTACCGTTTAACATTGGAGTCTATGGAAGGGGTGCCCGGCTTTGAAAAATCGGTGCTCCCCGGCCGTAAGTCCCCCGGACAACAAACTTTGCACACTTGTAGAGGAAGAGTGGGGCTACATGTGTGCCAAGTTTGGGGTCCAAGGTGACTCGAGTATAAGCCGAGGGGGGCATTTTCAGCACACAAAAAAATGTGCTGAAAAACTCGGCTTATACTCGAGTATATACGGTACCTTAGCAGTGCCTGTTGTACCTTTTGTGCACCATTCACCTCTCACATTCTTTAGCTAGAAGTAGTTGGTCACATTTAACTGGACTTGCTCTGCAATGCTGCAGACATTTTGCAACTTATCCAAGCCACTTCTTCAATTCAGTTCCTGACTCAGACTGAAGACGTGACTGATAGGCAGGCAAACATCGTTAACATTACAAAATAAGTCCAGTCCAGTGAAAAGTTTCGAAGAGACAAAATCTTTTACTGTTTATGCAGACTGACTGCATTACAGTGTTAAAATTAGACTTCAACCGGGCTTTAAGGTAAACCTTCATGTTTTTTCACCTTAATGCATCCTATGCATTAAGGTGAAAAAATATCCGCTACTTACCGGCCCCCCCAGCCCCCCGTTTACTTACCTGAGCCCTCGATAGTCCCGCGTCAAGAACATGCTTGCTTCTCGGCCCGGTCTTCTCGGCTCTTCATTGGATAGATTGATAGCAGCGCAGCCATTGGCTCATGCTGCTGTCAATCAACTCCAATGACGCGAGGGACGGGGCCGAGTCTTGTAGTCGGCGGCTATGGACGCCGCATACAGGACTCGGGGGCGGGCCCGCAAGGTAACCCCCTTGGGAGAGCGCTTCCCAGGGGGGTTACCAGAACCGGGGAGAAGCCGAGAAAGCCGACGAGGGACCCCAGAAGACGTGGATCGAGGCCACTCTGTGCAAAACGAGCTGCACAGTGGAAGTAAGTAGAACATGTTTGTTATTTAAATAAAAAAAATATTTGAAGCTTTACAACCCCTTTAACCACTTAACGACCGCTCACTGTATATATACGTCGGCAGAATGGCACCGACAGGCACAATCACGTAGAGTGTACGTGATTGCCTTTGTACAGTTGGGGGGTCCAATCGGACCCCCCTTCTGTACAGTGAGCGGAGGCTAAGTGTCCGGGAGCGTTCCGGGATGAGGGGGCAGCCATTCGTTTCTGGCCACCCCCTCGCGATCGCTCCCGGCGAATGGAAATGCCCCCTCTGTCTGTGTCAGACAGAGGGAGCAGGAGGAAGTGATGTCATCTCTGGTGCGGCGCTCACATATACCGAGCGCCGTACAAGAGAAGACATCAGGTCAGTGCACACAACACTACACTGACACCAGGACACATAGGGACATAAATCGCCCCCCCCAGACACCCCAGATCACCCCCCAGATCACCCCCCCCAGCCCCCAGTCACAGTGTCACTGATTGCAGTGACCATTTATTTAGTGATCACTGCAATCAGTGACATTTGTGACTGTAAAAGTGTCACCAAAGTTTAGTCTTAGGTCAAGTGTAGCCCCCTAACCCCCCCTAATAAAGGTTTAACCCCCTGATCACCCCCCAGATAACCCTTTCACCGCCTATCACCACTGTCGCTAAGCGATCATTTTTCTGATCGCTGTCTTAGCGTCAGTGATGCCGATCGGCAGCCAGTAATTTTTTTTAGATTCGCCGCATATTTTTATAGCGTCAGGTACCCCAATATATTATCTAATAAAGGTTTAACCCCCTTGATCGCCCCCCAGGTAACCCTTTCACCCCCTATCACCACTGTCACTAAGCGATCGTTTTTCTAAACGCTGTCTTAGGGTCTGTGATGCAGATCGGTAGCCGGTAATTTTTTTTAGGTTCGCCGCAGGTTTTTATAGCGTCAGGTACCCCAATATATTATCTAATAAAGGTTTAACCCCCTTGATCGCCCCCAGGTAACCCTTTCACCCCCATCACCACTGTCGCTAAGCGATCGTTTTTCTAAATGCTGTCTTAGTGTCGGTGATGCAGATCGGTAGCTGGTAATTTTTTTTAGGTTCGCCGCAGGTTTTTATAGCGTCAGGTACCCCAATATATTATCTAATAAAGGTTTAACCCCCTTGATCGCCCCCCAGGTAACCCTTTCACCCCCTATCACCACTGTCACTAAGCGATCGTTTTTCTAAACGCTGTCTTAGTGTCGGTGATGCAGATCGGTAGCCAGTAATTTTTTTTAGGTTCGCTGCATGTTTTTATAGCGTCAGGTACCCCAATATATTATCTAATAAAGGTTTAACCCCCTTGATCGCCCCCCAGGTAACCCTTTCACCCCCATCACCACTGTCGCTAAGCGATCATTTTTCTAAATGCTGTCTTAGTGTCGGTGATGCAGATCGGTAGCTGGTAATTTTTTTTAGGTTCGCCGCAGGTTTTTATAGCGTCAGGTACCCCCATATATTATCTAATAAAGGTTTTAACCCCCTGATTGCCCCTAGTTAACCCTTTCACCAGTGATCACCATATAAGTGTTACGGGTGACGCTGGTTAGTTAGTTTGCTTTTTATAGTGTCAGGGCACCCGCCGTGTATATAACCCAATAAAGGTTTAACCCCCTGATCGCCCGGCGGGTGATATCAATTAGGTTTTAGCGTCAGAGAGGGTCTGAGTCACACCCCAGGCAGCGTCAGGTTAGTGCCAGTAACGCTAACACCCACGCGTGAAGCATACACCCCCCTTAGTGGTATAGTATCTGAACAGATCAATATCTGATCTGATCAGATCTATACTAGCGTCCCCAGCAGTTTAGGGTTCCCAAAAACGCAGTGTTAGCGGGATCAGCCCAGATACCTGCTGGCACCTGCGTTTTGCCCCTCCGTCCAGCCCAGGCCACCCAAGTGCAGTATCGATCGATCACTGTCACTTACAAAACACAACACACATAACTGCAGCGTTCGCAGAGACAGGCCTGATCCCTGCGACTCCAGTGCTGTAGGAGGTGATTTCACCACCACAGTTAAAAAAAAAAAGCAAATATGCCGAAGCATTGGGGCAGCAGGGGCGGAGGAGCGATTTTGCTCCTAATGCCGCGTACATACGGTCGAAATTCCGACGGAGGCTTGCCCGTGGAAAAGTCCGACCATGTGTGTGCGGCATAACTTTTTTGCAGGAGGATGCCCCCATGCTTCGGCATATATAAATGGTGCGTGTATGCCCATCATTGGAAGTGGGTGGATGAAGGGCGGTATTCTAATGGTGGGCATACCCACCGATCAATCTCTTTTTCCGTTCAGCCAACTGGCTGCATGAAAAAAAAAGATTACAATACATGTCCAACAAGGACCAGCAACGTACTGGTATGTTGCTGGACTTTGAATGTTTATACCAGAATGATGCCTGCGGGTTTAGGTATCATCTTGGTATCATTCTTTTCAGCCTGCGGCCGGCTTTCATGTAAAAGCAATCCTAGCGGCTAATTAGCCTCTGGACTGCTTTTACAAGCAGTGGGAGGGAATGCCCCCCCCCGGATATAAAAAGCGCCATTGGGAAATTGGGAAAGCATTTTATCACACCGATCTTGGTGTGGTCAGATGCTTTGAGGGCAGAGGAAAAATCTAGGGTCTAGAAGACCCCAGTTTTTTCAAAAAAAGAGTAGCAGCCTGTCACTACCTATTGCTATCATAGGGGATATTTACATTCCCTGAGATAACAATAAAAATGATAAAAAAAATAAATACTTGGAAGGAACAATTTAAAAATAAAATAAAAAAGCAAAATTAATAATAAAAAAAAAAGAAAAAAAAAAAAAAGCACCCCTGTCCTGCCCTGCTCTTGCCCAATTGCGAACGCAAGCGTCGGTCTGGCGTCATATGTAAACAGCAATTGCACCATGCATGTGAGGTATCACCGCGAAGGTCAGATCGAGGGCAATCATTTTAGCAGTAGACCTCCTCTGTAAATCTACTGGGGTAACCTGTAAAGGCTTTTAAAAATGTATGTAGTTTGTCGCCAATGCGCGTTTGTGCGAAATTTTAAAGCATGTCGTGTTTGGTATCTATGTACTCGGCCTAAGATCATCTTTTTTATTTCATCAAAAATTTGGGCAATATAGTGTGTTTTAGTGCATTAAAATTAAAAAAAGTGTATTTTTTCCCCAAAAAATGCGTTTGAAAAATCGCTGCGCAAATACTGTGTAGAAAAAAAAAATGCAACACCCACCATTTTAATCTGTAGGGCCTTTGCTTTAAAAATATATATAATGTTTGGGGGTTCAACATAATTTTCTTGCAAAAAAAAAAAAATGTTTTCATGTAAACAAAAAGTGTCAAAAAGGGCTTTGTCTTCAAGTGGTTAGAAGAGTGGATGTAAGCTTCCTAATGTTGTGTATAAAATGCCAGAACAGTTCAAAACCCCCCCAAATGACCCCATTTTGGAAAGTAGACACCCCAAGCTATATACTGAGAGGCATGTCGAGTCCATGGAATATTTTATATGTTGACACAAGTTGCGGAAAAACGACAATTTTTTTTATTTTTTTGCACAAAGTTGTCACTAAATGATATATTGCTCAAACATGCCATGGGCATATGTGGAATTACACCCCAAAATACATTCTGCTGCTTCTCCTGAGTACGGGGATACCACATGTGTGAGACTTTTTGGGAGCCTAGCCGCGCACGGGACCCCAAAAACCAAGCACCGCCTTCAGGCTTTCTAAGGGTGTAAATTTTTGATTTCACTTCTCACTGCCTATCACAGTTTCGGAGGCCATGGAATGCCCAGATGGCACAAAACCCCCCCAAATGACCCCATTTTGGAAAGTAGACACCCCAAGCTATTTGCTGAGAGGTATTGTGAGTATTTTGCAGATCTCGCTTTTTGTCACAAAGTTTTGAAAATTGAAAAAAAAAAAATATATATATATATATATATATATATATATATATTTTCTTTCTTCATTTTCAAAAACAAATGAGAGCTGTAAAATACTCGCCATTCCTCTCAGCAAATAGCTTGGGGTGTCTATATTCCAAAATGGTGTCATTTGGGGGGGTTTTGTGCGATTTTGGCATTTTATGGCCTTCGAAACTGTGATCGGTAGTGAGGAGTGAAATCAAAAATTTGTGCCTAGAAATCCTGAAGGCGGTGCTTGGTTTTCGGGGTCCCGTACGCGGCTAGGCTCCTAAAAAGTCCCACACATGTGGTATCCCCGTACTCAGGAGAAGCAGCAAAATGTATTTTGGGGTGCAATTCCACATATAACCATGGCACGTGTGAGCAATATATCATTTAGTGACAACTTTTTGTAATTTTTATTATTTATTTTTTTTAGTCATTATTCAATCACTTGGGACAAAAAAAAAAAATTCAATGGGCTCAACATGCCTCTCAGCAATTTCCTTGGGGTGTCTACTTTCCAAAATGGGGTCATTTGGGGGGGTTTTGTACTGCCCTGTCATTTTAGCACCTCAAGAAATGAGATAGGCAGTCATAAATTTAAAGCTGTGTAAATTTCAGAAAATGTACCCTAGTTTGTAAACTCTATAACTTTTGCGCAAACCAATAAATATACGCTTATTGACATTTTTTTTTACTAAAGACATGTGGCTGAATACATTTTGGCCTAAATGTATGACTAAAATTGAGTTTATTCGATTTTTCTTATAACAAAAAGTAGAAAATATCATTTTTTTTTCAAAATTTTCGGACTTTTTCTGTTTATATCGCAAAAAATAAAAATCGCAGAGGCAATCAAATACCATTAAAAGAAAGCTCTATTTGTGGGAAGAAAAGGACGCAAATTTCGTTTGGGTACAGCATTGCATGTCCGCACAATTTACAGTTAAAGCAGCGCAGTGCAAAATTCTGAATTCACCTCTGGTCCTTTAGCTACCAAATGGTCCGGGGCTTAAGTGGTTAAGATCACCCACTTCAAGTGGCTGTTGCTTTAGTTCTATGCTGGAATTTAGTGGCATACAGCTGTTATACAGTTAAAGGAAACAGCAGAGGGCGCCAATAAGTGCAGTAGATCGGAAAAGACTTGAAAAGGGGGTTTGAAAAAAGAAGTTACGCTCCGAAACATGTAGCCAAGCTCCCAACGTTGCGGCCCTCCCAGGTGTGATGACACTTCCAGTCTTGTCTAGAAATTACAGTTTTGTTTCTGGTGTCCTACACAGCTCCTGACAGCGGCATCTGCTTCCTGGCAGCTGAAGACACACTGAAACTCAACAGCTAACATGCACTGGGTGGGAGGACACGCTCTTATCCCTTTGCACCTTGTGAGTTGCCACTTGTTATTTTTATATAACAATATAACAATATATATATATATATATATATATATATATATTAGATTTAAAGTGTTACTAAACCCAGGACCTGCATTCACTATACAGTGAAACCTCGGATTGCGAGTAACGCGGTTAACGAGCATTTCACATTACGAGCATTTATTTTTTTAAATCCTGACTCGGTTTGCAAGTGTTGTCTCGCAAAATGAGGAGGATTCAAGCCACAGCGGTGTGCAGTACCGCATTTGGCCAGAGGTGTGGGGGCGCTGGAGCCGAGTGGAGCCGTTCGAAAATACTTGGAAAAACTCGGAAATACTCAGTTCCCAAGCCTTTCCGAGGTTTTCCGAGTTCAGCCGAGCTGTCCCCGAGCCTTTCCGGCACGACCCACCTCTGGCCACATGCGGTATTGCATGCCATAGAAGTCAATGCGGAACAAAATTATTTTCGTTTCCATTGACTTCTATGGGGGAACTCGCTTTGATATGCCAGTGCTTTGGATTACGAGCATTCTCCTGGAACGGATTATGCTTGTAATCCAAGGTTCCACTGTATCTGGTCTCCCACGGTACACAGAACATGGAAATGCAATTATTTTATTAAATATAACCTGCCAAATACCTTTTCTCATCAGCAGAATATAGCAGTCTTGGGACTTCTGACAGTGTCTGGTTAAAGCTTGAAGGAGGAGTTTTCATTCTCCTCTGACTGTCCCATGAGGCTGCAGGACCCATGAACCTATGTCTGGACAGTACTGATTGGCCCTGTGCTGATCACATAGTCATACCAAGAAAAAAAAAAAAACTCTAGCATTACCAACCAAAATGAGCATGTGCAAAGTGACTCCTAAGGCTCTGTTCTATCAGGAGATGGATTGGGGACGATCAGAGAAGACAGGATCAAAACAACCTTTTTTACACAATGCGGAGGATCAACCTCTTAGGTTCCACAGTAAGTATAACAAGCATTCTTTACTGCATATACAGACTGGTTTTACTCCTGTGGGTTTAGTAATACTTTAAAAGGAGAAGTACATCCAAAGCTCATTTGGCTGTACTTCTCCTGTGGATCACAGGAGTGCAAATCGTTCTGCAATCCTGTAACCCATTTTCAGCGGGCTGAAGCCACAGAGCCGGTCCAGGCTCAGGCAAGTCTCAACAATTGAGTTGGGATCTGCCCACATGCCTGGATCGGCACCCAGCTCAGGCTCTCAGCGAGTCTCTAAAGCCGCGTACACACGATCGGTTTTACTGATGAAAACAGTCCGATGGATTTTTTTCATCGGACAAACCGATCGTGTATGGGACCCATCGGTCTTTTTTCAATCGGTGTCAAAAAATAGAACATGTTTTAAAAATTTTCCGATGGATAAAAAACCGATAGCAATTTCTGATCGTCTGTGGGCAAGTCCATCGGTTAAAAAACCCACGCATGCTCAGAATCAAGTCGACGCATGCTCAGAAGCATTGAACTTCATTTTTCTCGGCTCATCGGAGTGTTTTACGTCACAGCGTTTTGAACGGTCGGTTTTTTGACTGATAGTGTGTAGGCAAGACTGATGGAAGTCAGCTTCATCGGTTTTCCGATGGAAAAATCCATTGGTTTAAAAACCATAGGAAATCCGATCGTGTGTACAGGGCTTTAGAGTCTGAGCAGGCCGCTCCCACCCCCTCCACAGCCCAGCGCTCTAGTGGGGGCTGTGGCGAGCGTAAAGGGGGGGGGGGGGGGAGGGGCAGAGCAGAAAGCTGTGAGAACCCAGCGATCAGCAGTGCTAGATCGCTGGGTTCTCAGTGTTAGAGGCGCTGGGGGTCCGATGCTGCATCCACCTGGGTAAGAATGAATCTAAAAACATACATCTCTTTTAAAGAGGAAGTAAAGTCTTCCTCTTTAATTGTACCTACAGGTAAGCCTATAATAAGGCTTACCTGTAAGTACTGTAAATATCTCCTAAACTTGCACCGTTTAGGAGATATTTACTATACATGCTGCCATCGACGTCATCGGTGCATGCGCACTGAAGGAACAGCCCGCTCGAGCCGTTTCTTCAGGACCCGCGCAAACCCGGAAGGAACTCCAGAAAAGATGTCGGCCGTGGGAGCGGAGTGCGGGCAGCACTGCAGGGCATCGTTCTAAGGTAAGTATTTTATAATGAGCTAGTATGCAATGTCTTTTCCTATATACTGCAATTATTTGGCTCCCTTTACAGTCTTCTTTATATATTGTAGAGATTACTTCAGTCTCACTGAGGAGCTGCCACAGGATATTTCTGGACCTATAGACTTTTTAGTATAATTTTACACCCCCAGAGCACATTCACACGCACGATTATGTGGCAGCTCAGCTGTAACCCTACCTGCGCCATTCTCGAGAATTCCTTGTGTATACAGTTGGTTTACTAACCTGCAGATGGTCACAACAACTCCAAGTAGTGTCACCATGCTCAGTACATGTTCCACAGCAAGCACGTCTTCATCATATACTGTGAGCGCAATCAGCACCGCCAGAACAGAGCCCGCCAGGAATCCCAGGTGTTTGGCAGCCACAGCCAGAAGCGGTGACAGGAAGCAGTTCATATACTTGCTGGCGGGCTTGTACGCTCGGCTCAGCCTTGCCTGCAGCTGGTGGTCCAACTCATTAAAATGGCGCAGGTAGCAGCGGCCATACAGAGACCAGCATCGGGCCCCGAGACTGCCAGGTTCCCGGCGAAGCACCTCTGTATAACTGAAGAAGGCATAGAGGATCTGCCAGACCAATACGAGAGGGCAAAGCAACAGGTTGGCAAGCCCTATCCAAAGAATACGTTGGGACAGTTTCTCTGCCAGCTCCAGGCGTGATCCTGCACGCTTGTACTCGGGTTTTAGGCTCCACTCATTCTGGAACATGCAGCCGGGGCCCCAGAAGAAGATAAGCTGGAAGTTGTACTTGAGACCCCGGGTATAGAAGATGGAGTCGCCCAGCAGGGGGACTCTATGCTGCAGTGGTAGCAGATTCTTATTGACCATGGCCACCATGTAGTTCTTGAAGCGTAGGATTCGATGGGAGACGTCTAACTCTGAAAGTTCCTTTTTATGAATGCAAATCTGATGCTCCTTCTGGATCTGAACAATCCTGCTCTGGACTTCCTCCCAAGTGTAATAGGGAAGGTCGGCCTGTGGAGAACAGGATTTCATGGTGAGATGGAGAATAAATTTAACGGTAGATGCACAGTGATTTTTCATTCAGCACATTTTTTTGCATTTTTACTGCAGTGGTTTTCACTTTTTTACATGTTTGATTTTCCAGATTTATAGATCAACCACCAGCAATGAAAAGTGGACCTGACCTCAAAAAGTGAATTTAAGACATCTTATATGAAACATCTAAAAGTGGTAATTGTGCATAAGCAGTACCCTACTGTCCTAAATACTTCCTGAAAAACAACAGTGCACTTTCTGTGCTTACAGCCTCATAGCTGTATATCTCAGAGGTGTAACTAGAACCTTCAGGGCCCCAGAGCAAGAAACCATAAAGGGCTTCCATGACATGCCCCCCCCCCCCCACAGTGGCAGAGCACCAAGGCCCGGTCTCATGTGTGACCTTTGCGACCCTGGTAGTTCCACCACTGGTGTCAGTAATTTTTTATTATTTTTTGCCATTATTTATTTTTTTACAATTTTATTTTCTTACATTTTTTTAGGAGCCCTGTTGGGAGGGGGGACTTTGGTGAGATATTAGGAGTCTAAAACAGACTTCTGATGTTTCACCCTTGAGACAGAGAAAGGAGATTAAGGTCACAGCCCTCAATCTCCTTCTCTGCAGCTTCAGCTGCACAGGATGAGTGGACAGGAATAGCATACAAATGAAGCAAACAAAACACAGTTTACTATGCCCCAGTTACGAATGAACAGAGTCGGTGATTGGTACAGATCACCGACTATTCATTAAGACAAGGAAGGGGCTGGTAAAGTACACATTTACCGGCCTCTTCTCCGCTCTCAATCCTGACAGATCCCCGCAGCAGCCGGTAGGAGAGGGGAGGAACCCGGCAGCGCTGCATGGGATGAGGAGGAGGCCGGGGGAGTACAAAGGAGCCTGATCACAGCAGAAGGTGGATAGGAGGGGCAGCATGTATAGGAACCGACCCCCTCCATTTTCTGAAAGGCTGCAGGAGAAAAGTATAGAGGATTGGTTCCTCTATATGCTGCCCCTCCTATTTGGTGTACTGGGGCCCCCTGGAGCATGGGTCCTGGTCGCAGTTGTGACCCCTGTAGGTACGCCCCTGGTTTATCTGCAGCATGAATCATCTAGGCCACTGTTTCCTCTGGCTGCTAATCTGAGGCAATGTGGAGTGAGATTTGGTGATATCATTACTGTGCTGTTCATTGTTTTCTTGCTGGAGAGGAGGTTGCACCCAACGGCCTGCAGTGCAAGGATCTCCCTGCTTCTTCCTTTATGTGGACCTATGCTTCCTGCACCTCTTCTGCTTCTCGATTATTCCCCCACCAGTAAGAATGAGCTCAGGCATGTTCGCAAGCCGCACGTGCAGAGCCCGCCAGGAAGTCGGCACTGCACAGCGCTAATCACAAGCAGTGATACATTTCCCGATCTCTGCAGCCGCGCATCGGGAGAATCACTGCTTGTGATTAGCACTGTGCAGTGCCGACTTCCTGGCGGGCTCTACACGTGCGGCTTGCGAACACGCCTGAGCTCATCCTTACCCACCAGTCATCAGGGGGCAGCTCTGATATGAGGAAGCAAAGCCTTTCTCCAAGCATGGCATTGTAAGTCAGTAATGGGGAAGAGAATAGCTGCAGGGAGGCTACAGACAGTACTGGTGACTTGATCTTTGCCCTGAGCCTTTTTGGGCACTACTTCCACAGTTCAGGTTCTCTTTAAAAGCTGTTGATATAAAATATCAGCCTCAAAGAAGTAATTTGTCTGCAAACTCTTAGATATACAATGTGAGAAGGAAAGTAAAGCATGACCATTGTGTAGCCCTTACTACCAAACCCACAACTTGAGACTTAAGTCTCAAGCTGCGAGTGTGATATTTTTTGTGATGGATTGCCAGAGAGACTCCAGAACCCTTCCACGTTTATATGATCGCACTTGGTACTTGCAGTCAAGGGTTTGGGTATATTTGAAATTGTGAAGCACTGTAAAAGCAGGATATTTCTGCTCCCATTTTATTTTAGTGGGTTTAATGATTTTCAATAAAAGATAAAAATTGCAAAAAAACTGTTACAGAGATTGGAAAAGGAAATGTATATTGCAATACATGTAAAAACAATATTGTCTGGAACACACCATAGGAATGCGCAGAGCCTGCATGTAGAAGTTATAGATCTCCCAATAGCAGCAGATATTGTATATAAATTTAATAAGTCTGTGAATCCAGAAGACACCAGCAATCACCAGGAGACAAGTGAGGAACCAATTCTCTTGTATTCTGTAGAGATAATGAAGACACAGCAATGGTTATTCACTGGCAGTGAAAAGACAAATATGTTGACAATATTTTTTTATATACGTGACATCTTTTCATAATCTACGAATTCAGATTAGGCATATTATTCATTCAAAACACTTGCATTTATTGTGATATCTGTAGTCTGTAAATTATTTATATATTTATTTTATGGTACTATTTTAAGTAGTGTGTATATATTTGAGATATACAGTGGGTACGGAAAGTATTCAGACCCCCTTATATTTTTCACTCTTTGTTATATTGCAGCCATTTGCTAAAATCATCTAAGTTCATTTTTTTTTCCTCATTAATGTACACACAGCACCCCATATTGACAGAAAAACACAGAATTGTTGACATTTTTCCAGATTTATTAAAAAAGAAAAACTGAAATATCACATGGTCCTAAGTATTCAGACCCTTTGCTGTGACACTCATATATTTAACTCAGGTGCTGTCCATTTCTTCTGATCATCCTTGAGATGGTTCTACTACACCTTCATTTGAGTCCAGCTGTGTTTGATTATACTGATTGGACTTGATTAGGAAAGCCACACACCTGTCTATATAAGACCTTATAGCTCACAGTGCATGTCAGAGCAAATGAGAATCATGAGGTCAAAAGGAACTGCCTGAAGAGCTCAGAGACAGAATTGTGGCAAGGCACAGATCTGGCCAAGGTTACAAAAAAATTCTGCTGCACTTAAGGTTCCAATAACAAAGAGTGAAGAATTTAAGGGGGTCTGAATACTTTCCGCACCCACTGTATGTATATATATATATATATATATATATATATATATATATATATATATATATATATATATATATATACATATATACACATACACACATACACACATACACACACACACACACACACACACACATATCTCAATCAGTATTTCTATTTATTTTATTCAATATGATCATTACAGATTTAATTTATATATATATATATTTTATTTATTACAGGTACTTATATAGCACCGTCAATTTGCGCAGCACTTCACATTCATACATACACTATATTACCGTATTGGGACTTCTGCCTTTACACACACATGAACTTTAATTGCATCCCAGTCTTAGTCCGTAGGGTTCAATATTGAGTTGGCCCACCCTTTGCAGCTATAACAGCTTCAACTCTTCTGGGAAGGCTGTCCACAAGGTTTAGGAGTGTGTCTATGGGAATGTTTGACCATTCTTCCAGAAGCCCCAGGACTACTTTGGTACAGCCTGTCCCTCTGGCAAATGCAATGCGACCTGTGGAACAGCGGAGGGGGAGGGACAGTGCTCGGAGCATGATCATTACCATGGGAGAGGCTGCTAGCTGACCTCCCGGTGGCTGGGACAACAAGGAGCGGCTGGATGGCGGGGACTCCTGCAATACTGCCTGCCCGGTGCTGGGGAGAGCCTTGATGTGATGGACAATGAGGCCATGGATAAGTAAGGAGGAGGATGGATCCTCCGTTCTACATTGCACTGTGTGTGGGGGGATGGGGTTGGGGTGTGAGTAGTGCAGGAAGTATGTCGCAGGTAGGTCAGTGTATGTTGCACAGTGCATTCTGAGCAAAACGCATTCCTGATCCCTGTATTCTGAGCAAAACGCATTCCTGATCCCTACATTCTGAGCAAAATGCATTCCTGTATTCTGAGCAAAACGCATTCCTGATTCCTGTATTCTGAGCAAAATGCATTCCTGATCCCTGTATTCTGAGCAAAAGCATTCCTGATCCCTGCATTCTGAGCAAACCTGGCAGGATCATACGTTTTTGGTACCTTAGGGCTCATTCAGGGCTCATTCAGAGGGATGATCAGTCCCATCCTCTGTACAGAGCCGCTGGAAGGTTTAATTCTGTGTTGGCACGTTGAAATAAATAAGTTGGTTTTGTGTCGCTGTTTGGGCACTCGGGCTCAAAAAGGTTCGCCATCACTGCCCTATATACTAATGGTACATTTATTCCTTATATTTGCATAGCAAAAGATACCGGTCTCTGCAGACTCCAGGTGGTAGGACGGCATCAGGCAACGTCACTTTGTTGTTTTCGCTCTGGCTGTGGTTTACCATCTTGTTTGCGAAGAGAATATCGTAATCAACACAGCTCACCAGGAAGGTTGTGAAACTAACCACAAAGATGAACTGCCTGCATGAGTCAAGAAGAGAATGTAAATAGATTAGAAACACAACCATGGGCACAGCTCATCAATGAAAAGCATGCTACCACTAAAAGTTCCCAAAAGCAGTAAGAAAACAAAAAAGTGACATTTCTCACGCACAGGGGAAGGGCAGAGATCCTAATGGCCACAATACAGGACAAAATGATGTCAATGTCAAAACAAAAGAAGCTAAATAACTAAAACATACAGTATTTCTATTAGGTCTACTGGATGAACTGGCCAAGACGGCAGGGGTGACATGAGGGGGTTGATCCACTCAACCTAGAGAATGCAAAATCTGGTGCTGCTCTACATAGGAACCAATTACCTTCCATTTTTTTTTTTTTGTCAAAGTTTAACGGAACGAGCTGAATTTAGAAGCTAATTGGCTACCATGCACAGCTGCAGCAGATTTTGCACTCTCCAGCTTAAGGCCGGGTTCAGGCCTGGTTCACACTGGGGCGACAAACGCTCCGACATTGGGAGCTCATGTCGCATGACGTGTGAAAATCAATGTTTCCCTATGGGAGCCGTCTTAACTGGTCCGACACATGTCGGTCCGACTTTGAAAATGCTCCCTGTACTACTTTGGTCCGACTTTGATCCGACTTCAGCCCATTGACTATCATTGAAGTCGGATCAAAGTCGGACCGCAGTCTTGCATGATCCGACTTTGGCATGCGACTTGTGCTGTACTGCTCTTGAGGGGGAACTCCAGGCCAAATTTTAAATAAAAAACCGGCATGGGTTCCCCCTCCAGGAGAATACCAGGCCCTTAGGTCTGGTCTGGATTTGAAGGGGCGCCCCTACGCCGAAAAAACGGCGTGGGGGTCCCCTCAAAATCCTTATCCGAGCACGCAACCTGGCAGGCCGCAGGGGAAGAGGGGGGGACGAGAGAGCGGCCCCCCTCCCTCCTGAACCGTACCAGGCCGCATGCCCTCAACATGGGGGGTTTGGTGCTCTGGGGCAGGGGGGCGACCTGCGGCCCCCCACCCCAGAGCACCCTGCCCCCATGTTGATGAGGACAGGGCCTCTTCCCGACAACCCTGGCCGTTGGTTGTCGGGGTCTGTGGGCGGGGGGGCTTATCGGAATCCGGGAGCCCCCTTCAATAAGGGGGCCCCCGGATCCCGGGCCCCCCACCCTATGTGATTGAGTATGGGGTACATCGTACCCCTACCCATTCACCTGGTGGAAAAAAATTGCAATAAAAAAAACACACAGCTTTTTAAAGTATTTTATTGCACAGCTCCGGGGGTCTTCTTCCGACTTCGGGGGTCTCCGGTGTCGTCGCCGCGCTCTCCGGTTCTTTCTTCTGCCGGGCCTCCGCTAACTTCTTTTTAGCTCTTTTGCTAGCGGAGGCCCGGTCTTCTCCGTCGCCTTCTTCTTCTCCCGCTCTCCGGTTCTTTCTTCCGCCGGGCTTCCGCTAACGACTTTTTAGCTCTTTTGCTAACGGAGGCCCGGTCTTCTCCGTCGTCTCGTCCGGCTCTCCGTTGTCCTTCTGCCGGCCCCTCCACTAACTTCTTTAGCTCTTTTGCTAGTGGAGGGGCCGGTCTTCCCATCGTCGCCGTCGGCGTCTTCTTCCCTCTTCTCCTCCTCGATGTTGACGCGTCGCTTCCTCCCGCTGTAATACTGTCTCTCCGCTCCGCTCTGCATTAATATAGGCTTCTCATGACGTCACAGTCACATGTTCCGGGGCACATGGCCCCGGAGCATGTGACTGTGACGTCATGGGAACATGTGACTGTGACGTCATGAGAAGCCTATATTAATGCGGAGCGGAGCGGAGAGACAGTATTACAGCGGGAGGAAGCGACGCGTGTTCCCATGACGTCACAGTCACATGCTCCGGGGCCATGTGCCCCAGAACATGTGACTGTGACGTCATGAGAAGCCTATATTAATGCGGAGCGGAGCGGAGAGCCAGTATTACAGCGGGAGGAAGCGACGCGTCAACATCGAGGAGGAGAAGAGAGAAGAAGACGCCGACGGCGACGACGGGAAGACCGGCTCCTCCACTAGCAAAAGAGCTAAAGAAGTTAGTGGAGGGGCCGGCAGAAGGACAACGGAGAGCCGGACGAGACGACGGAGAAGACCGGGCCTCCGTTAGCAAAAGACCTAAAAAGAAGTTAGCGGAGGCCCGGCAGAAGAAAGAACCGGAGAGCGGGAGAAGAACCGGAGACCCCCGAAGTCGGAAGAAGACCCCCGGAGCTGTGCAATAAAATACTTTAAAAAGCTGTGTGGTTTTTTTATTGCAATTTTTTTCCACCAGGTGAATGGGTAGGAGTACGATGTACCCCATACTCATTCACATAGGGTGGGGGGGGCCGGGATCCGGGGGCCCCTTTATTAAAGGGGGCTCCCGGATTCCGATAAGCCCCCCCGCCCGCAGACCCCGACAACCAACGGCCAGGGTTGTCGGGAAGAGGCCCTGTCCTCATCAACATGGGGGCAGGGTGCTCTGGGGTGGGGGGGCCGCAGGTCGCCCCCCTGCCCCAGAGCACCAAACCCCCCATGTTGAGGGCATGCAGCCTGGTACGGTTCAGGAGGGAGGGGGGGCCGCTCTATCGTCCCCCCCTCTTCCCCTGCGGCCGGCCAGGTTGTGTGCTCGGATAAGGGTCTGGTTTGGATTTTGGGGGGGGACCCCCACGCCGTTTTTTCGGCGTAGGGGCGCCCCTTCAAATCCAGACCAGGCCCAAGGGCCTGGTATGCCTCTGGAGGGGGAACCCATGCCGGTTTTTTATTAAAAATTTGGCCTGGAGTTCCCCCTCAAGATTCATACCAAACACAGTGCCTGATATTGGCGGGGATCCAAGTCGGATCCCCGTTCATTGGAAGTCGGACATAGGTCGGCTTCATGTCGCAGGGCAAAGTCGGATCCAAAGTAGGACAGATGTTGTGTCGCACTAGTGTGAACCCTGCCTCACACTGGTACGACATATGTGTTCCCAAAGTCGGAGTCTATGTCGTACCAGTGTGAACCCGGCCTAAGGCTGGGTTCACACTAGTGCGACACGACATCTGTCCTACTTTGGATCCGACTTTGCCCTGCGACATGAAGCCGACATATGTCCGACTTTCAATGAACGGGGATCCGACTTGGATCCCCGCCAATAGCAGGCACTGTGTTTGGTATGAATCTTGAGGGGGAACTCCAGGCCAAATTTTTAATAAAAAACCGTCATGGGTTCCCCCTCCAGAGGCATACCGGGCCCTTGGGTCTGGTCTGGATTTGAAGGGGAACCCCTACGCCGAAAAAAACGGCGTGGGGGTCCCCCCCCCAAAATCCAAACCAGACCCTTATCCGAGCATGCAACCTGGCAGGCCGCAGGGGAAGAGGGGGGGACGAGAGAGCGGCCCCCCCTCCCTCCTGAACCGTACCAGGCCACATGCCCTCAACATGGGGGGTTAGGTGCTCTGGGGCAGGGGGGCGACCTGCGGCCCCCCCACCCCAGAGCACCCTGCCCCTTTGTTGATGAGGACAGGGCCTCTTCCCGACAACCCTGGCCGTTGGTTGTCGGGGTCTGCGGGCGGGGGGCTTATCGGAATCCGGGACCCCCCCTTGATAAGGGGGCCCCCAGATCCCGGCCCCCCCACCCTATGTGAATGAGTATGGGGTACATCGTACCCCTACCCATTCACCTGGTGGAAAAAAAATGTCAAGAAAAAACACACTCAGGTTTTTAAAGTAATTTATTGCACAGCTCCGGGGTCTCCGCGCTCTCCGGTTCTTTCTTCTGCCGGGCCTCCGCTATCTTCTTCCAGCTCTTTTGCTAGAGGGGCCCGGTCTTCTCCGTCGCCTTCTTCTTCTCCCACTATCCAGTTCTTCTCTCGCTCTCCGGTTCTTTCTTCCGCCGGGCCTCCACTAACTTCTTTTAGCTCTTTTGCTAGCAAAGGCCCGGTCTTCCCGTCGTCTCGTCCGGCTCTCCTTTGTCCTTCTGCCGGCCCCTCCACTAACTTCTTGTAGCTCTTTTGCTAGTGGAGGGGCCAGTCTTCCCGTCGCCGTCTTCTTCTCTCTTCTCCTCCTCGATGTTGACGCATCGCTTCCTTCCGCTGTAATACTGGCTGTTCTGGCGACGGAGAAGACTGGGCCCCGCTAGCAAAAGAGCTGGAAGAAGATAGCGGAGGCCCGGCAGAAGAAAGAACCGGAGAGCGCGGAGACCTCGGAGCTGTGCAATAAATTAATTTAAAAAGCTGTGTTGTGTTTTTTCTTGACATTTTTTTTCCACCAGGTGAATGGGTAGGGGTACGATGTACCCCATACTCATTCACATAGGGTGGGGGGGCCGGGATCTGGGGGCCCCCTTATCAAGGGGGGGGGTCCCGGATTCCGATAAGCCCCCCGCCTGCAGACCCCGACAACCAACGGCCAGGGTTGTCGGGAAGAGGCCCTGTCCTCATCAACATGGGGGCAGGGTGCTCTGGGGTGGGGGGGGGCGCAGGTCGCCCCCCTGCCCCAGAGCACCAGACCCCCCATGTTGAGGGCATGTGGCCTGGTACGGTTCAGGAGGGAGGGGGGCCGCTCTCTCTTCCCCCCCCCTCTTCCCCTGTGGCCTGCCAGGTTGCGTGCTCGGATAAGGGTCTGGTTTGGATTTTTCGGCGTAGGGGTTCCCCTTCAAATCCAGACCAGACCCAAGGGCCTGGTATGCTCCTGGAGGGGGAACAAATGCCGTTTTTTTTTTTCATTTGGTGTGGAGTTCCCCCTCAAGAGCAGCAGAGCACAAGTCGCATGCCAAAGTCGGATCATGCAAGACCGCGGTCCGACTTTGATCCGACTTCATAGATAGTCAATGGGCTGAAGTCGGATCAAAGTCAGACCAAAGTAGTACAGGGAGCATTCTCAAAGTCGGACCGACATGTGTCGGACCAGTGAAGACGGCTCCCATAGGGAAACATTGATTTTGACACGTCATGAGCTCCCAATGTCGGAGCGTTTGTCGGACCAGTGTGAACCAGGCCTTAAGATGGAGAGTGCAAAATCTGCTGCAGCTGTGCATGGTAGCCAATCAGCTTCCAAATTCAGCTTGTTCTGTTAAACTTTGACAAAAATAAAAATAAAAATAGAAGCGAATTGGTTCCTATGTAGAGCTGCAGCAGATTTTGCACTCTCCAGCTTAAGGCCGGGTTCACACTGGTACGACATACACTCCGACTTTGGGAGCACATGACACATGACGTGTATAAATCAATGGTTCCCTATGAGAGCGATCTTAACTGGTCCTACACAAGTCGGTCCGACTTTGAAAAAGGTTCATGCACTACTTTGGTCCTCCTTTAGCTTAACTGATCCGACTTTGGCATGCAACTTGTGCTCTGAGGATCTTCAAGGGGAACCTCACGCCAAAATAAATTTAAAAAAAAGATCGTAGTATTTCCCCCCCCCAATTCTATACCAGGCCCTTTGGGTCTGATATGGATCTTGAGGGGAAAGCCCAAGCCAAAAATAAAATAAAAACCTGCATGGGCCCCCCCCAGGGCCATAACAGGGTCTGGTATGAATTTTAAGGGGAACCCCCCACGCCAAAAAAAAAAAAAAAAGGGCGTGGGGTCTCCCCCAAAATCCATACCAGTCCCTTATCCGAGCATGCAGCCTGGCAGGTCAGGAAAGGGAAGGACGTGGACCATACCAAGACACATGCCCTCAACATGGGGGGGGTGGGTGCAATTAAAAGTATTATACCGCTCCAGATAGCAGTCTAGAAATGTCACCTTCCCTGCACTAGACGGGTGCTGTCTCTGTAAGCAAGATACGAGCAAACAAAGAAATCCGGATAGCCGCACATGCTGTCAATCAGAACCTGTGACGTGGAAGCGGGTTGCGGGGCAATGGACGCAGCAGCAGGACTCGTGAGCGAGCCCGCACTGGTGCCCCCAGAGAAAGCGGCTTTCCGTAAGGGCACCGATAAAAAGGAGGGGCCTGGAGCGTCGGTGAGGGCCCCCGAAGAGGAGGCTCGGGGCTGCTCTGTGCAAAACTATTGCACAGAGCAGGCAAGTATAACATGTTTGTTATTTTTATTTAAAAAAAGAAAGAAAAAAAAAAGAAGGAAGATTTACAACCACTTTAAGGGTGGGCAGCTAGAGTGAAAAAAAACACCTGACTGATTTGTATTGATAACACCTATGCTTTCCGTACTCTGTTTTTTAATACACATAAAACAGGAATGGCATGGGAAGTATAACAGAACACAAATAAAGGTGCAAAGAGAGACAAACTTACAGTAACTCAAAGATCTCTCCAATCAACATGCAGGTGAATCCATTCTTCTGGTGCAGGTTGTACACCTGGAAGGCCTGGGTTAAGGATCATATCATGTGTAATATATAGTATATATAGGGGGCTTGCAGTGAGTAATGTTCTCCCAGCGTCTCTGTAATGCAGGGGTGCCCAACCTTTTGAAGCGCGAGGGCCACTTAAGCGACTTGGTAACTGGTCAGGGGCCACAATGAGTGGAGCGGGCGGATGGCAGGTCCGTATTCGCTCTGCAGACACAGTCGTATCGGATTGGAGGTAGGACACAAGTCGGTTTACATCTGCCACTCCTTAGAGGTGAATGGAGGGTCCAATTGGGTCGGACTGACCGTGTAAAAGGGGCCCATGGCTGCTTTCACACTGATGCGATGCGGTTTACCCACACCTCGGGTGCAACACAGTGTACCTTTGGCTTTTCTGCACTTTGCAATAGACTTCTATTATATTCTGCAGGTTTGGTGAACTTTCAGAAAGCTCACCAAACTCGCAAGTAATAACAGAAGTCTATAGCTATGTGCAGGTAACCCGCACCAGCACTGCTCTGCATCTGCGGATTCGTTTGAAAGCAGCCCAGTAACCACTGCAGAACAGATATGCCCAAATATACACTGTGATTTTAGTAATAAACTGACCTTTAATAACAGTATTCTATTCTATTCCATCCCAGAGCAGGAGGTCGTGGGCCACATCAGAGGGCTCCCCGGGCCACCCCTGCTGTAGGGCTTAGTACATAAGAGAACACCGTTGCTCATTCCAAGAACACCAATGCCTATTCCTAAGGACTCATTAAAGTGATACTAAAAACGCACACTGCTTAAGTTACATTATCCCTTCTCTTTCTGTAGGTTGATATACCGTATTTATCGGCGTATAACACGCACTTTTTTCCCCTTAAGATCAGGGGAAAATCGTGGGTGCGTGTTATACGCCGATCCCCCTCTGAAACGAGCGAGAGGAGCCGAGATACACAAAGCCGAAGTACACTCGGCTTTACTCGGCTCCTCTCGCAGTCCCGCCCCTGACTGTGAGCAGAGCCGAGTCTAGCCGAAGTACACTCGGCTTTCTGTATGTCAGCGGCGCAATCAGTGGAGATGGGCGGGACTGCGAGAGGAGCCGAGTCTAGCCGAAGTACACTCGGCTCCGCTCGCTCTTCTCCACAGCGGAAATCGGTGCCAATTCAAACATTGCTGAGACTGGCACTGGACAAGGCAAGGCTGCAAAGACACTGGGCAAGACTGCAATGATGGACACTGGGCAAGGCTGCAATGATGGACACTGGGCAAGGCTGCAATGATGGACACTGGGCAAGGCTGCAATGATGGACACTGGGCAAGGCTGCAATGATGGACACTGGGCAAGGCTGCAATGATGGACACTGGGCAAGGCTGCAATGATGGACACTGGGCAAGGCTGCAATGATGGACACTGGGCAAGGCTGCAATGATGGACACTGGGCAAGACTGCAATGATGGACACTGGGCAAGGCTGCAATGATGGACAAGGCTGCATTTAAATGTAACTTTTTTTCCTTGAACTTCCCTCCTAAAAGTTTTTTTCCTTAAAATTCCCTCCTAAACTTGGGGTGCGCGTTATACGCCGATAAATACGGTAATTATTTTAGGCAAAAAAATAAATAAAAAATCCTTTAAATAAAAAAGTACCCTTTTTCTTAAAAATCGATATACAGCTGTCACATGACCCAGATCTTTCCCAACCTGTCCGCAGGGAAGCATAAGCAAGGGGAGCTTCTAGTCCACGTCTGCTGGTCACATGTTCAAAATGAAAAAAAAAAAACAGCCTTTGGGATGCAGAGCAATATATATATTTTTATCAATAAATTGTTTTAAATCATCATTCAAATACATCTTTTAAATTAATCTTAATTATTTTTGGCAATACCATGGTGTGGGCGGATTTATGCCAGTCACAGTCTGTGTCACGTCCCTCTAGCCTGAGTCTTATGCCGCGTACACACGACCGTTTTTCATGACGAGAAAATGCCATTTTTTAAATTGGTCATTAAAAACGATTGTGTGTAGGCTCCAGAGCATTTTTAACGACGTGAAAAATGGGCTCAAAAAAATTAGAACCTGCTCTATTTTTTCACGTCGTTCTTTTTAATGTCGTGAAAAACGGCCTTGTGTGGGCTTTTACGAGGGGAAAAAAAACGCGCATGCTCAGAATCAAGTATGAGACGGGAGCGCTTGTTCTGGTAAAACTAGCGTTTGTTATGGAGATAGCACATTCGTCACGCTGCAACGGACTGAAAAGCACGAGGCTGAAAAGCGCGAATCGGCTCTCAACTGCATTGGGGACATGGACATGAGGATCAACCAGGTTTTTTGCAGAATACAGAAAATGAAGCCCATAGTGACTCAGGGAGTATGAACAGCGTGTAATACCCCATTTACTGATAGTTTTTTATGATGTTGTTTTAAGGCGGTTCTAAAGCCTTAAGGTTTTTCACCTTGCTGCATTCCATGCAGTAAGACGGAAAACCTTCTTTGCTGCAGCTCCTCCCTAGCCCCTCCCCCCTCTTTCCTACCCGAGTCTGATCCGATCCAGCGATGTGCACAAGAGCAGCTGCTCTCATTGGGCAGATTGATAGCAGCGGGAGTCATTGGCTCCCACTGCTGTCAATCAAATGCTGTGACACGGGACCAGGGGCTGATCCGCTCGCTGTGTCAATAGACGCAGACGGGGCAGCTGGGTAGCGAGCATGCACAGGTGCCCCCAAGGAAAGCCGCTTTCCATGGGGGCACCTACCAAAGAGGAGGGGCCTGGAGTGCCAGCGGAGGACCACAGAAGAAGAGGATTGGGGCTGCTCTGTGCAAAAGCACTGCACAATGCAGGTACGTATAGACATGTTTGTTCGGTTTTTTTTTAACACTTTAATGACACTTTCAAGGATACTCGAGAGAAGAAGAGATCCAGGTTCTCAATATGGTTCCATGGTGCTGGAAAGGAGAAATCAGATTACTTTAACATAGTAAGACAAAGACCTTATATTGCATTCATCCATAATGAATAAACAGAGAAAGAACACTCACATTTACTGCCCTCGGGAACATGCACTAGCAGGTCATCCTCCCCCATCGGCGAGTCTGTGTACGAGGCCTCCAGCCTCTGGTATGGCGTGTCAAACACCGCCATGACTTTTCCTCTTTACGCTCAGGTCTCAGCATTCAGAAATGCGGCAGTACTAGAAATCTGGGAGAAGAAGGTCACATTAGTTCGTGAACTTGGCTAACCTGAGACTTTAGCATGGAATAGTACGATCATTGCTTGAGTAGACCATGCCAACCTGTGCCACCTAAAGCCCTCCGTTTGCTGGAAACATGGTGTTCAGGGAACACCTAATCTTCAGCTACTGATTCTGTTGGCCTGAGATTCCCAGCTCCGTCTATGAAAATCTCTAAGCAGTTTCAATATTCAACTCCAGTATGAAGTCTAATTTTGCACAATTAAAATAAAATGATTCATGCATCTGCCAACACACAACATCTACAGCAGTAGTCGCCAATCTCCGGCTCTTTGCTTTCTTTTATCTGGCCCTTGGGGCACCATTTTATCCACTTTTTTACCAACAATGGGGCAAAATTCCCCCTCCCCACTGACCCCAATGAAGGTCACAATTACTCCCAATGACACCAACGACGGGGCTTAATTCCTCTCAATGACACCTACAATTGGGCCTACTGATCCCAATGAAGGGGCACAATTCCTCCCAATGACACCAATAATGGGGCACAATTCCTCTCAATGACACCAACAATTGGGCCTACTGATCCCAATAAAGGGGCACAACTCCTCCCAATGACACCAACAATGGGGCACAATTTCTCTCAATGACACCTACAATTGGGCCTACTGATCCCAATGAAGGGGCACAATTCCTCCCAATGACACCAACAATGGGGCACAATTCCTCTCAATGACACCTACAATTGGGCCTACTGATCCCAATGAAGGGGCACAATTCCTCCCAATGACACCAACAACGGGGCTTAATTCCTCTCAATGACACCTACAATTGGGCCTACTGATCCCAATGAAGGGGCACAATTCCTCTCAATGAAACCAACAATGGGGCACAATTCCTCTCAATGACACCTACAATTGGCCCCAATGACACTAATAATAGGGCACAATTCGTCCCACTGACACCAAAGATGAAGCATTATTTTTTCCCTACCGACGTCGGGACCTTTTCTACTCCCAATGGCCCCAGTCTGGGCCCCCCTAAAGTCTAAAGAACAGTAAAGTGTCCCCTTGTTTAGAAAGTTTGGAGACCCCTGATCCACAGAATACATTACATGTAGAGGGACAGAGAATTTGCCAGCAGTGAATGATAGATTTCCCTCACTTCCTGCCACAGTTTCACCAGGCAGGTGGTCAGGGAAAAACTCTAATGCCGCGTACACACGATCGGAAATTCCGACAAGAAAAGTTCGATGGGAGCTTTTGGTCGGAAATTCCGACCGTGTGTAGCCTCCATCTGACTTTTTCTGTCGGAATTTCCGACAACAAAAAATTGAGAGCTGGTTCTCAATTTTTCCAACAAGAAAAGTTCTTGTTGGAAATTCCGATCGTGTGTATGCAATTCCGACGCACAAAAATCCACGCATGCTCGGAATCAAGCAGAAGAGCCGCACTGACTATTGTTGTATGTCACCGTGTTCTTGATGGTCGGAATTTCAGACAACATTTGTGTGACCGTGTGTATGCAAGACAAGTTTGAGCCAACATTCCGTCGGAAAAAAATCCACGGTTTTATTGTCGGAATTTCCGATCGTGTGTACGCGGCATAACAGTAACAGAAACCCTTATATGCTTTTTTATTGTTGCCTGTGTTCCTGTTGCCTGTTCCAGATTTTCCCTTCACTTTCTGGTGAAGCTGCCATCACTGTAACAGTCAGTAAAGGGGAAATCTCTCTAATGGGTCCCAATTGGGGCTTCCCCACTTCATCCACAGCAGTAATAAAGGCTGGAACTGCACTGTTGCATTTGACATTTGCACAATTGCAATAAGTCTTGCTAAACCTTATCAGTGCATGGATTTCACATTTCGCCCAGAGATGACCTTTTGTTCATTACACAATACAATATAGCAGTGGTCTCCAAACTGCAGCCCTGGGGGCCAGATGTGGCCCTTTGCTTGCCTTTATCAGGCCCTTGGGACACTATTCCTCCCACTGATACAATGCATAATTCCTATTGCTGACCCCAACCATAGGTTACGATTCCTACCACTGACCCCAACAATGGGTCACTATTCTTCCTACTGACACCAATGATGGGCCCTATTCCTCCCACTGACACCAACTGCAGGGCTCTATTCTTCCCACTGACACTTATGATGGGGGACAATTCCTTTCCGATACCAACAATGGGGCACCATTTCTCCCAAAAACACCAATGATGGGGTACTATTTCTTTCCACAACATCAACACTGGGGCAATATTCCTCCCACGGATACCAATGACGGGGCATTCTTTACTCCTTCAGCTTTAACAGGCACTGTCGTCTGTCAGACTTGATGTTCCACATAAAATTTGCCATGTCCGCTAATAAAACTGCCTATTTTTTACAGCCCCTGGCCATCCATGTGAAAGAGCCTTAAAGAATATGTAAACCCAGCATTTCATATTCCTGATATGTGCCTCCCTATCACAAAAACTGACAACACTAGGCAGGAGAGCACAGTGGCTTTTTTATCTGTCCTGCTCTCTTCCAATGATCAGAATTGTGCTGACACCCCTCCACAGCCATTCACTGGGAAGACCAGTGTGCTGCTGTTTCTCCCCTCCAGCTCTTATGCAGCTGAGAACAGAGGTATTGTAATCATTTATAAAAAAAAGAGGAAATAAGGTATTATGTTTTTTTTTTACATCTATACCCAAATGTTTTGCCTTTAAACATTTGGGTATATAAAAGTTTACATAAACGTTATGTTTACTAGAGCACTGTGTATCAAAAACAATTGCAATGAAAAAAAAAAAAAAAAAAGTTTATTTTTGCATTTTGTAATCCTTTGTTGCATCTCATGGCTGATGATCTCCTTCAGCCTCTTTGCAAACACTTCCTGCCAACATGCACTAAAGCGATGGCTGCATGGCATTTCTCAGGATGGGTTTCCTGATGGTGACAACAGTGGACTGTGACTGTATAATGTGTGCTGAAGTGGCTACTTGTAGTCTCTTATTGAAAGCCCATGCGACAGGGTGACAGAGCAGGAGAAGAATTCGTAAACATGGCAGAGCGTTGTCACCGTAAAACAGAAAGTGCCTGAACAAAGACCTTCATGGCAGGATCACCAGGTGCTACTTTAACCCGTTAGCGGCTGCTCACCATAGATATACTGAGGCAGGGCGGCCGCTCTGTGCCAGATCGCGTACCTAGTACATGATCTGGCACTTCTGGAGTCCTTTCATTGGACACAGCGGGAGCCAATGTCCGCCGGGACCCACCGATCGTTCGTGAGAAAGGCAGAACGGCGGTCTGCCTATGAAAACAAGGCAGACCGCCGTTCTGTGATACAGGAATGTGCTGATCCTGTTTTCCTGCTAAGCATGGACATGGATCTTTACATTCCCCCCATCAAAGCACCTCCCCCACAGTTAGCAAGCACTCCCAGGGAACACATTTAACTCTTTGATCGCCCCTGATGTTAACCCCTTCCCTGCCAGTGTCATTTGTACAGCAAAAGTGCTTTTTTTTTTAGTACTGATCCCTGTATTAGTGTCACTGGTCCCCAAAAAGTGCCAAAAGTGTCAGCTAGTGTCCGATTTGTCTGCTGCAATATCGCAGTTCTGCTGTAAGTCTCTGATCGCCTCCATTACTAGTATTAAAAAAAAAAAAAATCTATATCCAATATTTTGTAGACGCTGTAACATTTGTGCAAACCAATCAATATACACTCATTGGGATTTTTATTAGTGTCACTGGTCCCTAAAAAGTGTCAGGTGTCCGATTTGTCTGCCGCAATCCCTTTATAAGTCGCTGATCACTGCCATTACTAGTAAAAATAAAATTTAAATAAAAAAAAAAAAAAAAGTTTGTAGACGCTATAACTTTTGTGCAAAACAATCAATATACACTTATTGTTTTTTTTTTACCAAAAATATGTAGCAGAACTGCGGCAGCTGGTCTTTAAGTGGTATTCACATTTTTTTTAAACTCTTTTCAGAATATTGTTTAATAATAGAAAAGGTAAATGGTGTAAATAAAATATTTACAGGAAAAGGGTATTACAAAAGAAAAAAAAAAATACATAAAATTCAAATTTTTTAAGAAGATATATATGTCTTTGATATGATGAAACGCGTAGGGAAGAGCTATAGCATCACTTCCATTTTTCAGGTCCATGGAACGCATCGCGTCCCAGACTTCTAGTCTTTACAGTCTTTTGTTTTAGTCTTTTCTAGTGTTTTTACAAGCTGATGTGATTTTTAACTAAATACTTTCACTTTTTATAATAAACCAAGCTTAAAAGCGGAGTTCAACCAAAAAAATGGAACTTCCGCTTATCCGGTCCCCCCCCCCCCTGGTGTCCCATTTGGCACCTTTCAGGGGGGAGCAAATACCTGTCAAATACAGGTATTTGCTCCCACCTCTGGCAAAAGATCACTGCAGTATCCGCGGCAATCTACGCCATTTCCGGCCCCTTCTTCGCCCCCGCTGTCTTCTGGGAGACACACGGGTCCCAGAAGACAGCAGGGACCACTCAGGACGCGCAGCGTGACTCGTGCATGCTCAGTAGGGAACGAGGCTGTGAAGCCGCAAGGCTTCACTTCCTGATTCCCTTACTGAAGATGACAGCGCCTCCACCCGGGAGCCGAGGGACGGGTCGGCTTCGAACATCACGGGTGCCCTGGACAGGTAAGTGTCCTTATTTTAAAAGTCAGCAACTGCAGTATTTGTAGCTGCTAGTGGTGCAACGGATCGGTGACGATCCGTGATTCGAACGGGTCACCCCGTTCGGATCGGCACACACCGCGATCCGCGGCCTCGGCCTTAGGAAAGGCCGCGGCTTCGGCCTAGCTCCGGAGCCGTGGCCATCTTGGTACACCCGGCGGCGGCCGCCTTGTGCGTGCTGACGTCATCACCCCTCACCCTCGCTGCTCGTGGATCTGAACTGGCCGGCGGGAGAGACTAAGGTAAGTGGGGGAGATGCCCATTACAGGGGGAGAAGATTGTGGATATTACAGGGGGAGAAGATTGTGGATATTACAGGGGGAGAAGATTGTGGATATTACAGGGGGAGGAAGATTGTGGATATTACAGGGGGAGAAGATTGTGGATATTACAGGGGGAGAAGATTGTGGATATTACAGGGGGAGAAGATTGTGGATATTACAGGGGGAGAAGATTGTGGATATTACAGGGGGAGAAGATTGTGGATATTACAGGGGGAGAAGATTGTGGATATTACAGGGGGAGAAGATTGTGGATATTACAGGGGGAGAAGATTGTGGATATTACTGGGGGAGAAGATTGTGGATATTACAGGGGGAGAAGATTGTGGATATTACAGGGGGAGAAGATTGTGGATATTACAGGGGGAGAAGATTGTGGATATTACAGGGGGAGAAGATTGTGGATATTACAGGGGGAGAAGATTGTGGATATTACAGGGGGGGAAGATTGTGGATATTACAGGGGGAGAAGATTGTGGATATTACAGGGGGAGAAGATTGTGGATATTACAGGGGGAGAAGATTGTGGATATTACAGGGGGAGAAGATTGTGGATATTACAGGGGGAGAAGATTGTGGATATTACAGGGGGAGAAGATTGTGGATATTACAGGGGGAGAAGATTGTGGATATTACAGGGGGAGAAGATTGTGGATATTACAGGGGGGGGGGAGATTGTGGATATTACAGGGGGAGAAGATTGTGGATATTACAGGGGGGGAAGATTGTGGATATTACGTGGATATTAGTAATTTTTTTTTTTTTTTTGCCGATCCGAAAATGATCCGATCCGTGACCCCTGATCCGAGGATCGATCCGATTCGTGGGTTTTTTGATCCGTTGCACCCCTAGTAGCTGCTGACTTTTAAAAAAAAAAAAAAATCGCTTTAACGGAGTTACGCTATGAAGCCTGTCTTTGATGTTCCCTTATGTATGTGAGATTGTCGGGGCAGTGGATACAAAGGAAAGGAGAGGCAGCTTTTTCTGTGGACCTGGATATACTGAGGCAGTTTTAGCTGTGGATCTGGATATCTACATTATATAAAAAAAAAGAGGTGGATATCCGCACTACTAAACAGTGGTCATAGGTATTGCATTAGGGTGTGCACCCCAAACTTTCAACACATATGCGTTTGACATATTTACCGGCCTCTTCCCTGCTCTCCATTCTGAAACACTGGGGGGGAAGGGGGAGCAAGGGAGCACATGGGGGACCCGGGCAACAGAAGGAAATGGATCAGGGAAAGGAGGGGTGTCATCTATTAGTACCGATCCCCTATTTTTTCCTCCTGTGGCAGCTGAATGTTGACAAAAGGGGAGAGGAGGAGAAGCCTACTTTCAGCTGCTGCAGGAGGAAAATACAGATCAGTTCCACTAAATTCCACCCCCACCACCTCTCCTGTCCAGGTTCTGAGGGTCGGCAAGGAAGGATTGTGGCTTACCTATCACTTGCCCATCATTGACAGGTTGCCAACCCCAGGATTAGGGTGTGCCCAGGCACACCAGGCACACCCCTTGCGCACGCCTATGACAGTGGTATTAATCCTAGTATAAGCAGCCAGCACATTTTGTTGATAAGCAAACAAATAAATAAATAAAAGTCCACATGCGGCACTAAATAAATCCACAGTCTTTCCAAGAAGGGAGAGATAAAACACACTTCACCAGCTTCAGTGTGTAAAGGAAAGCACGCCACACCACGTGCAAATCCAATCTGCTTACCAGGCATGTGTTGATCAATAGGCAGGAATCACAGCTCCGCTCTCCAGACACTGGTAGTGGGTATCTGGTGATCCAATCATAGAATATAACTTGCATCCGGCACTGCTCCCATAGAACCCAATGGTCTGCAAGGGCAGAGCATTTGCATGCAGTATGGAAAAAACGCACATGGAACTAGTGTGAACCGGTCCTAACACAGGGGAGCTGCTAAATCAGACCAGATCGGATTTAAAATCGTTCGTGACCATTGGATTCTATTAGAGCAGTGCCTGATGCAAGTTATATTCTATGATTAGATCACCACATACCCACTATCAGTGTCTGGAGAGCGAAGCCGTGATTCCTGCCTATTGATCAACACATGCCTGCTTTATATAGCTTTCTGGTAAGCAGATTGGATTTGCACGTGGTGTGGTGTGCTTTCCTATACACATTGAAACTGGTGAAAGATTTTTCATCTCTCCCTTCTTGGAAAGACTGTTGATTTATTTAGCGCCACATGTTGATCTTTTATTGATATCTACAGTGCCTTGAAAAAAGTATTCATACCGCTTGACAATTTCCACATTTTGTCAGGTTACAACCAAAAATTTTAATGTATTTTATTGGGATTTTATGTGATAGGCCGACCCAAAGTGGCACATAATTGTGAAGTGGAAGGAAAATGATAAAATGGTTTTCATTTTTTTTTACAAATAAATATGTGAAAAGTGTGGGGGGGGTACGTTTGTATTCAGCCCCCTTTACTCTGATACCCCCAACTAAAATCTAGTGGAACCAATTGCCTTCAGAAGTCACCTTATTAGTAATAAAAGTCCACCTGTGTGTAATTTAATCCAAGTATAAACACAGCTGTTCTGTGAAGCCCTCGGGGGTTTGTTAGAGAACGTTAGTGAACAAACAGCATCATGAAGGCCAAGGAACACACCAGACAGGTCAGGGATAAAGTTGTGGAGAAGTATAAAGCAGGGTTAGGTTATAAAAAAATATCCCAAGCTTTGAACATCTCACAGAGCTCTGTTCAATCCATCATCGGAAAATGGAAAGAGTATGGCACAACTGCACACCTACCAAGACATGGCCGTCCACCTAAACTGACCGGCCGGGCAAGGAGAGCATTCATCAGAGAAGCAGCCAAGAGGCCCATGGTAACTCTGGAGGAGCTGCAGAGATCCACAGCTCAGGTGGGAGAATCTGTCCACAGGACAACTATTATGCCGCATACACATGACCGTTTTTAATGTCATTGAAAAAAACGACGTTTTTCTCGACGTGATTCTTCTCAAGCCTGCCTTGCCTACACACGATCATGAAAAAAATGCTCGAGCAAAGCGCAGTGACGTACAAAATGTACGACGGCACTATAAAGGGGAAGTTCCATTCGGATGGCGCCACCCTTTGGGCTGCTTTTGCTGATCATCGTGTTAGTAAAAGTTTGGTGAGAGACGATTCGTGCTTTTCAGCCCCGTGCTCTTCAGTCCGTTACAGCGCGACGAATGGGCTATCTCCATTACGAACGCTAGTTTTACCAGAATGAGCCCTCCCGTCTCATCACTTGCTTCTGAGCATGCGCGTTTTTTTCACGTTGTTAAAGCCTACACACGGCCGTTTTTCATGACGAGAAAAACGACGACGTGAAAAACTACGAGAAAAATTTGAGCTTTTTAATGGCCATTTTTCACGTCGTGAAAAATGCTTTGGAGCCTACACACGATCGTTTTTAATGACTAAATAAAAAAAAAATGGCATTTTTCTCGTCATGAAAAACGGTCATGTGTTCGCGGCATCAGTCGTGCTCTCCACAAATCTGCCCTTTATGGAAGAGTGGCAAGAAGAAAGTCATTGTTAAAAGAAAGCCATAAGAAGTCCCGTTTTCAGTTTGGGAGAAGCCATGTGGGGGACACAGCAAACATGTGGAAGAAGGTGCTCTGGTCACATGAGACCAAATTTTTTTACTTTTTTGGCCTAAAAGTAAAAACGCTGTGTGGCAGAAAACTAACACCGCACATCACACTGAACACACCATCCCCACTGTGAAACATGGTGGTGGCATCATCATGTTGTAAGGATGCTTTTCTTTAGCTGGGACAGGGAAGCTGGTCAGAGTTGACGGGAAGATGGATGGAGCCAAATACAGGGCAGTCTTAGAAGAAAACCTGTTAGAGTCTGCAAAAGACTTGACACTGGGGTGGAGGTTCACCTTCCAGCAGGACAACGACCCTAAACATACAGCCAGAGCTACAATGGAATGGTTTAGATCAAAGTATATTCATGTGTTAGAATGGCCCAGTCACAGTCCAGACCTAAATCACATTGAGAATCTGTGGCAAGACTTGAAAATTGCTGTTCACAGACGCTCTGACAGAGCTTGAGATATTTTGCGAAGAAGAATGGGCAAAAATGTCCCTCTCTAGATGTGTAAAGCTGGTAGAGACATCCCCAAAAAAGACTTGCAGCTGTAATTGCAGAGAACGGCGGTTCTAGAAAGTATTGACTCCGGGGGGCGCTATACAAATGTACCCCACACTTTTCACAGATTTATGTGTAAAAAAAATTGAAAACTATTTATCATTTTCCTTCCGCTTCACAAATTAGGTGCCACTTTTGTGTTGGTCTATCACATAAAATCCCAATAAAATACATTTATGTTTTTGGTTGTAACATAACATGTGGAAAATTTCAAGGGTTATGAATACTTTTTCAAGGCACTGTAGATACAGCCAGGAAGGGCTGTGAATGCGGGCTACCACTATACGGGGAGAGATTTCTGGTGAGTGGAGCAATAAAAGGGGGAGCAGATAAAAGGGGGAGCATGAGTGGAGTCACTGGGCACACTGCATGTGTGTTTGGCTACACCAGATCAAGCTTTTGATTAACAAGCACGAAATAAAAAAGGAATGGATAAAGGCTCACATGTGATTTACAGCACTATTTACAGCACTTGTCACTTATTTTCTGTATTTGGTTGAATTTACAAAGAATCATTGGATTTATTATATGTAGCACTGGTCACTTTATAAATGTTATTTGTACAAAACTATGAATGAATTATGTATTTGATTGGAGACAGTGTTTATTCACTATATCAGTTTTAGATATTGCATAATATTATTGTATAATATACAAAGTTTTTTTTGCACTCGGAGGTTCACATTGGTATAAGCAGCACATTTTAATATACTATACCTATCCCCTACCCGGCCACCGTCATCTTCGTCCAGGGTGCCAGGTTTTCGTTGCCTTGATTGGCCAGTGGGGGATGATGTCATCCTGTGCACACGTACTGAGCTGTGAAAAACTGTGAGCAGGCAGATAGTGTGTATTACTGAAGAAGTAACATAGAATGTCTCTTCTGCAATAAATAGCTACCCGCTCCAGTGGCGTCGCCCCCTCTCTCCTGCCACCCCCTCTATCACCAATAGATGAATCTATGGCCGCCGCTGCCACCCCCTATTCAGGCACCCAGACCCTTTTTGGGCGCCGGGCGCCTGAATAACAGCGGCGGGGGGGGGGGGGGTGTTTTTGAAGCACCTGATTAGAGCCATAGGCTCTAATAGGCGTCAAAACAGATAAAGAGCGAGCACCATGCTTGCCGCTCGCAGTTCACCCAGCTGTGTTAGGAAAGCAAATAGCCATTTGCTTTCCTAACACTGAACCGCCTCTCAGCCAATCAGGTGCTCAGGCGCTGTGATTGGAAGCCTATCAGGAGTCCAATCTTAGCAGAGGAAGGGAAGAGAGGACAGAAGAAGACATCGAGTAGCATGGAGGACACGAGAAGACATGAAGGAGCATGGAGGACACTGCTCGCTGCCCGCCGCTGTGGGGGGCTGGCACAGTGGGAGCATTTGATGGGGCACAGTGGGAGCATTTGATGGGGTACAGTGGGAGCATTTGATGGGGCACAGTGGGAGCATTTGATGGGGCACAGTGGGAACGTGGCGGCTTTTAATGGGCAACAGTGGCGGCTTTTAATGGGCAACAGTGGCGGCTTTTGATGGGCAACAGTGAGGCTGCAAATTATGGTGTTTTTTTCAGAATATTGTTTGCACCCCCCCCCCCCCCCCAAAAAAATTTGAGCACCAGCCGCCACTGACCCGCTTGCTGTTTTCTACAAATTAGGTTTAGTTCTGCTTTCAGTCACTAAAACGTGTATATATTACACAAAGAAAAACCATAAGTGCTCCAGATGAATGGGGACCGCAAGTCTACAGGCTACAGGGTTGATTTACTAAAACTGGAGAGTGCAAAATCTGGTGCAGCTTTGCATGGTAGCCAATCAGCTTCTAATTTTATTTTTTTCAGTTGAGCTTTGCCAATAAAACCTGGAAACTGATTGGTTACTATGCAGAACCGCACCTGATTTTGCACTCTCTCGAGTTTTAGCATTGCCCTTAAAACGTATAAGCTTTGCCCTTGTGGATGGGCGCCGTTTGAGTAACTGCACTGGATTATACTCACTTTCAGTGGGGAGGGGGGAGGGAGCAGATACCTGTCTAATACAGGTATTTGCTCCCACTTTCGGCAAAAGATTGCCGCAGTATCCGCAGGGATCTATCTATGCCATGTCCGGCCCCTTCTCCACCCCCCCCCCCGCTGTCTTCTGGGAGACACGCAGGTCCCAGAAGACAGCAGGGGCCACTCAGGACACGCAGCGTGACTTGCGCATGCGCAGTAGGGAACGAGGCTGTGAAGCCGCAAGGCTTCATTTCCTGATTCCCTTACTGAAGATGCCGGCGCCTCCACCTGGGAGCCAAGGGACGGGTCCGCTTTGGGTGAGGACATTGCAGTGTCCATAATTTTAAAAGTCAGCAGCTGCAGTATTTGTAGCTGCTGACTTTTAAGTATTAATTTTTTTGGGCGGAACTCCGCTTTAAAACGGAGTTGCGCTATGAAGCCGGTCTTTGATGTTCCCTTATGTATGTGAGATTGTCGGGGCAGTGGATACAAAGGAAAGGAGAGGCAGCTTTTTCTGTGGATCTGGATATACTGAGGCAGTTTTAGCTGTGGATCTGGATATCTACATTATATATATATATATATATATATATATATATATATATATATATTAAAAAAAAAGGTGGATATCCGCACTACTAAACAGTGGTGGTATTTATCCTAGTATAAGCAGCCAGCACAATTTGTTGACAATATATAGTGAACGCAGTGTCCTGGGTTTAGTAATACTTTAAAGGAGAAGGAACGAGCTTGGGCTGTACTTCTTCTGTGGATCACAGAAGTGCAGTTCTTTCTCAGTTTTCAGCTGACGCCACAGAGCCGGTCCAGGCTCGGGAAAGATTACGACCATATGGTTGGGGTTTCCCCACATGCCTGGACCGGCACCTAAGTGGAGGGAAGGGGGAGAGAGCAGAGAGCCATTGACTGACAGTCAACAGCTTTTTGCTCAGAGAGCTCTGAGAACCAAGTGATGGGCTCTGTTCTCAGTGTTAGAGCCGGCGGGGGGAGGCGATGCTGCATCCACCCAGGTGAGTACGATTCAAAAAAACAATCAAAAAACAATTCCCATACTTCTCTTTTAATACGTTCTGCGGTCTACCCCTTTCTCAATAGGAGGGTGTAATAAACGTCTGCAGAGAGGCCACCGCTTCTCTACAGTAATATCCATACCAGCCATTCATTGTATGGCAATGCATCTGTTCTCTGTGCAGTACGTTACAGTGCCATTCATTGTGAACGGCACCCCAGCGCATTGTACAGTACAACCTAATGCACTGCAGTGCACCACTACACATATACTACACAACCCAGTGTACATTCTTGGCACTTTGTCTTGGTGTCGGGATGAATGAGCACATGTGCAGGAGTTACATCAATAGAAACAAATAAATGATAGCACAATGTAGAGTTAAAAAAGGGAGACAGACCCCTTTAGGAGTCCACATAAAAGTCCAATGGGCCCACAGCACCACACTGAATAGCTGTGACTTCCCTAAGGATCTGAGTAAATCCTTCAATAGTCAGACTGAGGACTGAGAAAGGGGCATGCTCATTCCATGAAATGCGTAGCCACGCTCATTTTACATTATCACGTCTGTCTTTGTCCATCATACTACCCAGAACCACTAGATCAGCACACTAGATCAGCACTTCCCTGCGCTACATGCTGGTTAACGGCCACTCCTCACATTCATTCTACAGTCCTGATATGGTTCCCTGCCGAGCTTTACATGCTTGGATTTTTATCAAATTTATTTTAATAAAATGGTTTTAGAGTAAAAATCTATCTAAAGATTGTTTTCCATTTAAGATATATTAATAATTTTATTCAGCATGAAATGGATTTTAGTTATGTAGCATGAGGCTGTCTATTCTGCAATATTTTCATTTTTGGAAAAACTCATTTAATGAATCCAAGCTCTGCAAGCCGAGAACAAGCACTGCATTGATGCACTCACACAATGTCACAGTAACCATGAGATAAGACAAAGTTCAGGAATATTCCTTTATCTATGTACACTACAAACTGTATGATTGAATCGGTTCTGATATCGCTGTTTTGCTAACATGACAGCCTATTATTCGAAATAGGAAACCTTCATGTTGTTTGCAAATAATAAAAATTCTAACTACCAGCAAGAATAAGTCCTTACATTTAAAGAGCACCTGTCATTTCACATCCATCATGGCAGCGCCTGTTAGCGGGCATCCACTCACCTGCTGCCGCCACGTCCCTCACCTATGTTGTGTCACTTGCCGCATCACCAGCCATCCCATTAAAGTGAATGAGACTGTCTGTGAGTCAACAGCGGGTCAGGGGAGAAGCCACTGTGGGACAGAGATGACAGTTGCTCTTTAAAAATTATGATTTAAATCCAGCCTTTTTATTAGGAATTTAAATCAAATCCACCCTGATCAATTTTACAAAAATTGCTAAACTTAGACGATGGCGCTCTTTTGTTTATATATTGCAGGAGCTGCGTCATCCTGCGCCGGTCAATCAAGGTGAGCGAAGACCCAGTACATTGTAGAAGCTGGCAAGAATTTGCAAAGTTTAGTTCCGCTTTGTGTGTGAATAGGCCCCTAATGAAATCCAGGTCATTCTGCCAGGGAAACTCTACTCAATGTTAAACAAGAATACTCAAAACAGGAGCCGCCAAATACAAATAATGGCTCTCTAATGAACAAATGAGAGCAAATAAGAGAAGTTCATTGTCAGTTTACATACCATTTAACTCTGTAAACACAATTGACTGGCAACCAATATGTATACAGACAGTATAAATAAAATATAAATAAAAAACTGTATTGATTACAGAAAGTAATATATATGCTGGCTCACTCCAATACACTCCAAATATTACCAATACATGAATCCGGTACTTACTGGTATACAGGAACCTTCATCTAGCTAAACAGCAAATGACAAGAATAGCTGGAAAAAGATCTCGGTCAGGATAGGAGAGAAGTGAGAGAGAATGCAGCAAATTCTGAAAATCGAAATGAAAATGAGGAGGAGGAGGAGGAGGAGGAGGAGGAGGAGGAGATTTAACTGTAACCAGTTTTAGGACAATGATAAACTGAAACCAATTGGTGGCTATGAGCAACAGCTTCTCTTTGCTTTGTTCTAGTTACAAATGTATCAATAAGCAATCAAAATATGAAAAAGCACCTCCTGGACTGACTGTATGTAATGGCAAGGGGTGCTGGGGTGTGCTGCAGGGTATTGATGCTCACTGCTGGTGGATCTATTCTAGCTGGAGGGGATCTATTTTTCAGGGGGGTCTATTGTTGCTGAGGAGGTCTAGTGTTGCTGGTGGGGGACCTATTGTTGCTGGGGGGTCAGTTGTTGCTGAAGGAGATTTACTGTTGGGGGAGGGGTCTATTGTTGATGGCTGCCAGAGAGTCTATTAATGCTGGCTGTGCGGAGATCTGTTGATGCTGCCGGGAGTCTATTGTTGCTGGGGGGGGGGATTTTGTTGTGAGTGGTACATTGTTAGGGGGATCTATTGTTGCTGGCTGAAGGGGAAACTAAATTCCATACAAATTACTTAGCACAACTAAATGATACTTGGTTCTGTATTGTCTAAAAGGGGCGGTACTGGGAGGTGGGAAGGGGATGGAACCAAGGGACGTTGCTCGGAGGTGGGTAGGGGGCAGAGAAAACAAGTGACTTGGAAAAGGGGAGTTCCTGCACCTATTGTTTGAGAAAAAAAGCCCTGTATATATATATATATATATATATATATATATATATATATATATATGTATAGATAGATAGATATACACACACACACTATCACACAAAAGTGAGTACACCTCTCACATGTTTGTAAATATTTTATTCTATCTTTTCATGTGACAACACTGAAGAAATGACACTTTGCTACAATGTAAAGTAGTGAGTGTACAGCTTGTATAACAGTGTAATCGCTCGCTCATGTGAAACGCGTCAATCATGTCCCTGTGCATCTGTCTGGCTTGGCAACGATAAAACTTTCAAGATTTTTACTTCACTGTGGTGTGCTACCATTTTCCTTTTCTATATTGCTTTGGTGGCGAGCTGGGGTAAACACCTGCAGCAGTCAATTACTTACTGATTGACAAAGCAGTGTATACTTTGTGGTTGGATAGATGGTTTCCGATGAGGAGACACTGACAGGCCTTGCTGGCATTACTAATGGGCACTGGTTGGCATTACTGGCAAGCACTGGTGTGGCACAGATGGGCATTGCTGATGGGTCTGCACTGATAATCAATGCGCCGATTATCAGCGTAGACCCCCCCCTGTCTGGAAAGCCGCTGATCGGCTCTCCTCTACCCGCACCCTGTCAGCGCAAACGGAGGAAGGCCGATAAACGGCACTTCCTGGTTACCATGTGATCAGCTGTGATTGGACACAGCCTAATACGTGGTAAATAGCCTACGTCATAGGCTCTTTACCCAGATCGGAGATGCAGTGTATCAGATGGACACACCACACCACCGATCGCAATGCGCCCCCGCGAGCGCCTTATCCTGCTGGACGTCATACAACACCCAGTCAGGATAACAATCCACGCTGCGGCCGTCATTCTGCTATCGGCCGGGCGGCGTGTGGTTTAAGGTATCATTTGGCAAGTGTCATCTCTGTCCATTCAGTGAACATCCATCAGTCTAAAGGCCCGTACACACGATCGGATATTCAGACAAAAATTGTGTGATGGACGTGTTTTGTCGGATAATCCGACCGTCTGTATGCTCCATCGGACAATTGTTGTCGGAATTTCCGACAACAAATGTGGGATAGCCATGATCTCAAATTGTCCGACAACAAATGTGTTCCGTCGGATTATCCGATCGTGTGTACACAAGTCCATCGGACTAAAATCCAAAGTACAAACACGCATGCTCCGAACCAATGCTAACCATCAGACAACATTAGCAGAAGTTGCCCAAAGGGTGGTGCCAAAGGGCAAAAAAAACACGTAGTTTCGCGTATGTTGGCTGAAAAAGTTCTGCTGTCTGTATGCTCACGGCCAACGCCCTTCAGACAAAAATCCACGGATTTGTCTGATGGAAATTCGATCGTGTGTATGACGCTTTAGTATGTTTAAATGGCAAGAGAAAAAAAAAACATTAGCATTACTACAATAAGAACTGAACTGTAAAAAAGAAGATATTCCAAAAGATATACCGTATATACTCGAGTATAAGCAGAGTTTTTCAGCAAATTTTTTTTGTGCTGAAAATGCCCCCCTCGGCTTATACTCGAGTCTGTGTCCATCTTCACCTTTGTGCGCCCGATCCCGGCCAGCCACACACATGTAGCCCCACTTTTCCTCTACAAGTGTGCAAAGTTTGTTGTCCGGGGGACCTACGGCCGGGGAGCACCGATTTTTCAAAGCCGGGCACCCCTTTCATAGACTCCCATGTTAAACGTCAGTCTAGTCACACAACGCCGGAGATCAGGTAGGGAGATTGGGCACAATGAGGCATGGACACAATGAGGCAAAGGGGTTGATTTACTAAAGGAAAATCCACTTTGCACTTGCAAGTGCACATGGAAGTGCAGATGCTGTAGTTCTGAGGGGGACATGCAAGGAAAATAAAAAACAGCATTTTAGCTTGCACATGATTGGATGATAAAATCAGCAGAGCTTCCCCTAATTTCAGAGCTTCCCCAGATTTACAGCGATCTACAGCGACTGCACTTCCATGTGCACTTTCAAGTGCAAAGTGGATTTTCCTTTAGTAAATCAACCCCAAAGTGTGTCAGACTGGTAACATTGTATCTTTCTTTATTTGCCCCATTTATGACACAGGCATTGCTCTAAGAACACACTGGGGATGATTTACTAAAACTGGAGAGTGCAAAATCTGGTGCAGCTGTGCATGGCAGCCAATTGGCTTCCAGGTTTTTTGGCGAGTTAGAAGCTGATTGGCTACCATGCACAGCTGCACCAAATTCTGAGTGCTGCAGTTTTAGTACATAACCCCATGATGTCGCTTTAGCCCAGGTTCACACTGGGCTGCGGGAGTGAAGCCATGCGAATTCAGCTGAACTCGCACGATTTCACTCCTGCCTGTCAGTCCCGATTTCGGCCGCGATTACAGAGACCACTGTGCAGGTTTCTGCACAGATGTCAATGTAAATCGCGGGCCAAAAACGCAAAAAGTAGTACAGAAACTACTTTTTGAAATCGGTGCAGCGCTGTAGATGCGGCGTCGCACCGATTAGGACGGTGCCATTGCCAGCAATCTGCGGCAAATAACGCCGATTTGACATGTCAAAACGCATGTCAAATCGCACCAGTGTGAACCAGGGCTTAGGGCCAGTTCACACCACATGCAGTCTAGCGCGTTTTTTTTTCTGCATCAAAAACACATGGAAATTTCGTAGGTTATATAGTTTTCAATGGCATAATTCACAACAGGTGCAGTCAGTTCCAGGTCTTTCCAGTTCGAGGAAAAAAAAAAAAAAAAGTAGAAAATGCTGCATTTTTCCTGCACTGGAACGCATAGTAAAATGCATCAAAAACGCAACGGAATGCACTGGAACACATCGAAAAAACGTATCAAAACATGCACCGGACCCCAGTACAGTGCAAAAAAAAAAAAAAAAACATGAAAAAATAGGAAAATTAGCACCTGGAGTGCATCCGGAAACGCATAAAAAAAATGCACCGCAACACGCCAACTTGTTAAAAACGCGCATGCAGAAACACATCCGGAATGGATCTGGAGTGCATTTTTGTGGTGTGAACCAGCCTTTAGTATTATTCAGAACTGAAGGAATGAATGACATGTGTACTTACACGTAGTGGCTGATCCCAGAATCCAGGCCGATTACTTTCCTGTACCATGACTCTGGAGGTTTGTTACACCTTCACCATCCATTAGCTTCTTAATGTTATCATCGGCTTTAAAGGCTGTTCCTGCAGAAATTCAAAAATACAAGGACTTTTAGCAAACAGGATGCATCAAATGGTTTTGCTGCTCGTGTGCTATCAGGGAGATTTCCCTTCACTTCTCGTTTTACAGACACAGTACAATAGTAAGAGGAAATCTCTGCAAAGCAAGGGCAATATCCCCTTATAGGCCGATGTCACCAGAACACGTGTCCCCACCATGGGAAGATGGCAGCCCAGAAGCAGAGAGGCCGGATGGGAGCATTGATGGAGTGAAGTTCCTCTTAAAGTGTAAGTAAACCCCCACTATTGTTTTCAGCCAAGGAAGCTGCCATCTTTGCCTCTGTTTAATCTACAACTGCCATGATGCTGCACACGTGATCGGTTATTACACCAGCCATTGGATGGTTTGACAGTTTGGTTGAGAGCACAACCAATGGGGGTGTTACATTCCTGGCACGTGCCCGAAATGAAACTTTTTTGAAACTGGTAAATAGATTGGTTTACTTCTGCTTTACCTAGTTGCCGCCCGCCCACCGTCAAATGACGGCTGGGCGGTGCGGCTCTCATTCTGGGCTGACGTCATATAACGGCGTCCCAGAACAGCCGCTCTTGCGCGCCTGTGGGAGCACGCAGCGATCGCGGCCGCGCTGCTAGGACACATCGCAACCCAATCTTTGTAAAGAGCCGCAGCTTTTTAACCATGTGATCGGCTGAGTCCAATCACAGCCGGTCACATGTAATCAGCTCTCCTCACAGGGGGACATCTAGGAAAAAATAAAAATGTCTTTATAAATTTAGGCCAATATGTTTTCTGCTACATATTTTTGGTAAAATAAATCCCAATAAGAGTATATTGATTGGTTTGCGCAAAAGTTATAGCGTCTACAAACGATGGGATATTTTTATGATTTTTTTCTTACTAGTAATGGCGGCGATCCGCGATATTTAGTGGGACTGCGACATTATGGCGGAGAAATCGGACATCAAGTGACATTTTTTTGGGGACCAGTGACACTAATCCAGTGATCAGTGCTAAAAATATGCACTGTTACTGAATAAATGACACTGGCAGGAAAGGGGTTAACATCAGGGGCGATCAAAGGGTTAAGTGTGCTTCTAGGGAGCGCTTGCTAACTGTGTGTGGGGGAGGTGCTCTGACTGGATGAAGACAGAGATCCGTGTTCCTGCTTAGCAGGAACACAAGATCGCCATCTTCTTTCCAGTTAGAACGGCAATCTGCCTTGTTTACATAGGCAGATCGCCGTTCTGCCTCTCTGGGGAACGATTGCGGGTGGACTGGCGGACATCGGGTCCACCAGGCCCACTGATTGGCATCCTCTGTGTCCAATCAGCGCGTGCGTGCCACCCATTGGCTGTTGCATGAAATGACGTACAGGTACATGATTTCACGCAATAGAGCCGACCTGCTGTGGTAAATATGCGGTCGGAAAGTGGCTAAAGTTACGAAAATTCTCATACGACTAAACATAAATTCGAAAGTGATGTCATGTATTGTATTGTATTTTTGGACGACATCTGAACTGATTAAATGAAAAAAAATAAAAAAATCGTACTATCTGGATCTAGTATGGTACGAGAAAATTTTTCGTGTTTGTCTCTTCGGACAAAAGCTGCGTAGGAACGATCAGATTATCGTACGATCGCTCTGAAAACCATATTTTTTGTACGATTTTCTGATCGTGTGTACGCGGCTTAACGGTTCCACACTTTATATAGAATTCAAAAAGTTTTGAATTAGAGACAGACTTTCAGACAGATTTATAAAGCAGCAATTTTGACTTTCACGTTCACTGCTGGTGAATTGCTATCGTTTAGGCTTCGTTCAGACGTGCACCAAGCAGGGCCGTCTTTAAGGCTGGGCCCTGTCATTGTTGAGGCCCAAAGCAGCTGCCTCATACTATTCTAGTTTTAATTCCCTTGTCCCTTGAAGTTTTAGTCCCATGCTGTGTCCTGATATCTCAGTGTGAAGTGCTGCTACTGGTGCTGCCTAGCTCTGCCCTATTGCTGTGTACAGATGACTCAAAGACCCTGTGGTTACATGTAAATAACCGTCAATCATATGCAAATAATGGGAGCATTCATATGTAAATAGTGGCAGCATTCATATGTATATCGTGCCCCTCTGCAGTGAAGAGATGATGTGCTGTAACCTCTAGGAACCAATCAGTGAGCAGTATTACTGTACAATAATCTCTAGCAACCAATCACCAAGCAGAAATCATGTGCTGTAACCTCTAGAAACTAATCGGTGAGCCGTAATGTGTGCTGTAACCTCTAGCAACCAGTCAGTAAGTGGTAATGATATGCTGTAACCTCTGGCAACCAATCGCAATCGCTGCCTGATCTGATTCAGTAAACTGATTTTAAGTCTAGCTGATATTTATTGTATGTCTCAGAACAGGTGGAGAGCAAAATTGCATGGGGTAGGGGGGGGGGGGGGGGCAATCAATATTAAAGACGGCCCTGGCACCAAGGACTGTTGCTCCTCTGAAAAAGTATTCCACGCAAGGATCGTATTTCAGAGGCATTTACCAGACATTGAGGAGAAAATACAAATTTGTTGCCTGATTTAGCCCCCCCCCCCCCTTAAATGCGGCACTACCATGCAGCAAACGTGTGCATTGCATGCATTTGTGGGGTGGTTGCAGTGCAGTTTCATTCACTTGAATGGGTCGTGTTCAACAGAGGATGGTGCCCACCGGACAGGAATGAAGGCTTAATTCCTGCCACCTATTGTGTAACCCCCCCCCCCCCCCCACCACCACGTGCTGCCTCTGCAGCTAAAGGTGTGTGTGGTTTTACCGCCACCCCACCAACCCAACCTCATGTGTGAATGAACCCTTGATGAATGTCAGACTCGCTGCCTTACAAATATAACCCTTTAAGACCCAGAAAGCATGAACAAAGTAACCCGCACAAAGAAACAGCTTTCATTATACACGTGTTCAGTGCTGAAATGCAGGGAAAAAATGTCAAATCCCGAGACAGACCCTGCAAACCAGAGAGATCAGGTAACCATATAAAGACCCCACAGTGACACTCACCCTTCATAGGATTGCTCTCCGCTGGTCACTTCTCTTCCTACATGGCAGCAATACTCCGGTGGCTGGAGCTGGGGAAAATGAAACCAACATGTAACACACTGAGTCATAGCACTTGTGCGGCTGTAAACATCACTCAGCACTCTGATAACAATGGAGCCACCCACACAAAGGGTTGTCCCGATACCACTTTTTTTTTTTAAAGACAGAGTACAAGTACCTATACTCCCCCCCCCCCCCAAGTACTCACCGATAATGATTCTTTTTTTTAATGTCATGTGACAGTTTGACTGATGGGCACTGACAGGTGGCTGGCACCGACAGGTGGCACTTATGGGCACGCCCTGAAATGCAGCAATAAATGACATGAGATAAAAGGATTTATTTTGCAATGCTGCGACGCCCATCTTGGTACACCTTGCACTCGGCCATAGTAAGCAGCAGCGGACATCTTGTTACACCCAGTCGGAACTATATGGACTGGGTGTAACAAGATGTCCACTGTTGGCTTACTGCGGCCGAGTGCAGGGTGTACCAAGATGGGCGTCGATATGTTCAACCGCTGACGGCGACCGAATGTGACGGTTCCGGTCACTGATCCTGCCAGCTTACCTAGTTCCACTGCTAAGGACTTCCTCTCTGCTCCGCCCTCTGACTCTGCCCGCCTCTCCCAGGTATCGGATCAAGCATCAGGAGCAATTCCTGTTGGAAGGTGAACCTCCGCCCCAGTCTCAAGTATTTTTCAGACCCTAATGCCGCGTACACACGGCCGTTTTTAATGTCATCGAAAAAAAATAGGATTTTTATAACAGCTTACCTGTAAAATCCTTTTCTTGGAGTACATCACGGGACACAGAGCTAGTCATTACATAATGGGTTAAGGGTCACCAGCGGTGATTGGACACTGGCACAACCAATGGAAGACAGTTCCCCTCCATATAACCCCTCCCATCAGGGGAGCACCTCAGTTTTTGTAGCAAAGCAGTAAGGTTCCCATAAGAAGGGTGGGACCTCTGTGTCCCGTGGTGTACTCCAAGAAAAGGATTTTACAGGTAAGCTGTTATAAAAATCCTATTTTCTTTATCGTACACCACGGGACACAGAGCTAGTCATTACATAATGGGACGTCCCAGAGCAATGCTCATATGAAGGGGGGAGACACAGATCAAACCGACCGCTTGCGGACCAGAAGCCCTATACTGCTGCCTGCAGCACACTTCGCCCGAAGGCGGAATCCTCATGTCCTTTCACATCTATTTGATAGAATTTGGAAAATGTATGGACTGAAGACCAAGTTGCAGCTTTACAGATCTGAGCCATCGAAGCCTGGTGGTGCACTGCCCATGAAGCACCTATCGCCCTGGTAGAGTGCGCCTTAACAGGAAAAGGAGGAGTCCTGTTCTTTAAACCATAAGCTTGAATAATTACTTGTCTAATCCACCTGGAAATGGTGGATTTTGATACCGCTTGGCCCTTCTTGGGCCCATCTGGTAAAATAAACAAAACATCTGTTTTACGTATCTGAGCGGTTGCTTGCAGATACACCTTTACCGCTCTCACTAGATCTAGAGAGTGTAATAATTTTTCCCCCGCCGTCCGCGGGTTTGGAAAAAAGGAAGGCAGAACAATGTCTTGATTCAAGTGAAAAGCCGACACCACCTTAGGTAGAAAAGCCGGATGGGGTCGTAGTACGATTTTGTCCTTGTGACAAATTAGATAAGGCTCTTTACAAGAAAGAGCTGCTAGCTCTGATACTCTCCTAGCAGAAGCTATAGCAATCAGAAAGGCCAACTTCCTACTCAATATAATTAAAGGAATATGGCGAATAGGGTCAAAAGGTTGCTTTTGCAACACTGACAATACCAAATTCAAATCCCATGGACACAAGGGAGTCCTAACTGGAGGATTTATCCTCAGTACCCCCTTAATGAATGTCCGAACTAGGGAGTGAGATGCCAATGGTCTCTGAAAGAAGACTGATAGAGCCGATATTTGCCCCTTGATGGTGCTAAGGGCTAAATTCATATCCACTCCTAACTGGCAAAAAGCAAGAATCCTACTTATTCCATATTTCTGAGGATTCCAACATCTGGATTCACACCAGGAAACGTATGCTCTCCAGACTCTCTGATAGATGAGTCTGGAGGCTGGCTTTCTAGCATTAATGAGCGTAGAAAGAGCCGGACCAGAGACCCCTCTCTTTTTAAAAATGTGGGTCTCAGCAGCCAGGCCGTCAACTTTAGCCTTTGTAAGGAAGGGTGGAATACTGGACCCTGTGACAGCAGGTCGTGTCAAAGTGGAAACTTCCAGGGCCTTCCTATCGCCATTTTTACAATCTCGGCGTACCAAGGCCTCCTGGGCCAGTTTGGGGCCACTAGGATTACTGGTATTCCCTCCTCCTTGATCCTGCGAAGCAGTCTTTGTAGAAGAGGGATCGGAGGGAATGCATAGATCAGTGAGAACTGATTCCATGGAGTTATCCTGGTAGCAGCTGCTGACGACTCAGGTAGTCTGCTTGCCAATTTTCTATCCCTGGCATGAAGATTGCAGAAAGGCAAGGTACATGCTCTTCTGCCCATGCCAAGATCCGGTTCACCTCTCTTTGGGCTGCCCGACTGTGGGTGCCTCCTTGGTGATTGATGTAAGCTACTGCAGTAGCATTGTCGGATTGAACCCGAACTGGGTAGCCCTGTAACCTGTATGTCCAGGTTTTGAGGGCTAGATATACCGCCCGGATCTCTAGCACATTGATGGGCAGGATCCCCTGAGTCTTGGCCCAGGTCCCTGGGTAGAAGCCTCCTCGAATACTGCACCCCAGCCCGATAGGCTGGCATCCCTAGATACCACCTTCCAGGCCACTGGGAGGAAGGACTTTCCCTTCCGTAAATTCCTGGCTTCTAGCCACCAATTGAAGCTGTGGCGTACTTGTGAGGACAGGCGCATGGGTATATCCAGAGCTTGGCTCTTCCTGTTCCAGGAAGCTAAAATATTGCCTTGAAGTAGTCTCGAATGAAACTGGGCGTAAGGGACCGCCTCGAAGGAGGCTACCATCTTTCCCAATAGTCTCATGCAAAGGCGAATAGACGGCCTCTTGTTTGCTTTGACCTTGTGGATCAGGTCTTTCAGAGACTGTATCTTCGGTTCTGGCAGGTATACCCTGTTTTGGGCTGTATCTATGATCATGCCCAGGTACACTATCCTTCTTTGGGCCTGGAGAGAGGATTTTTGTAAATTTATAATCCATCCTAAATGCTCCAGGTATCCTACTGTAGTGTGTACAGCGTGACCCAATCCGTCCTTTGACTGATCTATTACTAGTAGATCGTCCAGATAGGCTGTTACCGCACTGCCCCGTGTTCTTAGGTTTGCTAACAGAGGAGCTAGCACCTTTGTGAATACTATGGGCGCGGTGGCTACACCAAACGGCAGAGCCACAAATTGAAAGTGGCGATCTTCTACCGCAAACCTTAGGAATCTTTGGTGAGCGGGGAGGATGGGTATGTGTGAATGTGCGTCCTTGATATCTATGGGCGCCATGAATTTTCCGCCCTTTAAAGTGGCGGCCACGGATCGGATCGTTTCCATTCGAAAATGGCGATCGTTCAGGAACCGATTTAAGGATTTTAGATCCAGGATGGGTCTGACATCTCCATTTGGCTTTGGAATCACAAAGAGGTTTGAGTAAAAACCTGAACCTCGCTCTTTTTGGGGTACGTCTGTAACTACCCCTTGAGCCATTAAGTGATTCAAACCTTTGAAGAAGGATTCTCTTTTTTTGTGGATCCTTGGAGAGTCTTGAACCTCGGAATTGAGAAGGTGGGATCTCTCGAAATTCCAGTTTGTACCCTGAGGATATTGTGGATACTACCCAATTGTCCTGGATCTCTGACCACCAAGTCGCTCAGAACTGACAAAGCCTTCCTCCCACTCGGCCGAGCGGGGGCGCCCCTTCACTGAGAGGCTTTGGGGGCTTGCTTATTAGCTCTTGCACCCCACGGCTTCTTGTTCTTCTGAGCTTGCCCCTTGGCTTTTGTGGGCGGCTAAAACAGGCCGCCGCCACTGGTTGGAGTCAGATTTCCCGGGAGCTGGGGAGAGAGCGTTTAAAACAAGATCTCTTGTTTTTCTTTCTCTCAGGTAAACCCAAATAGGCGTTCGCCATGGAACGGGAACTTGCCAACAGCTTTTTGCATGGGGTCTCAGCTGACCAATGCTTAAGCCAAAGTACTCTGCGCATCTGTACCAGCTGGAGTGTACGGCGTGATGCCTGTATGATAGAATCTCTCATGGCATCCACTGTGAAGCATAAGGCTTTAGGCAAATTCTCCCAATTTCTAGCCTGCTCTGAAGGCAGTTCCTTCAGCCCCTGCTTTACCTGTTGGCTGATGACCTGACCCATACCGACTGCTGCTACTGCAGGTTGGGTAATTGAGCCGGCCAAAAGGAAGGAGGATTTCAACTTCCTCTCAGAAGGATCTTTTAAACCCTTGTACATTATCCACCGGACATGTCAGGTTTTTATTTACACAAGAAATAGCCGCAACTACCGCAGGCAGGCTCCATTTCTTTAAAAAAAAAATTTCCCCCATAGGATAAAGAATGTTAAACCTTTTTGGAGGTGAGAAACGCTTATCTGGATGTTGCCAGTTTGCGTATATTAGATCCTCTAGTAACGGATGAACCGGGAAGGAGCATGCACCTTGCAGGGATCTTAATGACCCTAGGGAGGAGACAGGTAATTCCGTTACCTCCGCAGAGGTTAACTTAAATGCACTGCTATAGCATTGTACCTGTGACCTTAATATCTGGCTCCTCATCCTCTGCTGATGTAGCCTCCTCCTCCTCATCCTCCTCCCTCAGGTACTTCTGAAGGGAGGTCCAATACTGGAAGAGACCTGCTTCGCTTATTGTCCCTTTTTAGAGGACTTAGCGATTAAGGTAGCAATTTTTTCCTCCAGATTATTTAGGGCAGCTGATAAAGTGTCCTCAGTGACATATACAGGCCCAGGCTTCACTGGGGAAGCCGCCATACCTGACAGAGGTAATGGCTCATCCTGAACAGGTGCATTTAGCAACACAGGAGAGAAAGGTACCGAGTCAGCACAGTTAGAGCCTCCTCTCAGGCGGTGGTGCTTTCTTATCTCTTTTTGTCCGTATTACTTCCCCTGGAAGGCTTACTGTTTAGACAAAATACAAGGTACCTAAATGCATATACTACCGTGTTCAGTTTAGCAAATACATTAAGTATGCAACTTTTAACACATAACTATGCATAACATGGATGTCTTCTAGGAAGTACCCAATCCAACCACATGGAGTCTTACGTCCCTGTATAGCTGCTGTGTTTCTCTGCCAGGAACAAGAGAACTAACGAGCTTGCTTGCTGCTGCAGTGCTTTTCACACTGACAGTCTTTTAAATTTGGCGCCGTTTCTGTGCCTGCGCGCGCCACGTGCCCGCGCACGCCTTCGCCCCCCCCCCCTCCGATAAAGCGCGCTCCCGCGCGCGCGCGCGCGGCCCTTAGCGCTATGGCGGTGGCCATAGTGAGAGAGGACTCTCATCAGCCCTTGTTCCCACTTACCTGCATCTGCAGGTGTCTGGTCGGCCACCGAAAGGAGGATCGGGGTGCCCCAGCAAGCTCAGCAGCGGAGGTGACGAGCAGTGTGCTTCGCCGAAGCCGACACTGAACAGAGTGAGGTGAGTATATTCAGCTCTTTACTCCCCCCAGTGGTGGAAAAAAAGAAGACATCCATTTTTTGAAAAAGGTCCCAACCTAGTTATGGACCTTCTAATCTCACCTTATCCACGCCGCAGGTTTTTCTGCTGAAAGATTTCAGACAGATACCAAACTTCACCCTTCACGGTGGGCTATGTGTGCCAACCTTCAGGGATATGGGTTCCTATTTAAAGGATACCTCTCCCCTGGGCCTTGTACAAGACTCTTACCAGGACTTTATAGCGAAATAGCGAAAGTGCTGGATCTTAGAGCCCAGTCCTCCGAAGAGAGACATTACAGGCGACGCCTCATGGATGAGGCCCGGATCCCATCCAGATTCAGCTCATTTGTAGGCGTCTTGGATGGATCCGAAAGCATAGCTCTTTTACCCCCAGAGGGTCTCTTTGGTAGAGCTTTCCTTTAGCACCTCCTAACGCGTCCAACACCTTTCGACACTGGCGAAAAAACTGAGGTGCTCCCCTGATGGGAGGGGTTATATGGAGGGGAACTGTCTTCCATTGGTTGTGCCAGTGTCCAATCACCGCTGGTGACCCTTAACCCATTATGTAATGACTAGCTCTGTGTCCCGTGGTGTACGATAAAGAAACAACATTTTTCTCGACGAGATTCCTCTCAAGCCTGCCTTGCCTACACACTATCGTGAAAAAAAACGCTCGAGCAAAGCGCGGTGACATACAACACGTACGACGGCACTATAAAAGGGGAAGTTCCATTCGGATGGCGCCACCCTTTGGGCTGCTTTTGCTGATCCTCGTGTTAGTAAAGTTTGTTGAGCGACGATTCGCACTTTTCAGCCTCGTGCTCTTCAGTCCGTTACAGCGTGACGAATGTGCTATCTCCATTACGAACGCTAGTTTTACCAGAACCTGCGCTCCCGTCTCATACTTGATTCTGAGCATGCACGTTTTTTTTCACGTCGTTAAAGCCTACACACGGACGTTTTTCATGACGAGAAAAACTAAGACGTACAAAAACGACGAGAAAAAATAGAGCGTGTTCCAAATTTTTAATAGACATTTTTCAAGTCGCAAAAAATGCTCTGGAGCCCACACACACGATCGTTTTTAATGACCAATTTAAAAAATTGCATTTTTCTCGTCACGAAAAACGATCGTGTGTACGCGGCATAACAGGTTTTCTTCTAAGATTGCCCTGTATTTTGGCTCCATCCATCTTCCCATCAACTCTGACCAGCTTCCCTGTCCCTGCAGAAGAAAAGCATCCGCACCACATGATGCTGCCACCACCATGTTTCACGGTGGAGATGGTGTGTTCAGGGTGATGTGCAGTGTTAGTTTTCCACCACACACAGCGTTTTGCTTTTAGGTCAAAAAGGTAAATTTTGGTCTCATCTGACCAGAGCACCTTCTTCCACATGATTGCTGTGTCCCCCACATGGCTTCTCACAAACTGCAAACAGGACTTCTTATGGTTTTCTTTCAACAATGTCTTTCTTCTTGTCACTCTTCCATAAAGGGCAAATTTGTGGAGTAGATGACTAATAGTTGTCCTGCGGACAGATTCTCCCACCTGAGCTGTGGATCTCTGCAGCTCCTCCAGAGTTACCATGGGCCTCTTGGCTGCTTCTCTGATGAATGCTCTCCTTGCCCGGCCCGGTCAGTTTAGGTGGACGGCCATGTCTTGGTAGGTTTGCAGTTGTGCCATACTCTTTCCATTTTTGGGTGATGGATTGAACAGAGCTCTGTGAGATGTTCAAAGCTTGGAATATTTTTTTATAACCTAACCCTGCTTTATACTTCTCCACAACTTTATCCCTGACCTGTCTGGTGTGTTCCTTGGCCTTCATGATGCTGTTTGTTCACTAAGGTTCTCTAACAAACCTCTGAGGGCTTCACAGAACAGCTGTATTTATACTGAGATTAAATTACACACAGGTGGACTCTATTTACTAATTAGGTGACTTCTGGAGGCAATTGGTTCCACTAGATTTTAGTTAGGGGTATCAGAGTAAAGGGGGCTGAATACAAATGCACCCCCCACACTTTTCACATATTTTTTATTTGTAAAAACATTTGAAAACTATTTAACATTTTCCTTCCACATCACAATTATGTGTCACTTTGTGTTGGTCTATCACATAAAATCCCAATAAAATACATTTACGTCTTTGGTTGTAACATGACAAAATGTGGAAAATTTCAAGGGGTATAAATACTTTTTCAAGGCCCTGTATAAAGTGGTATCGGTGCAACCCAACTTGGAACACAAACGGCGGGCAGTGCGGCAATTTTACATGATTTTTTAACAAGAATGTTCAATGTGAGTGTAAACCTTTATACCTCAATGAAAGCTTTTTTAATGCATACGGAATCACACTCTGAATGTCCAATTCTCCTTCTATGATAAAGTGTAATTGGTGGAAAACCATACAGGATCCCTAACCCTTCACTACAGGCGATACTTTCATGGAGAGTTGGTGAGTGAGGGCACAGGAGGAAGGGGAGCACAGGAGGAAGGGGAGCACAGGAGGAAGGGGAGCACAGCACACTCATCACCTTGTTATTTCATTGCACTCTAGACTATTGTGCGACAGAATATTCACAGCACTAAGAGACTGCGGACATGATACAAGAGATGGTCAGAGACTGCAAACATGATACCAGAGATGGTCAGAGACTGCAGACATGATACAAGAGATGGTCAGAGACTGCAGACATGATACAAGAGATGGTCAGAGACTGCAGACATGATACAAAAGATGGTCAGAGACTGCAGACATGATACAAAAGATGGTCAGAGACTGCAGACATGATACAAAAGATGGTCAGAGACTGCAGACATGATACAAAAGATGGTCAGAGACTGCAGACATGATACAAAAGATGGTCAGGGACTGCAGACATGATACAAAAGATGGTCAGAGACTGCAGACATGATACAAAAGATGGTCAGAGACTGCAGACATGATACAAAAGATGGTCAGAGACTGCAGACATGATACAAAAGATGGTCAGAGACTGCAGACATGATACAAAAGTTAGTCAGAGACTGCGGACATGATACAAAAGATAGTCAGAGACGGCAGACATGATACAAGAGATGGTCAGAGACTGCGGACATGATACAAGAGATGGTCAGAGACTGCAGACATGATACAAGAGATGGTCAGAGACTGCGGACATGATACAAGAGATGGTCAGAGACTGCAGACATGATACAAGAGATGGTCAGAGACTGCAGACATGATACAAGAGATGGTCAGAGACTGCGGACACAATACAGGAGATGGTCAGAGACTGCAGACATGATACAAGAGATGGTCAGAGACTGCGGACATGATACAAGAGATGGTCAGAGACTGCAGACATGATACAAGAGATGGTCAGAGACTGCAGACATAATACAAGAGATGGTCAGAGACTGCAGACACATACAAGAGATGGTCAGAGACTGCAGACATGATACAAGAGATGGTCAGTGACTGCAGACATAATACAAGAGATGGTCAGAGACTGCAGACACATACAAGAGATGGTCAGAGACTTCAGACATGATACAAGAGATGGTCAGAGACTGCAGACATGATACAAAAGATAGTCAGAGACGGCAGACATAATACAAGAGATGGTCAGAGACTGCGGACATGATACAAGAGATGGTCAGAGACTGCAGACATGATACAAGAGATGGTCAGAGACTGCGGACATGATACAAGAGATGGTCAGAGACTGCAGACATGATACAAGAGATGGTCAGAGACTGCAGACATGATACAAGAGATGGTCAGAGACTGCGGACACAATACAGGAGATGGTCAGAGACTGCAGACATGATACAAGAGATGGTCAGAGACTGCGGACATGATACAAGAGATGGTCAGAGACTGCAGACATAATACAAGAGATGGTCAGAGACTGCAGACATAATACAAGAGATGGTCAGAGACTGCAGACACATACAAGAGATGGTCAGAGACTGCAGACATGATACAAGAGATGGTCAGAGACTGCAGACATAATACAAGAGATGGTCAGAGACTGCAGACACATACAAGAGATGGTCAGAGACTGCAGACACATACAAGAGATGGTCAGAGACTTCAGACATGATACAAGAGATGGTCAGAGACCTCAGACATGATACCAGAGACTCAGCTGACAGCAGAGGCTTCTCACACAGGCCATGAATGTGTAGAATGTTCTGTGTATGGGGGAGGGGAGGTCAGGGCAGGTTGATCATTACATACACAGAAATAAGGATTGTGTGTGCGGCTGCTGTGAATTTCCCGGGAAATCTGAGTGTTGGTAACTATGCCAATGATCAGTGTACGGTCCCCCGGTGTGAGGAAGTACTACCCGTGTGTCAGCACATTCCTCCTCACCTTCTCTCCCGGGCTCAGTCTCTTCACACGGCCGCTCCTCGCCTCTCCCCTCAGCCCCGACTGACAGTCAGGAGCGACGGCCTGACTAACCAATCCGCAGGCGACCTGAGGGCAGTGGGCGTCCTCTCCACCAACCACAGTGGGGCTGCCATGGGATGGACCAATGACGTTCCGCCAGGCGGGGCTTATGGTTTGTTTTGGGTCAGAGTTGAAGTAGACTGGGCGGGGCGGAAGTGAGGTCATTCATGCGGGAGTAAAGGGAAAGCTGAAACGCACGTGAGCAGCGTGGAGGGGTGAGAGTGCTTGTGAAGTCTCCCTGATTTCTGTATGATGTTTTTTATATATTGTCTGCTCCTTGTCTACAATACAGAAGGATTGGGTCCTGCCACATGCTGCACAGGGAGAGGGGTTCATTGTTCTCTATTGAAGTGTGGCTGACATGACACCATGGGTGTCTGCAAGAGGGGGCAAGTGCCCCCCTCCCCCCGGCAGGGCTGGCGCTACCTACAGACAGCTGCACCCATCAGTTGGGGCGCCGCATGTCCCAGGAGTCACATACACCACATGGAGCGTCACATACACCACATGGAGCGTCACATAGTGTTGGTGTTTGCGGCCCCTGAGCTGGGGGGACGCGGGAAATAAAAATCTCTCCTGCAGCTTGCCTGTTACCTTTTCACCTGCTGCCTAGAGCGGACAGTGTCTGCTAATGCTCAGCCCGACTAGCTTACTGATGATTTATCTCTCCTCCCCCTTTTGCTCGGAATGGCGGTGTTCTATCAAAAAGTGCCTGCGGATTTATAGTATGGAAGGGCACTCCAGCTGATTTCCCCGATCAACTGGCGTGACGTCCCCATGGCGCATGCGCACATTGTAGGAGGTATCTCTCTCGACAGGAGATACCATTTCACAGCCACAATTGAAATCTATGCAAACAGCGGAGGGAGACCGTAGTTGTCAGCTTGAGCCTCGCTGTTGCAGGGTGGGTTTTGTTTGTGTGTTGCAACCTGGGGCCCGCCCTTAGACACAGGAAAACCCATCCTGCAACACACAAAATAGGACCTACAGCACACTGTAAAGCCGCTCCGCAACAGCGAGCTACAATCTGACAACTACGGTCTCCCCCTGCTGTTTGCGTAGGTTTTAATCGTGCTCTTAAAATGGTATCTTCCGTTGAGATACTTCCTACGATGAGCGCATGCGCCATGGGGACGTCACGCCAGCTGATCAGGAAACCGGCTAGAGTGCCCTTCCATACTGTTGGAGCCCTTTCTGGGGTTAGTAATCCGTTTAATTCTCTCTGTCATCTGAAGCTTGCAATATAGAAGTTGATTGGAGGGGAGCTCTCTATACTAATGATTGTGTGTAATGTATGGGGAGGGGGTGTAATCTGTGTGTAATGTATGAGGAGGGTGTAATCTGTGTGTAATGTATGGGAGGGGGACAGGATGCCCTGGGTCGTATATATACACACACACACACCTCAAAATTTCAAGTCCCGAGCTACTAGCCAGGCCTCAAGGGTTACTTGCCACCAGTTGCCTGTCCTCGCCCCTAATCACGCCCTCATTAGTTATCTCAAGAAATGACACTCACATTTTTTTATGCAGAATTACATTACAAAAATAAATATTAACAAAAACTTTATCAGTGCCCCACCATTGCAGCCTCACCTGTGCCCCACCATTGCAGCCGCAATGTCACTGTGCCCCAAGTTGCAGCCTCACTGTGCCCCAAAATCCAGCCTCGCCAGGGTGGAGGAAGCGAGAGGGCAGCCAGGACATGACTGGAGGAAGATTAGAGCCGTTCTCCCAGCGCGATCGCCCCTGTGGAAGAGAGCATATAGGAAGAGGAAAGCCATGGGATCGCAGAACAGTAAAACACGCTGTAATAGCTGACATTGTCTCCGCTCTGCTCACTCTCACACAGCCCCGCCTCCTCCTGACCCCGCGCCTGTGAGACCGACTACATCCCAGCATTGAACCCGCGTTCTGTCTATTACAAGTGTGGGGTCAGGAGGAGGCGGGGCTGTGTGAGAGCAAGCAGAGCGGAGACAATGTCAGCTGTTACAGCGTGTTTAGAAAAGAAAAGAAAAAACAAATGCGCCTACTATATGATGTGATAGAGACATATTCATGTACACACGTGCACATACATTTTGTGTGGGTGTATGTTTGTATTCATCTACACACATCCCCATCTCCTCTACCTTTTTCCTCTTTTCCTTTTTGACCATTAAGAACCAATAGGAACCCTTATTCCACTATGTTGTGTTTTATTACATCCTCATTTGTACATATATTCCTGCTATTTATATATTCCTTCCTTGATGGTAAAAGATTTTTATTTATTGATTTTTTTATCAATTGGCTGTTTATCAATTGGTCCTTTATCAATGATCGTTATATAATTTTTATCATTAAACCCCTTTTTTTATTGTGAGCACAATATCCATACACAATGGATTGGACGCATGCATGTGCGGATGTGTGCATATGCATGCTTGCGATCCCCATCATTATAAATTAGATATCTGTATTATTGAGATTATGAGTTTCTCAATAACAGCTCTCCATAACTGTTTCTTGGATATTATTGGCTACTATTATTATTTTTATATTTATTTATTTTTATTATTTTTATTTCCAATTTTATTTTTATTTTTATTTTTTGTATCCAGCATTTTTAGAGATATATATATTTTTTGCATCCAGCATTTTTATTTTTGATATATTTTTTAGTGCATTTTCTATGCACTTTTTAAGATATTTTTTTGTAAGCCCCTCTCATGCATTTCTTCCATGCATTGATGCCAATATATATATCTCCTGTCAAAATATAAAATTTCTTGCCATATATACATTCATTATAGGGCAAGTCTTCTAAAGGTTTCTATCAACTCAATCAATTGTATATTGTATGTTTTTTTAAATCTACGAATTCCTATGTATATGCTATTGTTAGGCCTATGTATCCATTCCTTCCGGCCTACAGCACTTCATTTCCGGAGTATGACACTAGATTGATGGTTCCGTCCGGTGGAACGCATATAATACCGACAGCTTCTATTGCCTATCAGATCCGAGGAAAATGCGGAAGCATTGAAACGCGTCATCAGTTAGCGTCTGCTATTGACGTCACGTCCGGTTGCCGAAGCTGACTGCGCTCCAGCGTGAACCGTACTCCGTGTGGGAACCGGTGTCCACACTGGCATAGAGGGACAGCTCTTCTCGCATCTACCGTTCTTCTGCCATCTCCCCATCCCTGCAGCAACACCGCAGTGCACTACCTCTTCATCTTGGCAGTATTCCACCACCGGGAGACTACAGACACGGAGTGACTCATGCCCTCCGCAGACAACTTAGAAGGATATCTATTTATGCTTTTACTCCACTTCCATCCTGTGAGTAGCCATTTGGCTGTTATTTTAATTATTCTCGAATAAATTTCTAACATACTGCACTTAGTAGGCGCATTTGTTTTTTCTTTTCTTTGCCATATATAGAGTCTGCTTCGCTCTACAATTGCTGCCAACGGTGCATATGTTCATATGACTTGCTTTCAATATTACATGGACTTCCAAAGAGAAAGACTTTTATACTTTAAATCCTATTGATTTTCATCTGATTTATTTTTATCAGTTAGGTTGTCGTTCCTTCTTTTTGCGCCGTTATCTGTATTATAAGTTACAGCGTGTTTTACTGCTCTGCGATCTAGCGGCTTTCCTCTTCCTATATGCTCTCTTCCACATCGCGCTGGGAGAACGTCTCTCGATCAACCCCGCCCACCCCCCTCTCCTAGGCAGCCGAGCTCCTCGCCAGACCTCATTTTCCACTCGCAAAATGCGAGTAGGCGAGTGGAAAATTTGAGGGCTGTGTGTGTAATTAATATAAATATATATATATATATATATATTCCTTCAGAAGAGAAAAATCGCACCATCAATGTCCGGCTACTATGGACTGATCAATACGGCATCACGTGATGTTATTTGCTTTTGGACCACATAATGAGCTTTTACCTAATTGTAATCTTGTGAGTATAATATTGATCAGCAAAAACAAGGGTTAAAGGATAATACACTAGGTTGGTGCGCCCTCTTTGGTATTCTGAAACCTCAAGAAAAAGACTCCCCAGTCTTTAGAGGGCAGCAAGACTTGGCTTATCCTATTAATCCAAGATGGACACCCAACGCACCTCGTCTGGTTGGTCTCGTCTGTGCTCCAGGCAACGGTAGAGTGTAATAGGTGTCCGGAAGCTACACATCAAGTCAAAGCTTGCTGTGTGCTAGTGAATGGCGGTCTCAGCTTGGACCCCCGCCAGGCCACACCCCTAATGTTTTTCATGCCACCCACTGGAGCTTACTTATGGGGATCCGCAAATGTAAGCTCTGGTGGGCGGGGTAAAACGCGCTGGGGGCGTAGCCTGGCGAGGGTCTGGGCTGAGACTGCCATTCACAGCAGGCTTTGACTTGGGTGTCCCGGAAGCCACACATCACTCTCTACCATGTGGATACCCTCTGCTTTAAGAAGGCTTTACTGTGCTACACGCTTATTCATTTGCAACGCTTTTTGATTGCTTTAGTCCCCTTTCACCATAACCTATATTGTCATTCTATCTCAAAAAAACAAAATCGTGAGTTATTGGTCTGTATTTAACCAAAATCTGCCACTCCAGTCAAGGGTTTGTATTGTATGTATCAGCAATCAAAGAGTTGGCTATGGTCTGAGACCAAGCCCAGGAAGTCCATTATAATAATAAGGTTTTGTTTGTACTTTATCCTCTTATCTAGCAAGATATTGCTGACTAGTTTATACATCTGCTTGTAAAATCTTTCCAGCTGGGCTCACTGAAAGTGTTGTGTGCTGCCATTTATCTCTATGGAGCGTCTCAGTATAAAGTCTTATTCTGGACTGTCTGGCACACTGCTATGTGATCTAGGCTCTATTCACACTTGTGCGACTTGTCATGCAGCTTTGGACATCAAAGTTGCATGACAAGTCGTTCCCTATAGTTTCCAATGATAACCATTCATATATGCCTGACCTTAAAGTTGCAGCAACTTCAAAGTAGTTCATGCACTACTTTTTGGTCTGACTTTCATATAAACTGAGGGCCATAGACTTCAATGATAACCCTCAGAATGTTGCATGAATGTTGTACCTGAATGTTATACAATGCAACAGTTGTCTATTACCACTGGTCAAAGCCAAAGTCGTATCCAAGTTGCATCCATCCAAAGTCGGCACAACTTTGGAGTCCTACAAGTGTGAATGGAGCCTAAGTGAGAAAAAAAAAAACACCTGTAATCTGCCCCAAAGAAGCTTGTGTTCTTCTTTTTTTGAGCTTTGGGCATTTTTCAGGCTTTTGCTTTAGGTTACAAAACGCTCAGATGTGAACAAGTGCCATTGAAATCAATGGGATTTTGCTTATTGGGCGTTTTTCAGGCGTTTTATGAGCTGAAAATATTCAGGTGTGAATGCAGCCTTAGGCCCCATTCACACCTGAGCGTTTTGTAGCTTGAAGCCACATTTTTTTGTCTTTTTTTTTTTTATACAGGAAGAAGGCATTTAACTACAAGACATTCCATCGCTATACAGTGCGCGCTTAGGGAGAAGCATCTTAAGCTCATCAAGAACCAGGGTCACGGGGCCAAGTCAGCTGGAGCGTGTATGAGACTCCACAATCGGGCCGCACCTATGACGGTGAGGGGTATACTTTGTGCAGATGTGATACAATTTACAAGGTTCTGTTAAAAGGTCATTACACTTAAAACTGAGTCCGTCCCAAGCTCCCTATATGTCTTGTAAGTCAGGGCTTGACAAATTTGCTTGGAATCTAGGAGCCAGCTAAAAAAGTTAGGAGCCAGTTTTTTTTTTAATGACTGATGCGTGCAGAAGCGAACGCATACGCGAGTAGCGCCTGCATATGAAAGCAGTGTTTAAACAACACATGTGAGGTATCGCCGCGATTTGGTAGAGCAAGAGCAATAATTCTAGCCCTAGACATCCTCTGTAACTCAAAACATGCAACCTGTAGAAATTTTTAAATGTCGCCTATGGAGATTTTAAAGGGTAAAAGTTTGTCGCCATTCCACGAGCGGACGCAATTTTGAAGCGTGACATGTTGTTGGATATAAAATTTACTCAGTGTAACATTATCTTTCACAATATAAAAAAAAATTCGGCTAACTTTACTGTTGTCTTATTTTTTAATTTAAAAAAGTGTATTTCCAAAACGTCTTTCAGGACAGCACCCGAGAGATCATGGCTCCTCCTCCTACAGGAAACACCTCATCAATTAATTCTTTAATTGGAGGCCTCCACGTTGCTTCCATCAGTTTTTTGTGTTTCCTCCAGCCGGAGGAACACCTCTGGTGAGAGCCACGATCTCTCAGGGCTTTCCTGGGAGACAAGGTTCTCAGTCAGTCTTTTTTTTCTTAGGAGAGTGATCCTCCCACTTACCTCCTAGCATGGATGGTCCCGTGGGCTCCCTCTCCCTCTTCCGTGCTCGGGGAGAGCCTGTACAGCCTGGGAGTGCTGCCTCCTTTTTGTCTTCAGAGCGGTGGTTTGCTGTGTTCTCGCCGACCGCTTGCGAATAGCGGCGTGGAGCTTTACAGCGGCCGCCATTGTTCTGGTGGCCGAGGAGAGCCTCGGCCGCGTCCTGTATGGGAAGAGGCAGCACTTCCGGGTCGGCGCGCGCGTCATTTCCGGCCGCAAAGCGCAGAGGGAGAGGGCAGGGTCACCTGGTGCCTTAAAGTTCGGTTCCAGATTCGAAAACGCCGCCGCGCTGACCTGGAACCGGCGTTTTTTTTCTTCACCACGAATCCGCAGACAGCTATGGACAGCGATGCAGCGGATAAGGGGGCAAGCCAAGGCACCAGCAAGGCTAAGGTAAGGGACTGTGTCCTATTTTACACTGGGCCGTTTTCTCCTGTGGGGGGGGGGTATTCACCTTCTCCCCCACCCCCCATCTCCCTGGTGGTGCAGTGGCTGGTGATTTAGCATGTCTGCATAATACTAGGGGTCTTTTTGTAAAAGGTGGTGGTGGTGCATGGCTTGCGGGGCACAAGGAAGTGAAAGTGTTTTTTCCTATGTGCACCTGGGTGTATTGATTTGTACTGTGTAACAGTTTTTTCTTAGCGTGGTCCCTGATTTTTTTTCTTTTCTGTTTGTGCAGGCCAAAAGTTCTGCTCAACCAGTGAAGAGAAGGTGCCCTGTCTGCAAGGAAAAGTTAAGCGAGGCTTGGACCAAGTCGCTTTGTGCAGATTGCACTGCAAATGTAGTCAGGGAAGAGTCTCCATCCTTTTGTGGCGATCTAGTATCTACAATTAAGGATGAACTCCGTGCCACCTTTCAAGCTTTTAGGTCAAACCTAAGAGAAGAACCAGGCCCTTCAAGGGAACCTAGGGCTCCGCAGCCTTCTTCAGAACCCCAAGACGGCTCTCAAATATTATTGGGAGGTCCGATAGACGCTTCCCAAGAATCTGCTTCCCTTGCTCCAGATGGAACAGACTCTGAGGAGAAAGAAAATGAAGCAGAGAGCGCTTCTAAGTACAAAATGACGCTTGAAGAAGTTGCAGGAATTTTAAAAGTAATCCATGCGACTTTGGGGATTGAAGAGGAAAAGAAGGAGCTCTCCCTACATGACCGCATGTATGCAGGTTTGGGTGATCCAAAAAGCCGTGTTTTTCCAGTCCATTCAATAATCTCGGACATGATTAAAAAAAGAGTGGTTGGAACCTGAGAAAAAGCCATTTTTTTTTCCCGGTCTCATAAGAGAAGATTTCCATTTGAGGACAACCCGGATTCCATCTGGAACAAGGTTCCAAAACTGGACTCTGCTTTTTCACAGGTCTCAAAATCAACTGACCTTGCCTTTGAGGACATGGGCATGTTAAAGGAGCCCATGGACAAAAGAATGGATTTGCTTCTTAAAAGGGCTTGGCAGTCTGTGATGAACAATCTAAAACCAGCAATGGCAACAACCTGTGTCGCTAGGAATTTAGAACACTGGATTAACCAGATGGCCCATGTTACGGCAGATTCTCCAAAACAGGAGATTCTGGACTCATTTACAACGCTTTCTGCAGCAGTATCATATATTGCGGATGCTTCAGCAGAATCCATTCGTATGTCAGCCAGGTCAGCGGCTTTGACCAATTCTGCTAGGAGAGCCTTGTGGCTTAAAACTTGGCCAGGAGATGCTGCATCTAAAAATAGACTGTGTAGCATTCCCTTTGCAGGGGATTTGCTATTTGGTTCTGAGCTAGAGTCCATTCTTGACCGTACGGCTGACAAAAAGAAGGCGTTTCTGGTCAAAAAACAACAGGTACAGACCTGTAAGCGGTTTTTTCGTCCCCAAAAAGGACAACAGGAAGGAAAAACGCAAACCAAAAGGAAGCAGTGGTCTTCCCAGAAACCAAAAGGTAGGAGTGGAGTGCTCTTCCATCCTCCTGCGTCCCCCGGAAAACCGCAGTGACAATCCACCTCAAGTAGGGGGAAGACTCCAGGAGTTCATTCCCCAGTGGAGAGACATCACTACAAATCAGTATATTGTAAACATGCTCTCCCAAGGATATGTGGTGGAATTCACGGAAGAACCCCCAAAGAGATTCCTAGTGACAAACGTCCTGAGGGATCCGGTCAAGGCACTCGCCATGAAGTCCCTAATTCAGGAACTGATATCCCAGAGAGTCATTGTTCCGGTTCCAACAAAGGAGTTCTTCCAGGGGTTCTATTCTCACGTTTTCCTTGTACAGAAACCTTCAGGAAAGTACCACCTCATCCTAAATCTAAAAATGCTGAATTTGTCAGTAGAATACAAAAGATTTCGGATGGATTCCATTTTCTCAGTAAGAAGCCTTCTGAGTCAAGGATGCTTCATGGCGTCAATAGATTTGCAGGATGCATACCTCCACATTCCTATTGCTGCCAGATCTCAGAGATATCTGAGGTTAGCACTGAGAGAAGGGAAGAAGGTGGTACACCTGCAATTCAGAGCTCTTCCATTCGGCCTGTCATCTTCTCCAAGGGTGTTCACGAAGGTAATGGCCGAAGCTCTAGCACCCTTGCGTCTAGAGGGAATTTCAGTGATTCCTTATCTAGACGACCTGCTACTGTTTGCCCAAACAAGAGATGGACTTCAGAGAAACTTGGACAGAGCACGTGCTCACCTAGAATCCATCGGATGGATACTAAACCTCCAAAAGTCCAATCTGATTCCCTCTCAGGAGGTGTTATTCCTGGGTTTCCGTATCAACTCTGTGGAGCAAAAGATTTTTCTCCCAGAAGAAAAACGGGAAAGCTGTTAAAGGTTGTGTCACTCTTACAAACCAGTCAGCTTCTGTGCATCAGGAGGGTCATGTCAGCATTAGGAACCCTGACCTCTTCCATACCGGCAGTACAATGGGCAAAGCTCCATGTCAGGCCACTGCAAAAGTTTCTGTTAAAAATCTGGGATCGCCAGCAGAATTCACTAGATTCACTGGTGAAGATCCCCACCAAAGTAAAGAGGAGTCTCTGGTGGTGGAAGAACCAGGCAAGACTCTCAGCAGGCCTGTTATGGTCCTTTCCAACCCAGGTAAGGCTAACAACCGATGCCAGCTCCTGGGGTTGGGGGGCTCACATGAGCGGTCGTTGGGCTCAGGGATCTTGGTCCACAAGGGAAGCACTGAGATCTTCAAACTGGAGGGAACTAAAGGCGATAGAAATGGCCTTATTGTTCTTTGCAGAAGAAGTCCAAGGGCGACATACACAAATTCTGTCGGACAACGCCACGGCGGTGGCTTACATAAACCGACAAGGGGGCACCAGAAGCAGAATACTTCAAGGCCTAGCAGAGAGCGTTCTAAATTGGGCAGAGCTCCATACTCAATCCTTGTCCGCGGTCCATCTAAAAGGGACCCTAAACAGGATAGCGGATTTCCTCAGCAGGAACCAGGTGTACGAAGCGGAGTGGCAATTGAATCCAGATGTCTTCAATCTAATAGTGAAGAAATGGGGACAGCCAAGAGTGGATCTCTTTGCGACTCAGGAAAATACACAAATATCTCTCTTTTTTTTCCCTGAACAGGAACGAGTCATCTCTGGGGGTAGATGCTCTGGCGCACAGTTGGAATTTTCACCTCAGCTACGCCTTCCCTCCTTTTCAGCTGAATTCCGCAGGTCATAACAAAAATCCGGAAGGAGGATACGACAGTAATCCTCATCACTCCCTTCTGGCCCAAGATGCCTTGGTTTTCAGCTCTTCTACAGATGCAGATCAAACCATACTGGCATCTTCCCGTGAGACAAGACCTTCTGTTACAAGGTCCCCTGTTTCACCAAGAAGTAGAAAAGCTAAAACTCACAGCCTGGCTTCTGAGGAGCAGCTCTTAAGGAGAAAAGGATTCTCGGATAGGTTGGTGGCTACCCTCCTATCTAGCAGAAAGAATGTTACCAGAGCAATATATCACAAAGTCTGGAAAGTCTTTAACTCTTGGTGCACTGCATCCGGCAGACCATTAAAGCAGATTTCTTCTATCTTGGAATTTCTGCAAGAAGGAGCAGATAAGGGCCTAGCGATCAGTACCCTAAAAGTTCAGGTTGCTGCACTGGGGGTATATTTTGAGAAATCTATTTCATCAGAACCCCTAGTAAACAGATTTTTTAAAGCCCTCACTCGGGCTAGACCGATAGTGATCAAAAACTGTCCGTCATGGGACTTATCAGTCGTTCTACAGGCCCTGACCAGGGAACCTTTCGAACCTCTCAATTTAACCTCCCTGAAGACAATTACTTTAAAAACAATTTTTCTAGTAGCTATTATAACAGCTCGAAGGATCAGTGAGCTGCAAGCTTTATCTACCAGGGAGCCATTTTTTTTCTATTTTTTTCAGACAGAATTGTGCTGAAGACGGATCCTATATTTTTACCAAAGGTTGCCTCAGTTTAAAATAGAACCCAGGAGATAATACTTCCTACGTTTTTGTTCTAATCCGTTGGGTAAGAAGGAAGAAGAATTCCATACCCTGGATGTTAAAAGAGCAGTCTTAAGTTACCTGGAAGCTACTAAAGACTTTAGGCGTTCAGACGCACTATTCATTTTATTTTCCGGAAATAAAAAAGGAAGACAAGCTTCTAGAGGAACCATTGCCAGATGGTTGAGAATGGCTATCTCAGACGCCTATTCCCTTACAGGCCAGGAGAGTCCAGTAAGTATCAGGGCTCATTCTACTAGAGCTTCGGCGGTGAGTTGGGCAGAAAAAGCTGGTGCCACCCCCGAACAAATCTGTAAGGCAGCTACATGGACAAGTCTGACGACCTTTGCCCGTCATTATAGATTAGATCTCATGACGGCTGGGGACCAGGCTTTCGGAAGGAAAGTCTTACAGGCTGTTGTCCCACCCTAAATGGGGTAAGTCTCGATTATCCTCTCGGGTGCTGTCCTGAAAGACGTTTTGGAAAAATGCAAGTTAGACTTACCGGTAACTTGTTTTCCAATAGGCTTTCAGGACAGCAGGATCCCGCCCTTTTTTTATGCTGTTGCTGTAATACTATGTAATAACTGTCGCTTATGTCTTGCAGCTGGGGCTGGAGGTTCTCTACAAACAACTGAGGGAAGCAACGTGGAGGCCTCCAATTAAAGACTTAATTGATGAGGTGTTTCCTGTAGGAGGAGGAGCCATGATCTCTCGGGTGCTGTCCTGAAAGCCTATTGGAAAACAAGTTACCGGTAAGTCTCTAACTTGCATTTTTTTTTGTCTGAATTGGCCCTTTTAATGCTTAACTCCAGCTATTAATGAAAAAAATTAAAATGAATTGGCTCGGCATTAAAAAAAAACCTTCACCTTTTTTTATTTTGATGCTGTCCCCTTTAAAAACTCATCTCCTCCAGATGGTCACCAGGCATCTCTGACCGTCGGAGGCCCGGGCGCGACGTTGTGAAGTCACGCCCGGTACCCGGAAGTAAACAAAGCTGCCATTGCGGCTGTCAGCATGAGATCAGTGAATTTTTTTTTTTTTTTTTCACCGATCTCATGCTTTCCAGCCTGGAGGAGAGATGTGGAGTCTTATTGACCCCGCATCTCCCCAGAAAGAGAACCTGTCACAATGATTCCTATTACAAGGGGTCCCCGACTTGCGAACGAGTCAGGGACTTTCCTCGTGTTTGTAAGGTGGAAATGTTCGTGACTCGGGCCGCGCATGCGCAGATCGGCAATTACGGACAATTTCCGATGTTTTCCGAATGGCCACGCATGCGCAGAACGGCAATTACGGACATTTCCGAGACTCCGCTTGCCGCGCATGCGCAGAATGGCAGATGGTCCCTGCAGCGTCCCGTTCGCAAGTAGGAGTTGTTCGGAAGTCGGGCGTTTGGAAGTCGGGGACCCCCCTATACAAGGGATGTTTACATTCCTTGTAATAGGAATAAAAGTGATCAAAAAAAAAGTGGCAAAATAAAACAAATTAAGTAAAATAAAGTAAAACGCCCCTGTCCCCGGTAGTTTGTGCTCAGAAGCGAACACGCATGTAAGTCCCGCCCACATATGTAAACGCCGTTCAACCCCCACATGTGAAGTATCGCCGCGTGCGGTAGAGTGCGAGCAACAATTCTAGCACTTATAGTATAGTAACCTGTAAAAAAAATGAAAGTGTCGCCTATGGAGATTTTTAAGTGCCGAAGTTTGGCGCCATTCCATGAGTGTGCGCAATTTTAAAGTGTGACATGTTGGGTATCCATTTACTCGGGGTAACAGCATCTTTCACATTATACAAAAAAATTGGGCTAACTTTACTGTTTTGTTTTTTAATTTGTGAAACCGTTTTTTTTTTTTCCCAAAAAAAGGCGTTTGAAAAATGATTGCGCAAATACAGTGCAAGATAAAAAGTTGCAATGACCGACAATTTATTTCCTAGGGTGTCCGCTAAAAAAAAAATATGTTTGGGGGTTCTGAATAATTTTCTAGCTAAAAAATTATGATTTTTACATGAAGGAGAGAAGTGCCAGAATAGGCCCGGTGGAGAAGTGGTTAAAAAGTGGTTGTGAAAAGTTGCTGACAGGCAGGGTATGCCGCATGCGGAGCTTAGCAAACATCTAAGGCCCCCGATGTGACCCCTGTGCGCATGCGCAGGAGTGACGTCATTGCGACTGCCATTCAGAACCCGGAAGGAAGGCCGGCTGAAGATGGAAGCACCTGGAACCCACCGGATATCGCAGCGCTTGAGGACTCAACTTGACAGGTAAGTTTGCCATAATATGCTGTGCATACTAGTAAACTGTAGCATAAACCACTTGCGGACCCCAAAAAGAAGATACGACAGACTTAACTACTGCTTTAAAGAGGAAGTAAACCCCTAAAAAAAAAAAAAACGCCCTGCGAGTCAAAGGCATAATGAGCTAGTATGCATAGCATATTAGCACATTATGTATTACTTGCCTTAGATAGAAGCCCCCGCAGCGGTCCATGTCTCCCCCCTCCGGCCGCCGACATTTCTTCTGGCGCTTACTTCGGGTATCGCGGCTCCGGAGCTTTGATTGACCGGAGCCGCGATGACGTCACATGCGTCCGGGAGCCACCGGTAACGGCACACGAACTGAAGCAACGACACATAGGTACCATTGCTTCAGTTTTCCCCAGTGTGCCAATGACATCTCCTAAACCATGCAGCTCAACTCCAGTCCTCAAGGCGCCCCAACAGGTCATGTTTTCAGAATTTCACCTCAGATGAAACGGCTGTGGTAATTACTAAGGCAGCGAAACTGATCAAATCACCTGTGCAAAATAATGGAAAGCCTGAAAACATGACCTGTTGGGGCGCCTTGAGGGCTGGAGTTGAGAAACACTGGTTTAGGAGATATCCTGGGTAACTACAGGTAAGCCTTTAATCTAGGCTTACCTGTAGCATAAAGTGGTTGTAAAGGGTTTACAACCACTTTAAGGTGCTTGTATGTATCTGGAGAACTTAAAACAAAAAAATATAAGGGCTGTTTGTGTGGTTTTTTTTGTTTGTTTTTTCTTCTCTTTTTGAAACCCTACAGAGCTCCGGGGTATTGGCCCCAGATTTGCTATTTCACAAAAGATTTATAGCACGAAAACATTTTCATTGTAAAATTCTTCTGTTTTGCCCAGTTATCACAATTGTCATTATTTTCTTGCCTCGTACTGTAATATGGAGATCCATAGCGGTATTTCTCATAATTCAATGATGGTTTACTGTAAGTAACCAGTAATCAAGTGGTAAAGCCATTACTACTGTTGAACCAGCATTGCCTTGCATTTCCATTGGCTGTCACCTCTGTGGATTTGTGATTTGGAGTGTCCTTAGCTAGCTAATAATTACTAAATCTTAACGTGTGAACAAAAACATTTTGGCAATATTTTATGAAATAATTTACATTTTTATTTTTAATAAGCTTATTCAAATTTATATTTTATGTTCTACAGGAACTCAAATGAGTTAAAGGAAATGTTTTTTTCCACCGTATATGGCTGAACCACCGTGCTTTTCAGATACACCATTTAGCCAACCTGAGGCACAAGAACGCTGATGGAAGCTGTTCTATCGCCCATCACTAATGGTGCACCTGCAGGCATTGAAGAGGGCATCTTCTGCCGTCAAATGGATGTCGTAGAGCAGCGGTTCTCAACCCGGGGGTCGATTGCCGATTCGCCGGGGGTCGCGAAAGCTGGCCGAGACGGACCCGAAATTACTGTGTACGCCGGAGTCTGTCCGTCTCGGCCAGCAAGACGTCACTTCCGGGAGAGGAGAACCCGTGCGGAAATTACGTTCCGGCGCCGCCATCTTGGTACTCTTGTCCGCAGTAAGGCTACAGTTAGAAGTTGGCAAGCGGACATCTTTATACACCCACCAAAGTCTTGCAGTTTACACGTATTTTTACCAGGAAACTGAGAATATATACTATATAAACCTTATATAGTATGTAAGCTCAGTTTACTGGTAAAAATAAGTGTAAAATAAAAGACTTTGGCGGGTGTAAAAAGATGTCCGCTTGCCGACTTCTAACTGTAGCCTTACTGCCCACGAGAGTACCAAGATGGCGGCGAAGTCACTTCCGGTTAACACAATAGACGGGTTGCTGATGCTGACGGAACACCTGAGGGACTTCGGCTAGTCAGGCACTAAAAAACGGTAATTAAGGCATTTTTGTACTGTTTGTCACTGTTTGTCACAATCAAAGCGGTGCAATCAATACATAGATCATGATTACATAAGTCTGACATGACTGTGCAAAAAAAAAATTGTGGAACAATACATAACATTTATATATAAACGTCCCAGTTGGTTCCTCAAAAATGGTTATTCCGTGCCAGTGCTAGATACATGTTTGGGTGCTATACACTTTGTATATCTAGCACTGGCACGGAATAACCACTTTTGAGGAACCAACTGAGATGTTTATATATATATATATATATATATATATATATATATATATATATATATATATATATAAATGATATGTATTGTTCCATAATAATTTTTTTCTTGCATAGACACGTCATGTTGGACTTAAAGCGGAGGTCCACCCTGAAAAAAAAATTTCCATTAAAAATTCAAAAAAAAAAAAAAAAATTAATAGAAAAAAATAAAATAAATTATACTCACCCTAAATGCCTGTTGCTATGCGGAAGTCCCCTAATATGCCTCTAATGTTCCTCTTCTCGTCTGCGGTGGGTCTCCTTCCGCTTCCTCTTCTTGTGAATGGGCCGCGCTGCCTTCTGGGAACTGTGTGTATCCCAGAAGGCAAGCCGCCCATTTACAAAGCGCCGTGCGAGTGGCGCATGCGCAGTAGGAAACGGGCAGTGAAGCCTTACGGCTTCACTACCTGTTTCCCTTACTCAGGATGGAGGAGCCGGGACCTGCCAGCAGCGATCGAGCACCGTGGCGGGACCGACATCGCGGGCGAGTAGGACAGGTAAGTGCCCTTGTTAAAAGTCAGCAGCTACACTGTTAGTAGCTGCTGACTTTTTTTTTTTTGGTGGCTGCACCTCCGCTTTAAAGCAGAGTTCTGCCCATTTTTTTAAAAAAGTCAGCAGCTACAAATACTGCAGATGCTGACTTTTAAAATAAGGATACTTACCTGTCCGCAATGTCGGCACCCGAAGCCGATCTGCCTCTCGGCTGCTGCCGCCGCCATCTTTGGTAAGGGAATCGGGAAGTGAAGCCTTGCGGCTTCACAGCCTGGTTCCCTGCTGCGCATGCGCGACTCCCGCTGCGTGATCCCACTGGTCCCTGCTGTCTTTTGGGACCTGTGTGGGACAGAGGGGGCACCGGAAGTGGCGTAGATAGCCGCGGGTGGCTCAGCTATCTATGCCCGGAAGTGGGAGTGAAATACCTGTATTAGACAGGTATCTGCTCCCCCCCCTCCCCCTGAAAGGTGCCAAATGTGACACCAGAGGGGGGAGGAATCCCAAAAGCAGAAGTTCCATTTTTAGGTGGAACTCCGCTTTAACATCATCAATCAATAGATTGTGAATGAATAACAAGAAGCATATGATTTATAATATTTTACACATAGTTTGGCGCAGTTATTCTTGTGTACTAATAAAAACCTATATGGTGTCACTAAAGTGCTTTGTGCAACGTATTGGTAAAGGGATCTTCTCCCATGAACAATATAGATCACAAACAAGAGGTGCTCTGTGCTGGCAGTTATCTTGCCCAAATATGATTTAACAGCGCTTTTCTGGTGGGAGATAGTGGCTCTTTAGGTGGGTCCTAGTAGTTCCTATAATGGTCTCCTCTTGTCTCTGTGCCACTCACCCGGGGTCAGTGTTATACACTCCGCACTCCTCTCCCCGATACACAGACTCCGTACACCGCTCCCCGGATCTCTTCCTGCCCAGCCAGGCACACAGCACACTTCACCGCATTCAGAGTCAGAGAGCAGTCCAGAAGTTGTTTGTGTTTTATTGAGGGGTTAAATTTGAATGAAGATTTGTAATATAGGATGCCCACTTGATCAAAAGATAGTAAGATTAGGACCAAAACTATATACACTCCTTCTGCCTCCTGCACAACTCTTGCTTGCAGAAACTCCCCTCTTCCTCCAGCACAAACTCTTAGAACTACAGGTCCCAGGATTAGCTAGCTAGCACAATTTTTGGTTGATCTGGCACAGACTTGCACAGCCAGATAGAGAGAACCACCCTTTGCAGGCAGAGGCCCCGGACCCCTTTAGTGTAGCAAAAATTTCTCTGTGCTAGCTATCTCACTTGTGGCTACTGAGCCCAGTACCACCTCTTCAGGTACTGCCAGCCCTCCTGGCTGCAACTGCCTCTTTCTCCTGCTCACTCCACAGTCCTCCTGACTGACCTTGCATCCATCCCAGACAGCTCCCAGTCCCATCAGGAATGCTCTTCAGTCCTCTGACTGAACTCACCAGCCCACATGGCTGCTTCCTCCATGGAGACTCCAAAGCTGTGTTCTCCTGCTGTCCTTAACCTTGCTCCCGATGCCTTCAGGTGGAACTCTGGGAAGATAACACTGCCGTCCATGATGTGCTATGTCACACTGCAATGTTTGGTATCTGAGTCCCCTGTAGCGGTTTTATTACCTGTTGGCCCTGCAAGTACAGCTATTATTTTTCCAGTTCCTGTAGGAGGGTGACAACGCTCCATGTTCTGCAGTGAAATCACACAGCGGCCATGTAACCCTGTAGGCAGGGTAGTCTTGGGTAAGTAAGATTTTATGATTTGAATATAAGCAGACTCACGCTGTCTGAGAACTTGGTGTGGTCCGCTATGATGTAAATTTATTTACCAAGCTATGTCACTGAGCATAATAATTTTTGAGAGGGAATTAAACTTTTGTAATTCTGTCTGTAGATGTGTTAGGCAAGAGACAGGGTGAGATTTTGGGATGGGGGAGTCTTAGGCGTTGATAATAGTCTGTTATTGAAGCTATTCTTATAATATTTTTATCAGAGAGCCCATGATAATGGATCATAGAGAGAAGAACCTTAAGAAGAGAAGCTACTGTGACAATTTTTACAAGTATGGTTTCACTTCAATAGTTGCAGCAGGAATTGAGAAACCGCAATGCATTATTTGTAATAAAGTTCTATCAGCCGAATCTATGAAGCCCAACAAACAAACGTCATTTTGATACCAAGCATCCAAGCTTTGCTGGCAAGGATATCCAGTATTTTAAAAACAAAGCTGATGGTGTCAAGAAAAGCAGACTTGATACTGGTGGCAAGTACCACAAGCAAAACCTAGCAGCCGTTGAAGCTTCATATTTGGTGGCTCGCAGAATCGCCAGAGCTAAGAAACCTCACACCATTGCCGAGGATTTGCTGTTGCCAGCAGTCAAAGACATTGTTCGCGTTATGATTGGAGCCGAATTTGTTAAGAAATTGAGTGCAGTTTCCTTATCCAACGACACTGTCAGTAGAATAGATGACGTCTGCTGATATTATTTATCAGGTAATCCAGGAAATGAAATCTGCTCCACTTGGAATATTTAGCATCCAGCTTGATGAATCTACAGATGTTGCAAACTGTTCTCATTTACTGGTTTACGTGAGGTATATTCATGATGGCGACTTTAAAGATGAGTTTCTTTTTTGCAAACCTCTTGAAACAACAACTACTGCACGTGATGTATTTGACACAATTGGTTCATTTCTGGAAAAACACAAGATCTCTTGGGAAAAGGTTTGTGGTGTTTGCACAGATGGTGCTCCAGCTATGCTAGGATGTCGGCCTGGATTTCAACGTTTGGTATTGAATGAATCACCAAAAGCCATTGGAACTCACTGTATGATTCATCGACAAATTTTAGCAACGAAGACACTACCACAAGAGTTACAAGACGTAATGAAAAGCGTCATAAGTGCTGTCAATTTTGTAAAAGCGAGTGCTTTAAATAGTCGACTCTTTTCGAAACTTTGTAATGAATTGGAAGCTTCCGCTAACGTTCTGTTATTTCACACTGAAGTGAGATGGTTGTCGAGGAAAAGTTTTAAAACGTGTTTTTGATCTTCGTAATGAACTAAAAACGTTTTTTAATCAGAAAGCAAAACCGCAGTTTGAAGCACTTTTCAGTGATGAAAATGAACTGCAGAAAATGAAATTGAACTTGACAAAAGGATTTAAACAAGTTCTGTCAAAGAACACTTGCAAATGCTTGCGGACGAAATTTCATTGTACTTTCCAAATTTTCCTGACACCCCGTTTGCACTTGCTAGATGTCCATTCACAGTCAAAGTTGAAGATGTTCCTGAGAATGCACAAGAGGAGTTCATTGATCTCATTACCAGCGATGCAGCAAAAAATGATTTCTCTTCCATGTCCGTTAATAAATTCTGGATCAAGTGTTTGCAGTCATATCCTGTTCTGTCTGAGATTGTGTTGCGCCTTCTTCTTCCATTTCCGACTACATATCTTTGTGAAACAGGCTTTTCAAGCTTGTTGGTTATCAAGTCTAAATACAGAAGTAGACTTGTTGCAGAAGATGATCTTCGTTGTGCTCTTGCAAAGACTGCCCCGAGAATTTCTGATCTGGTGAGAAAGAAGCAACCCCAGTATTCGCACTGACGCTTTAGTTTTTTGATGCATGGTTTTGCAGCAATTTTGTAGCAATGTCGTTTACTGTTATTATATTAAGACTGTCTAAGATTGTTACCGTTGTTACGCTTTGTTTTCACATAATTATACAATACGGTGAATACTGTTCAATACACAATGAAAAAAATAAAATAAACGCAAGTCGTAAACATGTTGTTTATTGGTTACTTATATGTTAATTATAAATAAATTATTTTGCACTATATATAACAGATTGTTTTTGTCATTAATCACTACGCTTTAAGATGTTTAAATTTGTAAGAATGAAAATACATCGTGCATATCAGATATTTATATTTTGTTTCATAACAGTCGCAAAATTACAGCAATGAGGGACCAACGAAAATTATTTTACTGTTGGGGGTCCCCACAACTTGGGAAAGTTCATCAAGGGGTCACGGCTCTAGAAAGGTTGAGAACCACTGTCGTAGAGCCCTTTTTTTTTTTTTTTTTTTTTTTTTTTTTTTAAAAACCTTCAGTACATATAGATGGTTGAGGAGTTTAAAGAAAGATGCACCACCGAATGAATAATGGTATACTAACTGGAAGCTGATTCATTTACAACCCACGCATAATATATGCGTGATACTAACAGGTAATGTTTAATTTTTTATATATTTTTTTATTATCCAATTTCTTTTATAGATGTACTGTACACCGAAAAACCTAAATAATTTAACCAATGTTATGTCCACATAAATATATAAGATGAATAATTTGTACATGACACATGTATATAGAAACCGTTTTTTTATTTTTTTGAATCTTTTTATCCTTTTTTTAGTTGCATAATTTCTACTTTGTCAATTGTGGATGCCTCAAGGAAATACAGATTTTAGAATGTGTGCATTAGCGCCATCACACCAAAGCTTTTTGAGGCCATCCATTGTTGGCGCTTATTCAGAGCTGTATTTTGCCCTTGCACTTTTTTTTTCCAATGTGGTCAAAAGTATGCAGCGCTCATCAATCACATTAGCATAGTTAAACAAAATAAGCATATGATGAGAAATGTGCTGAGTGATAAAGCATTGATAAAAATAATAAATAAAGAATATGTGAAGTGAAAGAAAGTCCAAAAACTCAATCCGAGTGGAAATCCTTTAAAAAGAACTGAGTCCAAAGTGAAGAAAACGATGTGCTCCAAAACACCTTGAAAAGGGTAGCTTCAACCAGTGAGTGTAATCCTCTAAATAATGCTGACACCCAAAGTGAAGAGAAAAAGTTTCTGCTTACCAGAAAGCCATGACTGCAAATTGACAGTCTCGCCTAGCATAGGAAATAAGGTATTCCCACAACCATAAAAGCTCCAATACAGCAGGTTTCCACAGTGTACCTTGATCTCAGACATAAAGGGAAAAGCTCATGGTGTAGTATGAAAAACCAGCGGAGTTTATTAAAAGTTAAATTGCACTTACAGAATCCAAAAGCAAGTTCAGCATTGATGCGATGAATCAAAAAGTTACGGCATTCGTCCGTGTCTCTCCCTAAGCTCCGTATGTTCCGCAACGCTGCTTCTCATCCGAGGAAAGCGTGATGACGTCACCGGCCCCCGGTTGCGGAACATACGGAGCTTAGGGAGAGACACGGACGAATGCCGTAACTTTTTGATTCATCGCATCAATGCTGAACTTGCTTTTGGATTCTGTAAGTGCAATTTAACTTTTAATAAACTCCGCTGGTTTTTCATACTACACCATGAGCTTTTCCCTTTATGTCTGAGATCAAGGTACACTGTGGAAACCTGCTGTATTGGAGCTTTTATGGTTGTGGGAATACCTTATTTCCTATGCTAGGCGAGACTGTCAATTTGCAGTCATGGCTTTCTGGTAAGCAGAAACTTTTTCTCTTCACTTTGGGTGTCAGCATTATTTAGAGGATTACACTCACTGGTTGAAGCTACCCTTTTCAAGGTGTTTTGGAGCACATCGTTTTCTTCACTTTGGACTCAGTTCTTTTTAAATGATTTCCACTCGGATTGAGTTTTTGGACTTTCTTTCACTTCACATATTCTTTATTTATTATTTTTATCAATGCTTTATCACTCAGCACATTTCTCATCATATGCTTATTTTGTTTAACTATGCTAATGTGATTGATAAGCGCTGCATACTTTTGACCACATTTGATTTTTTATAGTTTTATTTGTATTTAGCTATATATGCTAGCAGCTTACTTTTCATTTATTTTTTGATTCAATTGTTTTACTACATACTTTAGCACGGTTTATTTGGCGCAACGTTTGGCCCTAGGGCCTTTTCCCCTTTTTTTTACTTTTTTTTTCCCCTGCAGGCAACGGTGACTAACCTAGGTGAGATCAAGTGACTTTAACCACTTCCCACCCGCCATATAGCAGAATGGTGGCTGGAAGTGGTTGTATTATCCTGACTGGGCATCATGGCATCCAGCAGGATAAGCTGCGGGGGTAAGCAGCGCAGCGATCGGTGGTGTGTCTTCTCCGATCCTGGTAAAAAGCCTATGACAGACTCTTTACCATGTGATCAGCTGTGTCCAATTACAGCTCATCACATAGTAACCATGAAGTGCCTTTTTAATCGGCTTTTCCTCTACTTGCGCTGACAAGGCACGAGTAGAGGAGAGATGATCGGCTGCTCTCGACTTTGGGTCTGCGCTGATAATCAGCGCATTGATTATCAGTGCAGACCCATCAAGGGTGCCCACTAGAGCCTGCCAGGGATGCCAATCGGTGCTCATTACAAATGCCTGTCAGTGCTGCATATAAGCGCCTGTCGGTGAAGGAGAAAACGTACTTTTTAATTACAAAGTTTTATAGCAAACTAAAACTTTTTTTCTTTTATTCAAAAAAAAATGTTTACACACACACACTCTATAAATATATATATATATATATATATATATATATATATATATATATATATATATATATATATATATACATATATATACACACACACACACGGCTTGACACATTCACATTTGCTTTGAATCTAGGAGCCAGCTAAAAAAGTTAGACAGTTTTTTTTTTTTGTTTTTTTGTTTTTTTTTAACCACTTGCCTACTGGTTACTTTCACCGCCTTCCTGCCCAGGCCAGTTTTCAGATTTCAGCGCTGTCACACTTTGATATATCTATCTATCTTGAACAACCAGAATTCAGTCTTCCTGGCTAAAAACGCAGCACTCCTGCTCAGACCTTTCACCTTGGTCTGTCTCCCCCAGACTTGACGCTCAGCACCTCTGCGCTTGCAGCTTTGTGCTGTGCACTGGCTCACTCCTATCTGCCAAGCGGAGCTGTCTCAAAGGAAGAGCACTGACCTCTATTCCTGGGATGTTTATGAACCAAGCCCACAGGTGTGCAATTAGTATTCCTGCCAAAATCGGCTATACACTGCCCATACTGTATGCACCTGTGACACGGGGGTCGCATCTCCACAGTGTATTTTATTTATTTAGATATATATCTATCTGTGTATGTATATTTTTTTTTTTTGCAGCGCAAAAAATAAAAAAAACGGTGGTGATCAAATACCACCAAAAGAGAGAAAGAGAGCTCTGAAAAAAATATCTAAAAATTTTGTTTGGGTACAGTGTTGCATGACCACGCAATTGTCATTCAAAGTGCGACGGCACTGAAACCTGAAAATTGGGGGTGAAAGTGCCCAGTATTGAAGTGGTTAAGCAACTGGTCCACACTTTTTTTTTTTTTTTTCGGGAAAAAACAGACACACTGTATTGCCAAAAGTATTGGGACACTTCCAAATACTTGCATTCCATTGTTCCAATCATCTACTTTGCCACAGGTGTCTACAGTCAAGCACCAAGCCATACAGACTGCTTCTACATATATTGGTTCGAAAATGGGTCACTTGCATTAGCTTGGTGAATTCTCGCACGGTACAATGATAGTCACCAAGTCCATCAGTGAAATTTCAATGCTAAGAACTAATCCACAGTCCTCCTTTTAGTGTTGTTCTAACAAATTGTAAGCAACTGGGAACTACATCAACTCGGCCATGAAGAGGTAGGCCACGTAAAATAACATAACGTGGTAGGGATCCACCGAAATTTCGGCCACCGAAACATATCGGCTGATAATGGCCCTTTCGGCAAAAAGCCGAAATAGAATTCTTGACGATACTGGCGCCAAAAATCACGCATGCGCAGTAGACACGGCAGAACCAGCAGGTGACGTCACTTGTGTGGGCGCGGCATGCACGTTCCTCACGGTTAAGACGCCGCACTCATAGGCACATTCCCTGCTGAAACGCTGACACCTTTCCCACGGACGCTCTTTGTGCTTGTGAGACACTGCTGGGACCCGTCTTCATAGAGGGCTGCACATAGCATACTCAAGTACAAGATTGGGCCCTGTCACTCCTGGATGGCTACCATTACTATTCGCCAGTGAGCATTTGCTGCTTTTGCCTTCTTAAACTGACACAAACAAACTAGTAACTTTATTTCTTGATTATAGAGTACTGAGTCTGACTATTTATAATGACTGTGTGTCTGCACTGCAGTACATATCATCTGACTTGTAGCAAAAAAAAATGATATAATTGAATTGAGTGATTAAATATGATATGGAATGGATTGCAAATTGCAAGCTTTTTTTTTTTAACTATTTCTGTAGTATACAGTATAAAGTTCATGCGCTTGCTGTTATTGAATGTGTCACTTTGACAGCGTAGTATAACTTATAATACTATGCTGAGACAAAGGGGTTGATTTACTAAAACTGGAGAGTGCAAAATCTGGTGCAGCTGTGCATAGAAACCAATCGGCTTACGGTTTTTTTTTTGTTTGTTTTTTTGTCAAAGCTTAATTAAACAAACTGAAGTTAGAAGCTGATTGGTTACCATGCACAGCTGTACCAGATTTTTCACTCCCCACAGTTTTAGTAAATCAACCCTATAGTGACCAATTCAATGACAACAAGGTGCATAAAGTATACTACAGAATAGCTCCAAAAAATAAAATGGCATGCAATTGCATTTTGCAAGCAATCCATTCCATTTCAAATCAAATTTATTCAGTTCAATTATATTTTTTTGGTATAAGTCAGATGTACTGCAGTGCAGACATAACAACCTTGCATGCCAAGAGCAGCAGCATAAAAAAAAAAAGATTGTTTATTTTTTTTTTTTTTTTTTAAAACTGCCTCCTGGGGTTTAGCTTTTAAATTGATTTTTTTGTCCTCCCCCCTCAGATTTCACTCCCACTATAAATCATTCTATATTATTCTACATTACCAGCAAAAATGGACCATGTCTGCAGTGTGGAAACTTTTTAAAGTTTCTGATAAAGACCCCAAATTTGCAATCTACTCTTTGCTCAACAGAAATTTCTAGAGGGGGTACAGTGCCAAATAATTTTTCAACAGGTTTGATACGCCACCTGAAAACACGTCATCCAGTTCAGCATTCAGATTACAAGAAAACAGCGCCACTTTCAAAAAGTGCCTCAGGCTTAACACCATCTTTGGCCACAGTCTTTGAAAAGGTTAAAAAATATGAAAGTGACAGTCCCAAAGCTCGTGCCATTACAGCTAAAATTATGGAATTTATTGCATTAGATGACCAGCCATTCTCTGTTGTGGAGGACGTTGGATTCCGTAGGCTCATGCAACATATTGAACCGCGCGTTACTCACTACCAAGCAGACGCTACTTTGCAGATACCAGTCTACATGAACTGTTTAGCAGTGTTAGAAAACACGTTCAGGAGCTCATGACTACCTAAATCCTAGCAATCGGTTTTACTACCGACATTTGGAGTTCAGATGTCGGTCCAACGAGCATGCTCAGCCTGACAGAGCAGTGGATAGATGACAAATTTCAATTGCAAAACTTCTTACTTAACGCACGTGAGCTTGTTGGATCACATACTGCAGCAGCAATATCTGATGCTTTAAAAACCATGCTTGACACTTGGCACATTGAGAAGTCTAAGCCCAGGTTCACACTGGGGCTGCGGGAAACTACCTTTTGAAATCTGTGCAGCGCCGCAGATGCGGCGTCGCACCGATTAGGACGGTGCCATTGCCTGCAAATATCGCTGATTTGACATGTCAAATCGCACCAGTATGAACCAGGGCTGAAGTGCATTTGATTGTCCGAGATAATGCGCGGAACATGGCAAAGGCAATGGAGGACAGTGAACTTTAAAGCATACCGTGCATGGCACACAAGCTACAATTGGCTGTGAATGAAGGATTGCTGAGTCAGCGCACCATTTCTGATATCGTATCAAAAGGAAGAAAAATTGTGGGTCACTTTAAGCAGTCTCCACTTGCTTATTCCAGATTACAAGCTTTGCAGATGCAGTTTGGAATGGCACCGAAAGGACTGCAGCAAGATGTAGCCACTCGTTGGAACAGCACCTACTATATGCTACAAAGTCTTTTTGAACAAAAGCGTGTTTTAGCTGCATACATTGCAGATTAGGAGCTGCCAGCAACACTGAGTGCACATCAGTGGACGTTGGTTGAAAACAGTTTGTCTCTTCTATCTCCATTTGAACAGTTAACAAAAGAAATCAGCTCAACGAATGTTTCCATTGCTGAAGTTATCCCCTTGATTGCTGCACTGAAGCGTCTGCTTGAAAAAGAGGTAGAAACAGACCATGGCGTAAAAACGGCTAAAACCACTCCTACAGACCATGGCGTAAAAACGGCTAAAACCACTCCTACTGGAGGCCGTTGCCAACCGGTTTCAAGACACAGAGTCCAACCCTCTGTACTGCATTGCAACAGTTCTAGATCCTCGTTTTAAAGAGCATTACTTTAATGTGGAGAAAAAGCAGCGTGCACGGGAAATGATACAGGCACAAATGGAGGTGGTGGAAGCATCTAGTGAAGGAGTTTCGAGGTGTTGCACAGAGGAAAGTGAGAAACGGTCGCATACTGAAGAGGAACACACTCCCTCCATATCTGCTATGTTTGAAGAAATTTTACACCAAATGCACCCCAATCCATAGAGGTGCCACAACAAGTGCAGCTACCCAACAGCTGGACATTTATTTAGACTGAACAGCCTATTACCAAAAGCGACAATCCCCTTGAGTACTGGCGCATCAACAAAGAACGTTTTCCCTTGCTTGCACATATTGCACGCAGATATTTATCTGCCCCAAGCACCAGTACAGAGTGAGAGACTATTCAGTCTAGCATCTCATATTCTTGATTAGATGAGAAACCGTCTCTCCTGTGAGAAAGCTGAACAACTTTTGTTCTTAAAGCGAAATCTGCCACTTTTACTGAAATAGATTAAAAAATCCGTAGCATACACCAATTCATTTACCATGTTGAACATAGTAAATTGGTATTGGACAATTGGAACATACAACTAAGTATGACTGACTACCTAGTATGTTCCCATTGTCTAGTTGTGCCATTTATTGGTTGTTCATTGTAGTTCTACAGTTTTTTGCACTTGTTTAAGAGAGAACTCCAGTTTTTTTTTTTTGTTTTTTTTTATCAAATAGGGTTTTATGGAAAAACATGAATAAATGCAGTACAGTACACCACCCATCCAGTTTACAAATTGGTCTTACATCATCAAACCATTGATACATGCCAGAAACTTCACTTTTGCACCACACTATATGCTATATACTACCATGGAACATGCCCATCTGAGCAGCCCACATTTGGGGATATACAGTGGTTACGGAAAGTATTCAGACCGCCTTAAATTTTTCACTCTTTGTTATACTGCAGCCATTTGCTAAAATCATTTAAGTTCATTTATTTTTTTTTCCTCAATGTACACACAGCACCCCATATTGACAGAAAAACACAGAATTGTTGACATTTTTGCAGATTTTTCTAAAAAAGGAAAAACTGAAATATCACATGGTCCTAAGTATTCATACCCTTTGCTCAGTATTTAGTAGAAGCACCCTTTTGATCTAATGCAGCCATGAGTCTTTTTGGGAAAGATGTAACAAGTTTTTCACACCTGGATTTGGGGATCCTCTGCCATTCCTCCTTGCAGATCCTCCCCAGTTCTGTCAGGTTGGATGGTAAACGTTGGTGGACGGCCATTTTTAGGTCTCTCCAGAGATGCTCAATTGGGTTTAAGGCAGGGCTCTGGCTGGGTCATTCAAAAACAGTCAGAGTTGTTGTGAAGCCACTCCATTATTTTAGCTGTGTGCTTAGGGTCATTGTCTTGTTGGAAGGTAAACCTTCAGCCCTGTCTGAGGTCCTGAGCACTCTGGAGAAGGTTTCTGTCCAGGATATCCCTGTACTTGGCCACATTCATCTTTCCCTCGATTGCAACCAGTCGTCCTGTCCCTGCAGCTAAAAAACACCCCACAGCATGATGCTGCCACCACCATGCTTCACTGTTGGCACTGTATTGTACAGGTGATAAGCAGTACCTGGTTTTCTCCACACATACCGCTTAGAATTAAGGCCAAAAAGTTAATCTTGGTCTCATCAGACCAGAGAATCTTTGGGATTTCTCACCATCTTGGAGTCCTTCAGGTGTTTTTTTTAGCAAACTCCATGCAGGCATTCATGTGTCTTGCACTGAGGAGAGGCTTCCATCGGGCCACCATGCCACTAAGCTGCCAACTGGTGGAGGGCTGCAGTGATGGTTGACTTTCTACAACTTTCTCCCATCTCCCGACTGCATTTCTGTAGCTCTGCCACAGTGATCTTTGGGTTCTTCTTTACCTCTCTCACCAAGGCTCTTCTCCCCCGATAGCTCAGTTTGGCCGGACGGCCAACTCTAGGAAGGGTTCTGGTCATCCAAAATGTCTTCCATTTAAGGATTATGGAGGCCACTGTGCTTTTAGGAACCTTAAGTGCAGCAGAATTTTTTTTGTAACCTTGGCCAGATCTGTGCCTTGCCACAATTCTGTCTCTGAGCTCTTCAGGCAGTTCCTTTGACCTCATGATTCTCATTTGCTCTGACATGCACTGTGAGCTGTAAGGTATTATACAGACAGGTGTGTGGCTTTCCTAATCAAGTCCAATCAGTATAATCAAACACAGCTGGACTCAAATGAAGGTGTAGAACCATCTCAAGGATGATCAAAAGAAATGGACAGCACCTGAGTGAAATATGTGTGTCACAGCAAAGGGTCTGAATACTTAGGATCATGTGATATTTCAGTTTTTCTTTTTTAATAAATCTGCAAAAATGTCAATTCTGTGTGTTTTTCTGTCAATATGGGGTGCTGTGTGTACATTAATGACGAAAAAAAATGAACTTAAATGATTTTAGCAAATGGCTGCAATATAACAGAGTGGAAAATTTAAGGGGGTCTGAATACTTTCCGTACCCACTGTATCTAGCCATCACTTTTGAAAGTATGACACCTCCACCACCAGTCCATTACATGTGACTGGCATCACCATTGCCTCACTCCGCCCCCTGTCCTCCTCTCTCCCTTTACAGTAACAGATGGGAACTCCAGCTTTTGAACTACTGTACAATAGTTTGTTGCTGTTGGGTCAAACTATCTCTCTTCCCTAAGCTGTCAGCCCGCTGCAAATGCAAAACTGTATGTTCTGTATCTGTCTACATACTACAGTATTATACCTCACTGTGTTCCGGGTATAGGCGGTGACTTCAATAAACACAGAGTAGTCTACATTGCCTGGAACACAGTGCGGTCTACTGTATGGCTATGTATGTAACCCGCAGATACATTACATACACTTTTATATCGCACATCCAGCCACTGACACCTTAGGGAGGGAAATTGGGGGGAAAAAACTACTAGTTCTCATTTAAGTTGAAAGAAAATAATAAAATTACAATTTTTTTATTCTAGCATAGTACTGTTATATTTACAGAAACTGAAACAGAATAACGACCTTCTGCCATATTTCTGTTTATGGTTAGTTGAGACTCTCAAGAGAATTGTTCTTTAAAAAGTTATACATAGTTTGTTCTGTTGTTGGGCCAAACTATGTCATTGTCTCTCCCTAAGCTGTCAGCCCGCTGCATGTGCAAAACGATGTTCTGTATCTGTGGCTGTCTACATACTACAGTACTATATTATACCGCACTGTGTTCTGGGTATGGACGGAGACTTCCAGAAACAGACTAGTCTACATTGCTTGCTGTGATTGGCTGCGCACCGCTGCTGTAGACTAGTCTGTGTTCCAGGATGTCTGATTTTTTTTTTTTTTGTTATGCCTGTTTTATTTGGTATGGTGGTGCAATGTGCTCTGACTGCAGCCCTTTTTTTTTTATATATATCTTCTGTGTCCACTGTCCAATTTACCGTATTTTCTGGCGTATAAGGCGACTGGGCGTATAAGACGACCCCCTAATTTTCTAGATAAAATTTGGGTTTTGGGATGTACTCGCCGTATAAGACGACCCCCTTCCGACTAGCCATACCTCACTGTCCCCCCGACAAAGCACATCACGCTATTCTGGCAATCTGATGGACATGTCTGGCTGTTGCCATAACCCTGGTATATTTTTAAATGGGGGGGGGGTGGTCCGCCTTTAACATAAAAGTGGTCTCATCGGCTGATTTGCTACGAAAAAACTTTTTATGGATGGCGAGAGAGGTGCCCCCTCCCGCAGTTTCCTGGTCGTTTCCGCCGCTTACCGGAGCCGTCGGTATCGGTGGAAATAATCCGGTCTGTGGGAGTGATGGGCAGGAAGTCGAGTGAGGGCAATATGGCCCCCACACAACTCTATGCCCTTGGAGGACCGAGTAACATCAAACGTCACTTCTGCCCTCTGGCCTTAAAGGGCCCATTATTTTTCTTTAACCACTTAACGACCGCCCACTGTAAATATACGTCGGCAGAATGGCACCGACAGGCAGAATCACGTACATATACGTGATTGCCTTTGTATAGTTGGGGGGTCCGATCGGACCCCCCTTCTTAACAGTGAGTGGTCGTTTTACCTTCGGGAGCAATCCGGCATGAGGGGACGGACGTTCGATTCCGGCCCCCCCCCCCGGCGAATGAGAGCTTCCCCTGCCTGTGTACTGTTTACACAGGCTGGAGGAAGTGATGTCATCTCTCCTGCGGCGCTCACATATATCGAGCGCCGTACAGGAGAAGATGCAGGTTAGTGCACACAACACTACACTGACACCAGGACACATAGGCACATAAATCGCCCCCCCCAGACACCCCCAGATCACCCCCCAGATCAGCCCCCAGTCACAGTGTCACTGATTGCAGTGACCATTTATTTAGTGATCACTGCAATCAGTGACATTTGTGACTGTAAAAGTGTCAGTACATTCAGTTTTAGGTCCAGTGTAGCCCCCTAACCCCCCCCAATAAAGGTTTAACCACCTGATCACCCCCCAGATAACCCTTTCACCCCCTAGCACCGCCGTCGCTAAGCGATCATTTTTCTGATCAATGTCTTAGCGTCGGTGATGCTGATCGGTAGCCAGTAATTTTTTTTAGGTTCGCCGCAGGTTTTTATAGCGTCGGGTACCCCCATATATTACCTAATAAAGGTTTAACCCCCTTGATCGCCCCCCAGGTAACCCTTTCACCCCCTATCACCACTGTCACTAAGCGATAATTTTTCTGATCGATGTCTTAGCGTCGGCGATGCTGATCGGTAGCCAGTAATTTTTTTTAGGTTCGCCGCAGGTTTTTATAGCGTCGGGTACCCCCATATATTACCTAATAAAGGTTTAACCCCCTTGATCGCCCCCCCAGGTAACCCTTTCACCCCCTATCACCACTGTCGCTAAGCGATCATTTTTCTGATCGCTGTCTTAGCGTCGGTGATGCAGATCGGTAGCCAGTAATTTTTTTTAGGTTCGCCGCAGGTTTTTATAGCGTCAGGTACCCCCATATATTACCTAATAAAGGTTTTAACCCCCTAATTGCCCCTAGTTAACCCTTTTCACCAGTGATCATCATATAAGTGTTACGGGTGACGCTGGTTAGTTAGTTTGCTTTTTATAGTGTCAGGGCACCCGCCGTGTATATATAACCCAATAAAGGTTTAACCCCCTGATCGCCCGGCGGGTGATATCAATTAGGTTTTAGCGTCAGAGAGGGTCTGAGTCACACCCCAGGCAGCGTCAGGTTAGTGCCAGTAACGCTAACACCCACGCGTGAAGCATACACCCCCCTTAGTGGTATAGTATCTGAACAGATCAATATCTGATCTGATCAGATCTATACTAGCGTCCCCAGCAGTTTAGGGTTCCCAAAAACGCAGTGTTAGCGGGATCAGCCCAGATACCTGCTGGCACCTGCGTTTTGCCCCTCCGTCCAGCCCAGGCCACCCAAGCGCAGTATCGATCGATCACTGTCACTTACAAAACACAACACACATAACTGCAGCGTTCGCAGAGACAGGCCTGATCCCTGCGACTCCAGTGCTGTAGGAGGTGATTTCGCCACCACAGTTAAAAAAAAAAAAGCATATATGCCGAAGCATTGGGGCAGCAGGGGCGGAGGAGCGATTTTGCTCCTAATGCCGCGTACATACGGTCGAAATTCCGACGGAGGCTTGCCCGTGGAAAAGTCTGACCATGTGTACACGGCATAACTTTTGCGGGAAGATGCCCCCATGCTTCGGCATATATAAATGGTGCATGTATGCCCATCATTAGAAGTGGGTGGATGAAGGGCGGTATTCTAATGGTGGGCATACCCACCGATCAATCTTTTTTTTTTGTTCAGCCAACAGGCTGCATGAAAAAAAAGATTACAATACATGTCCAACAAGGACCAGCAACGTACTGGTATGTTGCTGGACTTTGAATGTTTATACCAGAATGATGCCTGCGGGTTTAGGTATCATCTTGGTATCATTCTTTTCAGCCAGTGGCCGGCTTTCATGTAAAAGCAATCCTAGTGGCTAATTAGCCTCTGGACTGCTTTTACAAGCAGTGGGAGGGAATGTCCCCCCCCCCCCCGGATATAAAAAGCGCCATTGGGAAATTGGGAAAGCATTTTATCACACCGATCTTGGTGTGGTCAGATGCTTTGAGGGCAGAGGAAAGATCTAGGGTCCAATAGACCCCAGTTTTTTCAAAAAAGAGTACCTGTCATTACCTATAGCTATCATAGGGGATATTTACATTCCCTGAGATAACAATAAAAATGATAAAAAAAAAAAAAATATGGAAGCAACAGTTTAAAAAAAAAAAAAAAAAAAGCAAAATTAATAATAAAAAAAAAAAAAAAAAGCACCCCTGTCCTGCCCTGCTCTTGCCCAATGGCAAATGCAAGCGTCGGTCTGGCGTCATATGTAAACAGCAATTGCACCATGCATGTGAGGTATCACCGCGAAGGTCAGATCGAGGGCAGTAATTTTAGCAGTAGACCTCCTCTGTAAATCTAACGGGGTAACCTGTAAAGGCTTTAAAAAATGTATGTAGTTTGTCGCCAATGCGCGTTTGTGCGAAATTTTAAAGCATGTCGTGTTTGGTATCTATGTACTCGGCCTAAGATCATATTTTTTATTTCATCAAACATTTGGGCAATATAGTGTGTTTTAGTGCATTAAAATTAAAAAAAGTGTATTTTTTTCCCCAAAAAATGCGTTTGAAAAATCGCTGCGCAAATACTGTGTAGAAAAAAAAAATGCAACACCCACCATTTTAATCTGTAGGGCCTTTGCTTTAAAAATATATATAATGTTTGGGGGTTCAACATAATTTTCTTGCAGAAAAAAATATGTTTTCATGTAAACAAAAAGTGTCAAAAAGGGCTTTGTCTTTAAGTGGTTAGAGTGGATGTAAGCTTCCTAATGTTGTGTATAAAATGCCAGAACAGTTCAAAACCCCCCCCCAAATGACCCCATTTTGGAAAGTAGACACCCCAAGCTATATACTGAGAGGCATGTCGAGTCCATGGAATATTTTATATGTTGACACAAGTTGCGGAAAAAATAACTTTTTTTTTTTTTTTTTGCACAAAGTTGTCACTAAATGATATATTGCTCAAACATGCCATGGGCATATGTGGAATTACACCCCAAAATACATTCTGCTGCTTCTCCTGAGTACGGGGATACCACATGTGTGAGACTTTTTGGGAGCCTAGCCGCGTACGGGACCCCAAAAACCAATCACCGCCTTCAGGCTTTCTAAGGGTGTAAATTTTTGATTTCACTTCTCACTGCCTATCACAGTTTCGGAGGCCATGGAATGCCCAGATAGCACAAAACCCCCCCAAATGACCCCATTTTGGAAAGTAGACACCCCAAGCTATTTGCTGAGAGGTATTGTGAGTATTTTGCAGATCTCGCTTTTTGTCACAAAGTTTTGAAAATTGAAAAAAAAAAAGGAAAAAAAAAATGTTCTTTCTTCATTTTCAAAAACAAATGAGAGCTGTAAAATACTCACCATGCCTCTCAGCAAACAGCTTGGGGTGTCTACTTTCCAAAATGGGGTCATTTTGGGGGGGTTTTGTGCTATTTTGGCATTTTATGGCCTTCGAAACTGTGATAGGTAGTGAGGAGTCAAATCAAAAATTTGTGCCTAGAAATCCTGAAGGCGGTGCTTGGTTTTCGGGGTCCCGTACGCGGCTAGGCTCCTAAAAAGTCCCACACATGTGGTATCCCCGTACTCAGGAGAAGCAGCAGAATGTATTTTGGGGTGCAATTCCACATATAACCATGGCATGTGTGAGCAATATATCATTTAGTGACAACTTTTAGTATTTTTTTTTTTTGTCATTATTCAATCACTTGGGACAAAAAAAAAATATTCAATGGGCTCAACAGGCCTCTCAGCAATTTCCTTGGGGTGTCTACTTTCTAAAATGGGGTCATTTGGGGGGGGTTTTGTACTGCCCTGCCATTTTAGCACCTCAAGAAATGAGATAGGCAGTCATAAATTTAAAGCTGTGTAAATTCCAGAAAATGTACCCTAGTTTGTAAATGCTATAACTTTTGCGCAAACCAATAAATATACGCTTATTGACATTTTTTTTACTAAAGACATGTGGCTGAATACATTTTGGCCTAAATGTATGACTAAAATTGAGTTTATTCGATTTTTCTTATAACAAAAAGTAGAAAATATAATTTTTCAAAATTTTCGGTCTTTTTCCGTTTTATATCGCAAAAAATAAAAATCGCAGAGGCAATCAAATACCATTAAAAGAAAGCTCTATTTGTGGGAAGAAAAGGACGCAAATTTCGTATGGGTACAACATTGCATGTCCGCACAATTTACAGTTAAAGCAGCGCAGTGCAAAATTCTGAATTCACCTCTGGTCCTTTAGCTACCAAATGGTCCGGGGCTTAAGTGGTTAAAAAAATAAACAACTTTTTTTTTAACCACTTCCGCCCCGGAGAATTTGGCTGCCAAATGACCAGGCCACTTTTTGCGATTCGGCACTGCGTCGCTTTAACTGATGATTGTGATGTTGCTCCCAAACAAAATTGATGTCCTTTTTTTTTTTTCCCCACAAATGGAGCTTTTTTCATCACCTCTGCGGTTTTAATTTTTTTGCGCTATAAACAAAAATAGAGCGACAATTTTGAAAAAAAAAGCAATATTTTTTGCTAAAAATATCTAAAAAAATAAATTTGCAGGTCAAGGCACACGTACCCTCCTCCTGTTTTAAGAGGTTGAGCTGTTAACAGTTTTGGGTCCTGCAGCAAGTTATCCCAATCAACTGGTTCTCGTCTCCTAGATTGTAGGGACAAGTCTCTATTTCTCCCCAGGAAGGCCAATGTCCACACCACTTTAACTCCAACGCTGAGTTTATTTTATAAGCAAAGTTCAAGTTCGGCAGACAGGAAAGGTTGATGAGAGAAAGGACAGTAAGGTTTGGGAGATAGGTCCAGGCACAAACTGGTACAATAGTCACCACTCGATTCCGAGTAGGTTTAGCTCACCCGGATAGTCCCCTGAAAGAGCGGATCCTAGCAGCCGGAGTGATGCTCGAACGTTCACTTTAGGTTTCCTAGAGATACGATGGGGAGATCCTCTGCCACAGAATCTTTAAGTCCAAAACTTCTCAGCATTTGCAACACAAGGACAGGTGCCAGCTATAGCACGTTGCAAGGCCTGTGACGGATCTTTGCATCCCTCTAGAAGGTAACCAGGCCTCTCTTTCACCGTGAACTCTCACCGGTCCATCAGAAAGGTCCTCCCCGGTCTCCTCTTCTTAGAGCGGGTCCACCCTCTCCCGGGCACCCTGGGATTCCGCTTTTGGAGATAGGCCCCAGCTAAAGGTGCTGGGCCTACTAGTGAAGTTGCAGCCCCAGGCTAAAGGTGCCTGAGACTGATACACGCGCGCACCTCTGGCCTGGAGGGCCGGGTGGCGCAAACCACTCTCTCCAGTCTCTCTCCTCCAAAAATGGCGTCTGCCCCTTATGTATCCTCTCCCAGCATGCACAGCAGGCTAACCAAGCCCACCGCACCACTGCCTAGATAGGACACCCTAAGGCATAGTAATGCCACCCACGGTTCAACTCTGACCTGATATGGCAGTGCCACCTACAGGCCACAGGGAACTGTACATCAGGCTGCATCACATAGGCAGAAGCGAGTACTAACAATCAAAGTGGTCTGAGCCAGGCTACTAGCTCAGACCAACCCCTAAATTTTAAGTACATAGCACCCCTGAAAAGTAAAGGGGTGCTACACTAGTAATAGCGGCAATCTCCGATTTTTATCATGACTGCGACATTATGGCAGACACATCGGACACTTTTGACACTATTTTGGGACCATTCACATTTATACAGTGATCAGAGCTATAAAATGCACCGATTGCTGTATAAATGTGACTGGCAGGGAAGGGGTTAACCACTAGGGGGCTAGGTAAGGAGTTAAGTGTGTCCTAGGGAGTGATTCTAACTGTGTGGAGGCTGGGCTTGCTGTGACACGATACTGATCTCTGCTCCCGATGACAGGGAGCAGACGATCAGTGTCCTGTCACTAGGCAAAACGGGCAGATGCCTTGTTTACACAGGCATCCCACCTGTTCTGCAGCTTCGTGACACAATCCCTGGACACCGGCGGACATCGAGACCGCGGGTCTCGCGGTCACGGAGCTCGCGGCAGGGGCACGCGCCTGTCTGTGCCATTCTGCCGACGTAAAAGTGTGTGCGGTGGTCGGCAAGTGGTTAAATTGCTTTTTTTTTTTTAAATATAAATATAATTTTATTGCTTTTAAGTGTAAATGTGAGATTTGAGGTCATTGACCCCAGATCCCACATTAAAGCGGAGTTCCACCCAAAAATTGCACTTGCACTTCCGCTTTAAGTGACGGTGACCCCCTGACATGCCACATTTGGCATGTAATTTTTTTTTTGGGGGGGGGAGCGGATACCCTCCTTTAATAGATGCATTCAGCTCCTGGGGCTACGCGCATCGGAAGGAGGTTCACCTCTCCCCCCTCCCTCCTGGCAATCTTCTGGGACACATCACAGGTCCCAGAAGATTTCCCAGCCAATCACAGCGCACAGTAGTGATGCTGGCACCGCAGAGGAGCGGACGCTGGACCATGGGACAGGTAAGTGTCCGATTTATTAAAAGTCAGCAGCTACACTTTTTGTAGCTGCTGACTTTTATTTGGGTGGAACTCAGAGGCCCTGTCCTGCTTATTTCTATTACAAGGGATGTTTACATCCTTGTAATAGGAATAAAAGTGATACATTCTTTTATTTTATTTTTTGAAAGGGACAGTGTAAAAAATAAAGCGAGCGCATACGCAAGTCGTGCCCACATATGAAAACCGTTCAAACCACACGTGAGGTATCGATGCGACCGTTAAAGGAGGTCTTGGGCTAAAATTCTTGCTCTCGCTTTAACTCTAAACTGGTAACCTGTAAAAAAAATAAAAAAATTTTTAACGTTGCCTATGGAGATTTCTAAGTACCAAAGTTTGTCGCATTCCACTGGCATGCGCAATTTTGAAGCATGACATGTTGGGTATCAATTTACTTGGCGTAACATTTTCTTTTACGTTGTAGAAAAAAATTTGGCTTTACTTTTTTTTCTTTTTTAGTTTAAAAAAGTATATTTTTTTCCAAAATTGTGTTTGTAAGACCACTGCGCAAATACGGTGTAACAAAGTATTGCAAGGATCTCCCATTTTATTCTATAGGGTCTTTGCTAAAAAAAATATATATTTAATGTTTGGGGGGTTCTAAGTAATTTTCTAGCAAAAAAATACAGATTTTTAACATGTAAACAAGTGTCACAAATATTATACATTAGCATATTGCATTATATAAATAGTTAAATCTCTAACTTTTTTATGTGCTTTTCAGATGCCTGAGGCATAGAGCCTACCGTTCGTTTACTCGGATATTTCACTGATTTTTTTTGGGGGGTGAAAGAAGAAGAATCCCTATTCCATTCTGTGCAGTCTGGACTATTCTAGACCCTTCGGGTGAATACACTTGGTTTTCAATGGCCCAGCGACTATTCTGCTGCAAATCTGACCATGGAATAGAATTTGTGCAGACTAAAATTTTTGTATGCTAGATGATTTCAGTAATATTCCATTGGTTTCTTTTAACGTCTTTTTCTATAAAAAATTTCTACAATATATAATTACTTAGAAAATGTATAATAAAAATGACATATATTTAAATAAAGATTACATTGAGTACGGACAATATTATTTATTTTTTTATTTTTTTACGGTGTTGTGGTAGTTTGTTGCCTTTCCATGCAGCATCTATTTATTCATATTCGCTACTGTTTTTTTCTATTTCAGAATCCCTCTTTAAAAAAAATCAAAAAAATCTGGTCTGTTGGTGACCAATGTGAACTCTACGTCACATCTTCTCTTTCTAATGTTAACATTAAAGTGGTAGTAAACCCCGCTTGGTGATTTTTACCTACAGATAAGCCTATAATGAGGCCTACCTATAGGTAAAATCAATATCTCCTTAACCTGCAAGGTTTAGGAGATATATATATCCCTGTATGCAGCAGCTGACGCCAGCGGTGTATGCGCTCTGAAAGTTTGGCGTATCGTGCCAGAACTTCAGAGCTCCTTGCTGGAACAGGGAGTGATGTCCTTGTGGCTCCAGCCACTCGCAGCACGATGCCACTGTGTGTTGGCTCTAAGATGGCATGTGCTGACACTGACCCATGGCACCGTATGGCATGGTGGGAGAAGGGACAGCTGAGGTAATTGGTGACCGGGATGTCGGAGCGCATCGGTGACAGGGCTGAGGCATTTAAGACAACTTTGAAGGTGAGCCAGAGGAAGTCTTCGGGTGAGAGGAGGGGAGAGCTGGGACTTATAGTGCGTGGCTGGTGTGTACATAGGACGGGGGAGGGGCAAAGGGAACCTGTCACCATGGGAACTCTGGATGGGGGTGTACATGGCCCATTCGCACAGCTTGGGTTATGATGTGCACCTGCCTGTTTTCCCATTGGGGAGATTTCCCTTTACTTCCTGTCTCATAGCCAAAATCGTGCAAGGGAAATCCCTCTAAAGTGTTGTCACCAGAACTAGCACATTGGATGATTTCTCCTCACTTCCTGTCCCATAAACAAAACGGGGAAACAAGAAATTTCCCAAAGTGTTGTCACCAAAACGAATGCTCCCATTGAATTATTTCCTCTTCCTTTCTCGTGGTCCAAAACGGGAAGTGAGGAAATGCCTCAAGCGTTGTCATCAGAACTAGTGTCTTCATTGGGGAGATTTCCCTTCACTTCCTGTCTCTTAGATCAGACCTCAAATTTTCCACTCGCCTAGTGGAGAATGAGGTCTGGCGAGGAGCTGGGCTGCCTGGGAGTGGGGGGGCGAGCACCTCCAGCGGGCGGAGTTGATCAGGAGCTGTTCTCCCAGTGATCGCCCCGATGGCAGAAAGCATGGAGAAGGAGGAGAGCCGCAGGATCGCAGAGCGGTATAGCCCGCTGTTACAACGTGCATTTAAATTTCCTCCTCTCTGCTCGCTCCCACAGCCCCGCCTCCTCCTGACCCGAGCCTGTAATAGACAGAATGAGGGTCCAATGCTGAGATGTGTTGTATATCACAGGCGCGGGGTCAGGAGAAGGCGGGGCTGTGGGAGCGAGCAGAGAGGAGGAAATTGAAATGTAAGTTGTAACAGCATGCTATACCGCTCTGCGATCCCGCGGCTCTCTCCTCTCCCTCCTGTCATGATCTGGCCGCCAATGGGGGCACGGTGAGTTTGCAATAGGGGGCACAGGTGAGTCCGCATTGATGGGCACAGGTGAGGCTGTGCTGAGGGGAACTGATAAAGTTGTTGTTAATATTTATTTTTAATAATAATCTCAGTGTAATCTATATATGGAAACAATGTTTGTTTTGGTACTTTTACTTGTTTTTAGTAATTTTTAACATTGATTGTACATTATTATGATGTTCATTTGGTTTCACGGCTAATCTAAGCCTTGCTCCATTTTGCATGTCCTTGTTTTTTCTGTGGAGCGCATTTTCTCTGTGTTTGCGCCTCACTGACATCACTTCCGGTTTCAGCAATCAAATCCGTCAGCCGGAAGTGGACGTAGTTTTGGGAGTGGAGCGCCTCTTTCCACTGTTTGCGCTCCACTGACGTCATTTCCGGTTCCTGCGGTTGGGTCTGCGGACCGGATATAGATGTCTGTATAGGAAGATGTTTCCACCTATTAGAGTAGGAGCTTCTATCTACTTCCGGGGGACGCAGAGACTGTTTGTCCTTCCCGGGAACGACATGGTATGTTTATAACTACCAACAGCTTCTGTCCCCCGCCCCCACCTTCCTTTTTTGTTCAATATCGCTGGTTGGAGCATGTATAAGGAATTTGTACTTTAGTGCAAGCTTGGCCGCACTGCGCAGGTGCGGCCAACGTTTGCATTACGTTTTTAATTACTCCAGCTGTTCAGCCTATGCTGTATTGTCATTGGCTGGCAGGACTGAACTTTTAGGATTTATGTGGGCGTGCTTGCATCATTGGCCACGCCTCTGATGATATCCACATAGGATGAAACATGTCAGGCTGGCCGATGCAAGCACGCTGAGAGCCGCGGAACTGTTTTTTTATGCTTTGATGTCTTCTGCCTTCTTGTAAGTAGAACATAAATAAATGTTTATGCCTTTTACCTATGGGCTTCACTATGCTGCCTTTATTTCTTTGTATTTGGGCAAAATTTCTGGCTGAGATTTGTACCACATCCACATTTACCTTCTGAGTTTTGGAAATTGCCTTGATGCTGGTCTTCCCTATGATCATCTGATCTGGAATATTCTGCTGTCATCGTTTGACCCTCCACAATATTTGAATACATTGTCTACTTAGCTCCAATTTCTGGTAAGCAGATTGTGAGCACGGTGGTGTGGTGTGCTTTAAATCCTTTTTTGCACACTGAAGTCTGGTGGCGGTATTACATCATTTTTCACGTTCATCCATTATTGATTGATTTTCTACTTTTTGGACTTTTTTTTCACATTTTTTTTTATAGCGCTGCATTTTGGACTTTATTATTTATGTTTGCTATCTACAGACTGTGCTAGCTGCTTTTCATTCATTCACATTTATATATAGTTTTTTTATTTCACCGTTAGCGCAGATATTTTTCACTGTTAATATTTATTTTTGTAACTTAATTCTGCAATAAACATTTTTGCATGATAATTTGAGGGCGTGATTAGCAGCAGAATTAGGGGCGGAGCAGGGTTGGGGTTGGGTGGGGCAACTAGTGGCCAGTAACCCTTGAGGCCTGGCTAGTGGCTCAAGACTTGAAATTTTGAGCCCTGTCTTAGATGAAATAGAAAATAAGGAGTTCCCTTTAAAGTGTCAGCAGAACTAGTGTCCCCATTTGGGGGATTTCAGTTTATTTCCTTTCTCATAGCCAAAACACGGAATAAGAAATCCCTTCAAAGTGTCCCCATTGGATGATTTCCCTTATTTCCTGTCTTGTAGCCAAAGAAATCCTTCAAAGTGTTCCTGAGACTAGAGTCCCCATTGCATAATTTACGAGGTGGGAAAACGGGAAGGAAGCGTAAATCCCTCCACAGTGTTGTCACCAGAACAAGTGTCACCGTTAGATGAGTTCCCCTCACTTCCTGTCCCAATATGGGAAGAGAAAGGAAAGCAGCACCCCCGCACCACCAGGATTGAGCCAAAACAGGAAATGAGAAATTCCTTCAAAGTGTCACTGCAACTAGTGTTCCCATTGGATGATCTTCCTCATTTTCCTTTCTCATAACCAAAACAGAAAATTAGGAGAAATTTCAGGATTTCAGTTCACTTTCCTGTCTCATAGCCAAAACAGGAAACGATAAGAAATCCCTTCAAAGTGTCTCTCGAACTAGTGTCCCCATTGGATGATTTTCCTCATTTCCTGTCTCATAGCCAAAATGGGAAGTAAAAAGAAAACGCTTCAAAGTGTTCCTGGAATTAGTGTCCCCATTGCATGATTTACAAGACGGAAATGGTGACAACCCAGCATTAAGGATTTTCTTTCACTTTTGTATTTTTACAAATGGGTTGAATCTCTCTCTAATGGGGCACAGACAGAAAAAAAAAGCTCGACAGGGTGTCTAATTCCTCCCCACTCGGTCCAAAACGGGAAAAAAAATAAAAATTGTCATCCTTTAAAAGTCTGAGAAAAAAAAAATAAGACTTATGTTTCCTCCTGCTGAAAGCATGCCTCCCTCCGCCCCTCTTCCGTGCCTGCCATCTTTACAACTGATATTTAGGATCTGTCACACTGTATGGCAGGTTTCCAGTATATTGCCCAATGGCATTTGTGTGCAGACACAGATGGGCTGCCGTGGAAGCTGCTCACTGTCCTGAATGTTCACCCCCCCCCCCCGGGGTTTAATATACAATGAGGGGAAAAAGTATTTGATCCCCCTGCTGATTTTTGTACATTTGCCCACTGACAAAGAAATGATCAGTCTATAATTTTAATAGTTGGTTTATTTTATCAGTGAGAGACAGAATAACAACCAAAATATCCCCCCAAAAAAAAGTTATAAAATGATTTGCATTTTAATGAGTGAAATACGTATTTGACACCTTCGCAAAACATGACTTTGTAATTGCCAAGAAGGGTTTTGCCACCAAGTACAGAGGTCAGAGGTTTCTTGTAGTTGGCCACCAGGTTTGCACACATTTCAGGAGGGATTTTGTCCCACTCCCCTATGCAGATCCTCTCCTAGTCATTAGGGTTTTGAGGCTGACGTTTGGTAACTCGAACCTTCAGCTCCATTCACATATTTTCTATGGGATTAAAGTGGTTGTAAACCCTTACAACACACTTTTTTTTCCACAGGTAAGCCTATAATAAGGCTTATCTATAGCTACCCAGGATAACTCCTAAACCTGAATGGTTTAGGAGATATCTCCTGTATTTGCATATGCCAACGTCATCGGCACATGCGCACTGAAGCAACGGCACGTATGTGCCGTTGCTTCAGTGAGTGTGCCGTTACTGGCGTCATCGTGGCTCCGGCCAATCATGCATACTAGCTCATTATGCCTTTTTGTCTTGCAGGTTTTTGTTTTGTCCTAGGGTTTACAACCACTTTAAGGCTGGGTTCACACTGGTCTGACAAACGCTCCGACATTGGGAGCTCATGTCGCATGACGTGTGAAAATCAATGTTTCCCTATGGGAGCCATCTTAACTGGTCCAACTTTGAAAATGCTCCCTGTACAACTTTGGTCCGACTTTGATCCTACTTCAGCCCATTGAATATCACTGAAGTCGGATCAAAGTAGGATCCTTGTCCTAACCATCCAACTTTTGACATCCGACATGGTAAATACAACAGCAGTAAAAGGAATTTATTTCACCCTGGGATTGTTTTGATTGTGATAGTCTGCCTTGTCCTTTGACCAAAGTTGGATCAAAGTAGTATCCTTTTCATTCAAGTCGGACAAATGTAGGACTGATGTCGCAGAGCAAAGTCGTAGTATCAGTGTGAACCCAACCTGAGGTCTGGAGGCTGGCTAGGCTACTCCACGACCCTAATGTGCTTCTTCTTGTGCCACTCCTTTGTTGCCTTGGCCGTGTGTTTTGGGTCATTTTTATGCTGGAATACCCATCGACGACCCTTTTTTCAATGCCCAGGCTGATGGAAAGAGGTTCTCACCCAAGATTTGACTGTATATGGCCCCGGCCATCTAACCATTTGATGCAGTGAAGTTGTCCTGTTCCCTTAGCAGAAAAACACCCCCAAAGCATAATGTTTCCACCTCCATGTTTTGACGGTGGGGGATGGTGTTCTTGGGATCATAGTCTGCATTCCTCCTCCTAAACACGGCGAATTGAGTCAATGCCAAAGAGCATGATTTTGGTCTCATCTGATCACAACACCCAGTTCTCCTCTGAATCATTCAGATGTTCATTATCAGACTTCAGACAGGCCTGTTTCTTGAGTGGGGGGACTTTGCGGGCACTGTAGGATTTCAGTCCTTCACGGTGTATTGTGTCACCAATTGTTTTCTTGGTGACTATGGTCCCAGCTGCCTTGAGATCATTGATAAGATTCTCCCGTGTAGTTCTGGGCTGATTCCTCACCATTCTCATGATTATTGAAACTCCACGAGGTGAGATCTTCCATGGAGCACCACACCCAGAGAGATTGACAGTTATTTTGTCTTTCTTCCATTTGTGAATAATCACACCTACTGTCATCCTCCCACCAAGCTGCTTGGCGATGGTCTCGTAGCCCATTCCAGCCTTGTGTAGGTCTACAATCTTGTCCCTGACATCCTTGGACAGCTCTTTGGTCTTGGCCATGGTGGAGAGATTGGAATCTGATTGATTGATTTTGTGGACAGGTGTCTTTTATACAGGTAACGAGCTGAGATTAGGAGCACTCTCTTAGGCTGGGTTCACACTAGTGCGACAAGACATCTGTCCTACTTTGGATCCGACTTTGCCCTGCGACATGAAGCCGACATATGTCCGACTTTCAATGAACGGGGATCCGACTTGGATCCCCGCCAATATCAGGCACTGTGTTTGGTATGAATCTTGAGGGGGAACTCCAGGCCAAATTTTAAATAAAAAACCGGCATGGGTTCCCCCTCCAGAGGCATACCAGGCCCTTGGGTCTGGTCTGGATTTGAAGGGGCGCCCCTACGCCGAAAAAACGGCGTGGGGTCCCCCCCAGAATCAAAACCAGACCCTTATCCAAGCACACAACCTGGCCGGCTGCAGGGGAAGAGGGGGGGGGGACGAGAGAGCGGCCCCCCCCTCCCTCCTGAACCGTACCGGCCGCATGCCCTCAACATGGGGGGTTTGGTGCTCTGGGGCAGGGGGGCGACCTGCGGCCCCCCCACCCCAGAGCACCCTGCCCCCATGTTGATGAGGACAGGGCCTCTTCCCGACAACCCTGGCCGTTGGTTGTCGGGGTCTGCGGGTGGGGGGCTTATCGGAATCCGGGAGCCCCCTTTAATAAAGAGGCCCCTGGATCCCGGCCCCCCCACCCTATGTGAATGAGTATGGGGTACATCGTACCCCTACCCATTCACCTGGTGGAAAAAAATTGCAATAAAAAAACCACACAGCTTTTTAAAGTATTTTATTGCACAGCTCCGGGGGTCTTCTTCCGACTTCGGGGGTCTCCGGTGTCGTCGCCGTGCTCTCCGGTTCTTTCTTCTGCCGGGCCTCCGCTAACTTCTTTTTAGCTCTTTTGCTAACGGAGGCCCGGTCTTCTCTGTCGCCGCCTTCTTCTCCCGCTCTCCGGTTCTTCTCCCGCTCTCCGGTTCTTTCTTCCGCCGGGCCTCCGCTAACTTCTTTTTAGCTCTTTTGCTAACGGAGGCCCGGTCTTCTCCGTCGTCTCGTCCGGCTCTCCGTTGTCCTTCTGCCAGCCCCTCCACTAACTTCTTTAGCTCTTTTGCTAGTGGAGGAGCCGGTCTTCCCGTCGTCGCCGTCGGCGTCTTCTTCCCTCTTCTCCTTCTCAATGTTGACGCGTCGCTTCCTCCCGCTGTAATACTGGCTCTCCGCTCCGCATTAATATAGGCTTCTCATGACGTCACAGTCACATGTTCCGGGGCACATGGCCCTGGAGCATGTGACTGTGACGTCATGGGAACATGTGACTGTGACGTCATGGGAAGCCTATATTAATGCGGAGCGGAGCGGAGAGCCAGTATTACAGCGGGAGGAAGCGACGCGTCAACATCGAGAAGGAGAAGAGGGAAGAAGACAGCGACGACGGGAAGACCGGCCCCTCCACTAGCAAAAGAGCTAAAGAAGTTAGTGGAGGGGCCGGCAGAAGGACAACGGAGAGCCGGACGAGATGACGGAGAAGACCGGGCCTCCGTTAGCAAAAGAGCTAAAAAGAAGATAGCGGAGGCCCGGCAGAAGAAAGAACCGGAGAGCGCGGCGACGACACCGGAGACCCCCGAATTCGGAAGAAGACCCCTGGAGCTGTGCAATAAAATACTTTAAAAAGCTGTGTGTTTGTTTTTTTTATTGCAATTTTTTTCCATTAGGTGAATGGGTAGGGGTACGATGTACCCCATACTCATTCACATAGGGTAGGGGGGCCAGGGGCCCCTTTATTAAAGGGGGCTCCCGGATTCCGATAAGCCCCCCACCCGCAGACCCCGACAACCAACGGCCAGGGTTGTCGGGAAGAGGCCCTGTCCTCATCAACATGGGGGCAGGGTGCTCTGGGGTGGGGGGGCCGCAGGTCGCCCCCCTGCCCCAGAGCACCAAACCCCCCCATGTTGAGGGCATGCGGCCTGGTACGGTTCAGGAGGGAGGGGGGGCTGCTCTCTCGTCCCCCCCTCTTCCCCTGCGGCCGGCCAGGTTGTGTGCTCGGATAAGGGTCTGGTTTGGATCTTGGGGGGACCCCCACGCCGTTTTTTTGGCGTAGGGGCACCCCTTTAAAATCCAGACCAGACCCAAGGGCCTGGTATGCCTCTGGAGGGGGAACCCATGCCGGTTTTTTATTTAAAATTTGGCCTGGAGTTCCCCCTCAAGAGCAGCACAGCACAAGTCGCATGCCAAAGTCGGATCATGCAAGACTGCGGTCCGACTTTGATCCGACTTCAATAATAGTCAATGGGCTGAAGTCGGATCAAAGTCGGACCAAAGTAGTACAGGGAGCATTTTCAAAGTCGGACCGACATGTGTCGGACCAGTTAAGACGGCTCCCATAGGGAAACATTGATTTTCACACGTCATGCGACATGAGCTCCCAATGTCGGAGCGTTTGTCGCCCCAGTGTGAACCAGGCCTTAATCTCGGCTCATTATCTGTATAGAAGACACCCGAGAGCCAGAAATCTTGCTGATTGATAGGGGACCAAATACTTATTTCACTCATTAACAACTTCCTTCCCTGCCCATTGTCATATGACATCCGCAGATGGGATCTCCCATCCTGGGTGGGCGTCATATGACGGCCTTGGCTTCCCGGCGGTATGGGGGGCGCGCCCTCTGCGTCACAGAGGAGACAATGCGTGTGGCCGCAAACGCACGTGACAGCGCAGCCTCACCAGTGCCCAGTAATGGAGCCTGTCTGACCAGTGCCCATCAATGCAGAATGTCTGACCAGTCCTCATGTATGCAGCCAGTCTGACCAGTCCTCATGTATGCAGCCAGTCTGACCAGTGCGCGTCAATGCAGCCAGTCTGACCAGTGTGTGTCAATGCAGCATGTCTGACCAGTGTTTATCAATGTAGCCTACCAGTGCAAGGGGATCAGAGAGAGGAAAAGAGAAGAGCTGGTCAGATCATCATACAGGCTGGCGCCGCCCGCTGTGGTGGCTTTAAGTTGAATCGCCGGGTGCTCACCGCTACCGCCTCCTGGATCGGCTTCTATGATAGACAGCACATGTCCCGGCGTTGGACCAGTGTGCTGTCTATCAAAGGAGCCGATCCTGGAGGCGCGACTGTGTGAATGTGGGCGCCTGGCGAATCAAATTAAAGCTATAACAGAGGGTGACGTCGGCCTTACAGCCCAGGTGTGTGGCACCTCTGCCTCAGCTTGTGGCGCACCCACCTAGCATCAGCCCTGCAGTGTACACAATAATAGACCCTAACAATGGTGTCAGTGGATGCAATAATAGCCCCCCAACATTGGTGTCATTGGATATAATAACCTCTAACATTGGTGTTAGTGGATGCAAAAATAGCTTCTGACATTGGTGCAGTGGACACAATAATAACCCCAAAAATTGTGTCAGTGTACAAAATTTTAGCTCTCAACATTGGTGTCAGTGTACGCTATAATAAACCCCGATATTGGTGTCCGTGGATGCAAAACTAGTCCTCGACATTAAGTAAATAGAGAGGGTCTTTTGCGCTACTAATGAGTAGGTGAAATGTGAATGAGGTGATAAATGTGCAAAAAGCTGCAAAAACTAAATGTGTTCACCTTACACAGTAGTAAAATATAAAAGGAATGTTTTTGCGCTAAAACAAACGTACAAACTACATCAGGTGTATAGGATAAAGATACATATAATAAAAGTATAAAAACAGTGTGTCTGGATGCTCTATAAATCAAGTACAGTGATATAATGCATATATCATAAAAATGTATATATAAATATAAAGTGCATTATATAAGGTGCAGATCAATGCTCCAAAGTGCCAATGCAAAATGACAATGCTCTGCACTGTAGTGTTTATCCTGTGGTTTAGCACTGGTTCACTACAGTGCAGAGCATTGTCATTTTGCATTGGCACTTTGGAGCATTGATCTGCACCTTATATAATGCACTTTATATAAATTTTTATGATATATGCATTATTTCACTGTACTTGATTTATAGAGCATCCAGACACACTGTTTTTATACTTTTTTTTATATGTATCTTTATCCTATACACCTGATGTAGTTTGTGCGTTTGCTTTTAGCACGAAAACATTCCTTTTATAGTCCTCGACATTGGTTTTATAGCAGAGCTAAACTAACTTTTCCTTCAATAGTCCCCGCCAGCACTAGCCTCTTCTATTGGATGCCGGTCTTCAGGCCACCTTTACTGGCTGGTGCAAGGATGATGTTACTCGTGAGCATGTGCAGGAGTCAGTGATCCGTTGTGGCGATGTGAGCTTTGCATGCACAGTTTACATGCCAGAGAGAACAGCCGGTAGGTAGGTGTATTGTAGTGCAGAACAGACAGTGCATGTTTCTTCTTCCTGCTCATAGTTTGTGATGGTGGAACTTTAGTTCTCTTCTAAGCTCCTCCTTGCTCCCAGGCTGCATGTAAGTCATACTCCTTCCATGACAAATGTGAGCGCATTTCTATCATTTGTTTTTAAAGAAGTCCAGCATGAGCTCCTTTGGCTGGACTTCTATGGGTCACAGGAGTGCAATTTGCTTTGCACTCCTGTGACCGATTTTCAGCACAGAGCGGACTGAAGTCCCCTCTGTGCTGACGTCACCAGAATCAGTCCAGGCACTGCATCATCATGACAATAAAGTCTGGATCCACCAGGTGCCTGGACTGACACCAGTCTCAACGAGCCACTGAGAGCCTGAGACGGCCGCTCCCCGCCCCTCCACAGCTCAGCGCACTAGGGTGGGGGGGGGGCAGAGCAGAGAGCCGCTGACTGACAGTCTTAACTTACAGGGTCCTGTATACTGCCACCTGGTAGAATGCCCAGTGCCAGTCCACCTCCTACATTGAAAGAACCAAAAAACGCACTTATGGGTTTTACTGGCACCAGATACCAAAAAAGAGACACCATATAAATGACAACTCTATTTTTACACAACGAAAAACATTTGGAGTCTCAGCCTGCATATAAATGAGTTTTGCACTCATTTAGCCACTTCTTCTTAGAACCTACAATTCAATACAAAAAAAACAATGTTTATATAAACAATAATAAATTCAAAAAATAAATAATAATAAAAATAAATAAGTAGTGCGTGCAAGTGCATGGCATTTTGCGCTGGATACATTAATAATTTTGTTTATTCAGCATGAAATCGAACTTCGTTATATAGCATAAAGCTGTATATTCTGCAATATTTAAATTTTTAGTAAACTCATTCAATGAATCCAAGTTCTGCAAGCTGAGATAACAAGCACTGCATTTATGCATTCACACAATGTCACAGTAACCATGAGACAAAACAAAGTTCAGGAATATTCCTTTATCCCATTGTTTTGCAAATCTATGTACACTACAAACGGTATGATTAAATCGGTTCCGATATCGCTGTTTTACTAACCTGACAGCTTATTATTCTAAATATGAAACCTTCATTTTGTTTGCAAATATAAAAAATTCTAACTACCAGCAAGAATGAGTCTTTACATTTAAAGATCACCTGTCATTCCAGATCCATCATGGCAGCGCCTGTTAGCGGGCATCCACTCCACCTGCAGCCCCCACGTCCCTACCCTTGTTGTGTCACTGCCGCATCACCAGCCGTCCCATTAAAGTGAATGGGGCTGATGGCGAGTCAACAGCGGGTCAGAGGAGGAGCCGCTCCGGGACAGAGATGACAGTTGCTCTTTAAAAATTATGATTTAAATCAAGCTATTTTACTAGTGATTTAAATCATGATTTAAATCGACTTGATTTCAATTAAATCCCTGGTTTTTGGCAACTCCATAGAGGACAATGCAGGGTCCGATCAGGTCTGCCTGAAAAACTGACAGGCGGACCTGATTGGACAACCCATGTGAAAGGGGCCTAAAGCACACATACCTGTAAAACAAAGCCCTCCAGCTGTCAGCACTTCCATCTTCACCCAGAGTACCTTACAGGTTCACACGTTCCGGGCGTTTGAATACCCGGGCAGTGATGACATTACATCCCCGCATCCAATATGCAATAGCGGGAGAATGTGAATGGCTCGCTATGGAGCCGGTTCACATTTCTCCGATACGGCTCCAGTGCAAATTTGCACAGGAGCCCTGTGCGTGTTTTAGGTCGGGCTGAAATCGGACCTGAAACGGTGAACCAGGACGCACTGGACCCCTGCTGGGAGCTGCATTGGCATTAGGTGTGAACGGAGCCTAAAATGTTACTAAACCCAGTAATATGAAAATAGTTCAAAGCAAGCTACAGCCCCTTACCCTTATAGTCCCAGCTGGGTCAATAATTCTCATCTTGCTTCACTCCCAGAGGTCTCCAACCGGCCAGTCTTCGTTCTGCAGCCAGAGATTTCTGTACAGAAAACGGAAGGATGTCAAAGGCTGATAAAACTCCAAGAAAGACAAATCCAAGAGGTTCTGGACCTTTAATACCTATTATTTCAACAGAACAGACAAAACAATCATTCAATGAACTCAATGGCTCTGATAAAGCTGCTCACGTGAAGTAAGGGTCCCCTTCAGTGGGTAGCATAAGGTGACTCAAAAACACAACCAAAGCACCAAATCGAATGATGAAAGAGTTCAAGTCACTTAAAGAATTCAATGCATTTTGGGGCCCAACACATTTCCCCTTCATTAAGGGGTTGGAATCAACAACCTTAACTTGTAGGAGATCCATGAAAATTTCCCAATACTAATAGTTGCATCTAACACATATCAGTCTGGGTAATTCATGGAGTACACCTAAAGTGGTTGTAAAGACAGACAGTATTTTATCTTAATGCATTCTATGCATTAAGATAAAAAGCCTTCTGTGTGCAGCAGCCCCCCAATACTTACCTGACACCCCTCTCTATCCAGTGACGTTGTAGGATTGTCTCAGCTGCCCAGGAACTCCCCTCCTCATTGGCTGAAACAGCAGCGCCGCGCCGCGCCATTGGCTCCCACTGCTGTCAAAGTCCATCAGCCAATGAGGAGACACAGCACAGCTTTGCGCACCCCCCCCCCACTTCCTCCTTTCATCTGATCAACAGCAACAGGAGACAATGGCTCCCTCCGCTGCCTCTGTGTCATGTGAGACCAGGAAGAGGTCAGAGCCTTGCTGCAGGAGGGCATTGATTAAGGATTTGGGTGTTTGGGGGGGGGGGGGTGTGACACAATTACTGGGACATTTTTTACCTTAATGCAGGGAATGCATGAACGTAAAAAAAAAAAAAAAAAAAAAGAATTCAGAACCACTTGAAGCCCTGATAATGATTCCAAGCCCAGGGGAATGTGTTGGCCCCAAAAAAGTGTTGGTTGTTTAATAGGATGGCATAATAAATCGTTAAACCAACAAAAGCCCCATACACACGGTCGGACTTCCATAAGACTTTTCCGTGGTTTTTTGTCTGAACGGAGTTGGCCGGGAACACCCATAGCATACACACCACAGGACTTTTCTGCAAACTTTCTCAAAACTTTTTGCAGCATCACATCAGTTTTTCTGCTCTTTACCGCCACCCTTTGGTCAACTTCTGCTATTGTTGGTTGATTTTAACATTATTTGTTTTGTCCATCGGACAAAAGTCCGATGGTTTTCTGTACACACGGTCGGACTTTGCTCCATCGGACTTTTGTTGGGCAAAAGTTTGTCCGTTTGCAGACCCAACTTTTGTCCGATGAAAACAAGAAAAAAGCAAAAAAAAATTTGTCCGATGGAGCGTACACACGGTCGGATTGTTGGTCCAACTTGCTCAAAATGAAGTTTGTTGGCCAAAAGTCAGACCGTGTGTGCAGGGCTTTAGACTCCTTCACGATTTGGTTTGGTGCTCTGGTTATATTTTTCACCCTTAGGGCCCTTTCACACGTGCTGACCGTATGTAATGTCCGTATTTCATCCATCTGTTTTCGGATGAAATACGAACATACATGTATCCCTATGGGATAGCGGTTGTCAGCGGATGTACATCCGCTGACACCCGATGTCATCAGTCCCCGCTATGGTCCGATTCTGCAGACGGAGGAAAATCCTATTTTCCATCCGTCTGCAGAGCGGATCGGATGAACACGGACAGACGGTCCGTGTTCATCCGATCCCCCTATAGAGGAGAGCGGAGATGTCATCTGCCGGCTCAACGAGGATCAACGGAGCGATCCCCGCTGAGCAAGCGGATTAGAAAGGTACCGATCAGTACGTGTGAAAGAGGCCTTAAAAAACAGCACAGGCAAAGAATTCCACTGCAGATCATCAAAAGTGTTCAAAGTTCTAAAAGCCTGCCCTATTCTAAAGCTTGGTACACACGATGAGATTGTTGGCCAGCAAAGCCTCAGACTTTTGTCCGAAGGGCGAGTGCCTGGATTTTGTCTTGCATACTAACGGCACACAATTGTCGGCCAACAAATACGAACGTAGTGACGTACTACGTGGAATTTCAGCTCTTGAGCGCCACCCTTTGGGCACCTTCTGCTAATGTCGTGTTTGGTGAGCATTGATTTCGAGCATGCGTGTTTGTACTTTGGACTTTTGTGTGACGGACTTGTGTACAGATGATAGAAAAATCTGACGACAGACCGTTGTCTGCGGAAAATTTACGAGCCTGCCATCCAATATTTGTTGGCCGAAAGTTGGACAACAATTGTCTGAAGGAGCGTACTAACAGTCGGATTTTAGGCAAACAGTCTGTCATCACACAATTCCCTGCCGAAAATCCAATCGTGTGTACGAGGCTTAAGGATGGAACGATGAAAAAGAATCAGTGAAAATCAACTCTGAAATACCTCACCTTCTCCCGGTCGGTGAGCTCAGAAGAGCTTTCCTCCTCTGACTCCTCGGCCTCCGTCCTCATCCTCTCTTCCTTCTCCTCCGATGTTGGTCCTGGGATCTGAGTCCAACAAAGAAAAGTTATCATGTTCAAGGACACTATCATTGACAGGCTAAAGGTCAAAATAAACTGTCATTGAAAGTGCGAGAGCGCTAAAAGCTGAAAATTGGCCTGGGAAGGAAGGGGGTGAAAGTGCCCAGTATTGAAGTGGTTAACTAATAAAAAATCCTGGAAGAAAAGAATCCTCCACACACCCAAAAAAAAAGTGAAATAAAAGGGTAATAAATATGAGGGATGTCACTTCCGGTACACCTGGTTCCAGTCTCTGGAGTGTTGGAACGCACGCCGAGAGTTGGAGGAACGGCGTCTTTTCCCCACTATTGAGCTGTACATGCCAGTGCTAGCTTATAGCACCGACGAATGTAAGTGCACAATCTGGCTGTTTATCGTTAAACCTGCACAGGCTATATTGCGCTATGTTGTACTCTGGGGGTTTTTTTGAGCGTTTTTCTGCATATGAATTGAAAGATCCATCAGCTGATGCCAAATAAACTCGTTCACACTGAGACTGCAAGAGTAGTTGCTCCAAAACGTATTAAATGAGGCGAAGCTTCACTTTGCAAAGAATACACAATCATATGCAATGAGAATAAAAAAAATAAAACAGCATTTTTGCTTGCACATGATTGGATGAAGGAAGTCAGCAGAGCTTCCCCCCCCCCCATTTACCAAGCTCGAGACCAACTGCAGTCTATTTGCCTTTAGTAAATAGATGTTGTCTTTAGAGATAGATAGATCTCTATCTTTAATAATTTCATTAACATCCCAACTGTGACGCTAAGCATGCCAAGAAGACAGAGAAATTAAACAATTAACCCCTACCTTAACCCCGTTCCCTAACGCTAATCCTAACCCCAACCTTAAAGGAGTTGTAAACCCTTGAGGGTTTTTTACCTTAATGCATTCTATGCATTAAGATGAAAAACCTTCTATAGTGCAGCAGCCCCCCAGAGCCCCCTTTTACTTACCTGAACCCTATCTTTCCAGGGATGGGGACGAGCACACCAGCTCCAGCGGGTGTCTCGGGTCCTGATTGGATAGACTGATAGCAGCAGGAGCCATTGGCTCCCTCTGCTGTCAATCAAATCCAATGATGCGGGAGACGGGGCCGAGTGATGCTGTCTGTGTCAATGGATGCAGCAGCAGGACTCGGGAGCGCGCCCTCACAAGTGCCCCCATGAAATGTGGCTCTCCATGGAGGAACTCTATGTGGGGAGGAGCGAGGAGTGCCGTTGGGGGACCCCAAAAGAGGAGGATCAGGGCTGCTCTGTGCAAAACCCTTGCACAGAGGAGGTAAGTATAACATGTTTGTTTTAAAAAAAAAAAAAAAAAAAAATGAACCCTTTAACCCTAAAGCCTCGTACACACGGCCGAGAATCTCGTCAGGAAAAAACCCGTCGTTTTTCCTGACGAGATTCTTGACAAGAATCTTGTCCCGGCCGAGTGTACACACGCTTGATTCAAAAGAACCGCCGTTCTTTTGAATGGCTCGAACACGGTGACGTCATCGACTATGACGAGCATGCGCTCGTCACATTCGATGCCGTTGCTGCTATCTTGCTACACCCTACCTAAGCCTAGGAAGCTACCACGCATGCGTCAAAGTCATTTCGAGCATGCGCGGGTTTCCACGGCGACAGGTAAGTATACACACTCTCGAGTTTCTTGTCAGGAAACAGGCCGACAAAAAATCCCGACGAGAAAATAGAGAGCAGGTTCTCTATTTTTCTCGTCGAGATTCTGGGCAGTTTTCTTGACGAGAAACCTGAAAGCCTCATACACAAGGCCGGTTTTCTCGGCAAGAAAGCTCTCCCAGCAGTTTTCTTGTCGTTTCTTGACGAGAAAACCGGCCGTGTGTACGAGGCCTGACCCTTAATTCTAATCCTAACCCCAACCCCAACCTTAACCCCGACCCCTAACTCTAATCCTAACCCCAACCTTAACCCCGACCCCTAACTCTAATCCTAACCCCAACCTTAACCCTGACCACTAGGGGTGCAACGGATCAAAAAACTCACGGATCGGATCGATCCTCGGATCAGAGCCACGGATCGGATCATTTTCGGATCGGCAAAAAAAAAAAAGGAAAAAAAAAAAAAAAATGTTACACCCCCTGGGTTTTTCGATTTCACAGTTATTTTCAACACAAAACGGAGCTTATATGCTTAAATACAATATTTGTAAATCCAACGGACTCTTTACATGTTACATTTTAAAAGCAGCAGCAAACCTGCTGACCTTACATGCTTGCTAATGTGACAGAACACCTCTGATTTTCACATTTAACTAAATGTTAAATGTGAAAATCAGAGGTGTTCTGTCACATTAGTAAGCATGTAAGGTTTGCTGCTGCTTTTAAAATTTAAAATGTTGCCCCCTTCACAGTATTGAGAGTGAGGAGTGTGGGGTGGAGCAAGATGGCGGCCACCGTCGGGTGTACAAAGATGGCCGCCGCTCTGGAGCTTCTATATACGGACACCCCTTCTATATACTGCCACCCCTTCTATATACGGACACCCCTTCTATATACGGACACCCCTTCTATATACGGACACCCCTTCTATATACTAATACCCCTTCTATATACGGACACCCCTTCTATATACGGACACCCCTTCTATATACGGACACACCTTCTATATACGGACACCCCTTCTATATACAGACACCCCTTCTATATACGGACACCCCTTCTATATACGGACACCCCTTCTATATACGAACACCCCTTCTATATACTGGCACCCCTTCTATATACGGACACACCTTCTATATACGGACACCCCTTCTATATACAGACACCCCTTCTATATACGGACACCCCTTCTATATACGGACACCCCTTCTATATACGGACACCCCTTCTATATACTGACACCCCTTCTATATACGGACATCCCTTCTATATACTGACATCCCTTCTATATACTGACACCCCTTCTATATACGGACACCCCTTCTATATACGGACACCCCTTCTATATACGGACACCCCTTCTATATACGGACACCCCTTCTATATACTAACACCCCTTCTATATACGGACACCCCTTCTATATACGGACACCCCTTCTATATACGGACACCCCTTCTATATACGGACATCCCTTCTATATACGGACACCCCTTCTATATACGGGCACCCCTTCTATATACGGACATCCCTTCTATATACGGACACCCCTTCTATATACGGGCACCCCTTCTATATACGGACATCCCTTCTATATACTGACACCCCTTCTATATACGGACACCCCTTCTATATACTGACGCCCCTTCTATATACTAACACTCCTTCTATATACTAACACCCCTTCTATATACTGACACCCCTTCTATATACGGACACCCCTTCTATATACGGACACCCCTTCTATATACAGACACCCCTTCTATATACAGACACCCCTTCTATATACAGACACCCCTTCTATATACAGACATCCCTTCTATATACAGACATCCCTTCTATATACAGACATCCCTTCTATATACTGACACCCCTTCTACAGTCCCTGACTTTTAATTAATCAATTGGTGTTAGAAATAGCTCCTATGAAAAGCTAAAGCCCTCCCAAATGATGTTTAATGCACTTAAATAAATTAGTTTCACTGAAAAAAGATTTATAATTTAACCTCCCTAGCGGTAATCCCGAGCGTGACTCGGGGTTGTTTTTTTATGCTAGGATCGGTAACCCCGAGTCACGCTCGGGGTAGACATTGCAGAGCTGCCAGCGGAGTTTCCCTACCTTCTCCTGGCGATCCAGCGATGATGTCCTCTGCTGTGATCGCCAACGAGATCTCCGGCGAGTGTCGGCACTTTCCGACCCCATCTGACTTCCTAGTTCCGTTCCCTGCGAGCCGCAGCGGCGCAAGGGAGCGGAACTGGGCGGCAAATTCAAAAAGGTAAACACATAGTATACATACAGTATACTGTAATCTTACAGATTACAGTACTGTATGTAATAATTACACACCCCCTTGGTCCCTAGTGGTCTGTCCAGTGTCCTGCATGCACTTTTATATAATAAAAATCATTCTTTCTGCCTGTAAACTGGGGATTGTCCATAGCAACCAAAAAGTGTCCCTTTATGTCAAAAGTGGTCTTAGACCAACTAGAAAGCAGCGATAATAAATTAGAATCACTCGCAGAATTGAGCGATAGCGATTTGTGGGGAAATTCGTCATCAAACACTAAATCTAATGACAGCGACAATTCTGCAACTGAGCAAATTTCAGTGTTTTTGATTTGATTACATTATTGAATAATTTTTATTATAATTAGATTACTATTTTTTATAATTATTTATAGTTATTTATTATATTATAATTTATAATTTTGTGTTTCATATTTATCATACCCGGGATGTTTACTAGACTCTGGTTTGCTTAGGTTTAAGTAAGTAATTACTAAGAATCGCAGGCCTATAATACATAACACCAAATTTTCATGCAAAATAATTGTACCGCTTTTGGTACATAATTCCAGAAAGAATCATACCGCCAGGGAGGTTAATCAAGACAGACAGGTCAAATTTTGGCAAGACAAAAGTTTTGTCGCCTATACAGAAATTGAACAACTTTACTGAAAATCCAAAAATATGTCAGCAAATTAAGTAGTGGTGCTGTGAGATCCAAATCGAATATCTTGTATGACTTCCATGAGCTTGAAGGACAGCATCCATGCGGTTTGGCAAGGATTCATACAATTTATTGATAAAGTCATCAGGAATAGCAAAGAAAACAATCTTGCATGCCTCCCAGAGTTCATCAATATTCTTTGGTTTCGTCTTCCATGCTTCATCTTTCACCCTACACCACATATGCTCAATGATGTTCACGTCTGGTGACTGGGCTGGCCAATCCTGGAGCATCTTGATCTTCTTTGCCTTAAGGAACTTTGATGTGGAGATAGAAGTATGCGATGGAGCACCATCCTGCTGCAAAATTTGGCCTTTTTTATGGTTGGGAATATAAGAGGTAGCTAAGATTTCTTGGTATTTTAGACTATTGATGTTGCCTTCCACCCTGCAGATCCCTCGCACACCCCCATACTGGATGTAACCCCAGACCATGATTTTGCCTCCACCAAACTTCACTGTTTTCTGGGTAAATCTCGGCTCCATGCGGATTCCAGTTGGTCTCCTGCAATATTTGCGGTGACTGTGGTGTAATTCAACAGAAGATTCATCTGAAAAATCCACCTTCTGCCACTTTTCCAGAGTCCATCCTTTTAGCAGGCTGTGGGCCTTGGCAAATGCCACACGGTTTTTCAATTGTCTTTTGTTTAGTGCTGGCTTATGGGCACTGATTCGACCATGGAGGCCATTTCGAGACAGAATCCGACAAACTGTTCTGGTTGACACAGGGACTTCAGGTGACAAGGTCCCGTGGAGCTCTGCTGCAGTGGAAAATGGGCTGGCCTTGGATTTTCGAGCCAACAAATGGTCCTCTTGAGCAGTTGTCTTGCGTGGTCGGCCTGACCTGGTCTTGTCCAAAACGTCTCCAGTCTCTTCAAATCTTTTTTTTTATCCTCTGAACTTGACGCTGAGGCACATTGAAGGTGTCTGCCACATCAGTAGTGGATCTGGTCTTCAGCCTCTTGATAATCAACACTTTAGATCCATGTACACAGGATCCCCGATCTCTCCTCTATGTTATCTTATCAGTACATGTACACAGGATCTCCGATCTCTCCTCTATGTTATCTTATCAGTACATGTACACAGGATCCCCGATCCCTCCTCTATGTTATCTTATCAGTACATGTACACAGGATTCCCGATCTCTCCTCTGTTATCTTATCAGTACATGTACACAGGATCCCCGATCTCTCCTCTGTTATCTTATCAGTACATGTACACAGGATCTCCGATCTCTCCTCTATGTTATCTTATCAGTACATGTACACAGGATCCCCGATCCCTCCTCTATGTTATCTTATCAGTACATGTACACAGGATTCCCGATCTCTCCTCTGTTATCTTATCAGTACATGTACACAGGATCCCCGATCTCTACTCTATGTTATCTTATCAGTACATGTACACAGGATCCCCGATCTCTCCTCTGTTATCTTATCAGTACATGTACACAGGATCCCCGATCTCTCCTCTGTGTTATCTTATCAGTACATGTACACAGGATCCCCGATCTCTACTCTATGTTATCTTATCAGTACATGTACACAGGATCCCCGATCTCTCCTCTATGTTATCTTATCAGTACATGTACACAAGATCCCCGATCTCTCCTCTGTTATCTTATCAGTACATGTACACAGGATCCCCGATCTCTACTCTATGTTATCTTATCAGTACATGTACACAGGATCTCCGATCTCTCCTCTATGTTATCTTATCAGTACATGTACACAGGATCCCCGATCCCTCCTCTATGTTATCTTATCAGTACATGTACACAGGATTCCCGATCTCTCCTCTGTTATCTTATCAGTACATGTACACAGGATCCCCGATCTCTACTCTATGTTATCTTATCAGTACATGTACACAGGATCCCCGATCTCTCCTCTGTTATCTTATCAGTACATGTACACAGGATCCCCGATCTCTCCTCTGTGTTATCTTATCAGTACATGTACACAGGATCCCCGATCTCTACTCTATGTTATCTTATCAGTACATGTACACAGGATCCCCGATCTCTCCTCTATGTTATCTTATCAGTACATGTACACAGGATCTCCGATCTCTCCTCTGTTATCTTATCAGTACATGTACACAGGGTCCCCGATCTCTCCTCTATGTTATCTTATCAGTACATGTACACAGGATCCCCGATCTCTCCTCTGTTATCTTATCAGTACATGTACACAGGATTCCCGATCTCTCCTCTATGTTATCTTATCAGTACATGTACACAGGATTCCCGATCTCTCCTCTGTTATCTTATCAGTACATGTACACAGGATCCCCGATCTCTCCTCTGTTATCTTATCAGTACATGTACACAGGATCCCCGATCTCTCCTCTGTGTTATCTTATCAGTACATGTACACAGGATCCCCGATCTCTCCTCTATGTTATCTTATCAGTACATGTACACAGGATCCCCGATCTCTCCTCTGTTATCTTATCAGTACATGTACACAGGATCCCCGATCTCTCCTCTGTTTTCTTATTAGTACATGTACACAGGATTCCCGATCTCTCCTCTGTTATCTTATCAGTACATGTACACAGGATTCCCGATCTCTCCTCTATGTTATCTTATCAGTACATGTACACAGGATTCCCGATCTCTCCTCTGTTATCTTATCAGTCCATGTACACAGGATCCCCGATCTCTCCTCTGTTATCTTATCAGTACATGTACACAGGATCCCCAATCTCTCCTCTGTTATCTTATCAGTACATGTACACAGGATCCCCGATCTCTCCTCTGTTATCTTATCAGTACATGTACACAGGATCCCCGATCTCTCCTCTATGTTATCTTATCAGTACATGTACACAGGATCCCCGATCTCTCCTCCATGTTATCTTATCAGTACATGTACACAGGATTCCCGATCTCTCCTCCGTGTTATCTTATCAGTACATGTACACAGGATCCCCGATCTCTCCTCTGTTATCTTTTCAGTACATGTACACAGGATTCCCGATCTCTCCTCTGTTATCTTATCAGTACATGTACACAGGATCCCCGATCTCTCCTCTATGTTATCTTATCAGTACATGTACACAGGATTCCCGATCTCTCCTCTGTTATCTTATCAGTACATGTACACAGGATTCCCGATCTCTCCTCTGTGTTATCTTATCAGTACATGTACACAGGATTCCCGATCTCTCCTCTGTGTTATCTTATCAGTACATGTACACAGGATTCCCGATCTCTCCTCTGTGTTATCTTATCAGTACATGTACACAGGATCCCCGATCTCTCCTCTGTTATCTTATCAGTACATGTACACAGGATCCCGGATCTCTCCTCTATGTTATCTTATCAGTACATGTACACAGGATTCCCGATCTCTCCTCTGTTATCTTATCAGTACATGTACACAGGATCCCCGATCTCTCCTCTGTTATCTTATCAGTACATGTACACAGGATTCCCGATCTCTCCTCTATGTTATCTTATCAGTACATGTACACAGGATTCCCGATCTCTCCTCTGTGTTATCTTATCAGTACATGTACACAGGATCTCCGATCTCTCCTCTGTTATCTTATCAGTACATGTACACAGGATCCCCGATCTCTCCTCTATGTTATCTTATCAGTACATGTACACAGGTTTCCCGATCTCTCCTCTGTTATCTTATCAGTACATGTACACAGGATTCCCGATCTCTCCTCCATGTTATCTTATCAGTACATGTACACAGGATCCCCGATCTCTCCTCCATGTTATCTTATTAGTACATGTACACAGGATTCCCGATCTCTCCTCTGTTATCTTATCAGTACATGTACACAGGATCCCCAATCTCTCCTCTGTTATCTTATCAGTACATGTACACAGGATTCCCGATCTCTCCTCTGTTATCTTATTAGTACATGTACACAGGATTCCCGATCTCTCCTCTGTTATCTTATCAGTACATGTACACAGGATTCCCAATCTCTCCTCTATGTTATCTTATCAGTACATGTACACAGGATCCCCGATCTCTCCTCTATGTTATCTTATCAGTACATGTACACAGGATCCCCGATCTCTCCTCTATGTTATCTTATCAGTACATGTACACAGGATTCCCGATCTCTCCTCTGTTATCTTATCAGTAAATGTACACAGGATTCCCGATCTCTCCTCTGTTATGTTATCAGTACATGTACACAGGATTCCCAATCTCTCCTCTATGTTATCTTATCAGTACATGTACACAGGATCCCCGATCTCTCCTCTGTTATCTTATCAGTACATGTACACAGGATTCCCGATCTCTCCTCTGTTATGTTATCAGTACATGTACACAGGATTCCCAATCTCTCCTCTATGTTATCTTATCAGTACATGTACACAGGAACCCCGATCTCTCCTCTGTGTTATCTTATCAGTACTTGTACACAGGATCCCCGATCTCTCCTTTATGTTATCTTATCAGTACATGTACACAGGATCCCCGATCTCTCCTTTATGTTATCTTATCAGTACATGTACACAGGATCTCCGATCTCTCCTCTTTGTTATCTTATCAGTACATGTACACAGGATCCCCGATCTCTCCTCTGTTATCTTATCAGTACATGTACACAGGATCCCCGATCCCTCCTCTATGTTATCTTATCAGTACATGTACACAGGATTCCCGATCTCTCCTCTGTTATCTTATCAGTACATGTACACAGGATCCCCGATCTCTACTCTATGTTATCTTATCAGTACATGTACACAGGATCCCCGATCTCTCCTCTGTTATCTTATCAGTACATGTACACAGGATCCCCGATCTCTCCTCTGTGTTATCTTATCAGTACATGTACACAGGATCCCCGATCTCTACTCTATGTTATCTTATCAGTACATGTACACAGGATCCCCGATCTCTCCTCTATGTTATCTTATCAGTACATGTACACAGGATCCCCGATCTCTCCTCTATGTTATCTTATCAGTACATGTACACAGGATCTCCGATCTCTCCTCTGTTATCTTATCAGTACATGTACACAGGATCCCCGATCTCTCCTCTGTTATCTTATCAGTACATGTACACAGGATCCCCGATCTCTCCTCCATGTTATCTTATCAGTACATGTACACAGGATCCCCGATCTCTCCTCTGTTATCTTATCAGTACATGTACACAGGATCCCCGATCTCTCCTCTGTTATCTTATCAGTACATGTACACAAGATTCCCGATCTCTCCTCTGTTATCTTATCAGTACATGTACACAGGATCCCCGATCTCTCCTCTGTTATCTTATCAGTACATGTACACAGGATCCCCGATCTCTCCTCTGTTATCTTATCAGTACATGTACACAGGGTCCCCGATCTCTCCTCTATGTTATCTTATCAGTACATGTACACAGGATTCCCGATCTCTCCTCTATGTTATCTTATCAGTACATGTACACAGGATCCCCGATCTCTCCTCTATGTTATCTTATCAGTACATGTACACTGGATCCCCATTCTCTCCTCTATGTTATCTTATCAGTACATGTACACAGGATCCCCGATCTCTCCTCCATGTTATCTTATCAGTACATGTACACAGGATTCCCGATCTCTCCTCCGTGTTATCTTATCAGTACATGTACACAGGATCCCAGATCTCTCCTCTGTTATCTTATCAGTACATGTACACAGGATCCCCGATCTCTCCTCTGTGTTATCTTATCAGTACATGTACACAGGATTCCCGATCTCTCCTCTGTGTTATCTTATCAGTACATGTACACAGGATCCCAGATCTCTCCACTGTGTTATCTTATCAGTACATCATGTACACAGGATCCCCGATCTCTCCTCTGTTATCTTATCAGTACATGTACACAGGATTCCCGATCTCTCCTCTGTGTTATCTTATCAGTACATGTACACAGGATCCCCGATCTCTCCACTGTGTTATCTTATCAGTACATGTACACAGGATCCCCGATCTCTCCTCTGTTATCTTATCAGTACATGTACACAGGATTCCTGATCTCTCCTCTGTTATCTTATCAGTACATGTACACAGGATCCCAGATCTCTCCTCTGTTATCTTATCAGTACATGTACACAGGATCCCCGATCTCTCCTCTGTTATCTTATCAGTACATGTACACAGGATTCCTGATCTCTCCTCTGTTATCTTATCAGTACATGTACACAGGATTCCCGATCTCTCCTCTGTGTTATCTTATCAGTACATGTACACAGGATCCCCGATCTCTCCTCTGTTATCTTATCAGTACATGTACACAGGATCCCAGATCTCTCCTCTGTTATCTTATCAGTACATGTACACAGGATCCCCGATCTCTCCTCTGTTTTCTTATTAGTACATGTACACAGGATTCCCGATCTCTCCTCTGTTATCTTATCAGTACATGTACACAGGATTCCCGATCTCTCCTCTGTTATCTTATCAGTACATGTACACAGGATGCCCAATCTCTCCTCTATGTTATCTTATCAGTACATGTACACAGGATCCCCGATCTCTCCTCTGTTATCTTATCAGTACATGTACACAGGATTCCCGATCTCTCCTCTGTTATCTTATCAGTACATGTACACAGGATTCCCGATCTCTCCTCTGTTATCTTATCAGTACATGTACACAGGATTCCCGATCTCTCCTCTGTTATCTTATCAGTACATGTACACAGGATTCCCGATCTCTCCTCTATGTTATCTTATCAGTACATGTACACAGGATTCCCGATCTCTCCTCTGTTATCTTATCAGTACATGTACACAGGATCCCCGATCTCTCCTCTGTTATCTTATCAGTACATGTACACAGGATCCCCGATCTCTCCTCTGTTATCTTATCAGTACATGTACACAGGATTCCCGATCTCTCCTCTATGTTATCTTATCAGTACATGTACACAGGATTCCCGATCTCTCCTCTGTTATCTTATCAGTACATGTACACAGGATCCCCGATCTCTCCTCTGTTATCTTATCAGTACATGTACACAGGATCCCCGATCTCTCCTCTGTGTTATCTTATCAGTACATGTACACAGGATCCCCGATCTCTCCTCTATGTTATCTTATCAGTACATGTACACAGGATCCCCGATCTCTCCTCTGTTATCTTATCAGTACATGTACACAGGATCCCCGATCTCTCCTCTGTTTTCTTATTAGTACATGTACACAGGATTCCCGATCTCTCCTCTGTTATCTTATCAGTACATGTACACAGGATTCCCGATCTCTCCTCTATGTTATCTTATCAGTACATGTACACAGGATTCCCGATCTCTCCTCTGTTATCTTATCAGTCCATGTACACAGGATCCCCGATCTCTCCTCTGTTATCTTATCAGTACATGTACACAGGATCCCCGATCTCTCCTCTGTTATCTTATCAGTACATGTACACAGGATCCCCGATCTCTCCTCTATGTTATCTTATCAGTACATGTACACAGGATTCCCAATCTCTCCTCTGTTATCTTATCAGTACATGTACACAGGATCCCCGATCTCTCCTCTGTTATCTTATCAGTACATGTACACAGGATTCCCGATCTCTCCTCTGTTATCTTATCAGTACATGTACACAGGATCCCCGATCTCTCCTCTATGTTATCTTATCAGTACATGTACACAGGATTCCCAATCTCTCCTCTGTTATCTTATCAGTACATGTACACAGGATCCCCGATCTCTCCTCTGTTATCTTATCAGTACATGTACACAGGATTCCCGATCTCTCCTCTGTTATCTTATCAGTACATGTACACAGGATCCCCGATCTCTCCTCTGTTATCTTATCAGTACATGTACACAGGATTCCCGATCTCTCCTCTGTTATCTTATCAGTACATGTACACAGGATTCCCGATCTCTCCTCTGTTATCTTATCAGTACATGTACACAGGATTCCCGATCTCTCCTCTATGTTATCTTATCAGTACATGTACACAGGATTCCCGATCTCTCCTCTGTTATCTTATCAGTACATGTACACAGGATCCCCGATCTCTCCTCTGTTATCTTATCAGTACATGTACACAGGATCCCCGATCTCTCCTCTGTTATCTTATCAGTACATGTACACAGGATTCCCGATCTCTCCTCTATGTTATCTTATCAGTACATGTACACAGGATTCCCGATCTCTCCTCTGTTATCTTATCAGTACATGTACACAGGATCCCCGATCTCTCCTCTATGTTATCTTATCAGTACATGTACACAGGATCCCCGATCTCTCCTCTGTTATCTTATCAGTACATGTACACAGGATCCCCGATCTCTCCTCTATGTTATCTTATCAGTACATGTACACAGGATCCCCGATCTCTCCTCTGTTATCTTATCAGTACATGTACACAGGATCCCCGATCTCTCCTCTGTTATCTTATCAGTACATGTACACAGGATCCCGGATCTCTCCTCTATGTTATCTTATCAGTACATGTACACAGGATTCCCGATCTCTCCTCTGTTATCTTATCAGTACATGTACACAGGATCCCCGATCTCTCCTCTGTTATCTTATCAGTACATGTACACAGGATTCCCGATCTCTCCTCTATGTTATCTTATCAGTACATGTACACAGGATTCCCGATCTCTCCTCTGTGTTATCTTATCAGTACATGTACACAGGATCTCCGATCTCTCCTCTGTTATCTTATCAGTACATGTACACAGGATCCCCGATCTCTCCTCTATGTTATCTTATCAGTACATGTACACAGGTTTCCCGATCTCTCCTCTGTTATCTTATCAGTACATGTACACAGGATTCCCGATCTCTCCTCCATGTTATCTTATCAGTACATGTACACAGGATCCCCGATCTCTCCTCCATGTTATCTTATTAGTACATGTACACAGGATTCCCGATCTCTCCTCTGTTATCTTATCAGTACATGTACACAGGATCCCCGATCTCTCCTCTGTTATCTTATCAGTACATGTACACAGGATTCCCGATCTCTCCTCTGTTATCTTATTAGTACATGTACACAGGATTCCCGATCTCTCCTCTGTGTTATCTTATCAGTACATGTACACAGGATCCCCGATCTCTCCTCTGTTATCTTATCAGTACATGTACACAGGATTCCCAATCTCTCCTCTATGTTATCTTATCAGTACATGTACACAGGATCCCCGATCTCTCCTCTATGTTATCTTATCAGTACATGTACACAGGATCCCCGATCTCTCCTCTATGTTATCTTATCAGTACATGTACACAGGATTCCCGATCTCTCCTCTGTTATCTTATCAGTAAATGTACACAGGATTCCCGATCTCTCCTCTGTTATGTTATCAGTACATGTACACAGGATTCCCAATCTCTCCTCTATGTTATCTTATCAGTACATGTACACAGGATCCCCGATCTCTCCTCTGTTATCTTATTAGTACATGTACACAGGATTCCCGATCTCTCCTCTGTGTTATCTTATCAGTACATGTACACAGGATTCCCGATCTCTCCTCTGTTATCTTATCAGTACATGTACACAGGATTCCCAATCTCTCCTCTATGTTATCTTATCAGTACATGTACACAGGATCCCCGATCTCTCCTCTATGTTATCTTATCAGTACATGTACACAGGATCCCCGATCTCTCCTCTATGTTATCTTATCAGTACATGTACACAGGATTCCCGATCTCTCCTCTGTTATCTTATCAGTAAATGTACACAGGATTCCCGATCTCTCCTCTGTTATGTTATCAGTACATGTACACAGGATTCCCAATCTCTCCTCTATGTTATCTTATCAGTACATGTACACAGGATCCCCGATCTCTCCTCTGTTATCTTATCAGTACATGTACACAGGATTCCCGATCTCTCCTCTGTTATGTTATCAGTACATGTACACAGGATTCCCAATCTCTCCTCTATGTTATCTTATCAGTACATGTACACAGGAACCCCGATCTCTCCTCTGTGTTATCTTATCAGTACTTGTACACAGGATCCCCGATCTCTCCTTTATGTTATCTTATCAGTACATGTACACAGGATCCCCGATCTCTCCTCTATGTTATCTTATCAGTACATGTACACAGGATCCCCGATCTCTCCTCTATGTTATCTTATCAGTACATGTACACAGGATTCCCGATCTCTCCTCTGTTATCTTATCAGTAAATGTACACAAGATCCCCGATCTCTCCTCTATGTTATCTTATCAGTACATGTACACAGGAACCCCGATCTCTCCTCTGTGTTATCTTATCAGTACTTGTACACAGGATCCCCGATCTCTCCTTTATGTTATCTTATCAGTACATGTACACAGGATCCCCGATCTCTCCTCTATGTTATCTTATCAGTACATGTACACAGGATCCCCGATCTCTCCTCTATGTTATCTTATCAGTACATGTACACAGGATCCCCGATCAATCCTATGTTATCTTATCAGTACATGTACACAGGATCCCCGATCTCTCCTCTGTTATCTTATCAGTAAATGTACACAAGATCCCCGATCTCTCCTCTATGTTATCTTATCAGTACATGTACACAGGATTCCCGATCTCTCCTCTGTTATCTTATCAGTACATGTACACAGGATCCCCGATCTCTCCTCTGTGTTATCTTATCAGTACATGTACACAGGATCCCCGATCTCTCCTCTTTTATCTTATCAGTACATGTACACAGGATCTCCGATCTCTTCTCTATGTTATCTTATCAGTACATATACACAGGATTCCCGATCTCTCCTCTGTTATCTTATCAGTACATGTACACAGGATCCCCGATCTCTCCTCTATGTTATCTTATCAGTACATGTACACAGGATCCCCGATCTCTCCTCTATGTTATCTTATCAGTACATGTACACAGGATCCCCGATCTCTCCTCTGTTATCTTATCAGTACATGTACATAGGATTCCCGATCTCTCCTCTGTTATCTTATCAGTACATGTACACAGGATCCCGATCTCTCCTCTGTTATCTTATCAGTACATGTACACAGGATCCCCGATCTCTCCTCTATGTTATCTTATCAGTACATGTACACAGGATCCCCGATCTCTCCTCTGTTATCTTATCAGTACATGTACACAGGATCCCCGATCTCTCCTCTATGTTATCTTATCAGTATATGTACACAGGATCCCCGATCTCTCCTCTGTTATCTTATCAGTACATGTACACAGGATCCCCGATCTCTCCTCTATGTTATCTTATCAGTACATGTACACAGGATCCCCGATCTCTCCTCTGTTATCTTATCAGTACATGTACACAGGATCCCCGATCTCTCCTCTGTTATCTTATCAGTACATGTACACAGGATCCCTGATCTCTCCTCTGTTATCTTATCAGTACATGTACACAGGATCCCCGATCTCTCCTCTATGTTATCTTATCAGTACATGTACACAGGATTCCCAATCTCTCCTCTGTTATCTTATCAGTACATGTACACAGGATCCCCGATCTCTCCTCTGTTATCTTATCAGTACATGTACACAGGATTCCCGATCTCTCCTCTGTTATCTTATCAGTACATGTACACAGGATCCCCGATCTCTCCTCTGTTATCTTATCAGTACATGTACACAGGATCCCTGATCTCTCCTCTGTTATCTTATCAGTTCATGTACACAGGATCCCCGATCTCTCCTCTATGTTATCTTATCAGTACATGTACACAGGATTCCCGATCTCTCCTCTGTTATCTTATCAGTACATGTACACAGGATTCCCAATCTCTCCTCTGTTATCTTATCAGTACATGTACACAGGATTCCCGATCTCTCCTCTATGTTATCTTATCAGTACATGTACACAGGATCCCCGATCTCTCCTCTGTTATCTTATCAGTACATGTACACAGGATCCCCGATCTCTCCTCTGTTATCTTATCAGTACATGTACACAGGATCCCCGATCTCTCCTCTATGTTATCTTATCAGTACATGTACACAGGATCCCCGATCTCTTCTCTATGTTATCTTATCAGTACATGTACACAGGATCCCCGATCTCTCCTCTGTTATCTTATCAGTACATGTACACATGATCCCCGATCTCTCCTCTGTTATCTTATCAGTACATGTACACAGGATCCCCGATCTCTCCTCTATGTTATCTTATCAGTACATGTACACAGGATCCCCGATATCTCCTCTGTTATCTTATCAGTACATGTACACAGGGTCCCCGATCTCTCCTCTATGTTATCTTATCAGTACATGTACACAGGATCCCCGATCTCTCCTCTGTTATCTTATCAGTACATGTACACAGGATTCCCGATCTCTCTTCTCTGTTATCTTATCAGTCCATGTACACAGGATTCCCGATCTCTCCTCTATGTTATCTTATCAGTACATGTACACAGGATCCCCGATCTCTCCTCTGTTATCTTATCAGTACATGTACACAGGGTCCCCGATCTCTCCTCTATGTTATCTTATCAGTACATGTACACAGGATTCCCGATCTCTCCTCTCTGTTATCTTATCAGTCCATGTACACAGGATTCCCGATCTCTCCTCTCTGTTATCTTATCAGTCCATGTACACAGGATTCCCGATCTCTCCTCTCTGTTATCTTATCAGTCCATGTACACAGGGTCGTTTATAGTCGTTTCTAGGCAGTTGAGTTCAGAGGCTTTTTTTGGAACCCAAAAAAAAATGCGTTCAGAAGCTCTGACCTTTTTCATGTTAATCAAAAAAATATTTTTTTTCAAATGCTTCTAGACGCAAACCCGGCTAAACGCAGCATGTAAACGCGGCTAAACTGCAGTTTTTAGAAGCCGGTTTCTAGCTGTCAAGTTAAATCGTTCAGGACAGGTTGAACAACATCCCGTGTTGAACTAAACAAGCAGTGGACATCTTACACCCTAATATTTGCTCTAGGACAGTGTTTCTCAACCTTTTTCCAGTCGGGCACCCTTAAAAAGTATTTTCGGTCTTGAGGCACCCCAGTCCAAGGCTTGGTTCACGTGACTGTATGTCACGGAACACGCGCAAAATCGCGCTCGTTCCTGACACAGACAAATGCTCTGATCTTTAGGGGTGCCATTAATTCCTAATGGTACCTCACACATTGGAAAACGTGGGGTGCTTTAGGTGCAGTGCAATTAAAAAAAAAAAAAAGTCAGGGACTTCTTTCCCTGCATTTCTGTGGGTAGGGAAGCCCATTGAAATTAATGGGCTGCCCTACATGCTGCATGTAGCCACACAGATGTGAACCAAGGGCTTGTTTACATGTCAGGTTCGAGGGGCAGTAAAACCACATGGTTGAGCTGTTTTTACCACCCCCACCTTCTCCCCCTTTAGCTGCAGAGGCAGCAGCTGGGGGTGTACACATGCTGTGGCTGCAGCTGGAGGTATACCGAGGGTGAATGGGGCTGCACTGCAACTACCCCGCAACTGTATGCATTGCACGGTTGTGGTGTAGTGATGATGCATTTATGGGCTTAAAACAGGTGGTGAGGAGGCAACATATTGCCTCTTTACCGCCTGTCAAATGCCTCTGAAAAGCGATCTGTGCATGGATTGCTTTTCAGCGGAGCAGCAGTCCTTGCTGCTATCACAAACAAGCCCTACAAATGCAGTTCTGATGGTACAAGAATGGGGTGGGGGTTAGGATTAAAAGTAACACACACACACACACACACACACACACACGTATACATACAGACACATGCACTCACACATACATACAGACACATGCATACACACATACAGACACATGCACTCACACATACATACAGACACATGCATACACACATACAGACACATGCGCGCACACACATACATACAGACACATGTACAAACACACACACACAGACAGACACTCACATGCACACACACAAACACATGTATAAAGCCCTTTTAAAACGAATCTAGGGTCTAACAAAAGTATCTTTCCAGTTTCCTCATTCAGCCGGGTACTGCACTCTAGGGGGAAGCAGAGAGCACAGCACACTCCCCTGCACTTTACTTTCACTTTTGAGGCTGACAGAGCTTCTCACAGTGCCGATGTATAGTTCGCAGGGGATTGGGAGATCAGGCTCATATGACAGCCCTTCTCTCCCCTGATCTCGCGGCACACCTGAGAACCTCTGTCGGCACACCAGTGTGCCGCGGCAGGCTGGTTGAGAAAGGCTGCTCTAGGATATCAGTTTGAGATATGTATTTTATTATCTGTCCACTAGATGGTGCGGTCCTTTCAGCCGACGTAGACATCACTTGTTATATAAACACTAAGGGGTTGATTTACTAAAGGCAAATTGACTGTGCACTTTTGAAAGTGCAGTTGCACTCTGCAAGGGCAGTTGCTCCAGAGCTTAGTAAATAATGGAGAGCTCTGCTGACTTCCATCATCCAATCACGTGTCAGCACAAATGCTGTTTTTGCAACTTTCCTTGCACATGATTGGATGATGGAAGTCAGCAGAGCTCTCCATCATTTACTAAGCTCTGGAGCAACTGCCCTTGCAGAGTGCAACTGCACTTTCAAAAGTGCACAGTCTATTTGCCTTTAGTAAATCGACCCCAATGGACCATTGGGGTCTCTTCTGTTTTTCTATATTTTGACCATCACAATTGGATCAGTCCACCAAAAACTGAGGTTTACATTTTTGACAGATGCTGAAGAGTAACACCTGACAGTTTCTTATAAATTTGGTGGTGAGCTACGGACGGTTGGGTTCACTGGTCTGCACACCTACCGTGGGCATTATGAGGGGCTCTTACTCTCCCTGTGGGATTTTTTTTTTAATTCTTAGGTCACTTTCACACGGGGCGAAACTGCCGGCTCAGCGAGGTATCTCTCTGGTGATCCCCGCTCAGCAGGCGGATGACAGGTCTGTGTCCGCTATGCAGAGCGGACACAGACACAGCCTGCTGTTCTCTATGGGGCGTTAGATGGAAACGGATGGATTAAGGTGAAAAAACACAAAGGTTTACAACCCCTTTAATGCAGGGAATGCATGAACGTAAAAGAAATTCAGAATTTAGAACCACTTGAGGCCCAGATAATGATTTCAAGCCCTGATTAACCGGAGTGTGTGTTGGCCCCCAAAAAAGTGTTGGTTGTTTAAAAGGATGGTATTATTAATCTTTAAAGGAACTTAGACTCTTTCACCATTTGGTTTGGTGCTCTGGTTATATTTTTACCCTTAAAGGGGTTGTAAAGGTTTGTTTTTTATTTTGGGGATGTTTTTTTTTCTTTGTTTTCTTTGTCTGAATTTCTCACTTCCTGTTCCTCCTCAGTAAGCTGTTCTGGCTGACTTACCCCCAGCCAGATGATGGGGGCAAGCTAACTGAGGAGAAACAGGAAGTGAGAAATTCCGACAAAGAAAAAAAAACATTTAGAAGGGAAATCGAAGGAAAAGGTAAGTGAACCAACAATGCACGAGCTTAAAGGAACCTATTTAGAAAATAAAAAACAAACCTTTTCAACCCCTTTAAAGACTTCTAAAACAGCAGATCATCAAAAGTTTTTCTGAGTTCAAAAACCCTGCCCTATTCTGAGGATGGAACGATGAAAAACAATCAGTGAAAAAAATTCAACTTTGAAATGCCTCACCTTCTCCCGGTCTCTCAGCGCTGCAAATCTTTCCTCCTCTGCCTCCTCGGCCTCTGTCCTCATCCTCTCTTCCTTCTCCTCCTCCTCCGATGTTGGTCCTGGGATCTGAGTCCAACAAAGAAAAGTTACAATGTTGAAGGACACGGTATAAGCTCACCTGCCCCTCTCGTCCTGTCTGTCTTCCTCTGCCTCACTCAACTTTCTCCTAGGCACTGTAGGCAGTCTCTACTTTGTGATTCCCCCAGCCAGAGGGCATGCTGGGCTCTGTAGTTTCCTGCCCCATAGGAGGCCGTGTGTGGCCGCTTTAGTTGGAGACTACATGTCCCAAAATTCTGTGCTGCTAGGGGAAACCTTCCCCCCTGCAAGTCGCTCTCCTCCCTGCCAATGAGGATGCAGGGGGAGGGAACAGATCGGCCTCACCCATGTATACTTACACCTGCCCCTATCTACTGACACCCTAATATACTGACACCCCTTCTATATACTGACACCCCTTCTATATACTGACCAACAACACCTCTTCTATATACTTACCTGATACCCCTTCTATATACTGACACCCCCAATACAATGACACCCCTTTTATATACTGAAACCCCTTCTATATACTGACCCACAACACCTCTTCTATATACTGACCTGACACCCCCAATATACTGACACCCCTTCTATATACTGACCACAACACCTCTTCTATATACTGACACCCCTTCTATATACTGTCACCCCTTCTATATACTGACCCACAACACCTCTTCTATATACTGACCGTCATGACACCCCTTCTATATACTGACACCCCTTCTATATACTGACCCACAACACCTCTTCTATATACTGACCTGACACCCCTTCTATATACTGATACCCCCAATACAATGACACCCCTTCTATATACTGACACCCCTTCTATATACTGACACCCCCAATATACTGACACCTCTTCTATATACTGACACCCCAATATACTGACACCTCTTCTATATACTGACACCCCCAATATACTGACACCCCTTCTATATACTGACACTTCTTCTATACACTGACCTGACACCCCTTCTATATACTGACACCCCCAATACAATGACACCCCTTCTATATACTGACACCCCCAATATACTGACACCCCTTCTATATACTGACCCACAACACCTCTTCTATATACTGACACCCCTTCTATATACTGACACCCCTTCTATATACTGACACCCCTTCTATATACTGACCCACAACACCTCTTCTATATACTGACACCCCTTCTATATACTGACCCACAACACCTCTTCTATATACTGACCGTCATGACACCCCTTCTATATACTGACACCCCTTCTATATACTGACCCACAACACCTCTTCTATATACTGACCGTCATGACACCCCTTCTATATACTGACACCCCTTCTATATACTGACCCACAACACCTCTTCTATATACTTACCTGACACCCCTTCTATATACTGACACCCCCAATATACTGACACCTCTTCTATATACTGACACCCCCAATATACTGACACCTCTTCTATATACTGACACCCCCAATATACTGACACTTCTTCTATACACTGACCTGACACCCCTTCTATATACTGACACCCCCAATACAATGACACCCCTTCTATATACTGACACCCCCAATATACTGACACCCCTTCTATATACTGACCCACAACACCTCTTCTATATACTGACACCCCTTCTATATACTGACACCCCTTCTATATACTGACACCCCTTCTATATACTGACCCACAACACCTCTTCTATATACTGACCGTCATGACACCCCTTCTATATACTGACCCACAACACCTCTTCTATATACTGACCTGACACCCCTTCTATATACTGACACCCCCAATACAATGACACCCCTTCTATATACTGACACCCCTTCTATATACTGACACCCCAATATACTGACACCTCTTCTATATACTGACACCTCTTCTATATACTGACACCCCCAATATACTGACACCCCTTCTATATACTGACACTTCTTCTATACACTGACCTGACACCCCTTCTATATACTGGCACCCCCTATATACTGACACCTCTTCTATATACTGACACCCCCAATATACTGACACCCCTTCTATATACTGACACCCCTTCTATATATTGACACTTCTTCTATACACTGACCTGCCACCTCTTCTATATACTGACACCCCCAATATACTGACACCTCTTCTATATACTGACACCTCTTCTATATACTGACACCCCCAATATACTGACATCTCTTCTATATACTGACACCTCTTCTATATACTGACACCCCCAATATACTGACATCTCTTCTATATACTGACACCCCCAATATACTGACACCCCTTCTATATACTGACACCCCTTCTATATACTGACACCTCTTCTATACACTGACCTGACACCCCTTCTATATACTGACACCCCTTCTATATACTTATACCCCCAATACACTTACACCCCTTCTATATATACTCACCTGACACCCCTTCTATATACTGCTGCTCTTATGATGACCCCTCACCTTTCCAGGTGGCCCTCCTTGGTATAACTTCTTGCTCCCCTCTGGTCCTCTCCTCCGCCTTCTTCCCCTTCTTCTTCTTGGGCGTCATGGTACCTTCACCCGCCACTCCGCTGTCTATAACGTCCCGCTGCTAGGCAACCACGGGGGGAGGAGCCGCGGCCGGACACTTCTGCTTGGGTGGTAGAGTGGGCGGGGCTTTTCTGAGCAGGGTGCGATGCTCAGGCGATCCCGTGAAAGAAAGGTATTCCCTGCTGTGACTGCGCATGCGCCGGTTTCAGGTAAAAAAAAAAAAGAAGCCGCGCGGGATACCTTCTCTCAGGGGATAACACCGGGGCTCGGTCACTTCTCAGCCCGGTGTTCTGTCAGACAGTACTCATCTATGGAGGAAACTCATCTACGGGGCAACTAATCGATGGGGGCACTCTGATGGTGCAACTAAAAAAAGGGGAGCACTCTGATGGGGCATCTCATCTTTGGGGGCACTCTGATGGGCCAACTAATTGCCAGGGGCACTCCTATGGGGCAACTAATTGTTGGGGGACATTCTGATGGGACAACTAATTGTTGGGGGCATTCTGATGGGACAACTAATTGTTGGGGGCATTCTGATGGGACAACTAATTGATTGGGACAAATAATCAATGGGGGTGCTGTGATGGGGTGACTAATTGATGGGGGAAACTAAACTTTGGGGGCACTATAATGGGGCAATTGATCAATCAGGCACTCTAATGGGGGACCAATCTATGGGGGGCACTCTGATGGGGCAACTAATTATTAGGGGCACTCTAATGGGGCAACTAAATTGATAGGGGCAACTAATCAATGGGAGCACTCTGATGGGGCAACTAATTGACGGGGGCACTCTGATGGGGCAATTAATTAATGGGGGCACTCTGATAGGGCAACTAATCAATGGGAGCACTCTGATGGGGCAACTAATTGAAGGGGACACTCTGATGAGGCAACTAATTGATAGGGGCACTCTGATGAGGCGCCTTATCTATGGGGGCAACTAATTGTTGAGGGCATTCTGATGGGGCAACTAATCAATGGGGGCGCTGTTATGGGGTGACTCATTGATGGGGGCAACTAAACTTTGGGGGCAATATGATGGGGGAAAATGATCTATCAGGCACTCTAATGGGGGAACCAATCTATGGGGGGCACTCTGATGGGGCAACTAATCGATGGGGGCACTCTGATGGGGACACAAATTCATATTTTAATCTAGGTAGTGTGGGGTATGTTGTATTTGAACGGTAACAACATCTACACATACACACACGTAACAATTCTTGTCGCTTTTGTTTAATCCAGAGAGTGTGGTGTATTCATGTATATGTGTATAAAATACTGACAGCAATGCAGATTTCTGTGTCTTTCGCTGATCTATACGCAGTGCATGTTTCCTCTCCTGTGTGTACAGTCACATTGAAAACAATGCTCTGCATTTACATCTGTAAAAACAAAAACCTGTATTGCTAAAAATCACAGCATTTTTGGGCAGCAGTGTACAAGAGAGCTAAGGCCTCTTTTACGCTTGTGGGTGGAGGGGTGGTAAAAATGGGCAGTTGAGCTGTTATTTTACCACTTCAACTGCTCACCCTTCAACCACTTGCCGACCGCCGCCTGTACATATACGTCAGCAGAATGGCACGTCTGCCGCTCGCTCCGTGAGTGTGCCCATGGGTTCTGCGGACTCGATATCTGCCGGTGTCCCGCGATCGGGTCACGGAGAGGCAGAACGGGGAGATGCCTATGTAAACAAGGCATTTCCCTGTTCTGCCTAGTGACAGGACAGAGATCTACTGCTTCCTGTCATCGGGAGCAGTGGTCACTGTCGTGTCACTTGTAGCCCAGCCCCCCCACAGTTAGAATCACTCCCTAGGACACGCTTAACCCCTTCCTCACCCCCTAGTGGTTAACCCCTTCCCCGCCAGTGTCATTTACACAGTAATCAGTGCATTTTTATAGCACTGATCGCTGTATAAATGACAATGGTCCCAAAATAGTGTCCGATGTGTCCGCCATAATGTCGCAGCCACGATAAAAATCGCAGATTGCCGCCATTACTAGTAAAAAAATAGATTATAATAAAAATGCCATAAAACTATCCCCTATTTTGTAGACACTATAACTTTTGCGCAAACCAATCAATATACGCTTATTGCGATTTTTATTTTATTTTTACCAAAAATATGTAGAAGAATACGTATCGGCCTAAACTGAGGAAAAAAATGGGGTTTTTTTTGAAAAAAAATTTGGGATATTTATTATAGCAAAAAGTAATTTTTTTTTTTTTTCAAAATTGTCAGCTTTTTTTTGTTTATAGCGCAAAAAAAAAAAAAACGCAGAGGTGATCAAATACCACCAAAAGAAAGCTCTATTTGTGAGGAAAAAAAAGGACGCAAATTTGGTTTGAGAGCCACGTCGCGCGACCGCGCAATTGTCAGCTAAAACGACGCAGTGCCGAATCGCAAAAAGTGCTCTGGTCAGGAAAGGGGTAAATTCTTCCGGGGCTGAAGTGGTTAAGCTGCAAACACAGTGAAAGGGAGGTGTACATAGACCACGGCTGTGATGCTTTTACATTTCAGCAAAACATTCCTCAGCTGTCACATTCGCCGGGCAGTACCACCCGCCAAACAGGACACACATTCAACTGAATAGGGGCACCCCACAACGGCACACCTCCCAACTTTTTGAGATGGGAACGAGGGACACCTATCAGCAAAAGCATGCAGGCATAGGACACACCCCTTGCCACACCCCCTTAAAGGAGAATAAAAAACAAGATTGGTTGTTTTTTTTTACCACTGCTATTCCTTTATATTGGCTTTTGGAATTTACAAATGCAGCAATTTAGAAATTGTATGAAAGGTTTGGCACTGGGAAACATTTTTTAAAAGATAAAAAGTGCATTTTATATACAACTATATAGATCAGACCAAAATGAGGGACAAATGAGGAGGAATGAGGGACATTGTTTAAAATCAGGGACAGTCCCTCGAAATCAGGGACAGTCCCTCGAAATCAGGGACAGTTGGGAGCCATGCACAACGGTGTGCAATGTGAATGTGGATCGATCTTCAGAGGACATGTGCGTAGAAGTGGAAGCAGTCATAGATAAAACTGCAGGCTTGACCAATAGGAAGTAGTGGGAGGTCCTGACCAAATCACCGACATCAGAAGGAAGTAAATGCAGAGGGGGGGTGACCAAAAAGAAAAAGCCAAAAAACCAAACAGCCCAAATGGTGAGAAAATCCCGAGCAACAGGCAGTGATGAGAATAGACTGAGGACTGCGGACACACCGCACAACGATGTTCAATATAGAATAGGCCTAGATTCACACTAGTGCTGCTCCAATAGGCTTTCTTTATAATTGCTGTTGGAGGGGGAAGCCATAAAATGTTGTTGAGCAGAATTTTTACCCCCCTCCTCCTCCCCAAACACTCTCCTCATAAGCTACAAAGGCAGTGGACAGATGTGTATACATGTCTCGGATGTAATGATTGGTTTTGCAGTGCAGCAAAAATGATCTCACCTGTAGCATATACAGTGGAACCTTGGATTACGAGCATAATCCGTTCTAGGAGAATGCTTGTAATCCAAAGCACTCGCATATCAAAGCGAGTTTCCCCATAAAAGTCAATGGAAACAAAGATAATTTGTTCCGTATTGACTTTTATTGCATGCAATACCGCATGTGGCCAGAGGTGGGGGGGCACTGGAGAGCCTCGGAAAAATACTCAGGGACAGCTCGGCTGATCTCGGAAAGACTCGGGAACGAAAGGCTCCGAACCATTCCGAGTGTCACCGGCGCCCCCACACTTCTGACCAAATGCGGTACTGCACACCCCATTAGCTTGAATTCTTCTCGTTTTGCGAGATAACACTCACAAACTGAGTCAAATTTTTTTTTTTAAAGTTGCTCGTCTTTCAAAACGCTCGTTAACCGCGTAACTCGTAAACCGAGGTTCCACTGTAGTTGAATGCGACCCTTTCATCTGAAAGGGACTATGCCGCAACCGCCCCTGAAAACTGCATGCGATGCACACAGTTGCAGTGCAGTAGTGTTTGTTTTTTGTTTAGGAGTTAAATAAAGGAAGTAAGGAGGGACCAGAAGGTAATAGAAGAGTGATCCACTGTGGATTGCTCTTCAGAGGCATGTGTAAATGAACGCTTAGGGTTCAAATCTGTGCACGGCGCCAGCACACATGTATTGCTGTGCATTTTAAGGCGCATTACAATGCATTGCGGTAGGGCAGCCCATGCATTTCATTGGCCTGCCTACCAGATCTAAATCCCCCCCAAGGAAGTGCATAGAGGTGATAAGGATCCATGTGTTGGGGTGCGATGGCGAGGCCCCACTAGGAAATAGTGACCACACAATACAGTGTAACAATGCCGCACAAAACACGCACACATTGCATGCATTTATGTTCTTATGTGTATGTACATGGGGGTGGGGAACTGAAAATTTTTATGTTTCTTTTATATTTTTTTACTTTTTTTTTCCAACATTCTTTAGACCCCTTTCACACTGGGGCAGTGCGGGCGGTAAAGTGCCGCTAGGTTTATCGGCGCTTTACCGCTGTTTTTGTGGCACTTTTCGGCCACTAGCGGGGCGATTTTAACTTCCGCTAGCAGCCGGATAAAGGGTTAAAGGCACCTGTGTTGCGGCACTGCCGAAGGGATTTGCAGGCGCTTCGGCAGCACTGCCCATTCATTCCAATGGGCAGGGGCAGTGGAGGAGCGCTGTATACACCGCCCCAAAGATGCTGCTTGCAGGACTTTTTTTCCCATCCTGCAAGCACACCAGGGGTGTTAACCAGTGGCGGCCCGTCCATCGGGGGCCCCTAATCCATGCGCCTGGCCCCTAATCTCCATGCAGGGCACCGGGCGCATGGATTTCAATGTGTTTTTTTTTTCTGTTGAAGCATGTGATTAGAGCCTGAGGCTCTAATTGGCTTCAAAAAGGGTGGGCTTGGGGCACAGAGCATTGCGCCCAGAGCCCACCAACTTGTGTGAGATTAGCGAATTAATATTCACTGTCTTCCTGCTTTTCTTCTTGGCCAATTAGGAAGCCGGTCCTGAGTCCCGATTGCCTGGGATTCTTAGGACGTGTCTTAGGACCCGCCTCCTGTTCGGCCTGGAGGAGAAGCAAGGGCCCTGGCAGCAGCAGTCTTTTCCTACCCTTTCTCGGATTCAGCAGAGCATCGCCACCTTGTTCTCCTTCCCGCACCTCTTCCGCGGTAAGGTAAGGCCATGGAAGGTGTGCATGGGGGAAGTGGGTGTGGTGGTGGTGGTGGTGTTAGTGCGAGAGGATTGTGGCCTATCGAGCGCCGGGGTGGGTGGAGTGTGTTGTGCGAGTGGATCGATCGAGACCCGCTAGTGCGAGTAAGTGGGCCAGGTCTGCTTGCCATTCCCCCACAATTTTGACCACCAGCCGCCACTGGCGTTAACCCTTCCTTATGATATCCAAAAAGCTTAAAAAAAAAATTTCGGCTGGAGTTCCGCTTGAAAAAATTTACCTGATCCGACTTACATACAAATTTATGTGCAACTTGCGTGTTTTTATACAGAGCTTTTGAGCTTTGGCGTGGTTTTTTTTACAAGCCAGTAGAGAAAACTATTACCTGTTGCAATATTTGTTTCTAGGTATTTTAGCTTTTTTAGCTTTTCTATTAGCTTTTATTTTTTTTTTTATTATTATTATTCATTTATTATTTAAAAAAAATCATTAGGGTAAGGGGTTAGAGTGAAGGTTAGGTTAGAGTTAGGATTAGGAGTTGGGTTTAGGGTTATTTATTATTATTTATTTTGTTTATTATTATTACTACTACTTCTACTATTAATAACAATAATAATACATTTATAAATAAATGTAAATTAAATACACAAATATTTAAAAATCATGAATAAAAAAAATTAATAAATTAATACTAAGTAACAATAAATAAATAATTAACCCTTAACTGTAACCCCTACCCCTTAAAAAAAAGAAAATAATAATAAATAACTAAACACCCTAACCCCAACACAAAATAAATAAATTATTATTATTAATTTTAAAAAAAATAGTTCGGGTCTGGGTGCTTTTTGTTATTTTATTATTAGTAATATTATTATTATTATTATTATTATTAATAATAAAAAAATTTAAGGTTATGGGTTCTTTTTTTTTCATTCATTTATTTTAACATATTATTAATTTATTTTACTTATTTATGATGATTTTTAGTTATCTGTGCATCTATTTTACATTTATTTATTCATATATTATTACTGTTTTTTATTTTTAAAATTTTTAATTTGAGCAGAAAATGGGCGCGTTTCAATTCATTTCTATGAGATTAAAAACGCACCCAAAACACTAAAATCTGCCCGATTCGAGCTACAAAACAAGCTCCAGAACTTTTTTGATCTTCGTGCGTTTGGCTTCAGGCAACATGGAGTGGAGAAGTGAACCGTCTCCATAGAGAATAATTGATTTTTTTCCCCCCTCCAGCGTTTTGGAGATTCAAGTTTCCAGCTACAAAACGCACAGGTGTGAATGCAGCCTTACCTGTACTTTAATTGTATAAGACCCAGATTTTCATATGACAGTGTAATAAAAAGACTGATCACCAGGGGGCAGCAGAGTACTGTTCATCTCAAGATTCCCAGGCTAGTTCCCAGTGGCAGGTGAGGACAATGGCATGTGACATTCAATGCCTAAGTTGTTACAATATACTTCTGCTTATACTTCTTACTAATGCAGCCATGTGCGCATTTTTTAATACGGTCGGCTGTATAAAAAAGCACCGGCCTTGTTGACTGAGATCAGCTTTCTCTGTGAAAATAAACAATCCGCGAAACGCATTTAGCACAGAAAGATTTCTCTTGGACCGATATGAAAGTTACAGATTAAGACATTGTTAGTTGTGAACGTTCCCAACTTCCTGGTGAAGAAAAATCCACAACTGTAACATCAAAGAGCCAATGAGTGTATTGTGATTGTGACCTAAAGCCGGTGCGCCGTACAGAAAACACATGTTTCATGGGAACTCGTGAGAATTTACACATGGCAGCTGCTACTGATGGTTCGTTTAAAGGGGCAGATTGTTACCGTAAAACTGGAATGGCCATAAATCGATTGAAATTTGGCCGGTCTCTTTTATACCCCCCCCCCCCCCCCCCGAATTTTGATCCGTGTTTGGCCAATTTTAGGTATAATCATGTTTTAACATTTTCCGTAAAGAAAATTAAGGCCCGGTTCACACATGTGAGCTAGGGTGACCACGTGTCCCGGATTGTCCGGGACAGTCCCGCATTTTGCAGGTCTGTCCCAGGTCCCGGGCATCTTCATTCCAGGACAATACAGTGTCCCGGAATGAAGCTGACACAGCCACCCCCCCCCTCCCCTCTATCTATTGCCCCCCAAAAAAGGCCACCACATCGCCGCTTTACTCACTGACAGCACTTGTCCTGGCTGGGAATGTCTGGAGAGGCACAATCCCCGCCCCCTTCTTGTGATTGGAGAAATCATAAATCCCACCTCTTGTGTCCAATCACAGCAGGGCAGTGTAAAGCCAGCATTGGAACAAGGTAAAACGGGTCTTGGCCAGTCAGGACAAGTGCTGTCAGTGAGTAAAGTGGCAATGCGGCTGCCTTTTTTGGGGGCGTGATCAGTTCTTCCGGGTAGAGCGCGCATCCGCTGCCCCAACTGTGCTGTGATTTATTAAGTTTTGGGAAGGGGGTCCCTGAATGGCCGTTTGGAAATGTGGTCACCCTAATGTGCGCCCATGGTTTCCAGCCTGGGTTCCAGTGCGTTTCACGTCCGAATTTGTGCCTAAATTTTCACCTGAACCGGGCCCAAAAAACGCACAGGACCCTTTTGTAAACCATCACCGCGGGCACCCCGGACATGTGTAAACCGTCTCCATTGAGAGGCGGTCACACTCGCCAATTGGATGCAGTGAAAACCTTCTCCAGTTTGCACATATGTGAACACGGCCTTAAAGGGGGATTCCACCCGCAATTTTTTTTTTTTTTTAAAAGTCAGCAGCTACAAACACTGTAGCTGCTGACTTTTAATAAGGACACTTCGGCCCCTTTCACATGAGCGGACCGTATGTCCGTTTTTCACCCATCCGTTTTCGGATGAAAAACGGACATACATGTATCCCTATGGGATAGCGTATGTCAGTGGATGAACATCTGCTGACACCCGATCTCACCCGTGTCCGCTATGCTCCGTTTTTCAGGATAGAAAAATTTCTATTTTACTATCCGTCTGCGGAGCGGATCGGATGAACACGGACAGATGGCCCGTGTTCATCCGATCCCCCATAGGGGAGAGCGGAGATCTGACAGGGCGGTCCCTGCACAGTGTGCGGGGACCGCCCAGTCACCAGCCGGCTCAGCGGGGATCAACGGAACGATCCCCGCTGAGCAAGCTGAGCTTCACGGGGCGGATCATGACTGATCCGTCCCGTGTGAAAGGGGCCTTACCTGTCCTAGACGCCCGTGATGATGGGTCCCCCCCCCCCATGCCAACCTGGATCATTGCAGGTCCCGCGCCGCCATCCTCAGTAAGGGAAACAGGCAGTGAAGCTTGCGGCTTCACTGCTCGTTTCCTACTGCGCATGCGCGAGGCTCGCGCCGCTTTGTGAATGGGCAGCCTCTCTCTGGGATACACACAGTTCCCAGAAGGCAGCGCGCCCCATTCGCCAGAAGGAGGATGCGGAAGAAGACCCACCGCGGATAAGGAAGAGGCAGATTAGGAACATCCGCATAGCAACAGGTATTTCGGGTGAGTGTAACATTTTTAAAAAAAATTTTTGCAGCATTTTCCTGTAATTTTTTTTTCAGGGTGGAACTCCACTTTAAAGGGTAAATCCACTTTCGTGGAAAAAAAAAAAGCCAATTAAGAAAAAATAATATAGCGCATATAATTGTGACAGGTCATATTGTAATTGAATGTTATTAAAAATTACCTTTCCTTTTCAATCTGCAGCCGCTGTAATTTTCAGAAAATGCAATATGGAGTTGTTCTGTACACAGAAAGTGTACTGACCACTCCCCAGGAACATCATTTCCTGCTTGTGTGATTGGCTCACCAATTTTCCCTGAAGTCTGCCTAAGATATCCCCTGCAACACAAAATACATTTTTTGGTGAGATATTTCCAATAGGAACACGTCTAAAGGGATGCAGGACCAGCAGATTTCTTCATTAGTGCTCTGCAGCTGCACAGCTGTCTGATAATTATGAAACTACTCCCATTAGGCCCACTTGGCACAGAGGCAGAGAGAAACACACAGGGATTTCTTCAGAATAACAAAAGATAGGAATCTGTAACGTTTGTTATAATCCTTGCAATGTACTTAGATCACCTAGGGGGGAAGGTTTTTTTCTCAACAAAAGTGGAGTTACGCTTTAATCTTCACTTTTTGAGTTAATGCTTCAATTTATTATTATAGTTAAAGAGTAACTCCACTTTTGTTGAGAAAAAAAATATTCCCCTCTGGGTGATCTATGTGCAAGGATTATAACAAACTTTGTTGCAGAATCCTACCTTTTTTTTATTCTGAAGAAATAGCTGTTTGTCTGTGTCCATTTGCTAGTGAATCTTTATTGGAGGGGTTTTGTAAAAATTATCAATTAGCTGCTGAACCTGCAGGGTTCTAATGAGGAAAATGGTAGGGTCTGCATCCCTTAAATGTGATTTATTTTGGGAATATCTCACCAAAAATTCTATTTTTGTTGCAGGGGGTGCACAGAATAGAATTTGTATCTAAGGCTACTTTCATACTAAAGCGCTGAATGCGCTGGCGGTATAGCGGCGCTATTTTTAGCGCCGCTATACCGTCGTTTTTGCCGCGATTTGCGGGCGCTAGCGGGGGGATTTTAGCCCCTGCTAGCGGCCGAAAAAGGGTAAAAAAAAGGGCCTCTTTACGGCGTTTTGCGGGCGTTTTGGAGGCGCTACCCCATTGATTTCAATGGGCAGGGGCGCTATAGGAGCGGTATTTTTACCGCTCCTATCGCGCCTCAAAGATGCGGCTTGCAGGAGTTTTTTTACCCTCCTGCAAGCGCAACGCTCCAGTGTCAAAGCCCTCGGGCTTTGACACTGGATACAATGGAGCGGCTTTTTTGGGGTGCCTGCAAAGCGCCTCAGCGTGAAAGGGGCCTTAGTGCAGACTTCTGGGAAAATCAGTGAGCCAATCACACAAGCAGGAAATGACATCCCTGGGGGGCGTTCTGTACACCATCTGTTTACGTTACGGGATGCTTCCAGGTAGCCATATTGCACTGCATTTTACTGAGAAATTGTAGTTTAAAAAGGAAAGGTGATTTTTTATATTATTCAATTACAATATGACTTGTGTCGCAATTGTATATTGTATTTTTTTTTTTTTTTGTTTGCTAATATTTTTACCATGAAAGTGGAATTACCCTTTAAAGTGGAACTACACTGTATCTATTACGTAAAAAAAAAAAAAAAAACACTACTTAACCACTTCAGCCCCGGAAAGTTTACCCCCCTTCATAACCATGCCATTTTTTGCGATACGCCACTGCATTACTTTAGGACCCCTTTCACACTGGGGCGTTTTTCAGGCGCTTTTGGGCTAAAAATAGCGACTGTAAAGCGCCTGACAATCGGCTCCACTGCAGTCTCGGTGTGAAATGAATGGGCCCGCCAGCAAAGCGCCGCTGCGGGTGGTTTTAACCCTTTTTCGGCCGCTAGCGGGGGTTTAAAGCGCCCCGCTAGCGGCCGATATACCTCCACAAAAACAACGGTAAAGCGCCGCTAAAAATAGCCGCCAGCGCCCCAGTGTGAAAGCAGTCTTACTGACAATTCCACGGCCGTATGTGCTTTTTTTCCCACAAATAGAGCTTTCTTTTGATGGTATTTGACCTCTGCGATTTTTATTTTTTGCGCTATAAAGAATAAAGCAGCGACAATTTTGAAGAAAAAAATAATAATATTTTTTACTTTCTGCTATAAAACATGTCCAATAAATAAAAAAAAAAAAATCATATTTTTGGTAAAGAAAATCCAAATAAGTGTATAATGATTGGTTTGCGCAAACATTATAGCGTCTACAAACTATGGGAAATTTTTAGGGCATTTTGATTTTTTTAGTAGTAATGGCGGCGATCAGCAACATTGCGATGGACAAATCAGACACCTAACTGACATTTAAAAAAAAAATTTGGGGACCAGTGACATTATTACAGTGATCAGTGCTAAAAATATGCACTGTTACTGTACTAATGGCAGTGGCAGGGAAGGGGTTAACACTATGGGCGATCAAAGGGTTAAGTGTGTCCCTAGGAGGTATTTGCTAACTGGGGGATGGACTGACTGGGGGAACACAGAGATCCATGTTCCTGCTTAGCAGGAGCACAAGATCACTGTGTTCTTCCCTGTCAGAATAGCGATCTGCCTTGTTTACATAGGCAGTTTGCCGTTCTGCCTCTCTAGGGGAACGATCGGTGGGTCCCGGTGGACATTTGCAAAAGTGTGCTAACAAAACCCCTGTTTTTAATGCAAACTGTTAGACAGGACAGTTTGGTTGGTAGCAGATTGGCTGGTGAGTTGAGCTGGGAATTTTCTTTGGTTTTGTTTTATATGTGAACCAAGCCAAAATGAGCTATGAGCCCCATTATGGTGGTGCAGGCCTGTCAATGAAAGCTTTAAACAAGCTTTGAAGTAAGTGACAGAGTTTTCCCTTCTTTTCTCTGTTGTCAGTGTTTTTTTCCTGCACTTGTTTTATGGGTGTTTGCCATTTCCAAGATGGCTGCAGCAGTGCAAGCACACTGAGCATGGACGGCAGAAAGTGTTGCCACCACTGTGGGCAGTTTGCCCTGGCTTGCCTCCTTCCAAAATGGCGTCAGGAGACAAGGTTGCGATCGGAGCATGCTTGGGTGCTGATATCATCACTGATGGCCAGGGGTTCCAGTTTTAAATGGATTTAACCTCCCTGGCGGTATGATTATTTCCGATTTTAGGTGCTGAAAGCGGTACCATTATTTTACATGGAAATTTGACGTTTTATATTGTAGGCCTGTAATTCTTAGGAATAACTCACTTAAATCTGTCCAAACCAGAGTCTAGTAGACATCCCGGGTATGATAAAGTTTGAAACACAAAATCATAAATTATAATGTAGCGCCCCTCCCAATATTGGGACGCTATGTTAAATTTAGGGGTAGTCTGAGCCAGTAGTTAGGCTCAGACCAGCCGATTGTTCTAAATTTTGCTTCTGCTCTGGGTGTGATACTGCCTGGCAGGAGTGTTCCCTGTTTGCCTGTAGGTGGCACTGCCACCACCGGCCCAGGTTGAAATAGAGGGGTATCACAGAACATTGGGTGTCCTTTCTCGGCAGCCGTGCGGTGGGCGTGGTTCGCCTGCTGTGCATGCTGGGAGGGGCTACATAAGGGGCAGACGCCATTGATTGGGGTGGTTGGTGTGCGCGCCTTGTGGCCCGCATGGCACGGGGTGTGTGCGTGTGTTCCAGCCCCGGGCACCTTCAGCCCAAAGCTGCATCGCTGCCTGGTAGGTCCAGCTCCGCTAGCTGGGGCCTACACTTTTGAAGAGGATCCAGAGCTACCCATCTTCAGGAAGTCTGCTCTTGAGGATGAAAGCCAGGGAGGACCTTTCCCCAGAGCAGACTGGCGATGGTACTGCTGTCTCGGGAGAGGCCTGGCAACCTACTCAAGGAGGGATCCAAGAATTTAAAGGCCCTGCAATACGCCAATCTTGCATAAAGGTTCTCTCTTATTGCTTGGCTAGGAGGTTTGGGACTTTAGAAATCCTGTGGCAGAGGATCCCTGAACGCATTCCTCAGATTCACCTCGGGGTCTGTAACGGAGACCGTTAAAGATAGATCCGTGCATCATTCCGGCTGCTAGGACCGAAGGAAACGGAACTATCCGGGTGAGCAATACCCACTCAGGCTTGAGTGGCGACGTTGACAAATTCTGTGTGCCTTTAGTGTTGCGTGCCTGAACCTTCCCCTATACTTCTCTTGTTTCCTGCTTTCTCTACAAGTTCCCACAGCAAAAGGAAAATGAAGCCTTCCTGTTTAGGTTTTACATTTGTGTGGACATTGACTTTTCTAAAGACTTTCTATACCCTGACAATGGAAGCCTTGGAGGTAGTTTGCATGACCCAAAACAAAAACCAGCCGGTCCCTTAAATGGGGGTAAGTGCTACATAATATAATAAATAAATAAAAAATAATTATAACAGATAATAATATAATAATAATAAAAGTGTTTTTCAGTGTTTGATGACGAATTTCCCCACAAATCGCTATCGCTCAATTCTGCAAGTGATTCTAATTTATTATCGCTGTTTTCTAGCTGATCTAAAACCACTTTTGACATAAAGGGACACTTTTTGGTTGCTATGGACAATCTCCAGTTTCCAGGCAGAAAGAACAGGTTTTATTATATAAAAGTGCATGCAGGACACTGGACAGACCACTAGGGACAACGGGGTGTGTAATTCTTTGATACAGTACTGTAATCTGTAAGATTAGTGTACTGTATGTGTACTGTGTTTTTACTTTTTTGAATTTGGCGCTGAACTCCGCCCCTGTGCGCCGCAACGCTCGCAGGGAATGGAGCTCGGCACTGTGAATCGAGCGAGGAGACGGCTCGCAGACACAGTGGGGAGACATTGCAGGATCCAGGGGACAAGGTAAATTACTTTGCCTGGATACTGAGATGCGATCCCGAGTCTGGTTCGGGGTTACCGCTAATGGTACTGAAATCTCACCCTGAGCCTGACTCGATGCATACTGGATGCTTAGGAGGTCATTGTTTGCAGGTTTTATTTTCCTTTGTATAGCATTCACCTGGGGTCTTCCTATCTCCTTCCCAATGCTTTCTCTGGGATCACGTAATGCTGTTTTCATTTCAGTCTGCTGATTTACCCTCTATCTACGGGGAACGCTGCCCATTGCCCGTAAGGTACAGGAATTAGGCAAGTGGTGAAGATATTGAGAAAAAAAAAGCATCTTGTCCTAATGCTGTTGTAATATCTACAGACCTGCAAAGACCTCAAGACGGAAGGAGGCCTCTAAAGACCAAAATAGGTCGCCATCTAGGCGCAGACATCCAGCAATATTGGTCAAGGTCATCATATCGCCTCTCATTATCAATGCTCCCCGTCAACAACCACCAAAGGTTACCAGCCCTAATAGTTGCTCCGTGTATGGCGAAAAGTCATTGCCTGACAAGCTAGTATGTCAAGGACAAAGACATTAACCACTTAAGCCCCGGACCAATACGCAGCATAAAGACCAGGCCCCTTTTTGCGATTCGGCACTGCGTCGCTTTAACTGACAATTGCGCGGTCGTGCGACGTGGCTCCCAAACAAAATTGATGTCCTTTTTTCCCCACAAATAGAGCTTTCTTTTGGTGGTATTTGATCACCTCTGCGGTTTTTATTTTTTGCGCTATAAACAAAAATAAAGCGACAAATTGGAAATAAATGCAATATTTTTTACTTTTTGCTATAATAAATATCCCCAAAAAATATATAAAAAATGTTTTTTCCTCAGTTTAGGCCGATACGTATTCTTCTACATATTTTTGGTAAAAAAAATCGCAATCGCCAATTATTGATTGGTTTGCGCAAAAGTTATAGCGTTTACAAAAAAGGGGGTCGTTTTATGGCATTTTTATAAATTTTTTTTTTTTGTGACTGCGACATTATGGTGGACACATCGGACACTTTTGACACATTTTTGGGACCATTGTCATTTTTACAGCGATCAGTGCAATAAAAATGCACTGGTTACTGTAAAAATGACACTGGCAGTGAAGGGGTTAACCACTAGGAGCGCTGAAGGGGTTAAGTGTGCCTAGGGGAGTGATTACTACTGTGTGGGGGCGTGGCTACGAGTGACACGTGACCGATCTCCGCTCTGATTACACAGAGCGGAGATCGGTGACATTGTCAGTAGGGGAGCGGGGAGATGTTGTGTTTACACTAACATCTCCCCGCTCCATCCCTCCGTGTGACGATCGCGAGGATCCCCACGGTGATCGAGTCCACGGGACCCGCGGTCCGACTCACGGGAAAGGCAGTGGGGTTGCGAGCGTGCTGCCGGCGGCGCGCACGGGCGACCCCCACGTCGGGTAGTTAAAGGGGACGTACAGGTACGTGATTGTGCCTGTACGAACCATTCTGCTGACGTATATATACAGTGCATGGGCGTTAAGTGGTTAAAGGAGACACAGGCTTTGACATTTGTCTAATTGTGCCTTTTGCAAGGGCAGCTAAGGAGGCAATTGCCTGGGGGGAAGTGGAGGAAACTCTCCACAAGGTTAGAAAGTGTTTCCCAAATCTCAAATGCCAACTCCAGGGACAGCACAATGCTGAGTGTCTCCTGTTTGCAAGTCAGCAATATGGTCCTACCGGAACACCTTCATTACGCTTTAGGGCAGGGGTAGGCAACCTCGGCCCTCCAGCTGTGGTGAAACTACAAATCCCATCATGCCTCTGCCTCTAGGAGTCATGCCTGTGATTGTCAGGGTCTTGCAATGTCTCATGGGACTTGTAGTTTCAAAACAGCTGGAGGGCCGAGGTTGCCTACCCCTGCTTTAGGGGTAAACCCGGCTCAGCTCACGACTCACGTAATATTTGGAAAATTTGTTGTGCAATACTGATCATTACAATTTTTTTCTTATGCCCTCCCATGTGGCGAGGTAGTTCCCATTGTATGCTGCCATGATGCGCCAGGAATACGGAAAATTGTACTCTCGCCATTCCATCATTTTCCTTCATCTTCATGGCGGCATACAGATTCCCACCCAAATGGTGAGAGTTACATAGAATGCTGTGAGCCGGGTCTGTCTTTGATTTATAGTCAACCAGTCCTATCAGGTTGCGGGGGTGGAGCCATAACCCATTGTATGCCGCCATGAAGATGCACCAGGATTTTTTTTTTTTGGGAAAGGTGAGTATATGATTTTCTGTTTTTACTCCCATGGTGTGTAATGGTGTTTTTGGCAGTATAAAGCCGAATTGAAGCACTTTAGTGACCAAGCTGTATTGATTAACTGCATTGGAGAAAAGTGAGGTCACTGACCAATCGACATTGTCTTACAGGGCTGTTAGTATCTAAAGACCAGCTGAATGGAATTTTAAATATATTGTTGGTAAAACAGTTCACATACTGTAGAGAAGTGGTTCTCAACTAGGGTTGCCACCTTTTCTTCAAATCAAATCCGAACACTTTAGCGGCGCACAGCAATTTTTTTTTATAGTATAAGCAATGCGGATTTTTTGCTATTAAATATCATTTCTAATCATATAACGTTAATAACAAGAGTCCCCCTTTACATCAGAGTCCACAGAGTTCCCCATTTTACATCAGAACTCACAGAGTTCCCTTACGCTGTAAGGGGGGTCTCTGCAGACTTTGATGTAAGGGAGAACTCTGGGGACTCTAACATAAGGGATGCTCTGGGAACCCTGATTTAAGGGAGAACACTGAGAACTCTGATGTACGGAGAGGACTCTGATGTAAGGGGGAACACTGTGACCTCTGGTGTAAAGGGGAACTCTGATGTAAGGGGTGCTCTGAGAACCCTGATTTACTGTACTTTCGTGTACTCACTCAGCAGCAGGAGAGCGAAGGGGGGGAGACTTCAGTCACAGACAGGGATGGATGGTGAGCTCACTCACCCCTTGGCAGTCAGAACCTCTCATCCAGATGTATCTGAGGCTGCTAGACTTCCAATTTCCGACCCCCACTATCCTTTTCTGAGGCACAGTGCCGGGGATTGAAGTGTGGGCAGACACAGTGGGGGGGGGGGTGTAGAAAGAGGTGCAGAACAAGCCCTCTCTCCTCTCCCGTCTGTGTGTTATGGGGGGGGGGGGTTTGTTAGAGCTGGATTTGGGCAGTGTGAAAGAGAGTAACAGACACTCTCAGCTTAGCTAACTGCAGCCAGCAACCCTGCTGGGAAGCCATAGTCCAGTCTGACTAATGTGTCCGGGTTTCAGGCAGAACTGTCCGGGTGAATCCTGGACAGGTGGCAACCCTATTGTCAACCCTGTCCTCAATTACCCCCAACAGGCCATGTTTGCAGGTTTTCCTTTATCTTGCACAGGTGCTTTAAATCAGAGTCAATGTCTTGCTATTTTGCACAGCTATTTTATCTAAGAGAAATTCCCAAAACATGGCCTGTTGGGGGGTACTTGAGAACAGGGTTGAGAACCACTGCTGTAGAGTCAGAATTTTGCCACTGCCATTATGCTCCCTGTAGTGACACTTGTCTGAGAAATAAAATTTGTGGAGGAAGAGGAGCCCTGACCAGAGGGCAACTTTCTTTAAAGGTGGCATGGTACCCACTTCTGAGTGTACATGACAAAGAATAGTATCTACACCCAAGGCCCAGAGGAACAGTAGGGGTTTATAGTGAAAACATACAGCCATTTCTATGCCATATTCATATTCATTCCCTGGACAATGGTCATAAATGTGGTCTGCGATTGGACAAAGTGTTGATAATAGTCTGCTCTACCAAGTGGCGTTGGTCCTAGAACTAAGCAGGCACCATCAAATAAGAGGTCAGTTAGCTACAGCTTAAAGTGGATGTAAACCCTCCATACACCCAGTGAAGTGAACAGCCTCAGATGATACACGGGGATGAAACCAATCTCCCTACATTGGTTTTACAGTAAAACCTTGGTTTGAGAGTAACTTGGTTTGAGAGCGTTTTGCAAGACGAGCAAAATTTTAAAATAAATTTTGACTTGATATACAAGCGATGTCTTGATATACAAGTAGCTTCATGTCACAACTGAGTATAAAAGAGAAGAGAGGTGCCTCTAAGAGTAGCAATATGGTTATATTTAATGAAGGTAGAACATTTAGCAACATATTGCTACACTTAGAGGCGCCTCTCTTCTCTTTTATACTCTGAAGCTCCTGATGGATTTTGCTTCTAATCCCCTTGTGGAGGCTTCCATTTGTGGATGGACATTTTATGGTTACACAACCAAATCACATTGCTATAATCTTTTTATATAGACTATAAAATGAAGGATTTATGAATAAATGGTTGTGGAACAAATCATTTGAGTTTCCATTATTTCTTATGGGGAAATTCGCTTTGATATACAAGTGCTTTGGATTACAAGCATGTTTCTGGAACAAATTATGCTTGCAATCCAAGGTTTTACTGTACATTTATATCTGCTGTCTTCACATTTATATACTGTTTAGAAAGTTGAGATCGTATTAGGAAATTTTCTCTTCCTGGTTAACACAGAGTGTGATGTCTGAGCATACAGTCAAGATAGCTAACATTGCTGATTGGAGGAAAGGCATCATAGGCATAGACTCTCAGAGGTGTTTTGTAATAGGACCTGCTCTCTGCTAATCTATTTTAGCAACCTCCCCAGACAGAAGATTCAGGCTGCTTTTGTCTAAAAAGTCTGAGGCCTCGTACACACGGCCGAGATTCTCGTCGAAAAAAACATGTCGTTTTTTTCGACGAGATTCCTGGACAAGAAAATTGTCCCGGCCGAGTGTACACACGCTCGATTCAAAGAACCCGCAGTTCTTTGAATGGAGCGTACGCGGTGACGTCATCGACTACGACGAGCATGCGCTCGTCACATTCGATGCCGTCGCCGCCATCTTGGTATACCCTACGTATGCCTAGGAAGCTACCGCGCATGCGTCGAATTCATTTCGAACATGCGCGGGCTTCCCGGCGGACAGGTAAGTGTACACACACTCACTTTTCTCGTCGAGAAACAGGCTGACGAGAATCTCGACGAGAAAATAGAGAGCAGGTTCTCTATTTTCTCGTCGAGGTTACTTGTCGGTTTTCTCGACGAGAAACCCGATAGCCGCGTACACACGACCGATTTACTCGGCAAGACATCTCTGCCAGCAAGTTTCTTGCTGGTTCTTGCCGAGAAAATCTGTCGTGTGTACGAGGCCTGAGAATTTGTCAGGAGTTATCAGGCCGATAACAGAGGAACAGTTCAGGAGAGAGCTATGGGACTTAGCTCATTAAAGAGAGATAACAAGGCCCCTGTTAGAACTAGACCCTGTTGAGTCGGTCTTGGCGCAGGAAGACCTCAAGAAGCCGCTCTCTGTCTTATATGGGACCCTGCTCAGGATTGACTCTCTGAAGTTGGACAGACTGTGGAACCAATGGCAGGCGGATATTCCGTCCCTGGGTAGGGAGGATTGGGAGGACGTGTTGGATTGTCCTAAGTTAGTGATTTCTTCCCGGGACAAACTTACTCAAATTAAACTACTGCACAGGGTGTATTTCACACCGGTTAGGCTCCATAGGATCTACCCAGAAAGGGACCCCTGCTGTACTAGATGTCGGGCCCACCCAGGTACCCTTATACATTTACTTTGGGATTGCCCTAAAATACAGGTATATTGGTGGGAGGTTTTTGAACTGATTAATCTCAAATTGGACCTGAAGCTCCCCGTGTCGCCAGAGCTGGCCCTGCTGGGAATGCCTGATGATGAGCAGAGACCCCGCCATAGTAAGCTGCTGATTGCGTACCTGCTATTCTATGTGAAGAAGGCTATTATTTGCAAGTGGATATCCCCTAGCTCTCTATCTGTGTCCTCCTGGTTGGCTATGATTGATGCTGCTATTCCTATGTACAGACTGACCTATGTTTGCAGGGGATGCCCCTGGAAGTTTGATAAGGTGTGGCTGCCATTGATATCACCTTGATCACTCCTTCCTGACCCTTCCTGACCCTTCCTGATTGGACAGCTCTGTAGCCTCTGGTTGTAGGGTCCCCTGGGGTATCCTCTGGGGGTTTAGTGTTCTCTGGCAGTATCCAGGGGATGATTTGAGAAGTTGCCCTTTGTAGTCTCAGTCTCGTACTATGTTTTTGGGCGTGTTATAGGACCCCCTCATAGTCATATTCTTCAATATAATTGTTGCCTGCTGACTAAACTGAAATGTATGTCATTAGTTGCATTGTCATGTCCCTCCGCTATGTTGGCCGAGTTCTGTTCTTATGTTCATGTACACATTAATAAACACAACCTGATTGTAAAAAAAAAAAGAGATAACAAAATACTGCAGATATATGTGCCCAGCTCAAATTTTATGAATCTGGTTTATTTACATCCACTTTAAGGAACTCCTAGCAACCTCTGGAGTATTCCTAGTAATCCTAGGTTTCACGGAACAGGGGGTTGTGATTGGACAAAGTTAATAGTAAGTAGAAAGAACGATACATAAAAGCTGATAGTTGCTTTAGAACAGCCTTTTCAACCTTTTTGCTTCAGAGGAACCCTTGAAATACTTTTCAGGTCTTGAAGAACCCCTGTAAGGTCAATAAGCCACAGCTCAAGCAACCTCTGGAGGAACCCTAGATTTTTCACGGAACAAGGGTTGAGAATGGCTGCTGTAGACAATGGCACCACTTTACTTTGTGTTGTTTTTCAAGGCATTTGTTAAAAAAAATTTTTTTCCTTGGAACAGTTGGCATAATAAAAGAGACCCACACTGGAAATAAGTCAGAATGAATTTTATTGGAAGACCTGAGCTGAAATGTGCTTAACCCAACCTCTGCCCAAGGGGCAGCCAGGGCCCGCACCCACCACAATCCATCCGTCCTCTGAGCCTCCACCATACCACTAATCATTCTTACCTTTTAAAACATTCTTTTTCCTTCTGTAAGTACTGGCAGAAATATAATATTACTAGCTTTGTCTTATATATTTATATATAAACAGGAAACATTTATACACCTATAATACACAGTTATATAATAAAATAAATATGGCAGTTAATTTTCTGCTGCAATGAGGGGATGGGGGAGGGGGGTGCCATGCTGTAATAACCGTCCTCGGTTTTACTTACACCTTCAGAAATCACTCTGAGTTGTACAAGTGCAATGTCCAAGCTGTTTGGCACCCTGATCAATTGACTTGATGTAGGCCGGGATGGGGGCGCAACAACAAACTAAGCAGTCCAATCCTCCTGTTGCTTCCTAGCCTTTGGTATAGATTATCATAATCAGTTATGTCTCATTGGATTATTTTGTTGATTTGATTGAATGATTATTTTCATACACTTTATTGAGTGCACTACCCTGGCATTGAGTTGCAGTTAATCTGTAGCACTGTTGTACCAAAATGTCAGTCTATATTTATACAATGGGTATAGAGAAGAATCACCCCCCCCCCCTTTAAAATAATTACATGTTGTGGCTATGCCGCCTGAAATGAAGACAGATGCGGTTTTTGTTTTCATCCAGCTGTATTTACTGAGTTGGAAAAAGGATCACTCCCCTCCTAAAAATGATTTGTATACTGAATCAGGTGTAGCTAATCACCTTCTCAATGGCACACAAAGCCATTTAACATTCAACTGTGGTCATTTTCATTAGCTCAGTATGAAAAGAGCTTTCCTGGAGCATTTCAGTCCCTGGAAGTGCAACTGAAGTAAACAATCATCTATGGGTGGCAAGGCACTTTTACCAGGATCTCTGGGATAAAGTTGTGGACATGCACAAGTCAGGAGATGGATACAAAACATTTTTAAAGGCTTTATCAATGCCTAAGAGCACAGTGAAGTCTATTATTAAGAAGTGGAAGGTATTTGGTACAACACAGAACCTCCCTGGATCAGGACGTCGCTCCAAACTGGATGAAAGCCAAAAGGAAACTGGTCAGAGAAGTTACCAAGAGGCCTACGGCAACTCTGAAGCAGTTCCAAGAATTTATGACAAAGCGTTACATAGTTGGTAAGGATGAATAAAGACAATAGTCCATCCAGTTCAACCTGTGTGGTTGTGTGTTTGTGTAGATAATCATTCCCATATCCCTGTATATTGTGTTCGCTAAGATGCACGTCCAAGAGTCTTTTGAAACTATCAATACATTCTGCTGACACCACTGATTGTGGAAGAGAGTTTCACATCCTTACCATCCTGACAGTGAAAGACCCCCTATGCAGCTTAAGGTTAAGCCACTTCTCCAATCTTATTGTGTGGCCCCATGTTCTCTTACACTGAGACTGAATAGTTTCCTACCCACACTGGGATCACCATTGAGATATTTGTATATCACTATCATATCTCCTCTCAAGCGTCTCTTCTCCAGGCAGAATTCTCTCCAGCTCCAGCACATCCTTTCTGAGGACTGTGACCAGAACTGGACGGAATACTCCAGATGTGGCCGAACCAGAGTTTTATAAAGTGGCAGGATTATCGTTTTATCTCTGAAGTAAATTCTCTTTTGTATGCATGCTAATATTCTGCCGGCTTTGCTTGACATTGCATGCTATTGCTCAGTCTGTCATCTACTAGGACTACTGGATCTACTGGAATCCCCCAGAGCTTTTCCCCCTAGTGAGTAACTTGCATTTATATTTTTAACCCCCAAGTGCATTACTTTACATTTTTCAATATCAAACCTCATTTGCCATCTAGTTGCCGACTCCATTCATTTATTTAGGTCCTCTTGTAAGGTTTCTATATCCTGCTGTGATGTTATTGCCATACTCCTTTTTGTGTCATCAGCAAACACTAAGATTGAGCTATTTATCCCATCCTCTATATCAGTGGTCTCCAAACTGCGGCCCGAGGGTCGGATAGCTTTTATCCGGCCCTTGGAGCACTATCCCTTCCAATGATACGAGACACTATTCTGCCATCTGACACCAACAATGGAGCACCATTTCTCCCACTGACACCACTAATGGGGCACTATTCCTCCCTATGATACCAGCAATGGGGCACTATTCCTCCCCCTAATACCAGATGTTTACTCCCACTGATGCCAGGAAAATTTTCACTCCCGCTTTCCAAAGTCCGGCCCTCCAAGAGTCTGAAGGACAATAAACCGGCCCTTTGTTTAGAATGTTTGGAGACCCCTGCTCTATATCAGTTATAAATAAATAAACAATATTGGTCCCAGGACAGAGATATGGGGTACCCCACTAACCACTCTAGACCATTCTGAGTATATGTTATTTAACACCACCCTTTGGACGCCCCCCTGTAGCCAATTTTCTATCCAAGGACAAACCCTATGATCCATGCCTACAGACCTCAGATTGTATTAAGCGTTTGTGGGGCACTGTATCAAATGCTTTTGCAAAATCCAGATACAGGTTGGTTTGGCAAGAACAACCTTTTGTAAACCCATGCTGATTACTACTAATGTGCAAAGTTAGTAGAGGGTGACATATCCCAACAAGCTAAATATTAACACAAAGGGGTGATCCTTTTTCCAACTCAGTGATCCTGTTTTTGAATTTTTGTTATTTTTTTCTGACATGTTGGTGTTATATATTTCACTTGGATGTTATAAGTTGCACTGAATAAATACCGCTGGATAAAACAAAAACTGTATCTGTCTTCATTTCAGGATGCAAAGCAACAAAATTTGATTATTTTAAGGGGGGTGATTCTTTTCAATACCCACTGTAAATATATACTGTATATACCAGATATGCCATTTATTTGGGGTATAAAAATTACTTTCTTTGGCCTTCACCTCTTCTCATTAGTTCATAAACTCACTTGTCTTATAGAATTGGACTTTATGTAGATATCAAAAGTCTTAGTTTAGGTGTAAGGTCTTGGTTTCATCTCCTTTCCGCTGGAAGATCCTGCTGTGGGTAAACATTTGGATTACAGTTCCTCCTTTGGTTAGTACCTTGGAAATTTAAACACAAGCAAACCAGACCTTTCAGTTCATTCAAGGTTCTACAAGTAGACCACATATGTCTGGTAGCTATTAACTGCTCTATGATCTGGCTACTGCTTTCTACTAAAAAGCTGTTTGAGCATTGAATAACGGAAGGCCAAACAGATGTCCTAATGTCTATGGCTTAACCCGAAGGTCTGTTCTCTTAAGTTCTGGTTCGGTTGGACAGTGTTTTGTGCAGAAGCTGTTATGGTACCGTTGGGTCGATTGAGTTCTTTCTACAACTCAAGATACACACCACAAGCTGGTTTAAGTGCAGAGTTGCCTAGCCACCTTTGAGGTCCTCCATAAGGTTGGTCAACTAGGCCACGTCGGTAAGAAAAATACACACCGACTTACTGGCGCAAGAATGCTTATGAAGTAGAGAATTTCTGGAATCAATGTGGCGATCAATGGAGTAGCCTTGCTTTATAATATTTTTTTATATTCCATTTGTTGGTCAACATTCTACACAAAGCCAGATCATTAATCCACCCTTATACATTCCTTCAAATATTGGTCTTCTGTGTTCCTCAGCTTTCCAGCTGTAGAAGATTCATTGGATAAAACTCATTCTCATTCAGGATCATTTGGCCCAACTGGTAAAGAAATTGGCTATACCAGTTAATGCCAACTTGCTGGGATGCCTCACTGCCTGCTGTCACCCCTAGATTGTACAGTACCCGTAAAGGCCAAAAAGCTAACTGCGCCAGTTTCTGTTTTTGTACCAGGGCAAAACAGGAAACCATCACGTCATCCACCAGTATTGTCCCATGCTGAGTGAGTGGGGCATAAATGCCATTTTCTCTCCGCATACTCAATGAGGTTACTCTAGCTGGCACAAGGCGACCAGAGGCTCCAGATACTAAAATATACTGGCCAGGTCTTACATGACTGGCAAACACCGCTTTGTAGTCAGCGGTCGGTGTGGAAAAATTGTCCGCCACAAAGACGAGATGAGTCGAGGTTAAGGAAAGTGTTCGAGGAGGCTCCATGGTTTTGATCACCCGGAACAAATTCTCCGCTCTAGGATCTCGGTCTAAAAAGGTCACAAAGTCACTGTAGGTTGGACCCCCGTAACTGTCCATGGCCAGGACCCGCATGCCAGGGAGGAGTGCTGAGACTTGAATCTTCTCACCCGACTCTAACGTGACCATCGCTGTTCCTGGGAAGCAGCCTCCAGTCTTTGCTGCAGCAGAATGCTCTGAATAAAGGAAGAAAAAAAAGAAAGTCAAAGGAGGACCAGCATGCCAAAATGAAGAATGTCACATGCTAACATAAACATATGTTCAATAATATAAGATATTTGACTTTCATGTAACTTTAACAGTACTACAGTGCCTTGCGAAAGTATTCGGCCCCCTTGAACTTTTCATCCTTTTGCCACATTTCAGGCTTCAAACATAAAGATATAAAATTTTTATTTTTTGTGAAGAATCACCAACAAGTGGGACACAATTGTGAAGTGGAACGAAATCTATTGTTTTTTTGAAACTTTTTTAACTAAGAAAAAAATGAAAAGTGGGGCGTGCAAAATTATTCGGCCCCCTTGCGTTAATACTTTGTAGAGCCACCTTTTGCTGCGATTACAGCTTGGGGTATGTCTCTATCAGTTTTGCACATCGAGAGACTGAAATTCTTGCCCATTCTTCCTTGCAAAACAGCTCGAGCTCAGTGAGGTTGGATGGAGAGTGTTTGTGAACAGCAGTTTTCAGCTCTTTCCACAGATTCTCGATTGGATTCAGGTCAGGACTTTGACTTGGCCATTCTAACACCTGGATACGTTTATTTGTGAACCATTCCTTTGTAGATTTTGCTGTATGTTTGGGATCATTGTCTTGTTGGAAGATAAATCTCCGTCCCAGTCTCAGGTCTTTTGCAGACTCCAACAGGTTTTCATCCAGAATGGTCCTGTATTTGGCTGCATCCATCTTCCCCTCAATTTTAACCATCTTCCCTGTCCCTGCTGAAGAAAAGCAGGCCCAAACCATGATGCTGCCACCACCATGTTTGACAGTGGGGATGGTGTGTTGAGGGTGATGAGCTGTGTTGCTTTTACGCCAAACCTATCGTTTTGCATTGTGGCCAAAAAGTTCGATTTTGGTTTCATCGGACCAGAGCACCTTCTTCCACATGTTTGGTGTGTCTCCCAGGTGGCTTGTGGCAAACTTTAGACGAGACTTTTTATGGATATCTTTGAGAAATGGCTTTCTTCTTGCCACTCTTCCATAAAGGCCAGATTTGTGCAGTGTACGACTGATTGTTGTCCTGTGGACAGACTCTCCCACCTCAGCTGTAGTTCTCTGCAGTTCATCCAGAGTGATCATGGGCCTCTTGGCTGCTTCTCTGATCAGTCTTCTCCTTGTCTGAGCTGAAAGTTTAGAGGGACAGCCAGGTCTTGGTAGATTTGCAGTGGTCTGATACTCCTTCCATTTCAAAATGATCGCTTGCACAGTCCTCCTTGGGATGTTTAAAGCTTGGGAAATCTTTTTGTATCCAAATCCGGCTTTAAACTTCTCCACAACAGTATTACGGACCTGCCTGGTGTGTTCCTTGGTCTTCATGATGCTCTCTGCGCTTTCAACAGAACCCTGAAAGACTATCACAGAGCAGGTGCATTTATACAGAGACTTGATTACACACAGGTGGATTCTATTTATCACCATCAGTCATTTAGGACAACATTGGATCATTAAGAGATCCTCGCTGAACTTCTGGAGTGAGTTTGCTGCACTGAAAGTAAAGGGGCCGAATAATTTTGCACGCACCACTTTTCAGTTTTTTATTTGCTAAAAAAGTTTAAAATATCCAATAGATTTCGTTCCACTTCACAATTGTGTCCCACTTGTTGGTGATTCTTCACAAAAAATTAAAATTTTATATCTTTATGTTTGAAGCCTGAAATGTGGCAAAAGGATGAAAAGTTCAAGGGGGCCGAATACTTTCGCAAGGCACTGTATGTGCTTGCTTCTATTTTAGTCTCAAGAGGCTCCAAAGAGAAAGATAATAGTTTTCTATCACAGCATTATTTTACACATTTGATAGTCTAATATGTTCATTTTTTTTTTTTTTCATTTTTAATCATTCAACATTTTAAAAAAAAGCATATTTTGCGTAACCATTTCCTTTAAAATCCATGCTTCTTGACCATTGTAAAGGCTAATACCGTGTACACACGGTCGGAATTTCCGATGGAAAAAGTCAGACCGGAGCTTTTCATCGGATATTCCGACCGTGTGTATGCCCCATCGGACTTTTCCCGTCGGAATTTCCGACGGACTTAGATAGAGAGCAGGTTCTCTAGTTTTCCGTCGAATTTCCTATCGTGTGTACAAATTCCGACGCATGCTCGGAAACAAATTGACGTATGCTCGAAAGCATAGAACTTAATTTTCTCGGCTCGTCGTAGTCTTTTACGTCACCGCGTTCTTGGCAGTCAAAAGTTCGCCAAACTTTTGTGTGACCGTGTGTATGCAAGGCAGGCTTGAGCAGAATTCCGTCGGAAAAACCATCCAAGTTTTTTCAGACGGAAATTCCGCTCGTGTGTACAGGGCATAAGGCAATTTTCATTTTAAGCAGGTGACCCCCTGTGTTAACTGTGCATCAGGAAGCACAGGACCAGCAAGGATCACTGTAGTAGTGGCAGCTACTACAACCATTCTGCACTTCCACAGGGATTGGCCAGTTATGGAATATACAGTATATTGGTCCAAGCTGGACAGATGTAATTATGCCAAAGAAACACACTATGAATCAGGTAACTCATAACAGGATAATAGAATCAACATATAAATAATAGGATCGACATCCTACAATAACAATTCTTACAATTATTAAAAGAAACATTTATTCTTTGTGCACACCCAGCCATGTTGGAAGACTATTCAACAACTTCACAGCTCTTACAGTTAAAAACTCTTTCCATATGCAGATGTTAACTCTCCATTCCAACTTTGTATTCTGAAGTGACATCTCCTACTCCTGTCAATCAAATCCTATGATGAGGGAATAGGGGGTGGGGGGAGGTAGGACCGAGCCCCACTGTCTCTGTCTATAGATGCAGGCAGTGGGGCCTGGGAGTAAGCCAGTACAAGTGCTCCTATAGAAAGTGGCATTCCATGGTGGGCACACATTAAAGAGAAGAAGCCAGGAGTGCCCTTGGGGGCCCCGAGAAGAAGAGAATCGGGGCTACTCTGTCCAAAACCACTACACAGAGCAGGTAAGTATAACATGTTTATTATTATTTTTTTAGCTTTATAATCACTTTAAAGATGAATTCCATGCTTGGTATATTTATTCATAGTTACATTGGTCCAGCTTGGCCCAATGTACAGTGGGGAAAATAATTATTTAATTACTACAAAATAACCATCAATCGTCCTCGGTCTGGAGCTCAATGCAAGATTTTGCCTCATGGGGTGAGGATGATCATGAGAAAAGTGAGGGATCAGCCCAGAATTACACCTAAGGAGCTTGTGAATGATCTCAAGGCAGTTGGGACCACAGTCACCAAACAAACCATTGGTAACACAATACGCCGCCATGGATTAAATTCCTGCAGCACCCGCAAGGTTCCCCTCCTCAAAATGGCACATGTACAGGCCCGTCTGAAGTTTGTCAATGAACATCTAAATGATTCAGAGAAGGATTGGGAGAAAGTGATGTGGTCAGAGGAGACCAAAATTTAGCTATTTGGCATTAACTCAACTCGCCGTGTTTAGAGAAAGAAAAATGCTGAAAAGGAGGTGGAAACATGATGCTTTGGGGCTGTTTCTCTGCTAAAGGTACAGATCCACTTTGCCCAATTGAGGGGCCAATGGACGGGGCCATGTATTGTAAAATCCTGGATGAGAACCTTCTTCCCTCAGCCAGAACACTGAAGATGGGTCATGGATGGGACTTCCAGCATGACAATGACCCAAAACATACCGCCAAGGCAACAAAGGAGGGGCTCAAGAGTAAGCACATTAAGGCCTAGCCAGTCTCCAGACCTTATTCCTATAGGAAATTTATGGCGGGAGTTGAAACTTCGAGTTGCCAAGCGACAGCCAAGAAACTTTAAGAAATTAGAGAAGATATTTAAAGAAAAGTGAATGAAAAAATCCCTCCTGAGATGTGTGCAAACCTGGTAACCAACTACAAGAAACGTCTGACCTCTGTGTTTGCCAACAAGGGTTCTCCACCAACTACTAAGTCATGTTTTGCTTGGGGATCAAATACTTACTTTACTCACTGAACTGCAACTCAATTCATAACATTTGTATCGTGTGTTTTTTTCTGGATTTTTGGTTGATATTCTGTCCCTATCATTTAAAATACACCTATGATAAAAATGATAGACCCTTCAATTCTTTGTAAGTGGGCAAACTTACAAAATCTGCAGGGGATCAAATAATAATTCCCACTGCAACTATGTATAGACTATATCTGTGGGATCCCTCTAGAAGCTGGAAATCACTGTATAGACACTGCTACTCCAGTGATCTCCACTATACCGTGCCGAGCGGCTGCCCTGCTGCATTGGGAACACAGGAGGTTGGCCGCTGGGCAGGGGGGCCATTCAGACACCGCTTTGCATTTTCAAATCTCTGTTTGTGCAAGGTGGAGAGTGAAATACCCCACCTCTCCACCTCGTCCGATCAGAAAACGCTTTGTATTCATTAAAAAAATGCAAAATGATCTCTGAATGGCTCCCATGCCCAGCGGCCGACCTCCTGTGTTCACAATGTAGCAGGGAGGCGCTCTGCATGGGATAGTGGGGATCACTGGAGTAGTGTTGTCTATAGAGTGATTTCCAGCTTCTAGGGTTTCCGCAGGTATGGTATATACATAGTTACATTGATCCAAGCTGGACCAGGTAAAGAAATCCATGCCTGGAATGGTACCAAAAGTAAGGTGGTGGATTTTTACCATTTTTATAACAGGTTTCCTTTAATTGCTCAAAACTTGAGGCTGCATTCACACCTGAGTTCGTAAAACGCTCATCTCAAAAGTTCAAAAAACGCCCAACAAGCAAAATCCCATTCATTTAAACGGCCCCTGTTCACTTTTGAGCGTTTTGTCGCCTGAAGCAAAATGCCTGAAGCTCTAAAAATGTACACAAGCTTCTTTTTAGGCAGATTACAGGCGTTTTTTTCTGCTTTTAACATTGGTGACCTTTTGACCTGTACAAAATCGTGGCAAAATCGTAGCAAAAATAAAAAAACTTTGCAAAAGCACGCGACTTTCTGCCTGAAAACGATACACTCAGGTGTGAATGCAGCCTAATGGCCTGTACACGCGATCCGAATATCGTACGAAAAATGACGTCCGAGGAAGAATCGTACGATAATTGGATCGTTAGTACAGAGCTTTTGAGAGCCGATCATGACAGTTCATCCGATATTATTTTATCGGACATACGCGAACATTTTCCTCGTACGATATCAGATCGTACGGTTTTCGTTTAGTCAGTACAGTTGTCGTTTTCCGAAAATACAATACAAATACATTACAACACATGACATCACTTCCGATTTTTTTTCCTGTCGTACGAGAATTTTTTGGGACTTTAGTAACCTATTTAATTTCTACTTGCGGCTATTAAGTGAAAAAAGTTGTACAATCTGTCGTATGATATTCGGATTGTGTGTACGGGGCATTAGCCTAGTACACACAGGCCGAATGCCTGTTGACATTCGGCCCTTGTTTATGGGAGCCGGTCCAATAGAAGCTGGCCGTTCGGCCGTCTTCTGTCCAATGAGCATGCTGGAAAACCAGCAGCCGACCGACTCCCCATCAGCGCTTTGAGCCAATGGCTGAGAGTGCTGGCCAGCGAGTTCTGGCAGGGGCACAATAGAACAGCAGGGGAGATCACTGTACTAACATCGGATTCTTAGTACAGCAGCTCCGACCACAGCTGTCAGTTTTTTTTTTCGTTCTAAAAAAAAAAAGAATGGCGTTGGCTTTATCCTGGGACAAACAACTCTCACCCTTCCCCTCCCGCCCATTTCTCACACCAAATATTTCCATATTTTTTTTTATACCTTCACCCACCCAAAATTAGAAAAACAACAATAATAGTAATCACATGACACTTATTAGGAAGTTCATTTTCCAGAAAAAAAAAATTATGTTTTCGAACCTTTTATTTTAGTCTTTTTATTTTGCTATTTTTTTTCTGATGCCAAAAATGTTGACCAAAAAAAGCCATATTTTCGATATTCTCAAAATAAAAATGTTGTCGACGAAGCCATGGAGAGAAGACAGAGACAGAATAGAATAAATAGCCCGTCATTGGCCCTGTGTGCTTACAAACACATCCGCCCCGAGAATGGACGCTGCCCTCATCCCACAAACCACAAATAAAAATTAGGAGCATAAACAAGGAGATACTGCAAATATTGAGCTGGGCACGGATCCGGCGGCGGCGGCGGTAGCGGGAGCGGTGCCAGGTGCAGCGGGGGTAGGCTGTGGTGGGCACTTATACCAATGATGCCGTCAGGCAGACATCTCAGAATAGGGGGGCACAGGCTATATCTCTGCTGTCTGATATAATGAGTATTATGTGCCCTCCACTGTACAATATAAGGATATTAGAGGGCACAGAGGTGTTCCCACAATACACAGCCAGAGGTTTTACTCTGGACACAAATCAGCTTACATATATCATTCATTTGTATGCATGCCCCCCCGCCTGGCATCCGCTGTGATTGTGCACACCAGGAGTCTGTCAACAAGTCCCGGGCCAATCATTCACAGCCGGGACATGCTGATTGGCTGTGTACAAACAATCACAACCCAGAGCCCTGCGTTGGTAAACAACACAGAGCTCTTTACAGAGGGAATATTCTGTCAGTTTCTCATCCCTGCAAAAAAGGGATAAGAAACTGAGAGATCTCTTAAGCCCTGTACACACGATCGGTTTTACAGATGAAAACAGTCCGATGGACTTTTTTCATCGGACAAACCGATCGTGTATGAGCCCCATCGGTCTTTTTTCCATCGGTGTTAAAAAATAGAACATGTTTTAAATTTATCCGATGGAAAAAAAAAACGATAGCAAATTACTATCGTCTGTGGGGAACTCCATCGGATAAAGAACCTACGCATGCTCAGAATCAAGTCGACGCATGCTCAGAAGCATAGAAATTAATTTTTCTTGGCTCGTCGGAGTGTTTTACGTCACGGCGTTTGGGACGATCGGTTTTTTGACTGATGGTGTGTAGGCAAGACTGATGGAAATCAGCTTCATCGGATTTCCGATTGGAAAAGTCCATCAGTTTAAAATCCATAGAAAATCCGATCGTGTGTACAGGGCTTAAGTAAAATCAGCACACTGTACACATAGTTAGGCACACATTTAACCCCCTGATCGGACTAGAGGTCATTAGTACAGTGACAGTGTATAGTATTAGCACCGACCACTGTATTAGTGTCACTGGTTATGTCAGTGGCAGTTAGTCAGTTTCCCCCCAGCATCAGTCAGTGTCATATTGGCCGTCGTACTATTGCAATCCCATTATAAGTCACTGATCACTGCAATCAATAGTATAGTGGAATCTCGGATTACGAGCATAATTCGTTCCAGGAGAATGCTCGTAATCCAAAGTACTCGCATATCAAATTTTGCGTGACAACACTCGCAAACCGAGTCAGGATTTAAAAAAAATCAGTGTTCGTATTGTGAAACGCTCGTTAACTGCGTTACTCGCAATCCGAGGTTTCACTGTATATAAAAAAACCTGGAGTATGCCATCCAGTTCTGGGCACCAGTCCTCAGGAAGGATGTGCTGGAACTGGAAAGAGTTCAGGGAAGGACAACAAAGCTAATAAAGGGACTGGAGGACCTCAGCTATGAGGAACGACTACAAGCATTGAACTTATTCTCTCTGGAGAAGAGACGATTGAGAGCGGATATGATATCGATGTACAAATACTGTACTGGTGACCCTAGCATAGAGAAAAAACGTTTCAGTGAAACATTTCATCAAAATTGGAAAATAAACAGTTTAACCTTAAACTGCGTAGAGTGTTCTTTATTGTAAGAGTGGTAAGGATGTGGAATTCTCTTCCACAAGTGGTGGTTTCAGCAGGGAACATCAATAGTTTCAAAAAACTTAGATGAGCATCTTAATGATTACAACATACAGGGATATACAATGTATTACTGACATAAACACAAGAACACTCACATAGGTTGAACTGGATGGACTTTTTGCAATCTCACCAACTATGTAACTATGTGTGGTGGTGGTGGGGCGCCGCAAAGAGTTTGAGGGGAGGGGGATTTGGATTTGGATTGGGAATTTGGGGGGCAGCAGGGGATAAGAATTCTTCTACGAGGGGAAATTTAGACGAGTGATGTGGTGGAGGGAGTAGTGGAATGGTGCTAGGAAGGGAACATCTATTGTGTGCAGGGGGAATTGTGCTAGTAGGGATGATTGAGGGATATTCGTTTAAGAAGAAGGGATGTGGGGGGGGCGGGGATGTATACTCAGAGGGGAAATTTGAGGGTTAGAGGATTTGTGCTAGGAGGGGTGATTTTTTTGGGGGGATTGGGCACATTTGTGCTGGGGGATTTGGGGGATGGAGGAGGCAAATATTTGTGCTGGGAGGGGGGATTTCACTAGGGGGGTGGATTTGTACTGGGAGGAGAGGCAATTTATGCTTAGTGGTAAACATGCAGATTAGTGCTCACATTTTTTTATTATTTGGAGGGGGGGGGGGAGGGTTTGCCAAAACATATTGCTCATACATTCTTTGGGGGGGGGGGGAGCACAGTTTGGAATGATCGCCCTTGGCTCTAGATGTCCTTGTCCCGAAACTGCCTGTAAGGTTTATTTTTGCCATCTGTGTTCCAATGGGGAGATTTCCCTTCACTTCCTGCCAGGCCCGGACTGGGACAAAAAATAGGCCCAGGCATTTTGGAATGAGCAGCCCATGACATCTTAACCGACCCCACTCTCCATCCTGACAGATCCCCCGGGAGGGGGAAACCCGGCAAAGGTGCTGGGGGCGAGGGTTACAGGGAAATAGCAGGGGGGGGGGCAGAGAGCACAGGGAAGAACCTTGAGAACATGGGGTGGGGCGAGCGCACAGGGGGGGCTGGAGAGCACTGTGGGGGGAGGCAGAGAGCATGGGGGGGCAGAGACCACAGGGGAGAGGCAGAGAACACAGGGAGGAAGAGGAGAGCACAAGGGGGTCGGAGAGCACAGGGAGTGGGGAGTTGGAGAGCACAGGGGGAAGCAAAAATACAGGGTGGGATGGAGAGCACAGGGAGGGCAGGAGAACATGGGGTGGAGAGCACCGGGGGGAGGTGGAGGGCACAGGGGGGCAGCGGAGGGCACAGGGGGGCAACAGAGACCATGGGAGGAGGTGGAGAGCACAGGGGGAAGACGAGGATCAATGGGGGGGCTGGAGAGCACTGGGGGAGAGGCGTAGGGCACAGGGGGCAGCGTAGAGCATGGGGGAGGTGGAGAGCACAGGGGGGCTGGAGAGCACTGGGGGGGCTAGAGAGCACTGGGGGAGAGGCAGAGGGCACAGGGGGACATTGTAGAGCACAGGGGGAGGTGGAGAGCACTGGGGGGTCTAGAGAGCACTGGGGGGCTAGAGAGCACTGGGGGGGCTAGAGAGCACTGGGGGAGAGGCAGAGGGCACAGGGGGGCAGCGTAGAGCATGGGGGAGGTGGAGAGCACAGGGGGAGAGACAGAGGGCACAGGGGGGACAGTGTAGAGCATGGGGGGAAGTGGAGAGCACAGGAGGGAGGTGGAGAGCACTGGGGGGCCTAGAGAGCACTGGGGGGGCTGGAGAGCATTGGGGTGAGGTGAAGAGCACAGGGGGCCAGCGTAGAGCATGGGGGGAGGTGGAGAGCACAGGAGAGAGATGGAGAGCACAGGGGGAGAGGCGGAGGGCACAGGGGGGCATCTTAAAGCATGGGGGAGGTGGAGAGCACAGGGGGAGAGACGGAGGGCACAGGGGGCAGCATGGGGGGAGGTGGAGAGCACAGAAGGGAGCTGGAGAGCACTGGGGGGGCTAGAGAGCACCGGGGGAGGGGGGCTGGAGTGCATTGGGGGGAGGTGAAGAGCACAGGTGGAGAGGCGGAGTGCACAGGGGGAGAGCGTAGAGCATGGGGGGAGGTGGAGAGCACAGGGGGAGGTAAAAAGCACAGGGGGAGAGGCGGAGGGCACAGAAGGGCAGCGTAGAGCATGGGGGGAGGTGGAGAGCACAGGGGGCTGGATAGCACTGGGGGAGAAGTGGGGGGCACAGAGGGGTAGCGGAGAGCATGGGGGAAGTGGAGAGCACAGGAGGGAGGTGGATATCACAGGGGGGGATGGAGAGTACAGAGGGAGAGACAGGGGGCAGTAGAGAGCATGGGGGAGGTAGAGAGAACTGGGGGGGGCTAGAGAGCACTGTGGGGGGGGTAGAGAGCACTGTGGGGGGTAGAGAGCACTGTGGGGGCAGCAGAGATAAGCAGGATAGGAGGAGCAGTGGGGCGGCTGCATATAGAAGAATCATTCTCTCCATCTTCCTCCCGCAGTACCTGAAAGCCTGTGAGAGGGAGAGGAGCAGAAGCAGGCATTAAGAGACTGCGGGAGGAAGATGGAGAGAATAATTCTTCTATATGCAGCCACCCCACCGCTCCTCCTATTCAGGTTACAGGGGGCCGCACTTACGTTCTCTCTAATTCGGCTACAGCAGGCTCCTCCCCCCTTCGTGTTCACCCCCCCCCCCCCCGGCACCAACGGCTGAACTATACTGGCGGCCCGCGGAGAGGTGTCTCCTCTAGCTCCTCCCCCTTTATGTTTCCATCCTCTGGTGCCGATGGCTGAGCCTGAGCTGAACTGGCAGCCGGGCGGCCGTGGAAAGGTCAAGGGACCAGCACGGGCTTAAAGAGCAGCCTGCCTTGGCCCCGCAAGCAAGGACATGCGGCCCGGCGGCCCTGGCCCACCAGGCAAGTGCCCGGTTTGCCCTTTGGCCTATCCGGGCCAGCTTCCTGCCCCATAACCACACAAGAAGTGAGAGGAAATCCCTGCAAATTAAGAGAATTTTTGGGGACCCCCAGATCACCAGAACTAATGTCCCCATTGGAAGATTTCTCCTCTATTACTTTTCTGAGGACAACCCAAAATTTGGGGTTTTCTTTTACTTTCACTTTCAGTAATAACGGTAATCAGGACAAATAGAGAATCTCCTAAACAGGGGCAGAGACAGCAATAAAAATTGACAGGGGTTCTAATCCCTCTCCACTCTCCACTCGATCCAAAACTTGCCTTTAGTTGTACTTTAACACATAAACTAAACCCTAATGCAGAACATTGCATTAAAAAAAAAATATTTAAATAGCTACCCAGCAGTAGCCAAAGGTAAAATGATTTTAAAGGCAGAAGGTTTTTTTTTTTTTCATTCTACAAATTAGGATAAAACCTTCTGGGTGCAGCACCCCCCTCCCCCCTTATACTTACCTGAGCCCCATCTTGATCCAGCGATGTGCATGGGAGAAGCGGCTCTCCCGGGTCTCTCTCCTGATTGGCTCCCACAGCAGCAAGAGCTGCAGGGTGCTGCCAAAGAACCAGAACATTTTTTGCAGCGCAATGCAACACGTTAGTGCGTTGCGACACATTGTGCTGCAACCAGGGTGGATAAAAAAAATTATGATTTGTTTTTTTTTAAGTAAAAAAATCTGATTTTTTTTTTTTATTTGAATTAATTTTTTTTTATTTAAATCAGATTTTTTTTTTTTAATCAAATTTATTTTAAATAAAATGCTTTTGGAGTTCAAATCTATCTAAAGATAGTTTTCTATTTAAGTTACATTAATAATTTCGTTTTTTTTTGTTGTACACGGTTTTGCACGTGGGACTGGTAGGGTGGAGGTCCTCGGGCCTGCTCTGAACATCTTGGGAGGGGATGGACATGTCCTTCTGGTTTAGTTTGCCCTCTCTCATGGGGTCTCCCTTCGGGGGAGCCTCACCTAGAACTTGGGTGGGTCTGTTTCGGCAGAATTTCCAAAGAACGGGGGCCGTCTGGTTTCAGCCAGATGGACCAAGTGTAAGTACCGTATATACTCGAGTATAAGCCGACCCGAGTATAAGCCGAGGCACCTAATTTTACCACAAAAACTGGGAAAACTTATTGACTCGAGTATAAGCCTAGGGTAAGAATGCAGCAGCTACTGTAAGCGGAAAAGAGGGTCAACAATGCCCATTTGCAGCTTCACTGTGCCCATTTGCACGCCGCACTGTGCTCATTACCTCACTGTGCCCATTACCTCACTGTGCCCATTACCTCACTGTTCCCATCTCCTCACTGTGCCCATATCCACACTGTGCCCATATCCACCTTGTGCCCATCTCCTCACTGCCCATCTCCTCATTGTGCCCATCTCCTCAGTGTGCCCATCATCACTGTGCCCATATCCTCACTGTGCCCATATCATCACTGTGCCCATCATCACTGTGCCCATATCATCACTGTGCCCATCATCACTGTGCCCATATCCTCACTGTGCCCATCATCACTGTGCCCATATCCTCACTGTGCCCATATCATCACTGTGCCCATCATCACTGTGCCCATATCATCACTGTGCCCATATCCTCACTGTGCCCATCATCACTGTGCCCATATCATCACTGTGCCCATCATCACTGTGCCCATATCATCACTGTGCCCATCATCACTGTGCCCATATCCTCACTGTGCCCATATCCTCACTGTGCCCATCATCACTGTGCCCATATCCTCACTGTGCCCATATCATCTAGTGCCCATCATCACTGTGCCCATATCATCACTGTGCCCATATCCTCACTGTGCCCATCATCACTGTGCCCATATCATCACTGTGCCCATCATCACTGTGCCCATATCCTCACTGTGCCCATCATCACTGTGCCCATATCCTCACTGTGCCCATCGCAGCGTACCTGAAATTCTTGACAGGCTGCGCTGCGGGCGTCCATTTTTAAAAATTTGTGGCTTCCTCCTGGTCCCGTACGGTTCCGTGATAGGCGATTGACACTGTGTTCAGTGTTCCGCCTATCACGGCCATCTTCTCATCCTCTGACTTTCCCAGCAGACACTGTGTTTAGTGATCCGCCAATCACGGACGTTCTTTCATCCTCGAACAAGAGAAGGTTTTCATGACGAGAAAAATGACGATGAAAAAAACGACGTGAAAAATTAGAACATATTCCAATTTTTCTCGTCGTGATTCTCTGCGTTTTTCTCGTCGGGAAAACTGCTGGAAAGCCCACGCACGATCATTTTTAATGATCATTTTAAAAAATGTAATTTTTCTCGTCATTAAAAACGGTCATGTGTACGCGGCATCATACTTACAGGGCATCCGGTGCTGCCATAGACACACTACTGGACCAAGCTGCGGAGGTGACGCTTAGATAATACATAGTAACCAATTAAATTTCAGTACGGACGATGCAAAGCCGGATTCTGATTGGCAGCTGGAAGCTGTACCATGATCCTTGCATTACCTCTGGTAAGGAAACGGTGCTGTTTAGGAGCGGCGACCTCCCTCTGCCCCCCTCCGGCGCACACGCCTCAAACCCCTGTTTGCTTTTGGTTTAAATATAGGTGATCAGGTCGTTTTGAACTTTTCCAAGGTCCTAACTGTGATTATTTTTAATATCCGTCTTGTTTTGCTGGGCTGGGCGATGTGTTCCCTGTGGTCTCGGGATGTGGGTTTAAGATGCTGCAAGTAACCACAGCGGGAGCAGTCTGGCAGGAATCAGCGCAGAGCCGGCCAGCCTTCTCCTCCCTCTCCTCTCACCTCCTGCCTGTCCCTACCTTGTCCTCCTCTTCACTCCTCGCTTCCCTCCACCATCTGTCCCCACCTAACCTCCCCCGTTCCCCGTCCTCGCAGCCCCGAGCAGGCCGGCTACCAGTCAAGTCGTGTCCTGTCCATCATCCAGAACATGCAATACCATATTACAGACCTTCCTGCTCATTGATACCGCATGTCAGCTGTCAGGTGGGTATTGCACACCAAACCAATAAAGAGAACCTGTCACCAACCCAGTATGCATAGTACATACCATTGCTCCTCATGTTTTAAATGGTGCACCTCCTGCCATTGCCATTGCACATGGAGCAGTAGGGGGGGGGGGGTAAAAAAAAACAAAAACAGGTGATTCCTTGATCCCCCATGCCCTGTCATTTGCATGACAGTCTGGATCTTACAATTGTGCGCCCCCTAGTGGCTGTTCTAGGCAGTTCAAGATCCATAAAGACATGGATGAGCGAGTTTGGGGGTAGAGGAACTTGACTGGCCTGCACAGAGTCCTGACCTCAACCCGATAGAACACCTTAGGGATGAATTAGAGTGCAGACTGCGAGCCAGGCCTTCTCATCCAACATCAGTGCCTGACCTCACAAATGCTCTTCTGGAAGAATGGTCAAACATTCCCATAGACACACTCCTAGACCTTGTGGACAGCCTTCCCAGAAGAGTTGAAGCTGGTATAGGTGCAAAGGGTGGGCCAACTCAATATTGAACCCTACAGACTAAGACTGGGATGCCATTAAAGGTTATGTGTGTGTAAAGGCAGGTGTCCCAATACTTTTGGTAATATAGTATATATATTATACAGTATAATATAATTATATATATATATATATATATATATATATATATATATATATATATAACATATACAGTATATATGTGTAGCACACAGACCCTTTTTTCCTGCCTACCTTCACTTGTAGGGGTAAAGGCCGCCATGCCACATGCCCGTATCCTCCTGGTATAAGAGGTTGAGCGTTGTTCTTGCAATTTTGGGTCCTGCAGCGAGTTACCTTTCCTCTGTTGGTTCTCGTCCCTAGAATGTAGGGAAAAGTCTGTTCTTCCCCGAAAGAAGGCCAATGTCCAGACAGTATTTAAACTCCACAGATGAGTTTATTTTCTTTGCTTGAAACAAACTTGGGAAAAAAAGGTTGAAAACAGCAATAGGATTTGGTAGGGAGATAGGTTCAGGCACGCGGCACCCAGTCACCCTATTCTCCACTCAAGCCTGAGTGGGTATTGCTCACCCGGATAGATCCCTCTCACAGTTCTAGCAGCCGGAGTGAAGCACGAACATGACACTTTAGCTTTAGTCCCCTTCACAAGTTCAGGAGATCCTCTGCCACAGAATCCTTTAGTTCCTGAATTTAGAACTTCCTAACGCCTATAGATTATTAGAGACCATAGGTGCCAATGGGGCACACTACAGGAGCTATCTTGCAACTCACGAATCCTTCCCTCTGATAGGTAACCAGGCCTCCCCGAGACCGTGACTTCCTTCACTGATCCATCGGACAGTTCCTCCCCCGGTTTCCTCTGTTTCAGAGCGGGCCACCCTCCCTTGGGTTCCCTGGGACTCCAGTGGTTGGTTTGTAGACCCAGTTGAAGGTACTGGGCCTACCTGGAACTCTGTACCCTCGGGCTAAAGGTGCCCGAGACTCCTCGACCAGTTCACGCACCCCCCGGCCAGCAGGGCCCAAGGGCACGACTTCGCCACCATGGGTCCTCCTTGGAATCCCCCCGGCACACCACACCAGATCATGGCGTCTGCCCTTTATGTACCCTTTCCCAGCATGCACAGCAGGCAAAACCCGCCCACCGCACAGTAGCCGAGAGAGGACACCCAATCACACCGTAACGCCACCTGTGGTTCTCCTCAAGACCTGGGCAACAGCGCCACCTGTAGGTCAATGGGAACTATACTCCAGGCAACATTACAGCAGAGCAGAGTCCAAACTAAGCAGAATTGGAGAACCTGAGCTAAACTATCGCTCAGGCTGCCCTTAAATTTAGAGCATAGCGACCCCAATTTTGGGGGTCCGCTACATATGTAAAGCGCTGTGTAAATGGTCTGCGCTATATATATATATATATATATATATATATATATATACACCCGTAATAAATAAATGTTATATTGGTAAACCTGCATTCACTTTTATCACCCAATCAAGTCCAATCAAGGAAAAAAAAAAAACAGGATTTTTCCTAGCACATGATTGGGTATTTCAGCTCCACCATATTAAGATTGTTAAGTGAACAGTCTTTGGTAAATGAGCCCCATGGACTCCAGGGAGAGGACTGTGTAGTGCGGTGTACAGGGCCCGCCGTGCACCTCCTCCTCCGCACACTGTGAGCTCACAGCAGGATGAGACCTGCCCGGACCAGCTCGCTCTCAGCTACATCTAATCATTAACCACTAATTGCTGAAAAATCGAGATATGCAAAAATCATCTCCATTTACAAGCCCATTGTCTGCAATGTACCGGATATGGCAGAACGTGACACCGCTCACCTTTGTCACAGTGCCTTATGTCACCCATTAACCCTCGCCCTGACAAGGAGGCCTGCCATGGAAAACAACAGCTACAGGGCAGAGGAACATGGCAGGTGACCTCCCGCAATCCGCGATTCAGATAGATAGATAGAAAGAATAAGAGAGATAGATAGAAAGAATAAGAGAGATAGATAGAATAAGATGGATAGATAGAAAGAATAAGAGAGATAGATAGATACTATGATAGATAGATAGATAGATAGATAGATAGATAGATAGATAGATAGATAGAAAGATAGATAGATAGATAGATAGATAGATAGATAGATAGATAGATAGAAAGATAGATAGAAAGAATAAGAGAACAAGATAGATAGATAGATAGATAGAATAAGGTAGATAGAAAGAATAAGAGAGCTATGTAGATAGATTAAGAGCGATAGATAGATAGAAATAATAAGAGAGATAGATAGAAAGAATAAGAGAGATAGATAGATAGAAAGAATAAGAGAGATAGATAGAAAGAATAAGAGAGATAGATAGATAGAAAGAATAAGAGAGATAGATAGATAGATAGATAGATAGATAGATAGATAGATAGATAGATAGAAAGAATAAGAGAGATATGTAGATAGATTAAGAGAGATAGATAGATAGATAGATAGATAGATAGATAGATAGATAGATAGATAGATAGATAGAAAGAATAAGAGAGATATGTAGATAGATTAAGAGAGATAGATAGATAGATAGATAGATAGATAGATAGATAGATAGATAGATAGATAGATAGATAGAAAGAATAAGAGAGATATGTAGATAGATTAAGAGAGATAGATAGATAGATAGATAGATAGATAGATAGATAGATAGATAGAATAAGAGAAATAGATAGAAAGAATAAGAGACATAGATAGATAGATAGATAGATAGATAGATAGATAGATAGAAAGAATAAGAGAGATAGAGAGATAGATAGATAGATAGATAGATAGATAGATAGATAGATAGATAGATAGATAGAAAGAATAAAGGGATTTTTATAACAGCTTACCTGTAAAATCCTTTTCTTGGAGTACATCACGGGACACAGAGCGACTTAGTCATTACTAATGGGTTATATAGATACCTTCAGGTGCTGGCACTGGCAACTTCCAAAACCGAAAGTACCCTCCCCTATATAAGCCCCTCCCATCCGGGAGCACCTCAGTTTTGTAGCAAAGCAATAAGTGTCCCAAAAAGAGGGGCGGGAGCTCTGTGTCCCGTGATGTACTCCAAGAAAAGGATTTTACAGGTAAGCTGTTATAAAAATCCCTTTTTCTTTTTCGTACATCACGGGACACAGAGCGACATAGTCATTACTAATGGGACGTCCCAAAGCAATGCCAATTGAGGGGAGGGATACACCATATATAAGCTGAGCGCTATCAGACATGAGGATCTTTTGCGGCCTGCAACACACTGCGCCCAAAGGCGACATCCTCCTGACTTCTAACGTCCACCTGGTAGAACCTAGTAAACGTGTGTACTGAAGACCATGTTGCGGCCTTACAGATTTGAGCCAGGGAGGCCTGGTGATGCACTGCCCATGAAGTTCCAGCTGCTCTTGTGGAGTGCGCCCTAACTTTGAACGGAGGCGGTCTCCTTCTCAAGCCATAGGCTTGTATCATGACCTGTCGAATCCACTTGGCTAAAGTAGATTTTGATGCTGCCTGACCCTTTCTGGGGTCTTCCGGCAGAACAAACAAAGTATCCGTTCTACGAATCTGAGCAGTGGCTTTTAGATAAGCTTTAACTGCTCTTACTACATCCAAAGAATGCAATAACTTTTCCTCTACCGAACTAGGTTTGGGGAAAAAGGAAGGAAGAACCACATCTTGGTTCAAATGAAACCTCAATACCACCTTAGGAAGAAAGGCTGGATGAGGACGTAATACTACTCTGTCCTTATGGACAACCAGATATGGCTCCTTACAGGACAAGGCGGCTAATTCCGATACTCTTTTAGCTGAACAAATGGCTACTAAGAAAATCAATTTCCTGGTGAGAAGAACCAAGGAAATGTGCTGCAATGGTTCAAATGGTTGTTTCTGTAGAACCGACAGAACCAGGTTTAAGTCCCATGGACATATGGGAATACTAACCGGAGGGCTAATACGCATCACTCCTTGTATGAAAGCTTTGACTAGTGAATGCGAAGCCAAGGGCCTTTGAAAAAATATTGACAAGGCCGAAATCTGACCCTTGATAGTACTCAAGGCGAGCTTCCTATCCACAGCCCACTGTAGGAAGTCCAGAATCCTACCTATTACGTACTTACGTGGATGCCATTTCTTGGCTTCACACCACGCGACGTACGCCTTCCAGATCCTATAATAGATCTGCCTGGATACCGGCTTCCTGGCATTGATCATGGTAGATACCACCGGATTAGAGAGACCTCTCTTTTTTAGAATGTGGGCTTCAATAGCCAGGCCGTCAAACCTAGGGCTGGTAAGGAAGGGTGGTATATCGGTCCTTGCGAAAGCAGGTCCGGACGATGTGGGAGGGTCCAAGGACTCCCCACTGACATTTTTACAATCTCCGCGTACCATGCCCTTCGGGGCCACGCTGGAGCCACCAGAATCACCGGTTTCTTTTCTACCCGGATTCTGCGGATTAATCGCGGTAACAAATGTGGCGGTGGGAATGCATATATCAGCTTGAACTGATCCCAAGGGAACACTAGGGCATCCGAGCCGCAAGCTAGGGGATCCCTTGTGCGAGACACAAATCTGTCCACCTTTGCGTTGAATCTGGATGCTAGCAGATCTACATCCGGTGTTCCCCACCGCTGGCATATTGCCTGGAAAACCTCGGGGTGAAGAGACCATTCCCCCGGGCATAATTGCTGGCGACTTAAAAAGTCCGCTCTCCAATTTTCCACTCCTGGGATGAAAACCGCGGATATGGCTGGGACATATCTTTCTGCCCATTCCAGGATGCAATTCTCTTCCCTCTGGGCTGCACGACTCCTGGTGCCACCCTGGTGATTGATATATGCCACTGCTGTGGCATTGTCTGATTGAATTCTGACAGGGGACCCTTGGAGTTTGGATGTCCATGCTACTAGGGCATACCGGGCTGCTCGTATCTCTAAGAGATTGATGGGCAGGGCCTTCTCTGCTTCTGACCACTTGCCCTGGAGAGACCATTGCTCCAGTACTGCCCCCCAGCCTATGAGGCTGGCATCTGTAGTGACCACCTTCCAAGAAACCGGACTGAAGGGTTTCCCTTTTTCCACATTCTGGGGCACCAACCACCAATGGAGGCTCTTGCGAACGGAAGGGGACAGGGACATTGGTAAGTCTAAAGCCTGAACTTTTTTGTTCCAGGCTGACAGTATGGCCCTCTGCAAGTTCCTTGAATGGAATTGACCGTAGGGTACTGCTTCGAATGAAGCCACCATTTTTCCCAGCAGCCTCATGCACAGGCGTATGGATGGTTTTCTTTTTGTACCCACTAAGTGGGTCAAATCTTTCAAAGACGACACCTTCTCTGGAGGTAAGAAAATCTTTCTCTGATTTGAATCCAGCCTTAGCCCCAAGTATTCCAGACTTTTGACTGGTCTTAGAGCTGACTTGTCTCGGTTGATAATCCAACCGTGATATTCCAGATACTTGATTGTCTCGTGAATAGCTACTTCCAGTTTTTCCACTGAGTAGTCTATTAGTAGCAGGTCGTCTAAATATGCCATTATCGTTACACCCCGTGTTCTTAGATTGGCCAATAGTGGGGCCAGAATTTTTGTGAACACTCGTGGTGCTGTGGCCAGACCGAAAGGTAAGGCTCTGAACTGAAAATGGCGCCCTTCTACTACAAAGCGTAGAAATTTCTGGTGGGCCGGAAAGATGGGAATATGCAGATAAGCATCCTTTATGTCGATCGAGGCTAACCATTCCTGCCCTTGTAGGGCGGTGGCCACCGATCGGATCGACTCCATCCGAAAAGTCCTGATATGTAGGAACTTGTTTAGCCCTTTTAGATTTAATATGGGCCTCACGTCCCCATTTGGTTTGGGGACTGTGAAAAGGTTCGAGTAAAACCCGAACCCGCTTTCTTCCAAGGGAACCTTCATGATTACACCTTGGAGCAATAGTTGTTCTAGTGCCAGAAGGAGGGATCCTCTCTTCTGGGGATCGCTTGGCACGTTTGACCTCATAAAATGGGCAGGAGGAGTGTCTTTTAACTCCAGCTTGTATCCCAGACTTACTGCGGAGATCACCCATCTGTCTCTGATGGTGTCCCGCCAGGTCTCTGTGAACAACTGAAGTCTTCCCCCCACCCGATTGAGTGGGGGCAACCCTTCATGACATGGGGGGAGGTTTTGTACCTCTCCTGACCCAGGGTTTCTTGTTACCCTGTGATTGTCCCTGATTTCTGCCCCCTGGATTTGACCGCGGAGGCCGTCGGAACTGTTTCACAGCCGATGTGCCAGGGACTGGAGAAGTAGGCCTCTTAAAAGAAGGACTTCTACCCTTGTTCTTAACCAGCAAGAGTGTACTTTTACCGGCAGAAATTTTCTGGATATACTTGTCCAGATCTTCTCCAAATAAGCGTTCTCCATGAAATGAGAAGCTAATCAGCAATTTCTTACAGGGAACTTCAGCAGACCAGTTTTTGAGCCACAGAAGCCTGCGCATATGTACTACAGACAGTGTAAAGCGGGAGGCCTGTTGGATTGTATCCTTTATGGCGTCCACCGCAAAACACAAGGCTCTAGGCAGGTCAGCTAGGGCAAGAGCCTGCTGATCTGGTAAGTCCCTTAAGACTTGTTTCAACTGATCTTTCACTGCTTGGCAGACTCCAATCGCTGCTACCGCAGGTTGTGTCACCATGCTTGCTGTAGAGAAAGCAGATTTTAGTAAAGACTCCAATTTTTTATCTATTGGGTCTTTGAACATTGGATTATTATCTACTGGACATGTCAGTGATTTGTTCACAGAAGAGATGGCTGCGTCCACTGTAGGGACCCTCCATTTTTTTATGAACTTATCCTCCATGGGATAGATCACCGGAAATCTCTTGGGGGGAGCAAATATTTTATCAGGATGCTCCCAATCCTGGTAAATAAACCCTACCAATAAAGGGTGGATTGGGAAGGAACAGACAGCCTGGGGAGCTTTTAGCGACCCCAGTGAGGAAACCGTAGTGGTTGATGGTTCCGCCAGAGGCATTTTAAATGCTGATCGGACCATGTTAGTCAGAGACTGAACCCATAATCTTTCAGCCTGAGATGCTGAGAAAGGTTCTTCCACTGTTGATTCCTCCATAACTGAACCAACCTCATCCTGATCCCCTTCAGGTAGGTCGATCTCTGTGTGGGGCTGTTCCTCCACTAACAGGCACTCTGAAGGAGGAGACGGAGATCGGACGCGCTTTCCCTGTGACAGGGAAGCAGCGATCAATGCTGTTAATCTCTCTTCCAATCCTCCCAGAGTTGAGGATAAAACCTCCTCTGTTATATATACAGGAGCAGGTGGACTGGGGACAGCCACAGCACCAGGCACTCCTGCGGGGTTTCTACGGCTACTGACTTCTGAATTCTCAGGGGAGATTGGTGCAGTACAAGCATGCCCAATATCCTCAGAGCCCGATGGAGACCCCTTTGGCTTCCTGGAAGACCTATTTCCGGAGCGTCTGGACGACATAGCCTTTAAGCACAAAGCTGAGGTATTCCCGTCGTCATACACCAATTTTGCTGGTAATAGTCTAACACAGTTGCTGCTATATACCAGCTGGTGTCCACTAAAGTGCCTTTCTATGGGGATGCCTGCATCAACCGCCTCTGTGTGCCACTGTTTGTTGCTAGCTCTGTTTGCATCCAGCTGACACTTGTACTGTGTCTTTATACAAGCTGGGACGCCTGCACATGCGCAGAAACGCCGTGGCGCGCATCGAGCGTCATCCACCCGCCCCGCCCCTTTTTTTTCATAGGAGGCGCGTGCACGCGCCCGCGCGCCATTGGCGCCCTTTTCGAAAATCAAACAGGGACTAGGAGCCAGGGCCCTTTTTGCCGGAGGGCCTGTGCGGTGGATGAGCGCAGCAACAGGGCAGAGGAAGTGGATTCCCACAGAGAAACTTACCAACTGCCTGGATCTTTTGACTTGAGAAAACCAAAGATCCACATGACAAGAAAAATGGACCACAGCGGCCTCTAGTGGTTTAACACAGGTACCGCGGTCCTCTTTTTTTTTTTTTTCTTGACTACTATTAAAATTTTACATTTTCAGTACTTACAGGCATACACAGATATTAGCGGGAATACCGTTAGGTAACAGACAGAAAGACAAATTAGGCTTGGGGGTCCCCCAATAGAACCAAGTTCCTGGGGGCCCCCACTTACCTGTTCCCCGCCGCAGGACTCTGTTTGGTCCACAGAAGCCCAAACTTCACCTATCACGGCAGGCATTGTAATTAAACCTTCAGGGACCGGGTTCCCAAGGATTCCACTCCCCTGGACCTGTATAGCACCCTGCACAGACAACATCTTGGTCGTGGGTATGACCAGAGCTCTGGATCCCAGGGTCCAGCCCTCCTAAGAGAGGCATTACAGGCAAAACCTTGCTCTTCTGCTGCAAGGCCCGGGTACCGACCGTTTAGCTATGAAGCTTTTTTGGTGGGATCCGGAACAGCTTACTAAGGCCCAAAAGAACCTGTACGCAAGCCCAGTGAAAACACATGTTACTCTTTGGCCAACACCTTAGACACTGGCAAAAAACTGAGGTGCTCCCGGATGGGAGGGGCTTATATAGGGGAGGGTACTTCCGGTTTTGGAAGTTGCCAGTGCCAGCACCTGAAGGTATCTATATAACCCATTAGTAATGACTAAGTCGCTCTGTGTCCCGTGATGTACGAAAAAGAAAAGAGAGATAGATAGATAGATAGATAGATAGATAGATAGATAGATAGATAGATAGATAGAAAGAATAGGAGAGATAGATAGATAGATAGATAGATAGATAGATAGATAGATAGATAGATAGATAGAAAGAATAAGAGAGATAGATAGATAGATAGATAGATAGATAGATAGATAGATAGATAGATAGATAGATAGAATAAGAGAGTGAGATAGATAGATAGAATAAATAAGATAGATAGATTAAGAGAGATAGATAGGATAGACAGAATACGATAGATAGAATAAAATAGATAGGAAGGAAGATATATAGAATTGGATATATAGACAGTGGCGGCTGGTGCTGTATATTCTGGGGGGTAAACAAGACATCCCGCTGGTTGGTAGGTCGAAACTGCACTTACCCCATCTAGATCGCGGGCAACTTTGGCCTCTTCCTGTGTCTCCTCCTCGGTCGGCGTGTCGGGCTTCATGGCATCCTCCTCCTCCTTCCCTCGGTGTGGCGGCCAATACGATCGCTTCTCCTCCTGGCCAATCGGGTCTCGGGACCTCCTTCTTGATCGGCCAGGAGGAGAATCAGGAAAACAGTAGCAAATATTAATTTGTTATTGTCACACAAGTGGGTGGGCTCAGGGCACAGTGCTCTGCGCCCCGAGCCCACCCTTTTTTGAAGCCTCAGGCTCTAATCATGTGCTTTTATAAAAATAAAAAAAACCCCATTGAAATTCATGCGTCCGGCACCCTCCATGTAGATTAGGGGCCAGGCACATGGATTAGGGGGGCGGCGCCCCTACGCCTCGTATGGACAGGCCCCCACTGTAGATAGATAGATAAGGTCTGCCTGATCATGTGACCACTGTGATTGCCGTCCCCTGATTATTACTAGGCTGGCAGTTGTCTCTGACAGTCACTATAGGAGGAGTGTGCGGCGCTCTCTGGTCAGAAACTTCTGCCACCCACAGACGTGTGGGGGGTTAAAGTGCTATCAAAGTAAAAACATTTTTTTTCCAAAGACAGATAAAAATAAAATATCTCCCATGCATTTTTTACATTTCTTCCTTGGTCCTTACTTTTTCACTAGTCTCATGGTTGCGCCCCTTTACTAGTGCCCCTTTAACACTGCCACGACTTGAAAGTCGCACGATTTTGCCGCAATCTTACCACGATTTTGCGGCTGCGATTTAGACACGATTTCAGGGAATGCCTGTGTAAACTTGAGGTCTATGGACCTTAACTCTCATCAAAGTCATACCAAAGTAGTACAGGGACTCAGAAAAGAATGATTATCATTGGGAATCATGGGGTACGACTTGTCATGCGACTCTGATGTCCAAAGTCACAGGAAAAGTCACACAAGTGTGAAAGGGGCCTATATCCTATAATCCCGTTCTGTCTGTGCTGCCAGGACCTGTGGAGTCCTGTGCGAGTCTCCGCAGTGTGCGTGCTCCTGCTCTGTGCTTTGACTCTACATGCAGCTGGTCAGAGTGCTGCACATGCAACCAGCAGGAGAGGGGCACAGAGCAAAAGTCATAGCAGGGATTGACAGCGACTCTGTGTCCCTCTTCTGCTGGCTGTGTGTACGTCATCGCACCTTACATCACCTATTAACATGCAGTGCATTAAGGCAGCCTATTTAAATATAAAGGGGCTGCCAACACACTAGCATGTAAAAAAAATCTATAATACACCACACTGTACTACCATGCAGGTGGGTTGCCTTAGTGCAGGGGTCTCCAAACTTTCTAAACAAAGAGCCAGCTTACCATCTTTCAGAATTTAGGGGGCCGGACTGTGGTAATTGGGAGTAGAGAAGGTCCTGAGGTTAGTGAAGAAAAAAAAAAGTGCCCTATCATTTGTTTCAGTGGAAGCAATTGTGCCTCATCATTGGTGTCAATGGGGGGAAATTGTGCCCCATTGTTGATGTCATTGGGCCCCATTGTTGGTCCCATTGAGAGGAATAGGGCCCCATTGTTGGAGTCATTGGGAAAAATTGGGTCCCAGCATTGGTATTAGTGGGAGGAATTGCGCCCCTTCATTGGTGCCAGTGGACCCCATTGTTGGTGTCATTGGGAGAAATTGTGTCCCAGCATTGGTATTAGTAGGAGGAATTGCGCCCCTTCATTGGTGTCAGTGGACCCCATTGTTGGTGTCATTGGGATAAATTGTGTCTCAGCATTGGTATTAGCAGGAGGAATTTCGCCCCTTCATTGGTGTCAGTGGACCCCATTGTTGGTGTCATTGGGAGAAATTGTTGCCCCATTGTTGGTCCCATTTAGAGGAATAGTGCCCCATCATTGGGTGTCATTGGGTCCCATTGTTGGCACCATTGGGAAAAATTGTGCCCCAGCATTGGTATTAGTGGGAGGAATTGTGTCCCTTCATTGGTGTCAGTGGGGAGCAATTATGGCCCCAAGGGCCGGATAAAAGCAAGCAAAGGGTCGCATCTGGCCCTCGGGACGCAGTTTGGAGACCACTGCCTTAGTGCAATGGGGATGCCATTCAAAATTAGGCAATGCCTGCTATATGCATTACTGCACGTTGCGGTAGCGCAAATGGGCCCTAAACCCAGACCCCCAATCCAACACATTTTTACCCACAAAAAAGCCAACAAAACTGAAGGTGAAACCACACCTACTCACTAAATGCTGCACCACTCTGGCCTGACATTATACTGGGAGCACTGGGATGGGGACATGGAACGGTTATACTATATACCCCCCTGTTATAATAATAAACCGTTTTGTGGTGCACTTTATAACCTCATAGAGGAGAACATAAAAGGAAGGATAGACTGATAAGAAATCTGTCCGTGCATGCGCGAGGTTATCTCTATATTTCCAGCTGCAAATACCTGTAACATTGTCACCTGCCAAATCCTCCAGAGAACAGCGGAGAGAGGCGGTTTTCTGCAAGTCTTCAATTCTTTTTGAATGAAGCAGCTGTTTTCTAATTCAAAGGGAAAAAATTCATGCTAATATTTGCAGTTTCTTTATTATTTTTTTTTATTAGCTCGATCCTTTATTTCTGGAATTAAAGTGAAACTCTGGACAAAAATAAAAAATGACATGATGCAATTTATAGGATGCTTACACATGGTACTTGCCTTGCTGCAACCACCCAACTGTGTGCAATGTATGCAGTTGCAGGGCGGTGGTGCAGCATTTAGGAGGTTAAAAAAGGGCGCTGACTAAGTGAAATATTACCTCCTCAGTCAAATGCCCCTGAAAAGTGATTTGAGCACGGATTTGTTTTCAGAGGTGCGGCACCTGACTCACCTTTGGACCAGTGGCGGCTGGTGTTTTTTTTTGGGGGCGGGGGGGTGGGTAGTTGTTTGCCACCCACTCTACCCAAAAAAAAAACACCAGCCGCCACTGGTCCAAAGGTGAGTCAGGTGCCGCACCTCTGAAAACTTGCCACGACCGGCAAACAACCATCCTTCCCCCTGCTGTTTGCCGGTCGGTAGTGAACTTACCCCATCGGGTGGCAGGCAGCGTGGTGCAACAGCTCGGCTCTGAGTCCTCTCTCCTCCATAGTGGCTTCCAGCTCCTCCCCTCCTCCTCCAATAGGATCGCCTGTCCTTTCAGCCAATCGAGTGACCAGTGTCAAAACCTGCTTCCTGATTGGCCGGGAGGAGGATCAGTGTTACAACAGCAAATATTCATTTGCGGTTGTAACACACCTGGGTGGGCTGAGAGTACATTCTCTGCGCCCCGAGCCCACCCTATATTGCCCATCCTATATTGAAGCCTATTAGAGCCTCTGGCTCTAATCTGTGCTTTAAAAAAATAGCCCCTCCCTATTGGAATTCATGCAGCCGTGCCCTGAAAGGGGCCAGACCCTTGGATAGGGGAGGCAGCGATGGACATGGGGGGGGGGCGCCCGTGCACCCTTAATGGACAGGTCGCCCCTGCTTTGGACAGCAGCATTGTCAGTCTGAGGGGAGGGTAGTTTTAGGCACGATTCACATCGATGCCTGTTGCTTTTGAGCGTTTCTGCAGTGCTTTTTGCTGTGCTTTCCGCTTTTTTTTAACCGTGTTGCACCGCGTTATTTCTTTTTACACTGTATATAGCTGGAGGAGGAGGCTGGGAAGCCGGCCGCCGCGTCCTTGAGAACCAATGAATGAGCCAGCAGCTGTCAGCGGGCATTCCCGTTGACAGCTGACTGTAAAAACGAGAATTGCCGGCTAAAAGAAAATTGTGAAAAAAACTGCGTGGGCCCCCCCCTTCCAGGTCCATACCAGGCCCTTGGGTCAAGTATGGATTCGGAGGGGACACCCCCACGCCAACATTTAAAAAAAAAATGGTGTGGCCCCCCCCCAAAATCCATACCAGACCCTTATCCAAGCATGCAGCCCGGCAGGTAGCTCAGCAACCCCCCCCTCCTTAACCGTACCAGGCCACATGCCCGAAACAGGAACCCCATACTCAGTCACATAGGGTGGGAGGCCTGTATCTGGGGGCCCCCTTGTTAAAAGGGGGCTTCCAGATTCCGATAAGCTCCCCGCCTGCAGACCCCAACAACCACCGGCAGGGTTGTCAGGATGAGGCTCTTGTCCCCATCAACATGGGGGCAAGGTGCTTTGGGGTGGGGGGAGCGCAGTACACCACTGCCCCAGAGCACCCAACCCCTCATGTTGAGGGCATGCGGTCTGGTATGGTTCAGGAGGGGGGGGGCGCTCGCTCGTCCCCTCCCTTTCCTGACCTGCCAGGCTGCATGCTCGGATAAGGGTCTGGTATGGATTTTGGGGGGCTCCTGTCTGTGATGATCCTGGAACACACCTGCTGGGGATGCTGGAACACCCTCCATGCTATGTCTTTCCCACACACAAAGCTGATTAAATAACTGAGGCAATATTTTTTAGGTTTCTCACAGCCACCAATGAGATCCAAACCTGCCTTAGAAATGTGAATGTAACATAGCACACAGTGTTCAGGAAGTGCATTCCTACTGCCCTCCTAATGATCCTGGATAGAGCTGTGCGTACTTATTCTGTATGGGGATTACACAATTAAGCACATACACAATTGCCATTTTTAAATAAATGAACAGATTTTGCTTTTTTTTCATCCTTTATCGATCCTCAGTGCTGCCAATTTCCACCAATCTCTTTGCAGCTACTTCCTCTATTGACACCAGCAATGGCTGCCTGGCATTTATCACAGCGGGATTCCTGATGGTCCAACAGTGGACTATGCCCTTGTAATGTGTGTTAAAGCGGTCACTTATGAACCCCATCGGAGGCCCATGTGACAGGGTGACAACACAAGGGCACAATTGAGGGATATGGACAGAGAGTTGTCACCCTGTAACAGGAAGTGTTTGAGCAACAATCGGGATCGCCAATAATTATTTTAACAAAAGTCCCCCTCTCAGAACACAATAGCTCGGCAGGGGAGATCACTGTACTAACATCGGATAGTTAGTACAGCTGCTCTTACGTTTTTTTTTCATTCAGCACGCTGGGTCGAACCAAAAAAATATAATAGTGTGTACTAGGCTTTAGGGTGAAGGTCCGCTTTAAAGTGTTACTAAACCCACAACAGTAAAATGAATCTGTATATGCAGTAAATCATGCTTGTTATACTCACTGTGGACCCTAAGGGGTTAATCCTCTGCATTGTGTAGAAAGGTTGTATGATCCTGTCTTCTATGACCCCCCCCCCCCCCCTTCTTATACTGTTCCCAATACATCTCCCGATAGTACAGAGCCTTGTGGGCACTCTGCACATGCTCAGTTTGGCGTATATTGCTATAGAGTTTTTTCATTTTCTTGCGAAGGTGCATGTGATCAGCACAGGGCCAATCAGCACTGTGCAGACAGAGGGTCAGGGGTCCTGCAGCCTCATAGGACAATTAGGGGAGAAATAAAACTCTTTCTAAAAGCTTTAATTAGTTAAGGACCGGAAGGATTTGACCCCTTAATGACCCGGCTATTTTTTTGTGAAAAGCACTGCGTCGCTTTAACTGACAATTGCGCTGTCGTGCGACGCTGTACCCAAACAAAATTGATGTCCCTTTTTTCCCACAAATAGAGATTTCTTTTGGTGGTATTTGATCACCTCTGCTTTTTTTAAATTTTGCGCTATAAACAAAAAAAGACCAACAATTCTGAAAAAAAACCTATATTTTTTAACTTTTTGCTCTAATAAATATCCCCCCAAAAAATGTAAAAAAACGAATTTCTTCATCAGTTTAGGCCGATACGTATTCTTCTACATATTTTTGGTAAAAAAAAAAATCGCAATAAGCGTATATTGATTGGTTTGTACAAAAGTTATCGCGTCTACAAAATAGGAGATATATGTATGGTATTTTTATTATAATTTTTTTTTTTTACTAGTAATGGTGGCGATCAGCGATTTTCAGCAGGACTGCGACATTGCGGCGGACACATCGGACACTTTTGACACTTTTTTGGGACCATTGACATTTATAAAGCGATCAGAGCTAAAAATATCCACTGGATTACTGTATAAATGTCACTGGCAGGGAAGGGGTTAACACTAGGGGGGCAATCAAAGGGGTAAGTGTGTCCTAGGGAGGTGTTTCTAACTGTGGGGGGAGGGGACTGACTGTAGAAGGAGAGAGATCGCTGTTCCTGATAACTAGGAACAGCAGATCTGTCTCTTCTCTCTTGACAGAACGGGGATCTGTCTGTTTACATTGACAGATCCCCGTTTTGGCTCTCTCAGGTGCGACCGCGGGTAGCCGCCGGCCACGCGCATTGGCTTCGGCGTCACGCGCCCCCATAGAGCTTTTAAAGCGCCCGACGTACAATGACGGCGATTTGCCCAGGAGAGCCAACCTGCCGCAGTACAACTGCGGCGGCTGGTCTTAAAGTGGTTAACGAGACACAGATAGAAGTCACAAGACTGCTGTATACTGCTGATGAGAAAAGGTATTTAGCCGTTTATATTTACTAAAATAATTGCATTTCCATGTTCTGTGTACTGTGGGAGACCAGATATAGTGAATGCAGGGTCCTGGGTTTAGTGACACTTTAATGCCCAGACTGAGGAGGGGTGAGTGCGGGGGGCTGAGGAGGGGTGAGTGCGGGGGGACTGTGGAGGGGTGAGTGCGGGGGGACTGTGGAGGGGTGAGTGCGGGGGGCTGTGGAGGGGTGAGTGCGTGGGGCTGAGGAGGGGTGAGTGCGGGGGGCTGAGGAGGGGTGAGTGCGGGGGGACTGTGGAGGGGTGAGTGCAGGGGGGCTGAGGAGGGGTGAGTGCGGGGGGACTGTGGAGGGGTGAGTGCGGAGGGACTATGGAGGGGTGAGTGCGGGGGGCTGTGGAGGGGTGAGTGCGGGGGCTGAGGAGGGGTGAGTGCGGGGGGCTGAGGAGGGGTGAGTGCGGGGGGCTGAGGACGGGTGAGTGCGGGGGGACTGTGGAGGGGTGAGTGCGGGGGGACTGTGGAGGGGGGAGTGCGGGGGGACTGTAGAGGGGTGAGTGCGGGGGGACTGAGGAGGGGTGAGTGCGGGGGGCTGAGGAGGGGTGTGTGCGGGGGGACTGTGGAGGGGTGAGTGCGGGGGGACTGTGGAGGGGTGAGTGCGGGGGGCTGAGGAGGGGTGAGTGCGGGGGGCTGAGGAGGGGTGAGTGCGGGGGGCTGAAGAGGGGTGAGTGCGGGGGGCTGAGGACGGGTGAGTGCGGGGGGACTGTGGAGGGGTGAGTGCGGGGGGACTGTGGAGGGGGGAGTGCAGGGGGACTGTAGAGGGGTGAGTGCGGGGGGGCTGAGGAGGGGTGAGTGCGGGGGCTGAGGAGGGGTGAGTGCGGGGGGCTGAAGAGGGGTGAGTGCGGGGGGCTGAGGACGGGTGAGTGCGGGGGGACTGTGGAGGGGTGAGTGCGGGGGGACTGTGGAGGGGGGAGTACGGGGGGACTGTAGAGGGGTGAGTGCGGGGGGGCTGAGGAGGGGTGAGTGCGGGGGGCTGAGGAGGGGTGTGTGCGGGGGGACTGTGGAGGGGTGAGTGCGGGGGGACTGTGGAGGGGTGAGTGCGGGGGGCTGAGGAGGGGTGAGTGCGGGGGGCTGAGGAGGGGTGAGTGCGGGGGGCTGAGGAGGGGTGAGTGCAGGGGGACTGTGGAGGGGTGAGTGCGGGGGGACTGTGGAGGGGTGAGTGCGGGGGGACTGTGGAGGGGTGAGTGCGGGGGGACTGTGGAGAGGTGAGTGCGGGGGGGACTGTGGAGGGGTAAATACAGACCTGGGGGGAGTTGTTTGCCGGCCTCCCCCCAAAAAAAGTTTAGCACCAGCCACCACTGCCGACCTGTCACTGTCACCTTACGGTCAACCACTGACGTTTCGGAGGAGGTAGAACAGGGTCCCAATGATGTCATCACAGTGCAGCCAATCACAGTGCTGCATGATCAGGAGCCCTGCCCACTGGCCTTGGGCGTCACAGCCCACTTAAAGGGCCAGGTCCCAGGTAACATTTAGCACAGTTGCAGTACTTACAGGACATGGACAGCAGTAGCCGCCCACTGAATGCTTTTACATCTTTTACGTTCTGATTGGTCGCTAGGGGGTTCTAGCACCCTTCCCCCCATATTATTCAGAAAATAAAGTCCTTCATATCATTGGTTGAGAATTACACACTGGAGCCCAGAACTTACACCAAACACACACACACATTGTAGTCACATAGATAGGTTTATTATTATTATTATTATTATTAAATACATTGTACAATCTTTTACAGAAGCAAAATATACACTCTACAGAGGTGATAGTACCAAATAATGCCTCTCTTTGTAAATAAAAAAATATACATTGCTCACAGTAATAAATTAGCTTTTCTTCATAAATGTTCAGAAATGACCCTTCATCCTACCAGTAGGGGGGAATTCAGGATCCTTACATCTCACTGACACGACAGAACAGTCCTATGAAGCAGACGGGTCATTGAAATACATTTAATTAGTTACTTTCAGAGTGCTGGTTAAAACAGGGTTACATTGTGATTGGCTATGAGAGGTACGGGGGGTGGTGCCCCTTAGAATAAACAAGCGAGGGGTGGAGTCTGGGTCCTGTCACTATTTATTTTTCAGCCTATTTCAAACATGGAGGCTCAGCCTCACACATAGGTGTGCGCCGCCCATTGCATTAGGGTGTGCACCCCAAAGCTCAAACACACACGCCTCTCTCAGCAGCCTCAGCTGCACTGAACATTGAATGAATGGGAGGTGCTCTGTGCTGAGCAGCTTCCTGGTTCATTTACAAACCGGAGCATAGTAAACACAGTTTACTATGCTTCAGTTATGACTGAACACAGTGAGTGAGTGTGTTCATTTAAAAAAGGAAGGGGCCGGTAAATGACATATTGATTAGCCCCTTCCCCATCCTGAAAAATCCATGTTTTTTTCATTTTTTTTTATCACTCACAAAAATAAATAAAATAATATATACAACACCCACCACATGTTCCCTTTATTGGTTGCAGCCATAATCTACAAGCTGCACACACAGAGGACATATCGCTTATCAATCATTTTCAGTGAATAACAAGGAAGCAATGTTTTAGGGCCCGTTTTACGTCCACAACACCTGCCTTCCTGCAATGTGTGGTAATGCATGTAACATGCGTTACTGTGTAGCCTTGCAGCTCCATCCATTTTGAATGGCATCCCATCACACTAAAGCAGGGGTCTCCAAACTTTCTAAACAAAGGGCCAGTATAGGGTCCTTCAGACTGTGGTGGGGACCGGACTGAGGCCAATGGGAGTCGAAAATGTCCTGGTGTCAGTGGGGGTATACAATACCCCATTATTTGTGTCAGTGGTAAGAATTTTGCAATTTTATTGGTGTCAGTGGGAGGAGAAGTACTCCTTCATTGGTGTCAGTGGGAGGACATATGTCCAATTGTTGGTGTCAGTGGGAGGACATATGTCCAATTGTTGGTGTCAGTGGGAGGAATAGTACCCCATTGTTGGTGTCTGTGGGAAGAATTGTTCCCCTTCATTGGTGTCAGTGGGAGGACATATGCCCAATTGTTGGTGTCAGTGGGGGGAATAGTACCCCAACCTTGGTGAGAAGAATTGTGTTCCATTGTTGGTGTCATTTGGAAGAAATGTGCCCATTATTGATGTCGATGGGAGGAACTGTGCCCCATTGTTGGCGTCAGTGGGAGGACATATGCCCAATTGTTGGTGTAAATGGGAGGTCACATGCCCAGTTGTCAGTATAATGGCTGGAATAGTTCCCCAACCTTGGTGTCAGTGAGAAGAATTGTGTTCCATTGTTGGTGTCATTTGGAAGAATTATGCCCATTATTGATATCATTGGGAGGAACTGTGCCCCATTGTTGGTGTCAGTGGGAGGTCATATGCCCAATTGTTGGTGTAAATGGGAGGTCACATGCCCAATTGTTGGCGTAATGGTTGAAATAGTGCCCCAAGGGCCAGATAAAGGCAAGCAAAGGGCCACATCTGGCCCCCGGGACGCAGTTTGGAGACCAGTGCACTAAAGCAACACATTGCATTGGCAGCCCATTAATTTCAAAGGGTTGCCTTAATACAAGGCACATTATTGCACAACATAACGTGGGTTGATAAACCACAGAGAAATAAATGGTCCCTAAACTCTACAGTGATGGAAAATTGCTGAAGTGGACTCAGGAACTCCTCCACCGATGTCCGAGTTTTAACCAGCGCACAAAGTATGTTTCAAAGAATCAGTCAACCCCGAACTTCTGCAATGAATCATACACCGCCTTCTCTATAGGATATCCGATTGGCAGAATCTCTGCAATGGGTTCCCAACACTGCCCACCGATCACATTTTTATGGGGGGCTCATTGGCACTGTTGGAGTTTTAATTTTTTTTTTATTATTAGAGAAAAAGCAGCTGCAGGAGGGAGACTCCTCAATAGATTAGGGTAGGAGAGGGGTGCTGCAGCAAAAAGATCTTGCCACAGGGTTCCCTGAGATATATAAGAAAAAAAAAAGAATCACCGCTTGCATCCATCTGTATCTGAAAATTCAGTTTTAGGGACTCAGGATGGCCATACATGCTTTGATTAATGATTGCTTTCTAGTTTGAACGATCTCTTCCAATATAAATAATTGATCTATAGTTGAAAACCCCTTAGATTGATATGCCACACACAGGGAAGTGAATTTCGATCGATAACTGAGATACAATCGGTCGAGTTATCAGTAGCATCCCTGTTTCCACCATGTAATCTCATAATCGATCGACACAAAATCACATTCATTAACAAAGTATCTCACTGCTGCCAATCAATGCAAAACGATTGATACATTTCTACCCTGGCTGACTCAGTTTAATTGAATCTGATCAGAATTGAGTCTAAGGGCCCATGCACGCTTGTGCGAATTGTCATTGCGACTTTGGACATGACAACTCACAGCCCATTGTTTGCAATGGCGCCCGTTCAGATCAGTGCGACTTTGGTCCAGAGAGTGTAAAGTCAGATCAAAGTCACACCAAAAATCGCAGCAAACCAAATTTGCAGGTGCTGCTCAAGGCTCCACTGGGTTCTCTTATGTAGCAACTGCTTGGAGTGCAGACTAGGACAGAGCTCGTCCCAGCTCTAGACATTAAATGGAAAAGGGAAAGGTCCTGGAAGTCGCACATCTCTGCAAAACCCCGTAAGAAGGTGTATGTAAGCCTAAGCCCTGGATCAAACCAGGCCACGCCTCCAACACATTTTACTCCACTCACGAAGCTTAGTCATAGGGAGACGCATGGATTCCAATGGGTTTTTTTTTTTTTTTCCGGAGCACATACTTAGAGCCTTGGGGTCTAAATGGCTTTAAAAAGGTGGGCTTGGGCGCAGGTGGGGGGGTTGGTGGCAGGTGGTTTCTTTGCCACCCCCCCCCCAAAATTAAGCACCAGCCGCCATTGGTGTTGGGGGTGTGGCCTGGTTGAAATCCCCCCCAATACCCCTTCTTATAGGGTTTTGCAGAGATGTGCGACTTCCAGGACTTTTCCCTTTCCCATTAAAAGTCATATCAAAGCCATGCTCCAAAGTTGCACTGGAAATCGTGCAACTTTGGAGATCCGCGTGAATAGAGCCTAAAGGGAAGTTGTAGCTATTTGTTTGTTTGCGGATTCGATCGTTGTGATCAAATCACATATCGATCAAATTAAAAAAACAAAGCGTGTGTGGTCACCATTAGGCATAAAGCGAATCAAAACAGATTTCCTATTACCCAGTGATGTTAGTACAGGCACTGCCAGACCTGGTAAACATGTTCATTTATAGAATTAGTGAACTGTCGCATCTCCAGGTGCTTTTTGTCTTGGTGACAGATTTGCCTCCCTCCACTGTGACTAGGTCTGTTATTGACTTTACACATTGCTTGAAGCTGATTCTGTGCCATTATGTAATGTCATCTCAGAATAAATAACTAGAAAAGTAGAGCCATAACCCCCTTTTAGGAGAATAAGCAGGCCAGGTGGATTGTACATAATAGGAATGTAGCGGAATACTTGCTTTGGCATCCATTTCTATTGGAGACTCGCTGGCTCATGGTGACAGTCACATAGCAATTCTACCCCCTATAACCCCCCCTCCTAGCGTTCAGCGTTGACCAGAGAGGAGAAGGATCTCCAACACATGACTGCTCCCACCTCCCCATTCACCCACTGCACACAACCGATAAAGAGCAAGGAACTGCTATGTGATTGTCTCTGGGCACCAGCAGCTGTCAGGTACACACAGGAGGTCTTGCTAGAGTAGATATATTTCTGCTATATACTCTACTTCTGACTAGGGATGAGCAAAGCTAAAACTGATAGATTTCTACCAAATTTTGCCATCTTGGCTAAATGCATTGGAGTTAATGAGGAAGGTGAAGTCAAGGTGTATCTAAACCAAAAAACAAAAATGTAAATGCTAAAACTGCAATTTAATAAATGTAAATTGCAGTTCAATAAATTAAGTGGAACTTCCACGTATTTGCTTCCCCCTTCCGGTGCCACATTTGGCACCTTTCAGGAGGAGGGGGAAGGGGTACCTGTTTTTGACAGGTACCCCTTACCTACTTCTGGAGACGGCGCCGCCGTCCCTCAGAAGTTCGGCCCCCCCCTTCTCCTTCCTCCACCGCCAAGCCAATCTACATGCATGCGCAGTAGGGAACTGGCTGTGAAGCCGAAAGGCTTTACTGATGTTTTTTCTTAGTGGAGATGGCGGCGGCAGCCCTAAACAGCCGATCCGAAGATTGGCTGGAGTGCCGACATCACGGGCTCCCTGGACAGCTTAGTGTCCATGTATTAAAAGTCAGGAGCTAAAGTATTTGTATTTTTTCCTCCCCGGCTGGAACACCTGTTTAATTAAACAATAAATTTAACAATTAATTATAATTATATTATATATATATATATTATATTTATAATGATCTTATATTTATACATACCTATATAATATTTTAATTATAATTTAATTTAATTATATTATACATCAGTTTAACAAGAAAACAATAAAATGTATTGCAAAGGATTAAAAAAATAAAAATAACAAATATTTTTTTTGTTATACTTCCCTGCTCTGTGCACTGGAATTGCACAGAGTGGCCCTGAACCTCTACTTCTTAGGCCCCCTCCAGTATTCCTGGCTCCTCCTCCTCTTGGTGTGCCACCATAGGAAGCTCTGCTTCCTATCATGGCATACCTGTGGGCTCGATCCTGAGCTGCACTGCTTGTATCTATAGACATAGCCAGCGCAGCTTGTCCCGCCCTCTTCTCACAGGATTTGACTGACAGCATTGGGAACCAAAGCCTGTGAGAGCAGGGAAAGAAGACAGTTACTGCAGATGGGCACAGCGCTGGATCCAATGAGGGCTAGGGTAAGTGTAGGGGGGGGGGGGGTAGGTTGTGAGGGGTTGATACTGATACACAAATATTTTTTACCCTAATGTAGGGAACGAATTTAAGTGGAAAATGTTTAGGCTTTAACACCACTTGCATTTCATTTTAATTTACAATTAAATGTAAGTTGCAGTTAAATCGGAGCTCCACCCTAAAGTGGAACTTCCGCTCATCGGATTCCCCCCCCCCTCCGGTGCCACAATTGGCACCTTTCGGGGTGGGGGGGGGAGGGGGGACAGGATACCTGTCAAAGACAGGTATCCCTTCCCACTTCCGGGAGTCCAGCCGCGGCCGTGATGTCACCGTGGGGCTCCCTCCTCCTCCTCCCCCGGCCGCTGGGCTAATAGGAGAGAGAAGCGAGGCCTCGCGCATGCGCAGTAGGGTTCCCGGCGTGAAGCCGAAAGGCTACACTGCCGGGTTCCCATACCCGCTATGGAGGCGGCAGCACCCGACAACTGATAGAAACATCAGCTGCGGTTCCGACATCGAGGGACTGCAGGACAGGTAAGTGTCCATTTATTAAAAGCCAGCAGCTGCAGTATGTGTAGCTGCTGGCTTTTAATTATTATTTTTTTCCCGGAACACCACTTTAATTATTTTTTTATTTTTATTTAATTAAACAATTATTTCAACAATTAATTAATTCATTAATTTAAAAATGAAACCTTTATTTTAATTTATAAATAAATATAAATTGCAGTTTGTTTACCAGTACTTAGATGTGGTGGTTGCATTCGTTTTTTTTTTTTATTATTCAGGCTAAGTACAATTTCAACAAGTATAGAAAATATCTGTTTATCCTGCCAGAAATCCAGTGTCCTGTGAGGCTGGACTTTAAACATGTCTACCCCGATTTCCTTCCATTACATGCTGGATTGATGAAATTAGAAGTTTGTACAATAAAAATACACTGTTCTTTGTTCTTTCTTTAAAGCTCACAGGTAATGACAATAACACAGCATTTCTGGCAGGATCAACAGATTTTCCTTGGTGTGGCACTTCAACTATGGATGCCATACAGTGTGTTTTTTAAACATTTCTACATTTATTCATCTCTATTACATAGTGGATTGATTACATTTGTAATTTATACAATAAAGACTATTAACTTTTGGTGTTATACTTCAATCTCATCTCAATTTATTTGCATTACAAACCAATAAATTACTGTGGGAAGCCTTGGGTGTGTAGAAGCCACCAGCCAAGAATCCAGACACAATGCATAAACACCATTGCAACACTGCTGAATAGTTACACCAAGTCCAGGGTTCCAGTGCTACCTATCCGTACCCCTATGTAGGACAACAGTGGCTGCCCCCTAGATACAGTGGAGGAGGTAACGTAGCCAATCTAGGTCAGGAAGTGTGTTTTTGGCAGAGTCATCATATGAAAATAAAGGCAAAAAGCCTGAAAAACAAAACAAATGTAGCCACCACATCTAAGGCCTGGAAAGCTGCAATGCATTTTTGGTTTTGAGTTCAGATACCCTTTAAGGTGGTTTTTAAGCATGCAATGAGCATTAAATGGCTTCAGAGATACACTGTATTACCAAAAGTATTGGGACACCTGCCTTTACACGCACATGAACTTTAATGGCATCCCAGTCTTAGTCTGTAGGGTTCAATATTGACCTGGCCCACCCTTTGCAGCTATAACAGCTTCAACTCTTCTGGGAAGGCTGTCCACAAGGTTTAGGAGTGTGTCTATGGGAATGTTTGACCATTATTCCAGAAGCGCCTTTGTGAGGTCAGACACTGATGTTTGACGAGAAGGCCTGGCTCGCGGTCTCCGCTCTAATTCATCCCAAAGGTGTTATATCGGGTTGAGGTCAGGACTCTGTGCAGGCCAGTCAAGTTCCTCCACCCCAAACTCGCTCATACATGTCTTTATGGACCTTGCTTTGTGCACTGGTCCAAAACATTTGGTGGAGGGGGGATTATGGTGTGGGGTTGTTTTTCAGGGGTTGGGCTTGGCCCCTTAGTTCCTGTGAAGGAAATTCTTAAGGTGTCGGCATACCAAGACATTTTGGACAATTTCATGCTCCCAACTTTGTGGGAACAGTTTGGGGATGGCCCCTTCCTGTTCCAACATGACTGCTCACCAGTGCACAAAGCAAGATCCATAAAGACTTGGATGAGCGAGTTTGGAGTAGAGGAACTTGACTGTCCTGCACAGAGTCTTTACCTCAATCCGACAGTACACTTTTCCGATGAATAAGAGCGGAGACTGCGAGCCAGACCTTCTCGTCCAACAAAAATGCCTGACCTCACAAATGCGCTTCTGGAAGAATGGTCAAACATTCCCATAGACACACTCCTAAACCTTGTGGACAGCCTTCCCAGAAGAGTTGAAGCTGTTATAGCTGCAAAGGGAGGGCCAACTCAATACTGAACCCTACGGACTAAGACTGGGATGCCATTAAAGTTCATGTGCGTGTAAAGGCAGGCGTCCCAATACTTTTGGTGACATAGTGTATATAGATGCTCCTTTTACCTGAATCCTCATTATTTTTTTTATTTATTTTTTTCCGTGGAAAGAAACAAAAAGAAAAAGGAGAAAAGAAGTGCTATAAAAGTTGAAAGTGACACAGTACTCAAGCACTGATCAAATACACAAAAACAACACAAAGGACACTAAATGAATAAAAAAGAAACCAAACTGCTACATATAACCAAAAGCACCCACCTAATAAGAAAACAAAGAATAGATTGTTTTCAAGAAAAATTTACCTAAGCAGCAAAATTGAGATTTTTAGCCAAAATCATTCCGCTCATCCCCGCACCTGACCGGCCAAAACCCTGAAAAGGGGTTTATTCGTAAATTTTACATCATGTATGACGTTTCATCACATTTGTAAATTTGATCAGTTATGCCGTCCTTCATTTAGTAATCACAATATTTTTGTTCATGGAAAAATGATTTTCCTTCAGATTGCTGTTTCTTCTTTTAATTCTGTGTTCTTGTTTGGTTGGCTTTTGCCGCCGGTCGTTGCGCCCTGAGTACGGAAGGTCCAGCCTCCCCCCAGGTCTCTCTCTAATATCCCTTTTTTTTGACCGTGCCAAACTGCCATCGTGTCTCTCCGGCTGTCTCCCTCTTTTCCTCATTTTTAGTTTTTCTTCATCACTCTTCCTTTTCTGTTTTTCTTTTCTTCTTTCCGCAGTGCCCTTTCTTGTCCATCTTTCCCTTCTTTTTGCCTTTTCTTTTCAAATGTCTCCTCCTTTCCGGACCCCTTTGCTTTCTTTTCAAATGTCTCCTCCTTTCCGGACCCCTTTGCTTTCTTTTCCAATTTCTCCACCTTTCCGGCCCCCTTTGCTTTCTTTTCCAATTTCTCCTCCTTTCCGGACTCCTTTGCTTTCTTTTCTTTTTTATTGTTCTTTCGCTCTCCTTTTTTATTTTTTTTATTTTCTTTCTTCCAGCTGGTGGAGCCCAACTCTTCTCCACCGAAGGTCCTGAAATAAGAAGAACAGATGTATGTATTACAAATTGGGAGCCTTAGAGCCCATGGTACACCCACTTTTGAATGTATCAAACTGTTTTTCTTCCTATACAAGTCAATGGTATTGCAAAAGGAGCTTGATGCAGATTAGAAGGAGATCAAGTGCACCTGTGAACCTACTCAAAAACATTTCAAAGTGATCTCTATTGCAGGCTTAATGCATCTAAAAGCACACAAGCCCTTAAAGTGAACCAGAACTCAAAAAGTAGTATGCTTTAGGTAACATGAATGTTAATTGTGACCAAGCAGTACCTGAAAAATCTACCTTTTGACTTGACTTTTAATTCCTAAAAGTAGATCAGGGGACTTGACATCATATCTGTATAGCTGCTGTTTAAGATCATCTAAGGCACTGATGCCTCTGACTTCTAGTCTCAAAGAGATTTGGCGCGAGATTTGGTGATGTCACTACTGTCCTGCTCGTGGTTTTCTTTGCTGGAGAGGAAGCTGTAACTGAGGAACTGCAGTGCATGGATCTCCCTGCTTCTGTTATATTACCCACCAGGGCATCTATGCTTCATCCATTATTCTTGTTGTTTAACTATTCCCTACCAGTGATTACAACACCAGTCATTGGGGGGGGGGGGGGGGGCAGCTCTGACAAGAGGAGGCAAAGACCTGCCTCTACAAGATGGCTTCCTCCACACAAAGACACGGTTCAGAACAAGGTAGGGTAAATCATTGATGGGGAAAGGTCAGCTTCAGAGAGGCTGTACAGGCAATACAAGGGACTAGTCATTTACCCTTTGCTTGTCTTTTTTGTGCACAGCTTCCAAAGTACAGATCCAGGAATCTGAACCTTTGCTTGTAGACAGCCCCAAATGTTGTTGTTATTCTGTACAACTTTTCACCAAACTCAGCTCTCCCATTCAGACGCAAGAAAAAAATGTGATTCCTAATGTGATCTCAAACACCCAAAACCAAGGTAACTGGTGGTAAGATTTCCCCCACAGAATGGACTATAGGTTGGTTTTATCCAAACTGTGAACCAATAGGTCCCAATTGTCCCTTTTTTGAAGGCATTGTGCTAATTGGAACCAAATTCTTCAGTCTCTCTTCAGTTGTCCCTTGTTTTGGTCTGATGTATAGTCCTTTACGAGTGGTAAAAAAAATCTATTTCTGTTTTCATACTATATTCTTCATGGTCTTTGTAACTGGGGGTGTGTCTGCCTACATACTTTGTGAAAACAGGTGTCATTCCTTCTCATCCCACACAGTTGGGAGGTAAAGTGAACCTTTGAATTGGTTATGGCCCACCCAGGGCCCTGTAATGCATAGCAACACAGGCCCTGATGGAGCTGAAACCCAGTGGGAGTTGAAACTTACCCCACCAGGGCCTGATGATGTTCTATGACTGCCACCAACTCAACCCAAAACAACAAATCTTTCTATCATCTATGTCAGGCGGCTCCAATCTTTCTAAACAAAGGGCCAATTTGCTGTTCTTCAGACTTTAGGGGGACCCAACTTTGCCCAATTGAAGTAGAAAATGTCCTGTTGTCAGTGGATATAACCAATGCCCCATCACTGGTGTCAGTGGGAGGAAGAGTGCCCCATCACTGGTATCAGTGGGAGGAAGAGTGCCCCATCACTGGTATCAGTGGGAGGAAGAGTGCCCCATCACTGGTATCAGTGGGAGGAAGAGTGCCCAATTATTGGCATCAGTGTGAGGAAGAGCGCCCCATTGTTGGTGTCAGTGGGAGGAATAATGTCCCATCATTCGTGTCCGTGGGAGGATAAAGGCAAGCAAAGGGCCACATCCAGCCCTTGGGTCGCAGTTTGGAGACCACTGGGCTACATCATTAACAGTTATGGAGTGCATTAGCAAATTCACTTTCAAGTTTTGGTCTAGCCAGCATGCCAACCCATACTTGGCTTATTTGTCAATTATCATCCTGAATGCCTCCAGATTCCAAATTTGTTCACGGGGGGGATTTTTAAAAAAAACAAACAAATTATGAGTTTGTCAAAGTAGACAGCTCAGAATTGACCATTTTTATTGAATTCCTACAATAGCCATTAAATGGAAATATAAATTCTCTTCATAAGATAAAGAATGTAACAAATGATGCAATAGGGTGGATTTACTAAAGACATTATGGGGTTGATTTACTAAAGGCAAATAGACTGCGCACGTTTGGAAGTGCAGTTGCCCTCTACAAAGTGCAGTTGTTTCAGAGCTTAGTAAATGAGTTGTAGCTTCACTTTGCAAAGATTACCCAATCATGTGCAAGGAAAATTTAAAAAACAGCATTTGAAAAAGACCCATATGCTATGCCAACCAACAGCTAGCAGGAAATGCTGGGGCTTGTAGTTAATTTTCAAAGTTGTCCGATGTAGAAATCTATACACATAAAGGGGTTGTAAAGGTAAATATTTTATTTTTTGAAAATAACAAACATGTCATACTTACCTCCACTGTGCAGTTCGTTTTGCACAGAGTGGCCCCGATCCTGGTCTTCTGGGGTCCCTCGGCGGCTGTCTGGGCTCCTCCCCGCAAGAACTAACCCCCTTCATGCGAGCTCTCTCCCATGGGGGTTAGTTTTTGCAGGTGCGCTCCCGTGATACAGCCGGCGGCTATAGCCACCGACTGTATCACACGGCACTGCCCCCCGGCGCGCCGCGTCATTGATTGACAGCAGCGGGAGTTTTTGCAGGCGCACTCCCGTGATACAGCCGGTGGCCATAGCCGCCGACTGTATCACTCGGACCCGCCCCCTGGCACGCCGCGTCATTGATTGACAGCAGCGGGAGCCAATAGCTGCGCTGCTATCAATGTCCAATGACGAGCCCCCTCAAGCTGGGGGAAACCATCGCAAAGAACGAGCCCACGGAGTTTCGTGGCTTAGGTAAGTAAAACGGGGGGGGGGGGGGGCTGGGGGGCCCGAGATTGCAAGGTGTTTTTTCACCTTAATGCATAGGATGCATTAAGGTGAAAAAACACGAAGCTTTACAACCCCTTTAAACAAGAGTGTCAAAGGGATGGAGGTCACCTAAAGTCTAACTTGCCAGTCACCTGATCCCACAAACTGCACACTCCAGGGCTGGGAGATGGTGTGTGAGGTCAGTCATTCAGCAGTCAAGCAGATGTTAGACTTCTGATAAACTCTGAGACTTGGCGGCCCCCAGCTGATCCCATTAACAATTGTCAGCCACAACTTATGCCGCGTACACACGACCGGTTTTTCCGTCGGACTAAACTCAGACGGGTTTTTCAGACGGAATTCCGCTTAAGCTGTCTTGCATACACACTGTCACACCAAATTCCGACCGTCAAGAACGCGATGACGTACAACACTACGACGAGCCGAGAAAAATGAAGTTCAATGCTTCCGAGCATGCGTCAACTTGATTCTGAGCATGCGTGGTTTTTAGCCCGTCGGAATTGCATCCAGACGAACAGAAATTCCGTTGGAAAAAAAGAGAACATGTTCTCTTTCTAAGTCCGCCAGAATTTCAGACGGAAAAAGTCGGATGGGGGATACACACAGTCAGAATAGCCGATTAAAAAATTCCGTCAGACTTTTTCCATCGGAAATTCCGAGCGTGTGTACGCGGCATAACGGTAACCAGTTGCAAGGTATAAATTCATTTTAATATTATTACACAAACAGATACCACCAGCTGTTTCCCTCAATAAGCCCTGGTTCACACTGGTGCGATTTGACATGTCAAATCGCATGTCAAATCGGCGATATTTGCCGCAAATTTCGGGCAATGGCACCGTCCTAATCGGTGCGACGCCGCATCTGCGGCGCTGCACCGATTTCAAAAAGTAGTTTCTGTACTACTTTTTGCAATTTCGGGCCACGATTTACATTGACATCTGTGCAGAAACCTGCACAGATGTCCCTGTAATCGCGGCCGAAATCGGGACTGACAGGCAGGAGTGAAATCGTGCGACTTCAGCTGAACTCGCACGGCTTCACTCCCGCAGCCCCAGTGTGAACCTGGGCAAAGATAACTTCCCAATTCATAGTTAAAGTTTTACAGGCTTATTCAACTAAGCAAGACAAATCAGCCAATCAGAGGCTGAATGCGTAAAAGGATTTTAGATTGGCTGATGCAGCTTTGTCTACTTTGCACACTGTCATTGCTGTTTGCACTTCTGCACTAAAATTTACTATGGGGAGCATAGGTGTGCGCAGCCTGTTGCATTAGGGTGTGCACCTGAAAGCTCAAAAACACGGTACTGATCTCTCACTGTGCTCATTCAGAAAGGGAAGGGGCCGGTAAATGACATTACCCCTTCCCCCACTCATCGTGAAATATCATCTATGTGTGCCCACTGCAGTAGCCAATGGGAGAGGGGGGAAGCCAGCCATGCTGTTAGAGGGGGCACCGGGCAGCAGGGGAAATTTGCACTGCAGGGAGTGATTAGGGTGTGCCTGGGCACACCTGGCACACCCTGTGCGCACGCCTATGATGGGGAGACATAGGATAGCAGTCGGTATTCATTTATAGCCTTTTCTTTCAAACACAGAAAAAATTAAATAGGGTATATATATATATATATATATATATTTATATATATTTATTTATTTATTTTGGCCATTTATTAATTGCATAACTTTTTTTAAACATCTACTTTAAAAAAAAAAAAAAACAATTCCTGATATGTGGCTGCTGTTCTCTTTGTATTACTTCCTTTGTGTGAAATCCCCTCCTGTCAGTCTCTCTGCTTTCCTAGTAAAAACTGACCACACTAAGTGGGGGAGCACAGCATGGTCAGTTCTCTAGCTGTGCTGGAATTCAGCCTGGTCTCCTCCAAGGATCAGACTCCCCCCACCCCCTGCACAGCCATTTACTGGGAAGACCAGTGTGCTGCTGTTTCTCCTCAAACAGCTCTCTGAGCTCCTTATGCAGCTGAGAACAGAGGGAATGTGATCACTTATAAAAAGGGGAAAACATTATTTTTTTTTATTTATACACAAACGTTTTTCCTTTAATTTCTATTTTAAACGGAATGGGTTTAAATATGTTCAATTTGGTGATTTGGTAATTACTATTATGCTGTTTACATTGTCTGCCTATCCTGTCTATCTGCTCTACTTATAGGAAAGACCTGGAAAGAAAAGATAAGAAAAGAAAAAAAGGGGGACATTATATATTAGACCATTTATTAGAAAGACAGAAAGAAAGAAGAAAAGAAAGAAAGAAAGGTGAAAAGAAGAAAAGAAAGAAAAAGGAAAAAATAAAAAGGAAAGAAAGAAAAAAGAAAGAAAGGAAGGAAGGAAGGATGAAAGAAAGAAAGAAAGGAAGAAAAAGAAAGAAAGAAAGGAAGAAAAAGAAAGAAAGGAAGAAAGAGAAAGAAAGGAAGAAAGGAAGAAAAAGAAAGGAAGAAAGAGAAAGAAAGAAAGGAAGAAAAAGAAAGAAAGAAAGGAAGAAAGAGAAAGAAAGGAAGAAAGAGAAAGAAAGGAAGAAAAAGAAAGGAAGAAAGGAAAAAAAAGAAAGAAAGAAAGGAAGAAAAAGAAAGAAAGAAAGGAAGAAAGAGAAAGAAAGAAAGGAAGAAAAAGAAAGAAAGGAAGAAAGAGAAAGAAAGGAAGAAAGGAAGAAAAAGAAAGGAAGAAAGGAAGAAAAAGAAAGGAAGAAAGGAAGAAAAAGAAAGAAAGGAAGAAAGAAAAAGAAAGAAAGAAAGGAAGAAAAAGAAAGAAAGAAAGAGAAAGATGGAAAGACGGAAAGAAAGAAAGAAAGAAAGATGGAAAGACGGAAAGAAAGAAAGAAAGAAAGAAAGAGAGAAAGAAAAAGGAAAGAAAGAAATACATTATTTATTATACTATTTACAATGAAAGAATAGGTAGATAAGACAAATAATAAAGAAAGAAGGAAAAAGGAAAGAAATAAAGATTTACAGACAAAGATAGACAGATAAAAATAACAATTATTATGGCAAAATACATTGGGAGAGAACTCAACTAGAACTGGAAAACTCACAATCTGGTGCAGCTGTGCATATTAACCAATCAGCTTCTAGCTTCAGCTTGTTCAATTAACCTTTGGCAATAAAACCTGGAAGCTGATTGGTTTCTATGTAGAGCTGCACCAGGTTTTGCACTCCCCAGTTTCAGTAAATAACACCCAAACACCTTACTTATAAAGGATTGAAGTAGGTACATTGTTGCCAATTCTGCAATAGTAAGAGTAGAGTAAATAAAAATTGCAGCCAAATCTCTCCTATATATGAATTTCTCCAATCTATAAAGACTCTTCAATATTTTTACTCCAATTTTTACATCAATTTTATGCTGTCTTAACCCCGGTGGGGAAGGGAAGATGGAGCTACCTTCCTCAAGGTGTCATTTTAATTTCTTTCTATAGAACTGTCTCAGCTTCTGTTTTATACCGGCTGCTACTCCATTTTATACTCCATTTGAACATTGCAATTTCCCTGTCAAATTTTGTATAAACCAGAGGACAAGCAGGTCAGGTTTTGCTGTGAAATTAAATTATTCCAGGTGCGGCTAAAAAAAAAGCGACTATTTTGCTGATCTTTAAATATCCCCTTAAAGCGCACAAGCCGCGTACACATAAATACTCCACATATGAATACTCATCAGGCTACAGTGTCATGAATACTGGATCATGTACTGATGTTAACCAGACATATTTGAGCTCCATTTCCCATTTTCTCTTACTGGCTATTCCAATGTGGTGCCTCGTTAAGCACACCATACCGGAGCAACCAATCAAATTTCGGGTTGCTGTATACCGGGGAAGGCGGAATTGATTGGTCTGTCTATGGTCTGACTAGTTACTCTGGATGATTCGACTTTTCTCTTAAAGCCTTATTAATCAGCACAAGGGACAGTCCTTACATTCAATAAGAAGTGTCCCTTGTGCTGGCTGCCTTGGTTGAAATCTTCTATCCTCTGCCCCTCCCCCCCCCATACCCAGAGCAGTAATCTTCGAGTGCTAGGTGGGTTAATACAGCTACTGGACCCGTTCTGCTAGTTAAATCTTCTGTCCCCGGCCCCACCCCTAAACCCCCACAGTGGTAACCTTTGGGTGCTAGGTGGGTTAATACAGCTGCTGGACCCGTCATAGACACTTGTCAAAAGTGCCGACTATGCTCACCCTTTCCTCCCCCACCACCATTCATAGAAGATGTACTATACCTTCTATGAATCAAAAGCACTCTATGAATGGAGGAGGCAGATTTTTTATTCATCCTCCATTCATAGAGTGCTTTTCATTGATGGAAGCCATAATATAGCTTCTATGAATGGAGGAGAGGGGCAGAAAGGACAGGCATAGTTGGCACACTTGACAAGTGCTTATGACTGGTCCAGCAGCTGTATTAAGCCCAGAAGGCTACCACTGTGGGGGTATTGGGGGGGGGGGGCAGAGGATGGAAGAGTCCACTGAAGCCTCGTACACACGGCCGGTTTTCTCGGCAAGAAACGACAAGAAAACTGCCGGGAGAGCTTTCTTGCTGAGTAAACCGGGCTTGTGTACGAGGCTTTCAGGTTTCTCGTCAAGAAAACTGCCCAGAATCTCGACGAGAAAAATAGAGAACATGCTCTCTATTTTCTCGTCGGGATTCACGTCGGCCTGTTTCCCGACGAGAAGCCCGAGAGTGTGTATACTTACCTGTCACCGTGGAAACCCGCGCATGCTCGAAATGACTTTGACGCATGCGCGGTAGCTTCCTAGGCATAGGTAGGGTGTAGCGAGATGGCGGCGACGGCATCGAACGTGACGATTGTGCTCGTCATAGTCGATGACGTCACCGCGTTCGTTCCATTCAAAAGAACGGCAGTTGAGGGATGAGCAGCTGCTTGAGGGCTATTCTGTAATACTTTCAGAAGGACTTTCTGACCGTTGAAGCCGGCTATGATCCCCCTTCCTTCATCCCTTTCTATACGTTTTTCTCTTCTTCTTACCCATATCTTGCTTTTTCTTTAACTATCTTTTCTACCTCTTCTTTTTCTTTCGCTACCACTATCTAATAGAGGAAAATAGTTAGGCGGTTCTTGGTTTCTTAAGGTATACGGTTCTACGTTACTCCCAGCGTCCCAGCGGCTTATGGGGCAATGGAGGGTTTTATCTTAGGTCCATATCAGCTGAGGATGTATTGATCACTGCGTATACTTGGATTTCGCAGCTATATGTTATGTACACCATTGCATCACAATTTTTTTATCATTTCTGTAATGTCATGGATCTTGTCTTTCTGGTTTAAATAAAATATTTGGAAAAAAAATATTAATAGGCTTTAATGCTTTTTGCTTTTGTTTTTCTTTAATGTAAGCAATTGTGTTGCATTATAGGTTATTGTATTTTTGGGTGTGCTAACTTGCTTTTTGCCATGAAACCTAGTTGAACTACATCCAGCAAAATTGCACAAGGACGCACCTTAATGCAATATGTATTCATATGTTGTCTTCTGGCAAGACTTACTACCCATCCCCCTATGTGTGCATTTCTTTATAATTATTGTAACAACCTGACCACCAAGCATGCCGTTTTGCAGGGTGAAAAATTATCCTCTATGTACAAACCAGTCCAGTGTTTTTTTTTTTTGGGGGGGGGGGGTTTCCGGCAAAAAGCCACCCCCCCAGAGCGGCACCCACCCCATGACCTAGGGTTGCCACCTGTCCAGGATTCACCCGGACAGTTCGGGTTTGGAATCTTGTGTCCAAGTTTCAGTCTGACACATTATTTAGACTGGGCTGTGGCTCCCCAAGTAACTGAGATAGTCACACAAAAATCTGTTGCCATTCGGAAGCTGGAGGCAGGTTTGGCATCACTGGGGGGGGGGGGGGGCATTATGTCAGCAAGAGCAGTTTGGCCACACCCACTGTTCGCCGCAGCGCGCTGCATCACTACTCTCTTTGGGGCAGTCAAAGGTGTCCCAGGTCTTTTACAATCTTATAGTGTATACTACGGTAAAAAAATGTGCCCTGTGCTGCTAAAGTGTTCGGGTTTGGCTTGAAGAAAAGGTGGCAACCCTACCATGACCCCCTCCACCCGAGAGGCACCCCCCGCTTTTTGTCGGTCCGGCACTTACTCCACCATCGTGGCGGGTGGCAGGCAACGTGGTGTAGTGGATTGGCTTTTGCGTCCTCTCCTCCATGGTGGCTTCCAGCCCCCCCCTCTCCAACTCCTAGGCGTCCAATATGATCGCCTGCCCTTTAAGCCAATCGGGTGACTAGTGTAAAAACCTGCTTCCTGATTGGCTGTTGTAACACACCTGGGTGGGATCGGAGTGCACTCTCTACGACTGCAACCCACCCAATATTGAAGCCTTTTAGAGCACTTGGAAATCCATGTGCCGGTGCCCTGAAAGGGGCCGCATGCATGGATGGGGGAGGCGGTGATGGACAGGGGGGGCGGCGCCCTTAATGGACGGGCCGCCCCTGAACCAGTCATTTGTTACCCTTTAATTTGCCATGTTACCCGGTTATTAGGGTAAAATCACAAAAAGAGCAGCACTTGTAGTAAAAAAAAGGCCTGCAACCAACACAGCCTTTATTTCATAACAGAATCCAATATTTATTACTGCCATTTATATACCATCAGCAATTCACACAGCACTCTACATACTGATCAGTCACATCAGTCCCCGCCGACTGGGGAAAAATGGTACTGCACTCCCATATTGCTAAAAGATTTGTAGCAAACCCACAGTATGTATTATAAGACAAGGTTCATGTTATCCTTGAACAGTGGTAACAGATACCTAAAAACACAGACCAGGCCTGGGAATTATCAATTCCTGAGTTGTGGGTAAGCAATTTCCATATATTGGTTAAACTAGGTGGACTTGTATCTTTCTTTAACATGACTAACTATGTAACTATGAGCCTGCAGGATTTTGTGGTAGTTTTATAACTGACACATAGATTGTATCACATGAAGGATTATTATAATATCGTTTTTCTAGCTATTTAATATAACTATGAATTGTGCCTCATCTTGTAATAATAGTTGCTATAATTTCCTGTGCCCTCCATGTGCCCAAGAATGTTCTACTAGACCAGTGGTTTCCAGACTGCAACCTGCAAGCCAGATGCAGCCCTTTGCCTGCCTGTGTTGGGCCCACAGGGCACTATTCACCTCACCGATAAAGGGTAATATTTCCACTACTGATACCAATGATGGGGCCTTATTCCTCCCACTGACACCAATAATGGGGCACTATTCCTCCCACGGACACCAATGATGGGGCACTATTCCTCCCACGGACACCAATGATGGGTCACTATTCCTCCCACTGACACCAACGATGGGGCACTGTTCCCCCCACGGACACCAATGATGGGGAACTATTCCTCCCATTGATACCAATGATGGGGCACTTTTCCTCCCAGTGACAGCAATGCTGAGGCACCATTCCCACTACTGATACCAATGATGGGGAACCACAGTGGTGTAGTGGTTAGCACTTTCACCCAGCAGCAAAAGGGTCACTGGTTCAAATCCCAACTACAACACCATCTGCCTGGAGTTTGCATGTTCTCCCTGTGTCTGCGTGGGTTTCCTCCGGGTACCCCAGTTTCCTCCCACACTCCAAAGACATGCTGGTAGGTTTATTGGATCTTGTCCAAATTGGCCCAGTATATATGTGTGTACAACTGTGTGTCCCAAGCGTGTCGAGATCCTATGGGGTAAAATGACCGCACCAGCCAAGCAGACACTGGCTGTAAAAAGCGCCTAGAGGCGATTCAGTTTGCATGTGAGCGCTATACAAGTCACTCATTCATTATTCCTCCCACTGACACCAATGATGGGGTACTATTTCTCCCAATAGCGATAGCGAACGCCCGTTCGCCCAGGATTAGATGCAGTGACGTCAGCACGTCCTCTCCACCCGACGCGCGCTTCGTCACACAAATGACATCGTCTGGGGTACGTCATACCCCAGACACATCTGATCCTGGGCGAATGGGCGTTCGCTATTGCCGGCCGGTTTGTACCATTGCTTTTATCTTCGTTTTGATGTAAGTGCAATCCTTTATTAAACCTTATTTTATTTAAACTGTATTACACTATGGTGAGCCTCTCTCATTTTCGGTACCACCGTGTCTGACATACGGTTGCTAAGGCGATCAGCCATCTTGGTTATCCAGCCTAAGAAGCTGTGGAGCAGAGGATTCCTTTAAAGGCCCTGGCTGGGGTTTACAGCCGCAGGCTCATATCTGCTCACTATCTGGTAAGCACGCAATTGTTACGGTGATTTCACGTGTGTTGGTGGTGGAGACCTTATTGGATTTCTCAGGAATTTCATAGTTTCGAACCTATCTTCCTTTAACCATTTGCACTTTGGACACTTTTGTGACTTTCTTGATATTCTTCATTGAAGACAAGACTTTTCACTAAACCCCCTCCCCCATTTATTATTGTTTGTGGTTATATGTTTATTTTACCCATTCATGTTATGTTAACACTGTTTAGTTTGTGGCATACTGATTCATATGTGGGTCAGCGCGGCTAAATCCTTTCTATATCAAAACCCAAACTTTTTTTTTTTTTTTTAGTTTTGGACAGTGTGGGGAAGGATTAGAACCCATGTTGGGTTTTTATTGCTAAATCTGAAGAAATTACAGGGAGGTGCTTGGAACAATAGAAGAATTACCAATGGTCAGTCCAATTCAATTTTGTAAGGCACAATGGCCCCGCTCTTGCCAAACAAGGTACCCTCAGTATGGGCCTCCAGTGAAAATCCAGTAAATATAAAAGGTGGAGAAAGATCACCAGACCCAAATAGGTCCAAGACAACTTTAATCATCCATCAGATGATTGAATAATACCTCCAACATGTTTTGGGGGTCTACACCACCCCCCTTTATCAGGGCTTAGATGTTAAAGCGGAGCTCCACCCAAAAATGGAAGCGCCGCTTATCTGCTTCCTCCCCCCCTCCGGTTTCACATTTGGCACCTTTCGGGGGGGGGGGGTACCTGGTTTTGACAGGCACCTGTCCCCACTTCCAAGAGACCTGTCTGTGGCGAGATGCAGCGAGGTCCCCCGGGAGTTCGCCCCCTCCTCCTTCCCCCATCGCCGAGCCATTCACAAAGTTCAGTGCGCTTTGCACATGCGCAGTAGGGAACCAACTTCACTGCCGGCTTTCCTTACAGGCAATGGCGGCACACAGCACCTGAGAACCGATGGGAATATTGTCTGGGGGTGGCGACATCACTGGATTCCAGGACAGGTAAGTGTCCTAATATTAAAAGCTAGCAGCTACAGTATGTGTAGCTGCTGACTTTAAATTGTTTTGGTGGGGGGGGGGCTCTTTAAATATGAACTGATGAAGAGGGATGAACCACTGAAATGTGTTGGCTGTTGTATTCAACTTATGAATGATTAAAGTCTTCTTGGACTCGTTATGATCTAATGCTTTTTTATGCAACTTCATTATTTTTTATTATGTCCCCGTTAGGAAGTTTCCCCTCTTTATTTGTCCGGGTGACCATTGTCACCGAGAGTGAAAGGAAAGGAAAATTCAAAACTGACCAGACCAGGAAGAGAGGGGACATTCTCCAATGGGGTCATTTGTCTAATAGAAGATTCCCGCGCTTTGGAGATTTCCCTCTCACTTCCTCTTGTGTTTATGAGACAGGAATTGAAGGGAAATCACCCCAAATGATAAAGATAGCCAAAAAAAAATGTCTCTTCTCTATCCTGAATGAAAAAGTTTTGTCTTTGAACTTTACATAACATTAACAGATATCAGTTTTTTTGTAAGTATTCTCTGTGAAGATTCCTACACTAGCAACTTACTTGTGTGTGGTATGTGTGCAATTACTACAGTCTGATGGTATAATTGGAGTATGCAATAAGATTACTTATGCAATTGAAATTTGCAAAAAAAAAAAAAAAAGTAATTTTCCCCATCTCGATATCGATCTGTTGAGGAAATGCTTTGCTAAAGAAATAAAAAATAAATTCTAAAACAAATGAATGTCTAACCTGGAATTACACATTTCTTACAACTGATATCTTACGTATAGCCTATTCCAGTAGCTATTTACTGTATCCAATGAATGTGAGTTGTCTTCCTTTTCCAGATTTCCTTCTCCACACCCAGATCTGTCCCCACTCCAATTTTTTTTAATAAAGCTGGTTTAGAAAACAAAAAAAAGTGAACAGTGCAATGTGCCAAGATCGGAAGATCCGCACTATGCTGGTCCGGCTGAACCATAACACAGTGGCTGGTGTAAATGTACACCAACGCATCCAGGCTTATTCAGTAAACAGTCCACATAGTAAACTTAGTGAAGGGAGGCACTTCTTTACAGTGAAGCCTCGTACACACGAACGAGTTTCTCGGCAAGAAACGACAAGAAAACTGCCGAGAGAGCTTTCTTGCCGAGAAAATCGTTCGTGTGTATGGTTTCTCGTCGAGAAAACTGACCAGAATCTCGACGAGAAAAATAGAGAACCTGCTCTCTATTTTCTCGTCGAGATTCTCGTCGGCCTGTTTCTCGACGAGAAAAGTGTGTGTGTGTACACTTACCTGTCGCCGTGGAACCCCGCGCATGCTCGAATTGACTTTGACGCATGCGCGGTAGCTTCCTAGGCATAGGTAGGGTGTAGCAAGATGGCGGCGACGGCATCGAATGTGACGAGCGCACGCTCGTCCTAGTCAATGACGTCACCGCGTTCGCTCCATTCAAAGAACCGCGGGTTCTTTGAATGGAGCGTGTGTACACTCGGCCGGGACAAGTTTCTTGTCCAAGAATCTCGTCAAGAAAAACAACGTGTTTTTCCTGATGAGATTCTCGGCCGTGTGTACGAGGCTTTTGAGCTGTGAAAATGTGAAACAAAAACTTCCACACAAGCTATTTCTAACCAACTCTGTAGACTGCTTCACAGAAAGGACTGCATGTGTTTTTAGGTGTAAAATATAATTGGCTATAAATATTTATGAGAAAAAACTCTATAGATGGTTGATGCCGGAGGGATTATTAATTGCCTTAGGACAGCCATTCTAAACTAGGGTTCCTCCTGAAGTTTCTTTGAGCTGTGAATGATTGACCTCCCATTTGAGCTTACCTGTATTATCCTGGGTACAACATCACTTGGCATGAGACCAGTGATCTTTTCAGCTATCTGTAATGGTGGTATTTAGTAAGGCGCTTTCTTTCCACTGACCACCAATGTAAGGGACATTTTTCCCACTGATCACCAATGTAAGGAACATTCTTCCCACTGATCACCAATGTAAGGAACATTCTTCCCACTGACCACCAATGTAAGGAACATTCTTCTCACTAATCACCAATGTAAGGAACATTCTTCCCACTGATCACCAATGTAAGGAACATTCTTCTCACTGATCACCAATGTAAGGGACATTCTTCCCACTGACCACCAATGTAAGGAGCATTCTTCCCACTGACCACCAATGTAAGGAACATTCTTCCCACTGACCACCAATGTAAGGAGCATTCTTCCCACTGACCACCAATGTAAGGAACATTCTTCCCACTGACCACCAATTTAAGGAGCATTCTTCCCACTGACGACCAATGTAAGGAACATTCTTCCCACTGACCACCAATGTAAGGAACATTCTTCCCACTGACCACCAATGTAGGGAACATTCTTCCCACTGATCACCCATGTAAGCAACATTCTTCCCACTGACCACCAATGTAAGGAACATTCTTCTCACTGATCACCAATGTAAGGAGCATTCTTCCCACTGATCACCAATGTAAGGAGCATTCTTCCTGCTAACAACCAATGTAAAGGACATTCTTCCCACTGATTACCAATGTAAGGAGCATTCTTCCCACTGACCACCAATGTAAGGAACATTCTTCCCACTGATTACCAATGTAAGGAACATTCTTCTCACTGATCACCAATGTAAGGGACATTCTTCCTGCTAACAACCAATGTAAAGGACATTCTTCCCACTGATTACCAATGTAAGGAGCATTCTTCTCAATGGCCACCAATGTAAGGGGCATTCTTCCCACTGACCACCAATGTAAAGGACGTTCTTCCCACTGACCACCAATGTAAGGAACATTCTTCCTGCTAACAACTAATGTAAGGAGCATTCTTCCCACTGACCACCAATGTAAAGGACGTTCTTCTTACTGATTACCAATGTAAGGAGCATTCTTCCCACTGACCCTGCTTAATGTATTTTAGCAGGGGTTACCTGAAACCTGAAAATGATTTTAAGGGTTCCTCTGGGGTAAAGAATATTGGAAAATCTGCCTTTAAATGGGTTCTTTGCCTCACTCTGGATCTAATGCAGATTTGGTATTCTGAGGATGGAAGGTTTTCATTGTATTTTCTGTCCTTTGGTTGAACTTGATGGACATGCGCCCATTTCCAACCTAACTATGTACCAGTGTAAGAACAAAATGAATGAGTGTGACGTACAATAACCCATACCAACCAATCAGAATTCACCTCAGTGAAGCCAGACCAGTACAAGATGGATTATGATTATGGATGCTAATAACACTTTGCACATGGCCCACCATCATACTGAAGAAGCCTTTGTGTTTTATGATCAAAAAATCTGTCTGGTTGCTGGAGACAATGCAGAACTTCTATTCTACATACTTGTCCCAGGTAATTAGGTATCGAAGCTACTGGATCAACATGATTGCCAGGCAACTAGCATTTTCAAGAAGAAGAACTGAGCATTGGTAGCTTCTTATTCATTCAGTACGGGTTTACTGTATTTGAAACACTCCTCACCTTAGGTGGTTGTCCAATTGATCAGGACTCCTCTCCACTTGTACGTCAGCTGCCCCTTGTGTCCTCCAATCAGAGTGCGAATCTTGTCCCTCCTCCATCTTTCCCTTGGAAATGGACGTCTTCCAGGCTTGGTCCTGGGGGGTGGCCGGCGCGTACCTTGCCACTGCAGAATCTGCCAAGAGAACAGAGAGACGGCTATAAGCCACCCCCAATCAGCTGGCCACAAGTAGAGTATTTAGGACCATTAAAACAAAACATACTTACCAGAAGACAAAAGGGGTGGACATCTTCAACCAAGTACCCCTGGGCACGAGCACCATAAAAAAGAAAGACACTACAGGGAAAGCTCAGCAGGAGCACGAGACACGATACATCGCCAACAACACACCGGACTGTCAGCTCTTGGGTCTAAGACCAGCAATTCGCCAATAAGCCAATTTTTGAAAGTTAAAATATCAAGCAAGCTTATGAGTCTGTCTGCTGAATATTTCCACCAAACGTCAATCAGCACTGAATGCCCGCCATGCTGGTTTTCAGCTTCCAGTGAGCTGATAAAGCAATCAAGCAAATACTGCAATTGTGCTAAAGTTAGAGAGTTCACACACTTTATTTTCATCTGAGTTCTGTGTAATCACCTGCCAAATAAACACACACACATCTCTGTATAGGATCGGGAGGAGGACAGTAGGAGTGTAACTTCAGAAGCGCGTCCAAGCGTGACCAATCACAAAGCTTCCAAGGCAGGTCTAAATCTGATTGGAAGCCGTTAGACACTTCTTAGTACTGAGAATTTTTTATATGTCAAGCTATGTGTATGAAGGACAGTACAGAGGGTGTTCCAGCATCACCAGCAGTTGTGTTCCAGGATCGCCGACTGATATAATACAACACAGAATGCAACGCCCAACAGCCCCTGGGCTGGAAATTCAGAGTCTCTATTGGACCCCAGTCTGTCCCCGTCTCTATAAATCTATCCTTCCTTTACATATACATATAGATTTAGACCACATAGTATTTATGGGCATTTTTAAAACGTTAGTAAAATACCTGCAGAGTGGTTAGCACTCCAGCCTTGCAGCCTGGGGGGTGCTGGTTTTAACCAATTTGACTCTAATGCCGCGTACACACGACCGTTTTTAATGTCATTGAAAAAAACTGCATTTTTCTCGACGTGATTTTTCGTGTTTCCTCTCAAGCCTGCCTTGCCTACACACTTTTGTGGAAAAAAATGCTTGAGTAAAGCGCGGTGACGTACAACACGTACGACGGCACTATAAAGGGGAAGTTCCATTCGGATGGCGCCACCCTTCATGTTAGTAAAGTTTGGTGAGAGACGATTTGCGCTTTTTAACCTCGTGCTTTTCAGTCCGTTACAACGTGACGAATGTGCTATCTCCATTACGAACGCTAGTTTTACCAGAACGAGCGCTCCCGTCTCATACTTGATTCTGAGCATGCGCATTTTTTTTCACGTCATTAAAGCCCACACACGGCTGTTTTTCATGACGAGAAAAACGACGATGTAAAAAACGACGTGAAAAATTAGAGCATGTTCCAATTTTTCTCGTCGTGATTCTCTGCGTTTTTCTCGTCGGGAAAAATGTTGGAAAGCCCACACACGATCATTTTTAATGACCATTTAAAAAAATGTAATTTTTCTCATTAAAAATGATCGTGTGTACGCGGCATTATATCTGTATCCCTATGGAACAGAGCAATTCTTACATTTCTGCAATGGGCCTGTTCACTTGGCAATAACTTTGTCAACATTTATATATATATTTAGGCTAACCAAGGCTTTTTTCCCTCAGATATAGTCTTGCAAACATTATATTTTTATGGAATTCAGACACAAAAAAAGCTAAAAACACGCATTTTTTTCTACTTTCAGTGTTATTGAAAAATAAATAAAAAAATAACGCTACTGTAGATAAAAAGTATACATTTAAATCTATTATTTGTCCCATTTAAAATGACACTAAAATTATAATTCTGGTAGAAAGCAATGCAAAGTTATCTACTAATTTATGAAATAATTTTTTTGGGTTAATTTTGCATTTTGTAATGACACTAAAAAAAAAAAAAGAACAAAATTAATAATAATAATAATAAAAAAAGTTGTTCTAAAGCCTGAGCATTTTGTACTTCAATACATTCCTTGCATTAAGGTAAAAAAATGTTTAGGCATCTGCACCCCCCCCCTTTTTTTTGTCAGTTTGTTTTACCTGAAATGATAAGCTCATCCTTTTATCTGCAGATTAATGAAAAAGAGTTGATACAAATGTAATGTTACTTTGTATCTCTCAATCTCCTGCCTGAATAATATTTATAAACAATGTCACTTTGCATCTCTCTATCTCGTGTCTGATCAATGTTTATATCAATGTTTATAAACAATGTCACTTTGTATCTCTCTGTCTTCTTTCTGAACAATGTTTGTAAACAATGTCACTTTGGGGTTTTCTTACTAAATAAAGCTAGAGAGGGCAACACTTGTCACTTTTCTGCATAGAAACCAATCAGCTTCTAACCTCAGCTTGTTTAGTTAAGCTTAAAGCGGAGTTCCACCCAAATTTGGAACTTCCGCTTTATCCACTCCTCGCCCCCTTACATGCCACATTTGGCATGTAATTTTTTTGGGGGGGGCTTCAGTAGGAGTGGGACTTCCTGTCCCACTTCCTCCTTCCGCCCTGGGCTCGCCTAGGCGATACGTCATATCCCCTTGTGGCGGCCCCTCCCTGTAGGCGATCACCTGGGACGTGACAGGTCCCAGGTGATCGCCTGTCCATTCAGAGAGCGCTGCGCCGTTCGCGCATGCGCAGTGAGTACCCGGCCGTGAAGCCGAAAGCTGTCACGACCAGGTGCCCACACTATGAATGGAGGCGCCGGCGGAGAGGGGTGGAAGAGGAGCGGAGCTCCAGGCGTCGCGTCGCTGGACAGTGGAACAGGTAAGTGTCTGTTTATTAAAAGCCAGCAGATACACTTTTTGTAGCTGCTGACTTTTAATAAAAATAAAAAAAGGGTGGAACTCCGCTTTAAGCAATAAAACCTGGAAGCTGATTGGTTTGTATGCAGTATTGTGACTTATTTTGCCCTCTAGCTTTAGTAAATAACAATGTCACTTTGTATCTCTCTGTCTTCTTTATGATCAATGTTTATAAACAATGTCACTTTGTATCTCTCTGTCTTCTTTATGATCAATGTTTATAAACAATGTCACTTTGTATCTCTCTGTCTTCTTTATGATCAATGTTTATAAACAATGTCACTTTGTATCTCTCTGTCTTCTTTATGATCAATGTTTATAAACAATGTCACTTTGTATCTCTCTGTCTTCTTTATGATCAATGTTTATAAACAATGTCACTTTGGGGTTTATTTACTAAAGCAAAAGAGGGGAAACGTAGTCACTTTTCTGTATAAAAACCAATTAGCTTCTAACCGCAGCTTGTTCAATTAAGCTTTAGAAATAAAACTTGGAAGCTGATTGGTTTGTATGCAGTATTGTGACTTATTTTGCCCTCTCTAGCTTTAGTAAATAAAAACCCCTTTGTATCGCTCTATCTTCTTTCTGATCAATGTTTATAAACAATGTCACTTTGAATCTCTCTATCTTCTTTCAGATCAATGTTTATAAACAATGTCACTTTGAATCTCTCTATCTTCTTTCAGATCAATGTTTGTAAACAATGTCACTTTGTATCTCTCTGTCTTCTTTCTGATCAATGTTTATAAACAATGTCACTTTGTATCTCTCTGTCTTCTTTATGATCGTTTATAAACAATGTCACCTTGTATCTCTCTGTCTTCTTTCTGAACAATGTTTATAAACACTGTGTCAGACTGTCTCTTTTTGACAACAGCAGCTTCTACAGCAGCTGAATTTACACCGCCTGTCATTTTGACAACTGGCAAGCGTGGGAGGGGCAATGGACCGGGCATGTTACATTCATCCTGTATACTTTAATACTTTGATTAAAGCATAACTAAACTCACTCCAGCAAACTTTTTTTTTTACCATTGTATCATTCTCATGCTGCAGGGGCTGGGCCCTGCTATGTCACAGCTATCCCTAGAGACAGTGTGGCACTAAGCTGCAGCTCTTCGGCGTATGCGCACAAGCATGGTGGATTTGTGCACGTGCGCAAAAACCCCACCGGGTGGCATCGTGGCAACCTGCCAGAAGCTAGCAGCATTTGTGTGCATGCACAGAACTCTAGCTGTGCATGCGCATAAGCATTGGCCAATCTCTGCCAGGTCCTAGATACCTGGAAGACAGCAGTGGCGCAAATGCGCAGCCATCACAGTTTTCAAGATGGCAACGAAGAAGAGGGGTGGCAGAGACCATCCATTTAGTCGTTTAGTTCCACTTTAAGTTCTACTTTTTTTTGGGGGGGGGGGGGCTGTGAAGTACATCCAGTGTATTCCGGCTTATTTTCAACAGGGATGCTCTCTGCGTGGCATTTCCATGTTCTTCCTGTGTTTCGGTATTATTCTCCTGTATGTGCTCTGGTTCAAAGCCAGTGTCATGGGGAGGCAATAGGAGGTGAACCACCCCCATGCCAACACTAGGTGCCCCCACCTTAAAGATAAAACACCCCCCTATGGTCAGGGTCTGGAGCCGGCTCTGCTTTAGTTTCCTTCCGCAATTCAAAATCATACAATTACATGAATTGTTTTTTTATTTTTTTACATGAACTGGCTGTTATCTGATTTTCCTATTCCGGTCCCAGGTAGAAGGGTTGGGTGCAAGATTTGTATCTGATGTGCCAATTAGGACAGGAAGTACCTAATTCCTACGTCTATGGCGGGTATCACCCTGTGCACTAAGCGGCAGAGCGCTAATGATGTTGTGTTTGGTCCAATATTTGTTTTCCTTACTAGCCTGGCATGAACATCAAACTCAAGACAAACATAAAACTACCTAAAGGGGTAACAATCACACATATGATGCCATTTGTCACTAGTAAGAGTTTTTTATCCTCTACTTTTAAAAGCAAAAATAAACAAAATACAGTAAAACCTTGGTTTGAGAGTAACTTGGTTTGAGAGCGTTTTGCAAGACAAGCTACATTTTTAAATACATTTTGACTTGATATACAAGCGATGTCTTGATGTACAAGTAGCGTCATGTCACAACAGACGATAAAAGAGAAGAGAGGCGCCTCTAAGTGTAGCAATATGGTTACATCTAATGAAGGTACAACATTTAGCAACATATTGCTACACTTAAGCCCCGTACACAAGGTCGGACTTCCATCGGACTTTTCCCTGGATTTTTGTCCGAACGGAGTTGGCCGGGCACACCCATAGCATACACACGCTCGGACTTTTCTGCAAACTTTCCTAAAACTTTTTGCAACATTACGTGGTTTTTCTGCTCTTTACCGCCACCCTTTGGTCAACTTCTGCTATTGTTGGTTGATTTTAACATTAGTTGTTTTGTCCATCGGACAAAAGTCCTATGGTTTTCTGTACACACGGTCAGACTTTGCTCCATCGGACTTTTGTTGGCCAAAAGTTTGTCCGTTTGCAGACCCAACTTTTGTTCGATGAAAACAAAAAAAAAAGTTTGTCCGATGGAGCGTACACACGGTCGGATTGTTGGTCCAACTTGCTCAAAATGAAGTTTGTTGGCCAAAAGTCCGACCGTGTGTACGGGGCTTTAGAGGCGCCTCTCTTCTCTTTTATACTCTGTAGCTCATGCTTTATTTTGCTTCTAATCCCCTTGTGGAAGCTTCCATTTGTGGACGGACATTTTATGGTTACACAACCTATCACATTGCTATAATCTTTTTATATGGACTATAAACTGAAGGACCTATGAATAAATGGATGTGGAACAAATCATCTGAGTTTCCATTATTTCCTATGGGGAAACTCGCTTTGATATACAAGTGCTTTGGATTACAAGCATGTTTCCGAAACGAAACAAAAAAAAGTTGCTGAACGCATACGTAATTTGCGCATGCGTATGTAAACGGTGTTCTCACCACACATGTGTGGTATTGCTGCGAACGTCAGAGCATCAGAGCGAGAGCGATAATTCTACTGCTAGACCTCCTCTGTAACTCTAAACAGGTAACCTGTAAAAAAATAAAATTAAAGCGTCGCCTATGGAGATTTTTATGTATCATAGTTTGTTGCCATTCCACGAGCGTGCGCAATTTTAACCGATTGCCTACCAGCCGCCGTCATTATACTGCGGCAAGGTTGCACGATCCCGTGAATCGCCGTAGCTGTACTTCAGCTCAGGAACTCCCTATAGTGTTCCTGAGTTCCTCCGGCAGCGCGCTCGCTCCCATTGGCCAGCGGGGGGAGCCAATCAGCTGGTCCAGCGGACTCGATGTCTTCGCCGGCCACCCACGATCGTTCCCCCCGCGGTGACTGAACGGGGATCTGTCTGTGTAAACAAGGCAGATCTCCATTTTGACAGGGGAGATCACACAGATCTTGTCTTTCTGCTAAGCAGGAAGACAGATCTGTGTGTTTCCCCAGGCAGCCTATAACACCTGCAGGGAACACATACATTTAACCCTTTGATCGCCCCTGATAACCCCTTTCTTGCCAGTGTCAGTACAATAACAGTGCATATTTTTAGCACTGATTACTGTCACTGGTTCCAAAAAAAGTTTAAAAAACTTCAGTTAAGTGTCCGATCTGTCCGCCGCAATGTCGCAGTCCCGCTAAAAATCACTGATCGCCACTATTACTAGTAAAAATAAATAAATAACAAAAATGCCATAAAACTACCCCCTATTTTGTAGAAGCGATAACTTTTGCGCAAACCAATCAATAAACGCTTATTGCAATTTTTTTTTTTTACCAAAAATATGTAGAAGAATATGTATCGGCCTAAACTGATGAATTCATTTTTTGGGGGAAATTTTTTATTGCAGGAAGTAGAAAAATGTGTGTTTTTTTTCAGAGAAAATTGAGTACTGTCCTTGATACTTTTTCTATTCGCACAAACATATAATTTTTCAGGACGAGCTTTCGGGGTATGTCCCCTTCTTCAAGGTCCAAGAAGAAGGGGACATACCCCGAAAGCTCGTCCTGAAAAATTATATGTTAGTGCAAATGAAAAAAGTATCACGAACAGTACTCAATCTTCTCTGTCACGATTGGACTAATACGGCTACAATCACCTCAAGTACGTTTTTTTTTTTTTTTTTTCAAAATCGTCTGTATTTTTTTGTTTATAGCGCAAAAAATAAAAACCGCAGAGGTGATCAATTACCACCAAAAGAAAGCTCTATTTGTGGGGGGAAAAAAGGCCATCAATTTTGTTTGGGTACAGCGTGGCACGAATTGTCAGTTAAAACGACGCCGCGCCGAATCACCAAAAAATGGCCTGGTCAGGAAATGGGTAAATCCTTCCGGTGCTGAAGTGGTTAAAGCATGACTTGTTAGGTATCTATTTACTCGGTGTAACATCATCTTTTATTTTTTTACCAAAAAATTGGGGTAAATATTGTGAGGTTTGTTGCATTGAAATTCATTAAAGTGTTTTTTTTTCCC